>CM022761.1:17676614-18276614 GCA_012411365.1 Ameiurus melas | reverse complement strand
TTCGTTCTCGCTGCCTTGCTCCCTTTTTCTCTTGTCTTGCTCCCTATTTCTCTTGTCTTGCTCCCTATTTCACCATCTTTCTCTTTCTTCTGCTTTCACCTCCATCTGACAGCAAACACAGTCTATGCGTAGGCTGGCACTGTGCCACCTGTTACCACAGCAACCAGTAAGCACACACTCATCGTTTTCACACACAAGCTCGAGGCAGAGGCTTCTACTGAACGGAAAGGATTAGCCTTGCACACCAGTAGAGTCTCATGCAGAGTGTGTAAAGATTTGTGGATTAGGGCAACACACAACTTGTGTTCAGCCATGCCAGGCAACATCACAAAGCCTGAAGTGCTCCGTACATGTACCAGATTCGCACTGAAGCCTCTGCATTGGAATCGTTACAACTATGTCAGTTCTACCAGTTAACTACGACAAAGAGTTAACCTCAAGTCAATGATGTCTGTATATATTTGTCTTCCATGGCTTGAACATGTGCTTGGTTTTTGAGAAAATAATATTACTAGGTGTGCTCTGTTTGTCTGAGGTGGGGACAGCACAAATATTTGGAGGTAGTGCAAACATTGTGTACCAGTTCCAAACAATTACTTCCAAGGTACTGTTATAAAAACGTTGAAGCAGGGTTGAGAATGATGTCCTGATACCTAATCTAAACATTTAAAAGAATGCCTCAACATTCAGCAAATGCCTTTTATCTTATATTATAAAAGGAACAGCATCAAATACTAAAGAAACTGATGCCTGAATAGAGACCTCTGCATTGATTTGTATGAAGAACCAATACATTTATTATTTCTTTGCCACAGAAAGCCTTATCAAACAGTTCAAGCATGTATGGCTGCTTTGTAGGGCCTTATATTCTATGGACATTGATGTGGCATAGAAATTTAAAAACAAAACAAATCTTACCTCTCCTGTGACCACATGTTTGCCATCTGGTGAGAAAGCTAGAGTGGTTATTGTTTTCCTGAGGTGAAAGAGAAGTATTTCAGTTATCATGCTGAAGTGAATGCTTCCTGTCTACTTAAAAAGCTTCCTATCTGGTTAGTTAGTGCTCATCCTAACAATGGACGTGACTCATATCACGATCAATCTCATGAATATAGTATCAGGCAAACGAACTGATTCAAACAGATATAGTCATTATATTATTATTCAAATAAAGCAGAAATTAGCTTGTATTGATGAATATACAATTATGTATGGTTTTTTTTTAGTTTGAATATTAACTTTTACATAGCTTTAAAAGAATGCCCTTGGAGAACTCCCAAGTGTTTAAAGCATGTGATAATGATACAGATAGAGAGGACACATTCCTGAGGCATCCATCACTAAACCACAGTCTGAATCACTAAGAATAAATTGAATCATTCTTGATTATGTTAAGTGACTTCCTATATCAAAGAGGCAGAAAAATAACCAAAACCAGAAATATGCATGATTGTGAATATGTTGTAATTTATTATTTAGCCAACAAGTAAATACATATTAATGTGCCATCTGTATGGTTTCAGTTCTAAATAGATACAGATAAGTTATCCCGTGACTTTGGACTCCAGCCTAGGGAATCTGTAATATGAAGCACATTTGCACTGTAATAATCAGAGAGTATGAATAGTCATGTACTCTAACAATTGATGTAAAACATCTCTGTAACCTCAGGACCACTAGTCACGCTTTCCTTCTGTTCTGTTCAAATATAATAAAATTTTTATCTACATTGCACTCTCTATGACATAGTAATAAAGTAGGCTATACAGCGTATTTGCTACGAATTGAGCAGGACATTTGTGCTGAAGCTGTGGAATGCAGCTGCAACTGGGAACCCTACCTGGAGTTGTTGAGAATATGATACTGTTTGTTCTTCTTGGGGTTCAGGAGCACCACCACACACCTAAAGCAGAAAGACAAGAAAAGAACCACTCATTATTACAAGTCTGTTAGTACCATGCACATCGTAAATTAGAACAATACAAGTTAACTGGTACTTTTAGTACAGTCTGTATTGTGTGGTGTTTTTCTTGTGCAGCTGCTTCCTTTTTTCATTTCTTTCATCTTGCAAAAAGAAAAAAAGTGAAAGCCCTTTCAAAGGGCTGTAAATAAACACTGGCTATTATTCCTTTACATGCCAGTGTGGGTGAAAAGTTCTGTCAAACTGTTGGGAACAAAAAGTCAGAAATATAACCGTCTGGAAAAGCCAATTACATCAATTACAACTGCAAAGATATCCCTCTGACAGAATAAAGGCGAAAAGCCGAGTTGGAGACATATAACCCAAGCTGTTATTAATCTTCATTAGCCTACTCTACACCATTCTCTAACCAGAAACACAGCCCAACAGTGATTAAACCAGGGAGAATCAGGAGAGAGAGGTGGTGTGTACGCTCAGCTTTGAAAGCGGGTTAGGTGGGCCACATGGTTCTCTCTCCTGTTTAGTTATGCTCACCAGCCGCACCCTGTATTATGTGGAACACTCTTGTTTTGTTTTTAAGGGAAAGACTTTTGCATGTAGGAATATCAGTCCTGCAAGGTTTGCTGTTGACCAAAATAATATTATTGAGAATCAATCATACTTGTTAAATTAGTCATAAGCCATGTCCACTCGCATAGACACATGGACAAGATCCTATCAGCAATGTAGCTGCTTGACTCGAGCCTCAGGTCTTCTCTGCTGGCTGACTGCCAACTTGGAAGGTCAATTTTTATATGTACAGAATCTCACAAAAGCGAGTAAACCCCTCACATTTTTGTAAATATTTGGTTATATCTTTTAATGTGACAACACTGAAGAAATGACACTTTGCTACAATGTAAAGTAGTGAGTGTACAGCTTGTGTAACAGTGTAAATTTGCTGTTCCCTCAAAATAACTCAACTCAGCCATTAATGCCTAAACCACTGGCAACAAAAGTGAGTACACCCCTAAGTGAAAATGTCCAAATCGGGCCCAATTAACCATTTTCCCTCCCCAGTGTCATGTGACTTCTTAGTGTTAAGGTCTCGGTGTAAATGGGGAGCAGGTGTGTTAAATCTGGTGTCATTGCTCTCACACTCCCTCATACTGGTCACTGGAAGTTCAACATGGCACTTCATGGCAAAGAACACTCTGAGGATCTAAAAAAAAGAATCGTTGCCCTACATAAAGATGGCCTAGGCTATAAGAAGATTGCCAAGACCCTGACACTGAGCTGCAGCATGGTGGCCAAGACCATACAGCGGGTGCTGCCAGCTTTGCCGCAGAGGTTGAAGGGGTGGGGGTGTGTGTCTGTGTGTGTGTAGGGGTCAGCCTGTCAGTGCTCAGACCATATGCCGCACACTGCATCAAATTGGTCTACATGGCTGTCATCCCAGAAAGAAGCCACTTCTTGTGGTTGATGCACAACAAAGCCCACAAACAGATTTCTGAAGACAAGAAAGTTACTGGAACCATGTCCTGTGGTTTGATGAGACCAAGATAAACTTATTTGGTTCAGAGGTATCAAGCGTGTGTGGCATCAACCAAGTGAGGAGTACAAAGACAAGTTTGTCTTGCCTACAGTCAAGCATGGTGGTGGGAGTGTCATGGTCTGGGGCTGCATGAGTGCTGCCGACACTGGAGAGCTACAGTTATTTGAGGGAACCATGAATGCCAACATGTACTGTGACATACTGAAGCAGAGCAAGATCCCCTCCCTTCGGAGACTGGGCCACATGGCAGCATGATAACGACTTTTGCCTTGCTAAAGAAGCTGAGGGTGAAGGTGATGGACTGGCCAAGCATGTCTCCAGACCTAAACCCTATTGAGCATCTGTGGGACACCCTCAAACAGAAGGTGGAGGAGCACAAGGTCTCCAACATGCACCAGCTCCATGATGTCATCATGGAGGAGTGGAAGAGGACTCCAGTGGCAACCTGTGAAGCTCTGGTGAACTCTATGCCCAAGAGGGTTAAGGCAGTGCTGGAGAATCATGGTAGTCACACAAAATATCGACACTTTGGGCCCAATTTGAACATTGCACTTGGGAATGTACTCACTTTTGTTGCCAGTGGTTTAGACATTAATGGCTGTGTGTTGAGTTATTTTGAGAGGACAGCAAATTTACACTGTTATACAAGCTGTACACTCACTACTTTACATTGTAGCAAAGTATAATTTCTTCAGTGTTCACATTAAAAGATATAATAAAATATTTACAAAAATGTGAGGGGAGTACTCACTTTTGTGAGATACTGTAACTGAGCAAAATACAGACAAAAGAATTGGCTGAATGTCGGATAGGTACTTGACAGTGGTAGCACAGAAAAATGTGTTTCTCCTAAACGCACGACAGCATCATCAGGGCATAACAGGAAAAGGGCTTTTATCCAATCATCATGCTTTCCTGTCACACAGCACTAGCATATACTAGCATATGTATGTCAGCTGTGGAAGAATCATGAGCCACTAATGTCACTGCTAAACAGCAGAGAGGACAGACATGCCTCAAAAACAAATGACTCATTTTCCCTAAACCATGCAGACAGGCACTTCTCTGCATGCTACAGAAGTTATGTGAAAGGACGAATAGACAAACGTAAAGAGACTCCATTGACAACTAATGCACTTAATAGATTTTAAAGGCTATTTATATAGAGCTTGTGATAGGATTTATAGGGCTCAGCCAGAGATGTGTTTACATGCAGACAATAATCTTAGTACAGAGTGTTCATCTTACATCAGACAGACTCATATGAATCAGACATCAGTCAGCGCATTAACACTGACACAGGGGTGTGTTACAGGCCAATTTTGAAAAAATGTTAGGGCGTATTTCTGAAGGCCTTATAGAAGTCTTGTCATGATGACACCACACACCTCAATAGCAAAAGGAACAGCAGACACTAGATATGAGAGGGGTATAAATAAGCAGGGTCTGATCACTGGCAACCAAACAAACACCTGATTCTAATTTTATGGATTTGAAGATGTGATAAATGAAGGAGTGTACTTACTTTTTCAATGTGACTAATCTGTTTTTTTGTTCATTTAAATTGTAAAAATCCCTACAAAATGTCAATTTTATTTGTCATTTGATAGAGTGTATCCATTTTATTAATAATCACTGTCTCAAAGAGGATCTAATGTATGCTTGGGTTATCATGAACATGAAAGGACACTCTCCTCAGTTTCTGTTCCCTCAGCTCCAGACCAGAAGAACCGAACCAATAAGCAAGGTGAAATAATCTTGTTTTACACAGAAACTGACTCAGAGGAAGAACAGAACAATGCAGGGTTCACAATAAAGGAAGAACTAATGCAGCTTTGGTGCATGTTCTCGTACAGGCTGTTAAACACATGGCTGGCTCATGTGTTCAACATGTTCAGTAAGCTGCGACAGTGCTACACGTTTTAACTTACTGAATAAGCAATTAACATTCAAGGAAATTCATTGAGTCACTAGGAGGGAGAAAAAAAAACATTACACTAACTGGAACAAACAGAAAAGAAAATCCATTTCTATAAGAGGAAGGAAACGGGTAAACAACCTAGCGTCGGCTGTTTTTCCTGAAAACGTTTTGGCCATGAAGATGCAATCTTTGCAGATGAAGGGATCTTTCATAAAATAAATTATTTACAACCGCTCATGCATAATTTAGACTACAATAGCATTTCATAAAAGCAACCCTGCTGGCTAACACTGCAAATCTTTTGTAAAGTCTGAATCTGACCATAATTTTCTTGATAATTAAAATGTTGGCAACTCGTTGATGCCTTTATGAAAAACAAAGTCAGGTCACTTGTCGCTAATAAAATTCAAAACATTTAATAAACACTTTAAAAACACTTCTTGGTTGACCACTAATTCTAACTAATTACATATGAGTTGATGCGCACACACACACCAATATCTTCACCTTGGTCCAACACCAATACTAATCATCTCAATAATAACCATAAAAATGTGATTAATTACAAGAATAACGTGTAAATGTCAATGAAAAAGGTTACTTCTAAAGCAATTCTGCCAAAACAAACCATCACAAACACACAAAGCCTATGTTTAAAAAACAAAACAAAACCGTAAGTGATTAAACATATCCAGTGACCTCTCTTTTACACCTTTATAGAATTAACATTTTCAACTCCATTATCTGAAAGATTTCTAGTCTCACACATGCATGCCTGGATTATTAATAATGATTGATATCCACTATAAATGGTGTATGTACATACATACTATATGTATGGTGTTGTGTTTATGTTTTTCTACGCACCCACGGTGGAAACAAATTTCCTCTTTGAGGACAAATAAAATTATCTATCTACACATCTAAAAAGGTTCATTTTTTTCTTTACATACTATTAAACAGTCTCTGTATAACTCTACGTATGCTTTTGTCTTCGCTTGCATTTCCTCATTTGTAAGCCGCTTTGGATATTTGGAGGTTTCCGTAATATAGTTGGGTGAGGACAGAAATGCCTTCAAGAATCATACGACATTATGATACATGACATGCATCAAAATACACAGGTTTGCTTACAACCTGCCAACCATACAGTAGTGTTGCATTAATATATATATATATATATATATATATATATATATTAAAAAAAACAAAACAAAAAAAAACTACCTGTCTAAGCTACATTATTCACCCATTTTTCTCTCTAGTTTGGTCTACTGCCAATTCCCTCCCACTAGTTAGCTTTCCCCTATCATACAACAGCTACCAACCAGGGAGGACAAAGGCTAACACATGCTTTCTCCAGGACACGTGAAGCTTCCAATTGCAGCTTTTTTAAAATGCTGCTCAAGCTGCATAATAGGCAAGGCAGCACTATCTGCCCTCTTCTGTATACATGAGCTTACAGATGCCCTTTATTAACTAGTGTCACTGTGATTGACAAGAGAGAGAAAGTACAGTATGCCATCTGCCACCTAGAAAGCTTGGCCATATTGCTCACTTGGCTATTGGCCATGGATGGCTTTGGTATATACAGGGATGCCTCTGCCACTAACAAGTCTCTTTCTTCTTATTACTAATTTGGAAGCCAGGACTACCTTTAACCCTTTGCATGCCAGAACTACCTTTAACCCTTTCAAGTTATTTATATGCATATCCAGATTCTTTCATACATCTTTTTTTTTTTTTTTTTTTTAAATCGCATGATACATAAATTTTGACTGTCTAAATATTACTTACAATAAAAAGTGAATGGATTGTCCCCGGATTTAATTTTATTTTTTTAGGTTAAAACAGTATGCCTGAAATAATTTTTCTTAAAAAAATCTTAGGTTCTGAAATTGACTAACGTTATAAATGCTTAAAGTTACTTAAAAACTTTGTATCGTCCTGCCTTCAGCTGTTCGCATTCGTCAAATGATTAAATGTAAATGATAGGATACAAACGAAGTAGCCGCGCTGTATTTAATATCCTTGGGAACATAATTTTATGTGTAGAGACAATTGGATATTTAACACCATGGTTAAGTGAACATGTCAAACTCGAGTGGATGAACTGGTTATTTTTCTAGATATGATTCTATCTGCTAGGCACAGTCCTGAGTGAGACAATCTCACACAGAGATGAGCAGCTGTCATATGAATGTAAGCACAATATTTAAGAAAACCACTGAAATACTTTGTGTTTCATGACAATGAAAGAGGAATTGGGAGGTGTGTTAAAAAATAAAGAAAAAAATTTAAAATAAAAAAATTACAACAACCCAAAGGGTTCTGAACATGAGCTGCCATGTGCCCGAACTCTGCAGGGCCATGTGTATCATGTCTGTGCCTACTGTCAGACATAAGCTGACACAGCTCATTATCCCACCGGGTCAGAGCCCTAATCAGATTAATCAAGCATTGCAGTGGATCAAGGGATACCTGCAGATAGTACAGCTGTCACAGGCCAAACACAAGTTAGAACTATAGGCTGCTAACATGAAATCTCAAAACATTACCTTACATTTACCGTTATACACTCAACAGAAGTGAAATCAGTGAGTTGGTCTGTCTGTACCTTTATAGGTAAAAGGCAGGTGAGCTGTACTTGTGCAACTAGGAATGTTAATCATTGCATAAAAAAAGACCTACGGTTGCAGGCTAATTAACAGTTGAAGAGAATTACTGCATTGAACAGCAGGGAGTACGAGGATATACTGCACTGTGTCCTATGAGAAACCAATAAAACACAATTTGGAGGAGAAGCAGAGAATATGAGTCATCAGATGACATTACCCAAGACACATTTCACCTACACATAAATTCAGTTAAACGGCCTTATGTAATCTGCAGTGGTACACAATTTTTTATGATTAAACAAACAAAAAGTAGTCCATTTAGAATTTAAACTTCTTTCATCGACAGGTTAGTCCATTTTCTCTAAAGTTAATGGTTTCCTAAATTACCCCCTAATGATGTCTGACTGCCTGCTGATATAGAATATATTGATATAATCTGTGTAACTAATATTTGGATGTTTTACTGCACAGCTGGTTTTTCTTTTTAGAAGTATAATCTAAAACCGTAAAAAACTTTAATCAAGTTACATTCTACATGTGTACTGAGCTAGAAGACTTCTATGTTTTACTGCACAGCAGGTGTTTCTCTGTATCCTGTGTAAATTGAGTTAGAAGAACCTTGTGTTTGTCTAAAGCAGCTTTACAATATATTAGCAATTCACCAGAACTGTTTCTCCAATCAAAACCCTTTAAGCTTGCAAACCAGTGTCAAAATAACAGATAAGACTTCCAGGAGGAAGGGTACTAGGTTGGGACTACAGTCAGAAAATCATTAAGGTATAAGGGTAAATTATGGGACAAAGTAAAAACCCTGTCCTGATAAAATATTTGAGAAAATTCAACTGACAACGCATGCACCACAGATGTAAAGCATCATATAGATATGAATAATAAATTAAGACAATGGAGACAGGTTTGTTTCAAGAAAGAAAATGTAAATGCCCTGCTTAGGGATAATCTTACTGCTTCAGAAAAGTATATAAAGACATGCTTGTGTATGTATAACTCAGACATTCTGCAGACTCTCACTTTATTGTTTCAATAAAGTTTGATTACTTTTTGACATCTACAAACCCTCTGTCTCTTAAGTTTTCTTTTTGTTAGGCTGGAAAGATTGTTGGTCACCACACTGATTGGCGAAAGCGGGAATTCATCTCTACCTAAACATTCTACCGTGCATATATGTGCATTAAACACAGTGTTCCAAAGCTTCAACTTTCAGGCTAATACCACTATCATTGATTAATGTCAATCATCAACCGTGATCAATGATCGAGCTTGATCAATCACGCTCGAGCCAAGTCTCTGCAATAAAGCTCAACACAAATGGATTGCGTAGCTGCAATTCATTCTGGAACTTCGGGATCAATGTGACGTTTCCACTACTTCTTAAATTTCTCATTAAAATGAATGCAAGCTCTTGTACTTTTCTTGTGAGACACACATAGTGAAATCTACTCACTATCCCTTATCGTTTCAGATGAAAATACAGCACCAAACCAACAAATTTGCACCACAAATTATCAAGAATATCACAAAAACATTCACTATAAAACATATTTAATGTGTGACTTTTCCTTTAACCCAAGTTAGTCCTGAGACCCCAGGGCCTTTAGAATTTGGAAAACCGATCAAGGTCTTAAGGAGATGGATAAGGTGTACTGGGATAAAGACAGCCACAGACAACATTTATATTTCAAGCATGTACAGAACACCCTCAGTAGCATACAGCTTATGCATAGTCATGTGGCTAATTAGACATTCAATTAATGCCCAATTGCAGAATTTACAAGAAGTGCAAATAGGTTTATCTGTGATCCAAGTACCTTTTTTCTTTTTGGGTGAGCAAGTGAGAGTTAAAAGGGTGAAGTAAAAGAGGGTTACATGGTGTGACCGCTACTGCCTTGCTCCATCTGGTAAGTGGGATAAACCAGAAAGACAGGTGGTCAAGCCTCACACACATACACATTGATCCAGGTTCGCCGTCAGAGTATCGGTTTCCAACTCGGAGCCCGACCCCCTGATGCTCCTGTGTTAGCAAGGATCTGCCACTGATCCTGGACTCCCAAGGCCTGATTAGACTGAGCCCAGTTCTCCAATCCTCCAGCTTCAGATCACAGCTGCCAGGATAGAACACATATTAGCACAAAGATTGTGAGTCTTGGCACTATGTTCTGCCTTTAATACTCACACTGGGGGCAGTTTATATGGCATGAGTTTCTGTGCAAAGCAGGGGAAATTAAATAATCTATTTTAACGTGCCGGCATTTTCCACACAACATCTAATTCAGTTTTTGCTGCTATGCTTAGAGAGATTACTAATATAGGATTAATAGTCCCAAGTACTGCAATGCAGCAGAGATGCAGACTGCACAGTGGAAAACAAAACAGCACACCACACACACACACACACACACACACACACAAACAAACAAACAACAAAAAAAAACACCTCTTTGTTATGTTTCAACAACTGGGTAATTACGCTCTTCTGAATTTATCATTCTATCCATTTCAGCTTCTCTTCCTCTCAGATTTTCCAATCCTCTTCTCTCCCTCTCCGAGTCACTTAACTGTTCAGCTCTACTGACCTATTTTGCTGCAATGCTGAGAGACAGAGGGAGTCTGATCCACATGTTCATGCATGGGGGACATTACTGCCCATGTTTTATAATCCTATACAGCAACATGCTGCTTCTAAGATGCTGCTTCTATTCAAATTATTTTGATCAGGCCTCTCCTATGGTGAGGTTATTCCATTCGAAGATATGTGTTTAGAAAGGAGTGCTTCCTTAAAATAAAATTTAAAAATAAACTTAACTGCAGCATATATTCATAATAGCACAAATGTTTCTGACGTTGATGGAACTACTGCAGGATTCTGAACAGGCTGATAAGTACATAGAAACAGAGCACTGTCAAAACAGTCATTGAATGCACTGTCAACATAGTAGCAATGCTAAAAGTTGATGACTCCACTGCATCAGTACTTGGGAAAATAAAAGAAAGTGTCATGTGTCCCAGAGTAGGGTGTAAATACTGTCCGTTTCATTTCTGAAATGTGCAAAATGATATGGTCATATTGCTCCTGGATTCATGCTGAAAAATGTGATTTACTGTATAATGAGCAGCAATGCACAGACTACAAAACATGAAAAGTAAAAGAAAGGACCAGTTACAATAAGTCCTTAAATCTGCATATGCAACAGCTGCATATAACACATATGATGCAACAACCACACACACTAAAAAGAAAGGTTCCAATTAGAACCAAAAATAGCGTGATGACAGTTTTTCAGCCTGATACCATAGGAGAACCCTTTGCACAACAAGTTCTTTAGAGAACCATCTATTTACTGGTGCTTTAAAGAACCCATAAATGGTTCTTCACAGTAGTGCCACAAGCAACCATGTTATCATAACTTCTCTAAAAAATTAGTTAGTTAGTGCTTTAAGCAAATTGCTTCTTAAGAGTGATGCCAGGAGAACCTTTTCCAGTTCCACAAAGTACTTTATAGGGTTCACTTTAACTTATTAAGAACCAATACACTGCTCTGTAGAACCTATAATGAAACAAACCTCTTTAATCTCCAAAGAACCATATAGCTCAACTCAAGAACCCTATAAAATGAAAAATGGTTCTTGACAAGAAGAGAATTCTTTGCAGAATCTTTGGTGCAGTAAACATTGAAAAACCATTCTTTTTTTAAGAGTGTACAGTGCCTATGACTGAAAACCAGACAACCTAATTGAGAACACTCTTGACCAATCAAGTACTCCACATCTTTTTATTAAGGTACACTTCGAAAAGAAAAGGACACCTTCCCAAAGAATGCTTCACGTTTAAATCAACAAAGAAGGATTGAAATGAAATTAGCTGTTCCTTCTGAAGTAAATGAATACTCACTTTCCACTAGTGTGTATAAGTCAATTACCAGTCAATTCACTGTGGACCATTTGTCCACATTTGTGGACACTTTGAACTCCAGCATTCACATGGACAAAATGTAAAATATGTATAGGTTATATGAAACCACAGAACAACCCTCATTTGGGGAGCAATAAACTGTCATTTAAATAACTATGCAATCCACACGCAAAAAAAAATAATTTAAAAAATTATAATAAAAATCATGAGTCGATTTTGGCTTGTTTTGTTTGAGGAGTAAAGGTACAAAGATTTTATCAATGCAAGTTTCCAATAGGCATTTCTACTATTGGTTGACATAACATTTAACACTGTGTGGTGCAATTAGCATTCCACTTTTGATATCAAACCAGTTTTATTGCAGCTAAAATTAAACATTCTAGAGGGAGCATGTACGTATAAAAAATTCACCATTATATATGCATCATTTCCTACTAGATGAAGGAGAAGCAGTGTGTGTGCTCTGTCACTGCAGTCATATATCTGCGGTGAAAGCGCCGAACTGTCTGGGTCCATGAAGAAATTTGGACTTGCAGGCAGCATGGCAAAACACGAATCACGTGTGAGCTACTGTCTTCACTCCAACTGGTAGTTGCTACACCAAGTGGCACAAAATTTGCATCAAGTAAAATTTCTTTCAACTTTGTTACATAGCTGGACACACCCACATCTGGTCGACAATGGTCGCTGTCGCTTATATCGCTGGAAGTCTCCAGCACTCACTGAAAATTAATGGTCTCCGGTTTCTTTGTCACTGTGAGAGTGAACGGACCTTAACAAACACTTGACTGGCATTTAAATCCCACCTGCTATAATATAGATGATCTTGTCAAAATTATATTAGACACAATAAAACCTCCTAAAAGTAATTTGATCAGTGGAAGCAATCCAGTTTTCTAGCCCAAATACAGTGGTTCTTACTGTGTACTATACCTGGAAACAGGGCCTAGAGGTCAGCAAGGTTTAATCACCAAGACAAAAGATGAAGGCAGTCAGAAATCATTAATAGCAGTTGAGTGATTAATGTCACTTGTACTACAACTGCAACTTGGTGAGTCATGGCAAAGTATGATGGTGAAGCTCAGAGACGGATGAACACAGTAGGCAACAAAGCGTTTACAAACCATGTAAACTTTCGCACTGATAGAAACATTTCACTGTAACTTTCGCTAGGAGAACAGACTTGGCATAACAGCTGATTGCCTTATGTGAACACATCACTGTGCTCTGCACTATATTCAGAGCAGTACATGATCAGTTGTCAGCACCAACTGGTAACTTGGCTTAATCAGCAAGCTGCAATCTTAACACATTGCTTGAGAAATGTCATATACCTTGATAAGAAGAGTTCCACTTATTATACTGTACAACCAACTACTCCTATTGAAAAATATTTTACACTTGCACACTCAATCTTGGGGTTGGATGAAAGATAAAGGTAGTGGACATTTGTGTAGAGCATTTGCTTGTCTTGATCAGTTCAACAAACCATTTCAGTACGAGTAATGTGTATGTATAGTATATTACAATGTTCAAGACATGGCTGCTGTTTAGGAAAGGCAAGAAAAAAAATATGGAAATGAAAGAACGTTTTCACAGAGGCTGAGCACTAAAACCTCTCAATCTGGTGGCTTAAATGAACCTCTTAACCCCCACATTCATGACCAGAATTCCAAGGCTATTTCCAGCACACTCTATCCTAATCCAGTTCTAGTTAATCACCAAGAAGTATACATTATTAGTATCAAGTTTAAATGCAGGGTCTGCCATCTTTCTCAATAATTTCAAAGATGATATGCCCCAATACAGCCATGTACAAATACAGTTGAACATTAAGTTTGTTTCAATGCAAGACGAAACCATGCATTGATGAAATGCATGAACATTTCATAGAAAGACCTGCTTCTGTGGAGTGTTGCACGCACATACTGTTGAAAATACAGGAACACCCTGTGGATGCGTTTATATAAACCACAGTATAATCTGTGAATTTGCTGTAGATAAAGCATTAATCATCTGAGATTTTAATATTCATTTTGATAACCTGGAAGACCCTATAAGAACAGCGGTTGTGTCCATCTTAAATTCAGTAGGGATTATCAGAACGTAATCGGGCCTACTCGTGATGGTCACACTCTTGACCTCATACTAACATACGGATTAAGTATAGAAAATATAGTAATTTTTCCGCAGTCTGAAGTAGTCTCAGACCATTATCTTATCTCATTCATAATACATACTGATCATAATATTTCCACCTCGCCTCGCTACCACGTAAAACGTACCTACACATCAGCTACTGCACCGAGCTTCAGAAACATCCATTAGATTTTAATCACCGTCAGATCCCATAGAACTCGATCAGGCGACTGAAAGCTTGTAGTCAACACTCCGCTACACGCTAGGTAGCTCCACTCAAAAGAAAAATAATTAGAGAGAAAAAATTAGCACCCTGGTATAACGATCAAACGCGAAACTTAAAACAGCATCTCGACAATTAGAACGTAAATGGCGTCAAACCAGACTGGTGATATTCCAAACAGCATGGAAGGAGAGCCTACTGAAATATAGGAAATCTCTTGGCGATGCTAGAAAAATTTATTTCTCCACCTTAACAGGAGATAACAAAAACAATTCTAGATTCCTTTTCAACACAGTAGCAAATTTAACTAGGAATAAAACCACTACAGAGAGAAACACTCAATCATTACATGATTTCATGAAATTTTCACATTGATAAAGTTGAAAATATTAGACGTGAAATACAGGCCATTAAATTAAAACCAGACAGTACTGTAACAAACCCATTAGATGATAATGTAGCAATATCAGATCAATGTTTAGAGTGTTTTGCTCCACTTAGAGAGACCGAACTACTACATTAATATCTTCAGCCAATTCATAAACTTCCATACTAGATCCCGTACCTACATGTTTCCTTAAACAGATTTGTCCAGGAGTAATTGAACCACTTTTAAATATAATAAATTCTTCCCTTAGCACTGGCTATGTACCTAAATCACTTAAATTAGCAGTTATTAAACCCCTGATTAAAAAAACCTGACCTTGACCCGACCCAATTATCCAGCTATAGACCAATATCAAATCTCCCCTTCATCTCTAAGATTTTAGAAAAGGTTGTAGCAAAGCAGTTATGCTCGTACTTAGATAGGAACAACATTCATGAAATGTATCAGTCAGGATTTAGACCTCATCATAGCACAGAGACAGCGTAAGTTAAAGTAGTAAATTACCTTCTATTGACCTCTGATCAGGGTTGTGTCTCGCTGCTTGTGTTACTCGACCTTAGTGCAGCTTTTGGTACTATAGATCACACTATTCTCCTTGATAGATTAGAAAATGTTGTTGGCATTAAGGGAACAGTCCTCTCCTGGTTCAGATCTTATCTGACCAATCGTTATCAGTTCATAGATGTAAATGGTGATTTCTCCATGCGTACTGAGGTTACTTTTGGAGTTCCACAGGGTTCTGTTTTAGGTCCACTGCTTTTTACTTTATATATGCTACCCCTAGGACAAATTATTCGTAAACATGGAATTAGCTTCCACTGTTATGCTGATGCTACACAGTTGTATGTTTCAGCGAAGCCAGAGGACAGACAGAAGCTTAGTAAAGTTGAGGAATGTGTAAAGGACATTAGACGTTGGATGTTAACTAAATTTTACTTAATTCTGATAAAACAGAAATACTTTTATTAGGCCCACGTGTAGCTAGAAGTAATCTTTCTGATCACGTGGTTACTCTGGATGGTCTTTCTGTTTCATCATGTACAGCAGTTAAAGACCTTGGAGTGATTATTGACTCCAGTCTTTTATTTGATGCTCATGTAGATAATATTACTACGATAGCTTTCTTTCATCTCAGAAATATTTCTAAGATAAGAAACATTGTCACTACATGATGCGGAAATACTGGTTCATGCATTCGTCACCTCTAGATTAGATTACTGTAATGCCTTACTGTCTGGATGTTCCAGTAGGAATATAAATAAAGCTCCAGTTAGTTCAGAATAGAGTCCTAGGTACTAGGAGTACTAGTACTAGGAGATACGACCATATCACACCAATATTATCCACACTGCATTGGCTCCTAGTAAAATCTTGCATTAACTATAAAATACTTTCATTAACCTATAAAACACTAAACGGTCTCGCGCCACAATATCTAAGCGACCTTTTGGTTTTATATGATCCGCCACGACTACTTAGATCAAAAGATGCAGGCTATTTGATGGTACCTCGAATAGTGAAGGCTACAGCAGGGGGAAGAGCCATCGCTTACAGAGCCCCACAGTTATGGAACAGTCTTCCTATTAGTGTTTGGGACTCAGACACAGCCTCAGTGTTTTCACAGTCTCACCGTAATCTTTTTTCTCCCTCTCTCCTTTTGCAGAGCCCCGCACGAATTTATGGAGATACTAGAGATCCTGATCCTTTCTGCCTCTGGATGGAGCTCAAATCTTCTCCAATTCCAGACTGCTAGGACAACGGCTGCTCCGAAGGCCATACAGACTTCATATAGATCCATAATGAACTTTTTCACACTATCTGTTGTTAACCAGATGAGGATGGGTTCCCTTCTGAGTCCGATTCCTCTCAAGGTTTCTTCCTCTTAAAACATCTTAGGGAGTTTTTCCTTGCCACCGTCGCCACTCAGTGGCTTGCTCAGTTGGGATAAATTCACACCTTTTATATCTGTAAACCATATTGATATTTCAGTAAAGCTGCTTTGAGACAATGTCTATTGTAAAAAGCGCTATACAAATAAAATTGAATTGAATATAGTAGCCAGTTGGAATGTATACACTCTATATGCATCTCAGGGGATAAAACTGTCCTTCCTGACACAGCTTTCTGTTTTTCCTGTTTGTACTCCACCTAATTTCTGTGCATGCTTACACAGCTGTTATCAGATTGCTGCCAGATGAACTTCTATCTGTTTTTGCACTTGGACTCTCTTTTCTAAGAATTCCATACAGCACAGAAATCATTTTTGTACTGTTGAGTGTGTTCCACAAAATGCATTCCTCAAGTATTCAATTCAACAAAACAATCAATAAAATTCTTTAAAACAATCAGGTCAATTACTGTATCTCTCTAGTAATGAAATTTGAGAATGACAGCCATTCCTATAGATAACCGCAGGGCAACAATGTTTGCTATGCAGTTTTTCTTGTGTTACTCACCCTGCAGGGTAGGCTACCAAACCTGAGTGAGGGTCACAAGCCAAGGCACGGTTTCCTGAAGCAGTAATTCCCAAAACCTTTTCAAGAGTCACCTGTGAAATGACAAGAGAAAGATAAACAATGTAATATATGTGTCAGAGTGCACTGCTACTGCTATTACTAATAGGTGAAAAAGAAAGCTTAGGAAGAGCTGTCTGGGAATGAAAGGGTATAATCTGTCTGTGTGCCAGATGCATGATAAAAGGCAACATGCCTACAATTGACTTCAGACAAGCTCCTGCACAATAACGGTTTTGTAGAACAAATAGTTTAAAAGCCCAGCTGGACCCGGACGGTTCCACTGATAGCCAACACTCCAAAAAGTGCTGCCATTTGAAATGGAAATCATGAGTTATGAATTTCCATTACAGTACAAATTCAAATTTAGAAGCAAACAGTTACTTTGAACACACATTATTATGCTTACAAGCCAAAATAAAAAAATCAATGTATCAGTATCTGATACTATATAATGAACACTAGGAAACGGTCATTATATGTATAAAGTATAAGAAGCAAAAGACCACTTACATCAGGTCCAGTAGTTCTTAACAACCTCTTTGCAGGAAACATTTTCAGTGAAACAACATTAAACACAAGGTTTATTTTAACAATACACTTACTCCTACTTTTAAAAGACTACTGGGGTGCAAATCACACCAATGTCCTCTTTTCAAAGAAAATACAAGATCCATCAAGCCCATGCGTATGAATACTTAGAAGACTGAGGACAATGTGTGCGTGCAATGTGTGTGTGTGTTTGGTTAGTATAACCCTGCCCTCTAACTTGCATCAGTCAATCCCCTTTCTGCTGTATCTATCCATTAGGACTCATCACATGACAGACTGAAGCCAGTACTTTTTATTCACTCTTATAAAACTCTTACATAATAGCACATGTGAATAAAGAACTTACTGATGTCAAGCTTACTCAAAGTTGAAGCTTATTATTTCAGGCTTTACACTCCAAAATAAATAGCACAATTATCAGCTTCTGTATAATTGAACAGCAAGAGCCATGTTGTGAAAATGTGATCTTTTCCACCACACTTTTAATCCCACAATAGTGTGCGCAAATAAATTACCAGTGATTCAGAAACAGTCAGACACTGGCATGTTTATATGCAAACATTTATGTTCATATGAATGTCTGAATTAATTAATTGCAGCATACGGAGAGGCTTGTGACTTTTAAACAAGGTTGGTTTTAGCAAAACGTTGTCTTTCTAAATTCTCCTTCTTATTAGCAGTTGGATGTCTCCATAGGCCCACCATGCATTTTTATAAATAATTACATTTTTTATCTTTTAATATCTAAACTAAGTACTTTTTTTCCTTATAGGATAGTTTTTGCATCAATCATGTTGGTCAGTGGTGATTCAAATTGTGAAAATACTGAAAAGGTTTATTGTTCTGTTTAACAATTTATCCACCTCAATCAGAATTTTGCCTCAAACTATGTATTCTGATTTACATGCATGTTTCTCATTGGGCTGCTGGTCACATTATTAACTGATTATTTGGCTTCATGTATGCTGCATGCCATCCATGGAATTCAGAAATCCTTAAGGTGTCCCAAAAGTCTCTGTACATAGAGTGAAAATTGATCATACTTAGTTTATGATATATAAATTAATTTTTTACCCTTAAGAATGCATTTGTCAAAAGAAGAACATATTGAAATGGTTGCCATGGCTGAATCGGACTGCTGTCGCAAAGTTGCGATGGACTTTAACAGGAAACATGGCAAGCACATCTCACACACACACACACACACACACACACACACACACACACACACACACACACACCACACTGCTGACAACATTACAAATTCAAAAAGACTAGAAGAGTTGCAGACCAACCAAGAAGTGGACGTCCACAAACATCCACTGGTGAAAGTACAATCGACTTGTAAATTTAGTCCCCTACATATGGAGACTTTTGGACCATCCTGCATACTGTATATTATTTAACTAAATATCAAGATATTCATTTACACGTTACCCAAGAAAAGTTAACACATAAACTAAAAGAAGTGTCCTGATATCAGAGAATCACTGATGAGTTGAAGGTCAAGCACATTATTTATCTGATATTCAGCCGAAGTTGCAAAAATACAAAACACACAGAGAATCTATATGGAGTACAGAATTTGTAGTTAGTACAGGTGCTAGATTTTTTAGTAACAAAAAGGAGAAAGTCAATCTTATTTGGGCACTAAAATAAGTGCATAAACAAGAAATACAACAAAAAATTAATTCAGTAAAAATATTTTTTAAACCAGTGATTAAAAAGCAAAAGGTGAACAAATGTGAACAATACTCGAGTTTTATTCTAACTACTGAGGTATTTTATTTAGTTAACTTTCTAGTTGCGCCCTCCTACAGGCTACCAGTATATGACTGCAATTATGCTAATTTCCAAACACTCTTTAATTGCATCATTACCATAAGTCTATATTTACACATTTTTTTAAAGAACTGTCAGTATCTCTGCCAGTGGCTATAATCAACATAGAGCCTATGCATCACATCCACCTTTTCCCACCCAAAGTGAAGCTTAAACTAATCAGAAAGCTAATGAAAAGTATATTCAGGTTTAGGTAATGAATTATCTTGGTCAGCATCATGACAGAGACAGGAGACCTTTTCCCTGCAGGTCAAATGTGATGTATCTTTCATTTCTAAACAACATAAAAACTTATTTAATTCAATATCATTAGTACAGAATTACTAAATGTGAGAACAAGGTTGAATACAAAGCACAGGTTCCAAGCCCTGGTCCTGGTGCACCCCCTGTCCTGTACATTTGAGTGTTTACTTTACTTTGCTCCAACACACCTATTTACCCCAGGAAGGCCTGTTAACTAGCTGATCGGTTGAATCAAGTATGTTTGAAGCAGGAAAACATTAATATGTGCAGGACAGGATCTACAGGACCAGGGTTGGGAGCATGCGATAAATATTAGACCTACGGATGTGGATTTAAACAGAAAATTAATTGAAAACTTCCTCAGCTCATATGTGGTAGAACAAAGGCACCATTTCTAGCCAGAGCACCAAAAAAACTTTACAGCTGGGAGGAGTAACACTGCTTTTGAAGCTACAGAACACAAGAGCCTCAGGACACAAAACACAGTCTTGGTTTGAAAACCCTTCTAGTGTACAAGTATAGTTACATGGGCACAAGTTCTCTTTGTCTGATCTTGTATCTTCAAGTTCCTTTTGGTTGGAACGGAACGTCGTCTTTTACTGGTAACTCACGAGTCTTTTGCGTACTACTGAAAATGTCAGCTATAAACATTTTATAAACAGGATGCAAGAATCAAACTGCACAGGTTTACTTAATGGACAAAATCATTAGAGGCTTACACTTGCATTTGAACTGAGCAGAAATATATTCCCCAACACCTCCCCCCCAAACACACTAAAGTCCAGTCTTCTTAGTATAATCTAGTCAGATACACTGGTGTGTAAACAGGTCATTATGAGTTACTGCAGTTTGCAAAGAGTATAATATGTTGCAGGGGTCAAAATCTGAATGAAATGTTTCTGCATGGTTTAACAGCATGAACAGTCCTCAAATCCCAGCAACCCTGTGGCTTAAAGAGGAAAGTACGTTGAGCATTTGTCTGCAGCAGTAAACAGGCAATCAGAAGGGAATGCAGCAAAATTTAAATAACAGTAAATCAGTCGCAGATCATAAATCAAACGTAAGCCAAAAACTACATTTGGGAGACCTCACTGAAATAATCAGTTACTGTGAGCAAGGACAGTACATAGGTCAGGTTTCTGCATTTTCCGAATGTCCTTCATAAAGAGTTTAAAAATACATAAGCTAAATACATGGCTGTGACATTTTGGGGTTTATTTCCCAGTGGCCTTAACAGAGTTGCAAAGGAGCCAAAGCAAACACAGTAAGCAATCATAAATGGAGGTTTAATAACTGATCATAAGGCTTGTGTAAATCTCAAACAAAACCCATGTATAATGAGTTCACTGTTAGCACACACAGGGTTACCATCATGCACATGCTCATTTGCTCCATCACAAATAATAGGCTACAGGAGACATTTAAAGGGCACCATGTGCTAGGCTATACTTTCTTTCCAGATCTAAAGCAGGACGCATTACCTTATTTTCCAGGTTCTCCTTGTTGTTCCTTGGTTTATTCCTCCTCAGTTTGATGGAAGGAGATCGGAGCAGGTTTTTAATCCGATTTTTAATAGTCGAGTTTTCCATCGTCATCTTGATCTCGTCTCGTGGAAAATGTAACTGTACAGCACCTTTCAGATCAAAAACGTCAAGTATGGCTCTTCTCAAGCCTTGTTTTTTTTTTTAAACTGCCGACGTTACATGGTGTTTGAAATAATGTGCGATGGAAGTAAGCCCTGGTGCAGGCATTCCTGTACTGTAGTGATCAGAAGAAATCAGGTCGCCGGGGTTGTGCTTGTCCTCTGAGCTGCAGTCCTGTTCTTCTGCACTGAAGCCGCTCCGAGATCCTCAACCGGTTTCTCCTCGCTGCTTTGGATGATGTGGTGATGAAGCGGACCATGGCTCATTCTCACGCAGTCAGCAGTTCCTCGCTGAGCTCCTGAGTCTTTTCTTTGGGGGGAAAGCCTCTCCTCATCTCCCTTGCCCACAAGCCAAGCCTTAATATAAACAGCACACTGGTTCCGGCTGTCCGTGTAGGAGGAGCGACCGGTGTGGACTAATCACCACTTTATATCCGAAGACTAGTCAGCTGAGCCATGGCGCTGTCGTTGTTTTTAAACCAGTCATGTACAGAGGTGAAGTGACGAAAACGCATCAGATATAACGAGCAAAACTGTCCATCCTAACCCGTTGCGGTTTATTATACTGAAACGTGAAATGAACGCTGACAGCTGATTGAGAACACTTGATTTACACTCACCGGTGTTTGTTTGCTACAGAGTGCAACGTCTCTCGGTGCTTTCTTAGACAAAATAAGGACATGTAAAAATGACCGATTGTCACAGCTGTTTAGAACTGGTGTAACCTAAATGAAAACTTAGCGTCCTATAGCTTGCTAGCTTCATAGCAAACGAGCTTGGTTAATGCTGGATACTTTCTACAAACGGACTGTACACGACTAGTGCTGCTCTCGTTTGTTTAGACAGCTGACTAGCTAACGTTATGGTAATCCTGCTCATGGGTTATTGGAGGTCGCTGTTAAGACCTAAACTGGCTGTTCCTGTTGCTGTCCAGGTTAGTTTGAGGCTAAGCTAGCTGAAATCAGTCACACAGCAGAGGGTCAGAGCTGAAGCTTCGTCTGCTTCAACTGGAGGCCACTTCCGCCATCCAGCGACAAGCCGCTTCAGCTCAGCCAAGCCACTGCACCATGTTCCCAGGATAGAAAACGCACTCGCTGTGCTCCCGTGTGCTGGTGACACCCATATTCAATAATAAAATAATAATAATAACGCGTGGGAACGATTTCCTAATACATGGGCACGCATATTAATTGTATTATGTAGTGATGTCCCCAGCAGGACTCTGTAGATTTGCCGTTATCCAGGAGGAATTATGTATTTTCCCTAGTCATAATAAATGTCATATGACGTACTATGAAGTACTAGGGCATGTCGGCGCTACTTTTGTGTCAGTCTTTGATCTCTGGATGGTGGTCACCACATAAATCTTCAAAAGCGGTCAATCTTTAGGCATTTATCCAACACAATGCTACATGTTTGAGCTATTTTGACCCTTCAAATGGACGTAATTTCCCCGCAATTTGCACTAACAAGCAAAATGATATAAGCTAAAATACATTTATGGAAGTGGTATAATTAACCAATTGAATGTTGTTTTAGAATACCAACCCCAAAAATAAAAAAATTATTCATAATAATGGAATAATAATAAAATCTAAACGAGCGCCCTCTACAGGTGCCATGTCGTATCTACAAGCATTTAAGGTGGCATGGTGAATGCAAATAAGAAACGAAATTCAGGCGAAACTATGCCAAAGATTACCTGCTTTGTGAACACATTTCTCCCCATCATCAATCACCGGCAGTCGATTTGGAGAAGGGGGAAAAACTGGTGGTCCAAGAAGAGGAAACTGGAGTGGTCCACCAGGAAAATACCAAGTTCCCCATGGCCAGTATGCCCCTGGTGCAATTAAAACTATCATTTTCAGGGGGATAGGGTGAGGTGAGTCATAGGGCATTTATAATGAAAGTAATCACTTCAATTTAAGGCATAAATCCTCCCTAAAATTCATAACAATATACATCATTCAGGGGTACAGAGGAATAGTGGTTAGCACGTTTGCCTCAAACCTCTGTGGTTAGGGGTTTGAATCCCACCTCTGCCAAGTGTGCAGAGTTTGCATGTTCTCTCCATGTTTCGGGGGTTTCCTCCAGGTACTCCACTTTCCACCCCAGTCCAAATACATGCGTTATAGGCTGAGTGGCATTTCCCAATTGTGCCCTGCGATTGATTGGCATCCATTCAGTGTGTTCCCTGTCTTGTGTCTCGTTCCCTGCTATAGACTCCAGGCTCCCTGACATTGTGTAGGATAAGCGGTATAGAAAATGGATGGATACATCATTCATCAAAAGTTTCTATTGAATGTTTTTCAGCATTTCAGAAAAATGACACCAAATTCTTTCCAAGTCCAGTTTTCACTGCAGTCTAAACACTATGCTACACACCATCAATTTGTCATCCAAACTGAAACAGAAATGCTATATTCCTACATCAGGAATCCACATCTAGACTATAAATGCTACAGTGAAGAAAAAACTTTAAAATGACATACAAAAATGACAAATTTAAAAATACAACAACCAAGAACACAGACTTAAAGTTTTTATAATCAAGAGTAGAAGTGTCACTGATTGCTTAAATGAAGAAAAAAAATCCATTAGAATGTTTCAAAGAATTAATAATCTTAATTAAACACTTTCAATTAAAAAAAAAATCACTGGCACAGTATTTTGAAAAGCACCATTAAAGCACAAGTAAATCATGCCTGAAGTACACAGGCTGCCATGCTGGATAGGAAGTGTGTTACAGCATTATTAACATCACATCACATCAACAATGCAAGTTCTCCAAGGTCCTGTTTGCTTCTTAAAGACTAACATTTCTGCATTCCTATTAAAATATTGTACACATGTAGAACCATTTTGCATTATTTAATCCATTATTATTACTGATGGTCTGCTTTCTTCATGCATTGCAGTTTGCATGGCAAAAATAGTCATCAAGACTGGGTTGATTATTCATATTGGCAGCTTGTTTCTTTTAGCTTATAGCTTGACAAAATACTGGGGAATTAAGCAACATCCACTGTACCATTGGTTTTTGTTTTGTTTTAATCACATCCAATGAGTAAAATGCTTTGGCCTATTATAAGGCATCTGGTACTATACAATCCAATATGCAAATTTACTACTGAACCATTAATGTTGGCTTTTTACAACATTTACATTAATATACACAAAACTATTGTCATTCTTCTCACTCTAATGCCTTCCTCTAAACTTCTAAAATAAAAGGACGATTAACGATTTCTCCAACGGTCAAATCATTTGCACTCACAGAACTTCAAACAAAACATCTTTGGATCTACTAGAGGCACAATAGGTAGTTCTTGTTGAAACAAGATATAATGAAACGTTCTCAGAAACAAACAAATAAATAACAGTCCTATGTCAGAAGGTATACGAGTGGATAATGGACAATCGATATCCCTGATGATTTGGTTATTATACAAGTGTGTTATGAAGACTAGGCAGCTTTGAGTCTGATTTGGGTGCATGAGGACTGATCAATTTAGGGTGCCCAGTCTCCTGAGTCTTTAGTCCCAGAGG
The DNA here is from genome assembly GCA_012411365.1 of Ameiurus melas. Taxonomy (NCBI): domain Eukaryota; kingdom Metazoa; phylum Chordata; class Actinopteri; order Siluriformes; family Ictaluridae; genus Ameiurus; species Ameiurus melas. The sequence goes on along the minus strand of CM022761.1, from coordinate 18,251,601 downwards.
AGCAAGCTTTGGCATTGGCCGCCATAAATTGGCCTGTTCTTTTAGAGAGTCTGTTGAAGTACCCCCTCCAGTTTTCATCTGCAGCAAAGGGGGTGGAGTTGGAGCATCATTTTTAACATGGCATACTGAAACGGGAGTACAGTCATCACCGGCTGCTGAAAAAATCTCCGATTCTGAAGAATTGGGAGGAGATTCTGACCCGAATATAACCTTAACAAGATCATCTACCTTAGGAGGAATGTCCTCTATCTCCTCATCCTTTGAGGTGGGTGACACAAGATCCTCATCTAGTTTGAGAAACAGAGGACTGAGAGAACGTTCATCATCTCGGTCCATATCTACCTCTTTATTAGTTAGCAGGTCTGTCAGTACATCTTCCTCTGTCAGACTCGAAGCTGCTTCCTGTAGTTCAGAGGTCTGACTGAGGAAATCAAGCTCATCGAGTAATGACATCAGGCGATCATCATCTTGCTCAGGTTTAGGTGTGTTCTTTTCATCTTCCTTTTGCTTTTTTGGATCTTCTTCTATCGTGACCTTGGAATCATTTTCAGGTTTTTTGGGCACAACCTCTGGAAGCTGTTTGTCCAGGTGTTTTTCCTCTTCCAGAGTGGGTTCATCAAAAGAGGGATTCTGCTGAGCCTCCCAAGCTGTAGAGTTACATGCTGCCTGTGTCTGCATGTCTGCTGCAGATGGAGGTGTAACAAGCAGCTTTTCTGACTGTACCAAAGAAACAATACTGGAAAACTTGGGGAGGCTTATATCAACTGCAAATGAGGGAGGAAAAAATGCTAATTAAGGTGGTAATGATTTTGTCAAGCATTATTTACAGTGATTAACAAAACATTTGTACTCTAATTTTCAAGACTAGTAATCATACACAATATTTCTGTAGAAAAAATTTTCAAGGTCAGAAAATTGTGTGTCAAAGTTATAAACGGTTTCATTAGCTCTAGTAAGAAGCTACCTGGTGTGGTAACAAGGCTGTTGGTCAGTTTAAGGACTTGTGGTTGTAATACGGGAGGTGGATTCTCTACACATAGTGGATGGGAGATACGAGGAAGAGATATGGACACCGTTGCAACACCTTTTGGGTTTAGAGAAATGAAAGAAATACAATTTTATTAAATGTACAAAACAAAATATTAATGTATGAATTTAAAAGATTACATTTGTATGTTAAAGGGCTCACCTGGTGTGGTTGATTGCCTTTCCCCTAAGGAAGTGAGGTCAATGGGCTGAAGAGGGTTACTTATAGTAATGATTTGATTGCATGGCACTACCGTTTCCACCAGTGGAATCACTTGAGGAACAGACACAGGAAAAGACACAGAAGAGATCAAAAGTGAGAAACAAGATAGCTAGCTAGCATTTATTGAGGTCTTGTTCACATGCTGAAATTGCTGATGTTAAAACGGAGCTTAGTGGAATTAGCATACATGCTGATAAACAGTGCGACAGCATTGTAGCTTATGATGCTAACAATGCTAAGTATTGTCCTCCTGAGAAAATCCTAACAAACCCGTACAGACTTGATTGATTGATGCTGAGCACATACATATTGTCCTCTCCCTTTGCCACCAACCTTGATCATTAGCCAGTGTTTGAGAATTGCTGCGAGACAGGATGTTCGGCCTTCTTCTCTCACGTAATATGGGACTGGGTGAAGGACATTTTCCTAGCTGTGGTGTAGGGCAAGTGTCAGTTGGTTTGGCCGCAGTCATTTTCTGATTAGTGCTGATATTTTCTGTTCTTCGGCCCTTGAATCCCAGATGTTTCTGCTTGCTAATGCTAAGGTTTTCTGCTTTGTCTTTGGTACCAGTTTTCTTCTGTTTTGCGTTGACGTTCCTGTGCAAATGCTTAGGAACGATCTTTTTAAGGTTAAGGCTGGTATCATTTCCTTTCTCTTCGATCTCTAGAGATTTCTGCTTAGCAATGATTTCATCCAACTTCTGAGAGATAGAGGCTTTGTTTTTTCCTAGGAAAATAAAGAGCATTATTTAATAAGAGCCAATGTAATTAACTATAGTAGTGCTACAGTATACCGAATAATGCGATAACTTAATTTGCAGATATCTGAACATGCCAAAAGATCTTTTTCCCCCCTCCCTGGAATAAACTGTATTTCCAGAATACAATTTACTCTGTCCTGCAGAAAGCTAACTATAATCATCGTAGCAAGTTTTTTTTTTGTTTCGTTTCTTTTTTGTTTAAAGTGTCAACTTCTCTAAATAAGTTAATATTGTTGATGTTTGTAATCTCCTAATTAATTATAAAAAAAAATTGAACTTCAGTTTGCCCAGACTCACAGCTCAATCCTTTTTTCACCCTCTTAAAAACAGACATTTCAGAGACCAAGACATTTCAAATTCTCACCATGTTAGAATTCACAGAACACAATCAACCAATAACAATTATTTAAATAAATGGCTTGCTGTATATGGCCCTCCAGAATTATTAGCATCAGTCATAAAAATTGGTAAAAAAACAAAACAAAAACTGAATAAATCAACATTACAATAAAGGGAGATAAACCTTCTAACAAAAACCTCTTCTCATGAGAACTACTGTAGCCTCAATAATAATAATTAAAAAAAGCAAAAAACTGTCATTTAAATGTAAGATCGTGCATTTTTTATTTGCTCTTACACATAGCAGTGGATCATTGACTATGTTTACATGGACAGCAGTAATCTAATTATTGACCTTATTCTGAATAAGACAATATTGTGATTAAGGCGTTTACATGAGTCGCTTTTAGAATATTTCTTTCATGTTCCCGTTTTTCATGTTATAGAATTACGTCATTATGTCACCATGCCACGCCGTCCCCTCCAGAATTTCATGCACCAACACAGTTCGTCTTCGTTATGGTACCGTATAGTTTTGGGCGTTTTTAATGAAATTTTTTTGCGGATGCTTCAAGTGCGATTAACGATTTGTCATGCTGTACACGCAAATAGATGACTGCTTGAAGCCGTGGGCTACGTCTCAAACCGCGTACTTACCTACTATATAGTAGCCGATATACATGTATTTCTACTATCATATAGCCGGTAAGTACATGGTTTCGGACGCACCCGTGCTCTCGTTTGCCGTAAAACGGTTGAGCACTGCTGTGTTCAAACGGTTAAGCACTGCTGTGTTCACTGCTGTGCTGCCTTGTTAGACATTTCAGGAAGAGACCCTGTGCTATTGTTCTCATGGCAGGCATCACAAAATATTAACTGTAAGGGTGCCCAACTATTATGAGACCATAATTATGAGGCAATAGATTTTTGCACCACTTAAAAGTTTTGTGCTTGGGGAGGGGGGAGAAAAAATAAAAAATAAAATCTTGGTAACCAACCCCAACATATTTCCAACATACAACCCCATAAATGCACAACACTGCAACCACACATCAAAATTATTTAGTCAGCAACTGATAAATGAAACAAATGCAGTTGAAACAAGGTGGAAGGAAAATGTGAATATGATATGGAACCCTGTAGTACCAGATATCTGGGATGCCATTTCAACGTAGTAAGCTCTTTTCTTTCTCAGCTTGTCCCACATTTTCACCAGGTGATCTCCTCGTTTAGTAAGACGGTTAATTTCTTCCAGGGCCTGATGATTATGATGATAACATTTATAATAATTATATTATAATAATAATCACAAGCAGAATGCTGAACAATTGAAACATTTTAAAATAGTAACACTATTTATTATACTATTTATTAAAATAGTAACACTACTAGCAATAAGTAAAAGCATTCTAGCATTGTTTACGTCCAACACACCTCTGAGAGTAACGTTATTTTGGGAACTTTAGCATCTTCAATATTGAGAGCCTGCTGCAGATTTTGAAAACAATTCCTCAGTGTAACGCGTCTCCTCTTCTCGTCCTTCCTCTTCCTAAGTTTAAGCTACAAAAGGAAGAGGTGGGTATTATTTAATATTTAAAAATATATATTTGATCTCACTTTATATTAAAGTGGTAGCTCAGTGGTTGGGACATTGGACTTCTGATTGGAAGGTTTGGAGTTCAAATCCCAGCACCACCAAGCTGCCACTGCTGGGCCCTTGAGTAAGGCCCTTAACCCTCAATTGTTCAGTTGTGTATATAATTTTTTTTTTTTTTTAATTGATAAATTGTAAGTCACTCTGGATAAGGGCATCTGTAAAATGCCATAAATGTAATGTAAATATTATCATAACCCACATATAACATACCAGATTTTCATTTGTCGCCTCGTCTGATGACTGATTTTGAAAGCTGTTAAGGACAAAAGAGAAGAATGTTTTGTTTCATCATAAAGGTTTGAGTTATAATCACTGAAATTTTATTAATTCTCAGTAGTGTACATTCAAGGTCCATATAACTTACATTTCAGGCAAATTAAAGCCAGGCCTTTTTTGCAAAGTTTTTGGTTTGTTCACAAACAGCTGGCAAAAGCCCACCAATTTTAATTTTCATACTGTACAGCCAGATGGAGACAGGTGGAACTGATATTATTATAGGGACATTAGCTTTTGAAAGCTTTAGTCTCACCTGCCACGCAGCATCTGCTCAGATAGTGCAGAGATTTTCTCAGCTCCGTCCTCACACGTTTCAATATCGACCAGTTCATCATCATCATCCATCTCAGTCAAATTCTGCACTTGTGCATCAATAAATTCTCGTTTCTTCTTATTCTTTTCTTCTCTATCAGAATCCTGGAAGGAAAACAATGAGAAAGATTGGACATAGGAATTGATTCCAAATTAATCATAATGAAAGCAAGTACCATTTTTAATGGCTTAATCTCTTACACTGACTACACACAGATCCTCCTGGTCACTGGAATGGCTGGAGTCAGTGTCAATATACATGTCTGAATCTTCTGTTAATTCAGTGCAGTCTGAATTAACATCCTCTTCCATCAGATGCGATTCCGCCTTAGAGTCAACATCACTCTCAGTACCTAGGACAGCACCAATGGTACCACAACTCTCAACTTCTTCAACAGGACCCAAATCCAGCACTTCCTTGAGGAGCATGTGATATGTAGAGCTGTTTTCAGGATCAGAGCTCTCTTTAGAAACATCAACAATTTTTTTAGATGGTGTGCTTGTCTTCATTTCAAAGGTGTAGGAGTGGTCTGTAAAAATCACATTTTCAGGTGACATTTTGGAGCATTGGGAGTCTTCATCACACGATTCCTTGGTTGGTGTAGGGCTGGTATGGATAGAGTTGTCTGATTTGTGAGATTCTTGGTTCTTAGGGGTTAAGCAGCTTTGGGAAGTGAGCTGCAAGCCTTGATTTTCAGGGTGACCCTCTGAAGAGCTTTGAGCTGATGATGCTGAAGATGTGTTTCTGGGATATTTAACTGTTGTAGACTCAACTGCTTTCCTAGGTAAAATTCTTAAAGTGCTTGTGGCAGTATCCCTAAGAAATCCTGGTAAAATTTTTACTGTACTTGGTTTGTTACAAAACAATAAGGTCTTTGAGCCTGAGAGAGGGGTGACTGGTTTTGTAGCAATGGGGGAGGTGCCGCTTGTTGTGATAGTGTCTCTAGTTATACTTTGTGCTGGGGCCATATGCTGATCTTGTGTAGCAGAAGAAGGAGCTGTGGTTGAAGCGGCAGTTGTGGAGGTTTGAGACTTACTCAGAGGGACTGGATTGTGGGTGGGTAAACGGATAAGAGTGGCTGCAAAAGAAAATGCAAAACTAAATTATATGATCAAAAACAATATTCATGAAAGAAAGATGGCAATTTATCTTATGCATAGATTTTTTTGCCCACCATTTCTTCTCTTTTCAGTAAACCAGCAAACTATTGATAATGAAATGAATTTAAATGAAAGCCTAGATGTTTACATTAAACAAACAAAAAATAATCTTGCACACTTACCCTGCTGAGGATGTACGACGATGTTGGGATTGAGGGCCCTGAATTGGCCGAGAGGCACAAAACGAATGACTCGGCCAGCAGGATTAGCTGCCTTTAACATCACAATCCTCTGGCCTGGAACAGCTGGGCAAGCGGAAGTTAGAGGCTGCATCAACCTTATTCCACTACCAGAGAGCGCTACATTTGATCCAGTTGTACTGAGCACAAAAGACTTCTCTGATGCCGCTGACCCAGTTACTGCCTTAACCACTTGTATGGAGCCATCTAATTAAAAAGAAGTCACTGAATGCATCAGTTGTGTACATAACGTGGAAAAAAGTCACATTATAATTATATTATTAAATATACCAATATCAATGTCATTTATTTATTTATTGGGATATTTTCTAAAATACAATAAAAACAAGAACTTGTGAATTGCTAATTCTCTTGAACCTTTATTTAACTGACAAAAGGACAAAGAAAGGATTTCCAATGTTTTCTCTGACCAACGTAAATGTATTTTGGAAATAAAAACAAATTTAGAATTTGAGGCCTGCAACAACAAAAAAGATGGGACAGAGGCATATTTACAACTTTCACCATTCCTTATAACTACACTTTTTAATCGTTTGGGAATTGAGTATACTAATTTCTGAAGTTTTGCAAGTGGAAGTTTTGCCTATTTTTGCTTGATACTCAACAGTTCATGATCGCTGTTGTCCGATTCTCCTCATGATGCGCGATACATTTTCAATCGGAGACAAACGATTTCAACAATAGATTTTAATGCATTTCTACAGATTTCCTGAATCTTGTTACAATATTATGTACTGTAGATGATGAAATACCTCAATTCTGTGCAATCTTGCATTGCGAAATGTTCTTTTGGCACAAAGTCTGGCACAAAGTGGCGAGCCACAACCCATTTTTGCTTGTAAATACTGAGCCTTGGGTGGATGCTCTTCCTATAACCAATCATGATACCCTCGCCTGTTCCCAATTCACCTGCTTATTGTTTCAAAACTCTGGAACTTGAATATTCTATAAACTTTTCACTCTAATTTTGCCCCCGTTTCAACTTTTTTAATTATTTTTTTAAAAAGTGTGTTACAGGCATCAAATTAAAAAAAAAAATTATATTTACACAATACAAATCAAGCTGGTATGACATTCAAAAGTAATTTCTTGAATAACATTCAAAAGTAATTTCTATGTACTTTGGTCAGTAAACTAAAGATTAAAAGAATTTAATATTTTTAATTTTTTATTCACATATTATAGAGAATATCCCAACTTTTCCCAGAAATAGTATTTGTATTTTTACCAATATATTTATACAAGCTAACTTAGTAGTAGCGAAAAGCTACCATAATTTCCGGACTATAAGCCGCTACTTTTTTTGAACGCTTTGAACACTGCGGCTTAAACAATGATGCAGCTAATTTATGGATTTTTACAGACTAACGAGTTTCATGCCGCCAAAACATTTAGCCTCGTCACATCGACAAATTAGATTACCCAACAGGTCACAGTGGACCAATGAAACTGTTCGAATTAAATCTAACGAGCTCACACTACATTCTTCAGATCTGTCGTTTTGCGCTTCATGCACTCCCCCTCATCAGGGAAAACACACGAAGAAATGCATATTGTTTGACGTCATGTCTCCACCTGTTTTGGTATTGCCCGCAGCTGTTAGCAGTTTGGCTGGTGTGTATATATACACCGGGAGCCATGACACACACAACGCGAGTAATTAGATATAGAGTTAGAATTAGATAGCAAATATAGCTAGAGTCTTTGTTCATGCCAAGGCTAGTTAGCTTATAGCATAGCTTATAGCTTAGCCTGTAGCCTAGTAGCGTTTAGCATAGCTTATAGCCTAGTAGCGGATAGTATAGCTTAGAGTTGTATAGACTTAGTTTAGAATACAGATGTAGAAGTGGTTTATAGAGTATAGATATAGAGTTTCATGTCATAGTTAATGTTTAGGTTAGTTGGTTTAGTTAGCTTAGTTCATTGAGTTGGTCATGGTTCTTGTATCTCTTGAGTCTGCTCTCCTCTGTTTCAATAAAAGGTCTCGTCCTAACTGCATTTGTATCCGTCCTGCTTCGATTACGTCACGAATCGTGACAGTTACAACGTACACACCTGCGGCTTATAGAGAAGTGTGGCCTAGATATGTACAAAATTGTTTTTCTTCTTAAAATTAGCGGGTGCAGCTTATATTCAGGTGCGCTCAATAGTCCTAGAATTACGGTAATAGTAAAAACAAAAACAAAGAACAAAACAAACAAAAAAAAAAAACAACAACATGGGCTAGTCTGAAATAGTGCCATAACCTTAAAAAGATAGAGGTACCTGTAGTGCCAGTTGCAGAAGATGCATGGGAAGCTATGCTTGCCTTTGGTCGCATGTTAATGGACACTGAAATCCCAGTGGATCCAGACAACATAGAGGAAGAAGGAATGATGAGATTTTTAACAGTACTAGCTCTGGTTGCCGTTTTCTGCTGGGAATTTACAGAGCTCATAGGCTGCTTAGCCACTGTTCAAAAAGAAAAAACTATGATGGAGGTTAAGCTTGTCTAAGTAGGATTAATACCATTTCCCCTATAACTCTGCGGTAATTTTACAATTGCACTAAAAATATTGTGTATACCCTTATGGAGCATTATCCACCAGCTCGGAGCTGACCAGCCTTAGTCTCCAGAAAACTGCCATCTGGACCATAAATGACTTACTTATATTTCACTATTTCACATCTTACCAATCTTAAAGAGAGTCGGGTTCAATGTCATTATATATATATATATATATATATATATATATATATATATATATATATATATAAATATAATATATATCCATATTATATCCACATTAATGGAATTCAGGATGACATACTATCATTCTAACCAAACTTACTATGGTGCGATTTCAGCGTATTATCAGTAATACAAGTGTATTACTGTAATGATTTAGCATTAAAAAAGGCAAATCTAAATGGACTCTCAATAGAGAATCTGTGGACTCTTGAGTTTACACAGCTGTGACCTACCTGTGGGCTTGTCGAGTGTGACAGCTGAAGAAAGTGTGCTGGTAACAGTTGTTGTGGCCACACTAGTCGGAGTGGTACTAGCTGTATGATCAGTCTTGGTGGCTGTGGTAACAGCCTTAGGGTCATGTTTGTTAGCCACACACACTCTTCCTGTGATATAGGCAGCCAATCTGTTGGCAGGATGCAAAGCCCCCATCTGGCCCAATTCTAGTTTGGCTTGTGGATATAGTTTTCCATTGACCTATATAAAAATATCATGACAGAGTGCACCATAAAATTAAGCTAGGCTTAACCAGACAGCCATAGTAACAAATCTCATACGGTGGCATTATGAGATGGAAAGTCATGTTATATAACAAGTGTTTTCATGCCCTTAAGTCCCTTTTTCAAACTGAACCAGAGTGAAATTGATTTGTTTGCTCTTTGAAAGAGTTTGTTTATTTATGTGCAGTGTGAAATCAATCACTGTTCAGAAATAGAGACAAAAATGCAAAAAACCCTTTGGCAAGCCCAAATAGAAGTTAAGGAAATTGACAGAGCACAGATAACACACAGCTGTCATGCTAAATAAACCTTTAATCATACTATAAACAAATAGTTATCCAGGACATCAGATTTCTTCTGTACCTAGGCACAGTGTTCACCTCACCGGCCTTTTTGGCAGCTAAAGAAAATGGCACTGGGTTGATTCAAGATCGAAACGTGTTCTCACTGCAAATGAATCAAGCTAGAAACCACCTCATTCAGTTGGTCTTAAGTCTGTTGTTTTGGCTAGCACCGGAGTACGAATTACCTACCCATACCCAAACAAACCACACCAAGAATATAAATGCAATAAAGTTTGATTTAAAAGGACTAAACTCTCCATATGCGAAAGCACCATTAAAGCGTAAAGTACTCTTACCATTATCTGCCCCAGAGCACCAGAAGGTTTTTTCTCAGCCTTCAGCAAACCTGCTGGAGTGACTGGAGAGAGAAGCGGGAGGCCCTTCACCTCACTTTTTCCTATGGTCTCAATCAACTGAGCTTCCAGCTGATTTATTCTCTTCTGCTCCTTCTTCTCTTCACTCTCCTCTACTTGGGGCTGAGAGATGACCACTTTATATGTAATGATGGATCCTTCATCCGTCTCCTTTATAGTCTTGGACGTGGGTTGGATTTGGTACTTGCCGATCCAGAAAGGGTGCTTCAGACAGTCCTGTGACATACGCTCACACACTGTACGCAGGATCACGTTCCTGCGGTCTTCTGTTGCCCACTTGCACTTCGACACAATTTCCAGCCGTTTGGATGGACCGGACAGAGTAGGTGGCCGAAGTTCCCCTTCTTCCATCTCTGTAAAAGGAAAGTCAGCAAGATGGCTCAGTAATGGATTTTAACCACATATAAAACTGTTAGCCTAACTTTTAAAATGATTAGCTTGCACACCAACCATGCAGTGAGTCCTGTGAACCATGATCTGGATGACCATCCTGCAAACAGAAAAAATCTAATCAGGTCCAAGTCCATGCTTAAGAATTCAGATTAATACTTCCCTAATAGCATTAGAATCTCACCTTCATGCTTCTCTGTCTACAAGGAGACAGTTTTCTCCCACAGAACGGCCTCACACGAGCACAATCCAGGCTTTCCTGATTTTTGACCCTGATCAAACCTTCCCCATCAACCTGAACAGTTTTAGAAATAAGAAAGCTTAATATCACATACTTGTATCACCAAAATAAAATCTAAGCAAGCACAGTACATCATACACAACTTAAGAAACAGCAAAAAGTGCAATGTTACTGCAGGACCTCTGTGCACTTGCTTCACTATGCTATGCTATCCCCCAATTATGCATCTTAAATATAGCTTTAAATACTTACAATATGTACTCAAGTATTTATTTCATACATATAAAAAATTTTCTGCTTTGCTAATGCTGCAAAAACACAAAAACCAACAGCACTACTGAGCTAAAAGGGTTTTCTTTCCTAATGAATCACATATAAAAAAAAATTTTTATAACTTAAAGTTTCACTTTGTATACCTTTATATTTATATTTTGTAGTTATTTTGAGCCAAAAATCACCTAAGGTTTTTAATATAACTAATTAGATAAAATTACCACTACCACATACAGTGCCTTGCGAAAGTATTCGCCCCCCTTGAACTTTTCAACCTTTTGCCACATTTCAGGCTTCAAACATAAAGATATAAAAATTTTATTTTATCTTTTTACATGTGTGTACCTCCTTAATCATGTGCAGTTGGTCAAATATGCCATATAGTTTTAAACAGGAGTGATATTAACACAAATTGGTTACACAGATTTAAAATGCTCACAGCTCTCACAGCTGCTCGTTTAGGTGAAGAATGAAGAAAGTTCTCCAAGTCTTTTTGCAGATCTAGTGATTGTGGACGAGGGTGAAGAGGCCTGGCAGGATCAGGAATAAAAAGTTGCTCTGAATCGGAGTCATTTTGCTGAACCCATAATGTTTTTATATGAAGGGCTGGCTCAGGTGCTGCATCAGTACCTGAAAGAACTAAAAACAAGACCACAGCAAAAATGATGAATTGTAAATAAGTACTTTTCATTCATTTTCAACCTGATGAAAGCATACTTACTATAAGATATACGGTTTTTCTTCTTTTTCACTTTGGTTGAATTTTCTTCTGCATCATTTACAGGTGCAGACTCCTCGTACATGTCCTCGTTTTTCAAAAGGACTACTCTGCGTCGCAGGCAGTCACAACCCAGCATGCACTGAGGTTTGCCACAATGGTGCTGACGCCTCTCTTGAACGAGACTAGCACACACACACCCTAATCGGCAAAAGTCATTGAGACAAGGTGGTGCACGTCGTTTTATTACCGTAGAAGAGCTTCCTCTTATTGTACCCTAAGTCCAGGATAAAAAGCAAAAAAAAGTGAGATAGTAAGGGAGTGATAGATAGAGTTAGTGAGGCTATTTGTGAAGAATGTGGATAACTATGACAAAGCCACCCTTAGCTTAACACCTACCTCTGCTGTGACGAGACAGGATAAAGCAATGGCTGCCCGTTCCATGGTGATATAGGTACGATGTTTCCCCTCCCAGACCGCACCGTCCTCCACATCCCTTAGTTTAACTAGGGTTTTGGGTAGGCCTGAACTGCGTCCCACTGGCAGGTGTGAACCAGGGGAACTAGAAGCGTTCTGTCCCGCAGGAGCCGCTGACTTAATATCCTTAGCAGGCTTTTCAGATGTCTGAAAAGGATCTTGTGAAGGCTTGGATCCCTTCTTGGTCTTTACTTTGGAAGATTTTTTGCTTTGGGACAAGGCAGGGGCAGCAGACTGCGCACTTGATCCTGATTTTGATATATTAGACTTGGATTTCTTTGAAGAGCTTTCCCCTGATTTCTTGTCTGTGCTAGAAACTGGGTTTTCGGCTTTCATGGATTTCTTTGTTTTTAGCCCTGAGAAAGCTTTCTTGCGTTTTGAGTTCAGCATAGTTTTTCTGAATGTTACAGAAGGCTCGGAGAGAGCGCATGCTAATGGAGGTGCCTGCTTTTTTAAAACACTGTCAAGTGTACGAACATAGCTTGTGCTCTTAGTGGGTAGCTGGTAGGCCACAGGAGTGACAACAGCCTGCGAGAAACTGGCAGCTCGTTCATCAATAAGCTTGCCTTCACTTTCCAAGTACTCATCAAGCATGTCACTACAGAAAGCCGAGAGGTTCTTTTGTCCTGTATCTGAGGATGTGATGACTAAACAAAAGAAAAAAGAAAAAAGAAAAAAAAACAAACAAACATATCTTTGGTTTACTTTTACACCCAAGTTACCCAACAGGCTTACTAGGGCAGCAATTTTACTTAATCACAACACGGTAAAGTTATGTACCTCTAGGAACAGATGAAGAACTTGTGGAAAACTTTTCTCTCCAGCCTTTGATTTTAGTGATGTCAGTTGTTTTCCCTGTTCTAGAAACAAAGTGAACTGGGAAGAAAAATAATAACCGTAAGCACAACTGCAGAACTTCAGTTTAATAATCTGGTAACAGTCAGTCAGTCAGTTTGCTTTTTATTTCTCTCACCCTGTGATGAGCAAGTCCCTGAGCTTCCCTCAGGTAAATGAATAGGCGGAGGTATAGGTAAACATACACCCAGATACTGCAGATCAATAGATAGCGTAACATCCAAAAGATTCAGCTTCAGACCAACTGCAAGTTAAAACACTATCTTTACACAAGATTCTGAAAGCAAATCAAACCTAAAGCATCTAAGCTATACACATTCACATATAATACATTTACAGAACAAACACACAGTAAATTTAGAACTTTCAATCATTTATTCAACAGAAATATCAATAGATGTGGAAAAAGTAAATACACCCTCAGCTTCAGGAGCTAATATTGGCCCCTTTAGCAGAAATAACTTCTTGTAGCCATTTTGCATAATTGGCCACCAGGCATCCTGGAATTTTTGACCACTCTTCCATGCAATACTCTTTCAGTTGCAGAATGTTTGAGGGTTTTCTTGCATGTACTGCCAGTTTGAAATCCCCCTCACAATATTTCAATGGGATTCAAATCCAGGCTTTGACTAGGCCATTCCATTTCTTATTTTTGAGTCATTCCTTGCTGGATTTGCTAGTGTGCTTAGGATCATTATCCTGTAGAAAGGTCCATTTTTGGTTCAAATGAAACTTTCGGACAGATGACCTCACATTATCTTCAAGCGCTCTTTGATATGATGCAGAATTCATAGTTGAATCAATGAATGCAAGCTGTCCAGTCCCTGAGGCAGTGAAGCAACACCAAATACCATTCCCACCATCGTGCTTAACAGTTAAGTATGAGGTGCTTCTCCTGAAAAGCTGCTTTTCTTCACTGCCCAACATGTCTGCTGGCCAAACAACTATCTTTGATTCTGTCCAGAGCACATTATTCCAAAAGGCCTGGTCATTGGATATATGCTCATTGGCAAACTGTAGTCTTACAAATTCTTTTTCCTGGCACGCCTGCTATGCAGATAAAATTTGTGCAATTTCTTTCTGATTGTAGAAGCATGCGCTTTTACACCAACAGTAGCAAGACTTACTAGCAGATCCTGTGATGAAATTTTGGGGTTCTTGGAGACTACTTTTTGCATCAGACGGTCTTGCTCTTCGGCTGATTTTGCTGGTACAGCCAGTCCGGGTCATGAGAAATCTGTGCCATTTCGAAATTCTTTTCCTTACAGTGGAATGGTGTATTTCAAATAATCTGGAGATCTTTTAAAATGCCTTGCCAGACTCATAGGAATCCACAAGCTTTTTTTCAGAAGTCTTTATAGAACTCTTTAGTGTACTTACTTTTTCTATGTGACTGATCTGTTTTTGTTCATTTAAATTGTGAAAATTACTACAAAATATCACTGTTGTGTCCTATGATAGAGTGTATTGTCTTTATTAATATGCACTGCTTCAAAGAGGATCAAATGTTTGCTTTTCAAATAGGTCAAAAAAGCCAACAATTTCCATGGGGTGTATTTATTTTTTCACATGGTTGTATCTGGTAAAATCATAGTTTATACTCCCACTACAGGCTATACATTCAGTGGTAGGCTCTCTGAAACCTCATAATTACAATGTAAAAAATGGGATTTACATTTGGGTCAGGAAACTGTGCAGGTCAATGAATCCCAATACGTCTTAATAAGCAATTTCTCTAAAGTCTTCCCATAACTTTTGTAACAAATCAAAAAGCCCACAATTCTTTGGGATGTCTTTGCGTACTACGGCATTAGGTTTTCACATAACCTAAACTAGTGGGTCTGGCCTGAACCATGAAAATCTGCTCTGCAAAGTTCCCCAAGCAAAGACCAAACATGCATACGTCTACCAATCTGGTGGATACTGAAGCATGATTCACTGCTCCAGAGACAAATGGCATTAACCACAAATGCTTGTTTAGTCCAGTTGTAAATTTATTTAAACCCCAACAAATAGTTCTTGTGCTGATTGTTTGAAAGACAAGTTGGACATATACCTGCTTGCAGAACTGGGTGAATGACCTGTCTGTTTTTCATATTTGTTAAATCACGCAGAAGGACCTTTTCAAGAGCATTGATGCGTTCCTCTTCATCATGGACTTCATCTGTGACATACAATATTATAAAGACAACAAAGCTAAACAAGGACAACTTATGAGTGAGTTATCTTACAGAGTGAACCACAATATTTTTTCCCCCATTTCTTACCCTCAATGTTTTCTGTCGTTTTCTCTACAATATCTTCTTTAGCTTCATCTCCAAGATGAATTTCAAGGGCTTTCTGTTTGCAGACAGTATTTCATAGCAAGAAGCACATCACTGCCATGGGTATGTGCTAATATGTTTCAAATTAATTTTTTAAAGCTTCATAACATGAATTTTTTTAGGACAACACAAATTGCATAATATAATTGTGTCAGAAACTTTTAAAGACACACAGAAAGCTTCAGGTTACCTTTGACATGAAGGAAACAAACAATTGACCCTCCACATCTTCAAGGTTGGGCTGCATTGGGACAGGAACGGGGACTTCCGTCACCTCTACATCTTCACTCAGCTTTGTCTTCCCACTTTTCTTTTGTTTCACCTTGCGTTTTGTGCCTTTACTAGTCTTCAGGGATGGTTTTAATTCCTTTGGTATGTTAGGGTCAGGAGAAACTACAGGACAGTTCACCTCACTAGTAATACTAAAAACAGCTGGACTTGGGTCTTCAGGTGGTGTTGCTTTTGTGAAAAATGTGTGTGGTAATGGATCCGCCAGCTCTAATAATGGTCTTGGTCTATCGAGTGATAAGCAAGGTGGAAATGGGTCAAGTGTTTTTCTAGGAGGTATGGGTCTATCAGAGAACATGCTTGGTGGAAATGGGTCAGGGGAGGATGGAGCGGACATGTATGGAGAGGATGGTGCACAAGATGGTGAAGACTGAGTTTTAACCCCTGGAGATGGGGACCATGGAACAGCCTCTGGACATGGGACTGTACAGCAATCATGAGCAGGCTCCGTGGTGTTTTTTTCAGTAGTGACATTACTATGCAGAAGTTCCTTACTGGGAGCATCAGGTGTGGTAGCTGGAAAAACTTTAGGATCACAGCTAGGTGCATCTCCAGGGGAGGCATCATCTAAGGTAACTGAGACAATCTTAGTGTTATGTGTGGTGTCTGAAAAACTAGTGTGGGGTTTGACATTATGTACAAATGCAGAGGTAGTAGCAGATACTTTCTTATTTGTGGACAATTGCAGTGTATCACGAACAATACTGGCTGTCATGGCAGTAACAGCATCAGTGGCAGAATTTGGTGTTGAGACCATTTCATGTTCAGTGCTTGCTACAGTACATGTTAAAATGGACGTTGTAATGGTTTGAGATGTTGGGGAAACTGCTGGTTGTACATTCAACTGGGTGTCAAGAGAGGGGGTAAAGGATGCTGTGGAGGATAATATGTTTTCAGCAACTGAAGTATCATGACAAGATTTATCAGATTGCGATGACACACTACAAGCTTCAGATTTTGGCTTTGGTCTGGTGGGTCTTGTTTTCGACTTCAATTGCTGTAGAAATAGAGCAAGAAGCGGTAGTGGAACAGGCTCAGCCCGCTTCTTCTTCACTTCTCCTCCACAGTCAAGAGGTTTAACAACACACTGTGAAGTTTCCTCACTGCTCAACTTTTCATCAGTCAATGTTTCCGTTTCACCCAATATTGTGGTCACCTTTTCATTTAAGGGTGCGTTGGAAGTAGTTTTGTTCAGCTTGCATTGCATGTTAGTTGGAGAAAATGACTTGGTTGTATTTTTTATAGTGGAGGAGTCTGAGTTTTTTGAAAATGATACGGTTTCTGTTCCCTCCTTGGTAACATCAGGGATTGACATGTTTTCAGATGTGCAGTCCTTAGATGCAACATCCACATTGTTCACTTTTGAAACCAGACCATCAATATTCATTTGCTGGCTACTGCCATTATGGATTTTCTCAAGGGATATCCTTTTTACCTTAACATGAGCGCCCTTAATTAGTTCAGAAAGCCCCCCCGGCCATGGACGCTTCATACTGCTGCTGAAATCAAAGAGAGAGCATTCTTATGTTTAGTAAAAAATCTAAATAAATCAGAATCTAAGACATTTTATATACACCTCCTGTTATACCAAACAGTAAGCTTGCTCTTCTTGTTTTAAAGCAGCAACATATCTAGCTTTATAACTAGCTTAGTAAGATCCTACCAGCAGGATATCAGACATGAATGCATGTTTGCAGTCTGCAAATATTTAAGGTGCTATGCAACAGTAGTGTTTTGTTCCTCATTAATATATAAAAACAGTGTTGACAAGTAGATAGGAAGTTTTCATTTAAGGCACTTGGCAGATGCCATTATCCTGAGCAACTTGCAGAACTGCTTTGAAGGCTCAATCACTACATACACCATGATACTGGTTCACAAAGTCAGGAACTAAGAGTACAATCAGTCTAAAAAAACAACCCTGCTTCAAGCTACTTTTGTTGCACAATCAATGAGTTTGCTATGAAAAATGCTTCTAACTTAATACTAATGCAGTTTTAAATCTATCCAATTCTAGAGTCTCTATGGATTCCAATTAATCTCCTAAGTTTCTAATGAATCCTTCCCATCATAAATTGCTTTTTTGATAATGTGGTGCTTTTAAGAAACAGATAAGATGTTGATTTTATCATTTCACGTATTTATATAATTAATGGTTATCCAAGTTTCATCACGTCAGGTTGCAGCATGACATCAGGAAAGATATTTGTACAGCCTTAAAACTAAATAAGATGTTGACTAAGACAAATGTTACCATACTATGCAAACATCAGAGACCCCCATTTTGTTTTCAATCAAATGGCCTTTCAGTACTTATTGTTAATCATTTGGTGGCAAACAATAATAAGGAGAAAATATACAGTACATTAATTCCACTTTCACTAAAACAGCCATGCAGATCTTATTTATGCAGGTCAATACTGAAGCTCAAAAATACAAATAAAATATTTACCAATTTCATACTGTTTTTACTGTTGAAAACCTGTGATTTATGAACAATAAAAATAATGTACAATAATGATGTGAATATTTATTCATCAGAAAACAATACTTTACACTGATGTTTCTCATGAAAGTACTTAGAGATTCAGCTCTATAATTTTTTTTCAATAAACAAATAATACAATCTTTAAACCTGAAGAAAAGTAAAAGACTTACCTAGAACTCTCAGGCTCAACTCTTTTTGGACCTTCACAATGAACAGTTTTAAGGTCCAAATTGGTAGTGACTTTTTCTGAAGCATTCATCTTTGCAAACAAGGACTTGAGATTATTCAAGGCTGTAACCTCTTTGCTGGATTTGACCTCACTCTCCTGTTTATCTGTGGACAGGGCACTCTTGGGCTTGCAACATCGGGAGTTGTTAGCATCATCCCTAAAACCTTTTGCAAAAGGGTTGTAATCAATTTTGAGCTGGGTGATGGACAAATTCTGGTAAGCTGTGACAGCAAAGAACTCTGTCTGAGAAAAACTAAATGTTACAACATCAGGCCCATCTAGCTGAATGACATCCATAGCTTTATCTGCAGGAATAACGTGAAGACGGGGAATGTACCGGTGCATAGAGTTTATGATAATATGGCCCTCTCGGTCCAAGAGGTTATTGGTAAGCTTTAGTTTGTAAAAGGAAATAGGATTTTGCATCCAGTCTAAACCAGTAGCGGGTGAGTCGGGATGTACAAAGGAGCGCAAAATGTGTGGGTCAGCTTTCCCATTGGTCTCCCATCGTCTGTCACTCCATTTGTAGCGGTAATTATCCACTGGTTGCATATCCATTACTAAGGTGTACCTCTGGAAAGGTTCCAATCCAGAGACGCGGAAACGACAACAAGGAAACATTCTACGACCTTGCTTGGTTAGAATCATCTCAGTCTGACATCTGAAAAACTCATTCCACATATTATTGTTGTCCAAAGTGACTGTGATGCCTTTGCATGTAGACTCTGCTGGTAAATTACATAGCTGATTACTGGTGTTGGTAGCTGCCATAGCTGACAAAGATATGGATGATACTTTATTAAGGCTTGCTACACATGAACCGAGAGTGGGTTTTGCCAAAGGGCTGGCTTCCGTACTAGCAAATAGAGTTTGTTTGTCCTGCATTCCACCAGCAGGATGTAGCTGGTTGACGACAACAAAAAGTGAACAAGCAGATGTTTGGGGTACCGCAGACGTAGTCGTGCCCTCCTGACGAAGCACCATTATGGCCTGATTGTGTGGAATGGCCATGTGACTGAGGAAGTCATCTGAAGAGCTGCTGTCTCTTTTACCTCATGTTACATCTGATCTTTCAGCATCCTTGAACATAAATTACAAACATTAACATTTTTTAATATATTAAAATAATTGTAAAAATAAGTTTTAAATTTTTTTTCCCTAATATCAAAGAAGTCAGTGACTATCAATTTATGTTATACAGCTAACAATACAGGTCAGTAACTACTGCTGAATAGACTCCACAGAAAAATGGGTTACATGCAGACAGAACCTTCTGCATTAAAAAATAAAATTTCATATAATATAATAACTAACAAAAAAGTAGTAAAAGGACAACAATTTATATAATAATTGTACACTGCCTGTAAAATGCTAACTCCAAGCAAATGTTCAGCTCAAGTGAAGTTTAACTGCAACCAAGGTTCAATAACTATCTTCATAAGCTGGAAATACATTTTCTCTGAAAGCTAAATTTATCAGTTCGTCACGCTCCCAATTTTTGACTGTGAAGCTAAACCTGTTTTTACACGGTCGGCAATATGGATATTTATTACATATTTCATGCTACATACACAGTTGTTAAAGAACCGAGCCGATTACAATATTTAACTAAAAAGAATCGACAGATCATCAACATAAACGGTGATATCACTCTCTCATCCTCCTTTATAGATGTTTTCCCTCTCAGCCTGAAGAGTTGTGTAATTTTATTACTTGGCTCAGGGTGAAAACTGAAAACATTTGAAAAAATAAACCTGCTTATTATTATGTCACATCTTGCAAGTTTTTAAAAGAGCAATTCCAGTCATCTTCATTCCTAATGACACACCATTCAATTCTCTGCATCATTGGTCACTGGGCACCATGATATATTCACCAATGGGTCAACTACGGCAACTGTCCTTAAATGTGCAGCTGTTGTAATAGTGGACTTAACAGGACTTAACAGTGTAGTAAATGTAGTGTGAATAAAAGACCTAGACAGCACTGTAAATAAAGATTACAGCTCCATTCTTTTGATGACGTTAAACCATACTGCATTCAGTGTTGGTTTCCCTTCCTGTGGCCAGAATAGTGCACCATGAAATGCAACACTACAGTCAAGCCACCAAAGTTATCTAGCCAGCAAACCAGAATATACATCAGAGGTGTTTTGCAGAACTGGAGGAAAATTAAAGAATTGAAGGATCTGTAAACTGATGAGCCAACTGCTGCCAGAGAAGCATCTTAATTATACAATCACAATATTGTTAAAGTGATGACTGACTCTATTGAGAGAAAAATAGCTTGATCGTTCTGTAAACAATGTAAACAGCGCTAGATTAATATTATTTCAAAACATAAATGTCATAGCCCTGAGTGCAAGTAGCCCATTCACAGTGAATATCAGACCCAAAACCAAGCCATTGAAGACAATGGAAATCTCTGTAAACCTCTGCAATCAAAAAAACCTTTATAAAAGTTAATTCTTTCCCAATTTAATTCAAAAAGTGGAACTTTCATATATTCTCGATTCATCACATAAAGTGAAATAATTAAAGCCTTTTTTTGTTTTAATCTTGATTATTATGGCTTACAGCTCATGGAAATAATCCAGTCTCTCAACATATTAGAATAAAGAATTCATAATACAGAAATGTTGACCTTCTGAAAAGTATGTTAATTTATGGATTTATGGCTCCTTTCGCATAAATGACTGCATCAATGTGGCATGGCATGGAGCCAATCAGCCTGTGGCACTGCTGAGGTGTTATGGAAGCCCAGGTTGCTTTGATAGTGGCCTTCAGCTCATCTGAATTGTTGGGTCTGGTGTTTCTCATTCTCTATGGGGTTCGGGTCAGGCGAGTTGGCTGGCCAATCAAGCACAGTAATACCATGGTCAGCGAACCAGTTAGTAGTAGTTTTGGCAATGTGGGCAGGTGCCAAGTCCTGCTGGAAAAGGAAATCAGCATCTCCATAAAGCTCGTCAGCAGATGGAAGTATGAAGTACTCTAAAATCTCCTGGTAGATGCTGCCTTGACTCTAGACTTGAGAAAACACAGTGGACCAACGCCAGCAGATGACATGGCACCCCAAATCATCACCGACTGTGGAAACTTCACACTGGACTTCAAGCAACTTGGATTCTGTGCCTCTCAACTCTTCCACCAGACTCTGGGACCTTGATTTCCAAATGAAATGCAACATTTACTTGCATCTTCCACATGATTGTGGTTGTGTGTACTGAACCACAGAGATTAAAGGCTCAGGACATCTCTGCAGGTGTTTTGAGTTAATTAGCTGATTAGAGCTCTTCTCAGGTCAACATTTCTGTATTATACATTGTCATTCTAATATTTTTGAGATACTGGATTTTTTATTTCCATGAGCTGTAAGCCATAATCATGATTAACACAAAAAAAGGTTTAAATATTTCACTTTATGTGTAATGACTATAGAATATATGAAAGTTCAATTTTTTAAATTAAATTACAGAAAGAAATGAACTTTTGCATGATATTCTATTTTTTTGAGATGCACCTATATAACCATTTCTAAAGCTTTAACTATTTCCATGGGCAAAGTGGGCTCCATCATTATACAAAAGTATGAAACTACAACTCTTCCTAGAGGTGACCATCGGGCCAAACTGTGTAACCAGGCCTTGGCCAGGGAAGTAATCAAGAACTCAATGGCCACTCCAACACAGCTTCCGTCCTCCTAAAGTCCTCTGCAGAGATGCAAGAACCTGCCAAATGGAAAACCATCTTAAAAATATTTAATCAATAAGGGCCGTCAATTTATGTCAGACACTTAAAAATAATTTCTGGTCTGATAGGACAAAAATGAACTCCAAGCCATACGTTTGATGAAAACCAGGCACGGCTCATTAACCTGCCGATACCATCCCTACAGTGAAGCATGCTGACGGCAGCATCTTGCTGCAGTGGTGTTTCTCGCAGCAGGTAAGCAGAGAATGGTCAGAATCAAGGGAGGGATGAATGGAGCCAAATACAGAGAGGTCCTTGAAAAAAAACCTGCTCCACACATCATCAGACGGGGCGAAGGGTCAGCTTTCAACACGATAACAACTGAAGCATACAGCCAAAACAATGCTGGAGTGGTTTTGGGACAAATCTCTGAATGTCCTTGCGAAGCCCAGCCAAAGCCCAAACTTGAACTTAAAACCTGTGGGGAGGCCTGAAAATGGCAGTTCACAGACTCCTCATCCAATCTGAAAAGCTTGTACAGACTTATCAAACAAGATTCTAAGCTGTAATTGTTGCCAATTGTTGCTCCAAGTACTGAAAATATAGTCTGAGTATTTACCTAAATGAAAGATTGAAATTTTGATTAACAAATTTCCAAAAAATTCTAAATAACTTGTTTTGGCAGTATCATACACTCACCATTCATTTTATTAGGAACACCTTCACACCTATTAATCCATGCAATCATCTACTCAGCCAATTGTGTGGCAGCAGTGCAATGCATAAAATCATGTAGACACAGGCCAGCAGCTTCGAGTAATGTACACAACAACGATCAAAATGGGGGGTGGGGTTGTGATCTCAGTGTTTTTGACTGTGGTGTGATTGTTGGTGCCAGAAGTGCTGGTTTGATTATTTAACTGCTGATCACCTCGGATTTTCATGCACACCAGCCTCTAGAGTTTATTCAAAATTGTTGAATAAAGAAAGAAACATCCAGAAGTGGAATTTCTGCAAACAGAAATGCTTGTTGATGAGAGATCAGTGCAGAACGGCCAGACTGGTTTGAGCTGACAGAAAGGCTACAGTAACACACATAAATGCTCTGTAAAATTGTGGTGAGCATAAAAGCATCTCAAAATGCACAACATGTCAAACCTTGAGACAGCAGAAGACCATGTCCAGTTTCACTTCTGTCAGCCAAGAACAGAAATCTGAGGCTGCAGTAGGTGCAGGCTCACCAAAACTGGAAAAAATAGCCTGGTCTGATAAATCTCAATTTCTACTGAGGCACACAGATGGTAGGATCAGAATTGGGCACCAACAACATGAATTCATGGACCCAACCTGCCTTGTGTCAACAGTCCAGGCTGGTGGAGGTGGCATAGTGTGTAGGGAATGTTTTCTTGCCACACTTTGGGCCCATTAAGACCAATCAATCATCACTTGAATATTTGAGTGTTTGTTTGTCAGCCAATTTGAGTGTTGTTGCTGACCGCGTGCACCCCTTCAAGGCCACAATTCACCCATCTTCTAACGGCTACTTCCAGGATGATAACACACCATGTCACAGAGCAAAATTAATTTCAAACTAGTTTCATGAACATGACAATGAGTTCAATGTTCTTCTGCGATCTTCCCAGTCACTAGATCTAACTCCAATAGAACACCTTTGGGATGTGGTAGAAGGGAAGACTCAAAGTATGAAAGTGCACCTGAAAAATCTGCAGGAATTTAATAATCAAATCAGCACATTACATTCAAACACCAACTTCCAGTGTTGTTCCTCATTTTCAGTTGCTTTATTAGTAAGATCACCTATTGGTATGGGTTTTGGTTGTCAAAGATGGCTTGGACAGACGCATATACACTTGTATAACATGGCTGAAGTAGGTCTCCGACCACCTCCTGAATTGGTTTGAGTGATTGGACTTACAGAGAGAAAAGTATTTGTTACTTAAAATACACTCATCAGTAATAACATTAAAACCACCTGCATAATACTGTGTAGGTCCCCCTTGTGCCGCCAAAACAGCTCTGACGCGTCAAGGCATGGACTCTACAAGACCTCTGAAGGTGTACTGTGGTATCTGGCACCAAGATATTAGCAGCAAATCCTTCAAGTCCTGTAAGTTGCAAGTTGGGGCCTCCATGGATTGGACTTGTTTGTAAAATACATCCCACAGATGTTCAATCAGATTGCCATCTGGAGAATCTGAAGGCCAAGTCAACAGTTGGAACTCTGTCATGTTCCTCAAAGTATTCATATTCATTCACTGTTCACAACTTTTGCAGTGTGGCAGGGTACATTATCCTGCTGAAAAAGGCCACTACCATTAGGGAATACTGTTGCCATGAACATGACATGCTAAATTATTGCCAGAGGTTTTCTATTTTGTCTAAATGCTTTTAGACATGCATCTCTATGCTTCTTTTTCCGGTAGAGTTTTAAGTTGAGTGTAGAACTCAAGGTGTGCAGTGCAGCTCAACACTTGTTCTGTCAAACTGCTGTTCCTGCTGCTTTTGTCATCCTGTAACTCTTTCTGAGTGACTGCTGGTTTCTCTCTTATCTTCCTCATCATTACTGTGAAGCCTCTGGTATGCTTAATCTTTTTTACAAGCACACTAGCGTATGCACACAGTCGTACGCATACCATTTCAAAAATATACTCCATTTAACATGTACACGTACGCAGGCGGTGGACGCATGAGGATTACAACTTGCACTAACCCTCCTGGCCTACAAGAGTCAGTACACAGCAGTAAAGCAGGTCTTCTGGTGTGAAGGACGACAACGAAGAAGAATCACAATACAAAGGACAATGCTCGTGCAATCTCTCGCAACGATTAGCACCCATATACAAATCCTTATACACTACAAGGCTAGAATTCTACAAATGCAGGTACTTTCTAACCTGAACTTGTTTCCATCTCTTCCATTTATTCAGATTTTTCTTCAACTAGCTTGAGAATCAACAGCCATCTTGTGGAACAACTAAATAGTGCAAAAGCAGTAAACGTATATGGTTTGAAAAACCGGGCAGCGCATGTACAGTACGTGCGTACTCTGCTGATGACAAAATTTGCGTCAAGCATACTGTACATTGTTCCTAGCATATGCGTAAAAATTTAAGCATACTTTCTGCTTGAGAGTGCGTTGTGAAATCTTGTTTGGCGCACATGTCCAGAGAGTACAGTTTAGTAACATTGTCCCTGAAAACTTATAGGAAGGTCCTTCACCATGATTGATACTTGCATAAAATCTTCCCAACAAATAGCAACGTCTTTACAATGACACCAGGTGCAATTACAATGAGAACATTTTCTGCAGCATTCATATCTAGTACTTGATTTATTTTATGTTCTGTACATATATTTATTATTTTTTTAATGGAGTTCCTGAATACTTATCAAATAGTTTTTAAAACATATCCATTTATGCTTATACAGTCTTTCTGTTCATATTTATAAGTGCAAAGTGTGTGTGTGTAAATTTGAAGGGGATATATACACAGGAAGTATACTAAATAACAAACACAAAAGTGTCATACTGTAACTCTTTCAAAAGGGTGCAGGGATAATCCAGATATGAACACATGAAATGACCACGTATAAACAGGGTCATAGTCATGGTTGCGTTTTCTGGCAAAACCATGTTAGGGAGAGTTCAGACTGAATGTTAAAAATTTGACCGGCATAATTCCTTTGAATAGTAAAGAACAAAGAAACTTAAAAGAAACAACAAAAAACCATCCTAGCACAAACCAGCCAATTAATCCTGCTAGTAAAATACTAACCAAAGCGACAGGAAGCAATGTTGTCTGTTCCTCTGTGAACATACGGTCACTTGGTGCTCACAGTTGCAATACATTGAACCACTACATGTCCCTCCAAAATGCTCTGCCCATAATCACGTCATCCTGGAGAGTGGAGTGCTTAGACCCCTTTACACACTTTAAAAACTTTTAAAACGCGTCACTTTTAAAATAGTGACACGTCTAAACTTTCTGAGCAGACATTAGTAACTGTCCTGCCCTCGGTATGGCTCTCCAGCTCACATCACAGCTGTTGGTTATATGAACTGAGAGAGCTGGTTTGGTTGGCACACCGTCAATGCGTGATCACCATTGTTTGTTGCGCCAGCGCACTTCTTTTCTCTTTATTTTAAAATTTTCTTTGCTACATTTATAAGTAATAAATGTGAGCAATTATATCCATAACATTTTCCTTCATGTTTGAAACTACTCTCTACCACTGCCTCTTTTTCCTGATATGAAGAAATATGTAAATAGTTAGTTGTGGTGCCATGACCAAAGACAACTTCTTTCTAAAAAGAAATTCTTAAACAGTAAACTCACACATACAGTACTTTTATTGCTGTAAGTCGCTGTACTGTGGAGTCGCTGTACTGGTTGCCATAGTAACATGGGTGGCACAACTAGCATTCCTCTTTTGAAAACAAACTAGCTTTCCTGCCGCTTAAAACCTAACACAACTTAACCATTCTGAAGGGAGGACATTTGTATGTACAAATTCACCAGTGTTTGTGTGTGTCATATCCTACAAGATGAGGGAGTAGTAGTGTGTGCTCTTTGTCACTGTGGTGAAAGCACGAGTGCCAATTAGCTTACCTTAGATTATGGCCTTAGAGCATTTAACGCAAAATAATAATGAAGAAACACGCTCATTTTTTGCTGCAATTGAGCAAAATCCTGGTGTAGCTCTTATCTCGGTAAGTGAGCATCACTGTCAGGGTGCCATTCATTATTTATTAATTGGCACAGCTCCTCAGCTGCGGCCTCCATGTTTCCTGGGTGAAGTGTTTGCGCTGCTTCAGTGCCTGTGAACGAGCAGCATCAAGCCAAAGTTGGACACTTAACCCAAGATAGGAGCTACACCAAGATTTTGCTCAATTGCAACAAAATGTGCATTTCATTATTATTCTGCTTTAAACACGCTAAGACCATAGGCTAAGCTAAAGCAGAAAGTATGCTTCACTTTTTCCGCGTAAGCTAGAAACATCGTACAATACACATGGCACAAATTTCGTCATCAGCAGGGTACATGCGTTCTGTACCCGCGCCACCAGATGTGCAAATCACACGTGCATTTAATTCTGTTGCACTATTCTGTTGTTCCACAAGGTGGCAACAGTGACCTGGGTTGTTGATTCTCAAGGTAGTTGAAGAAAAAATGGAAGGGATGGAAACGAGTGCAGGTAAGAAAGTGCCCGCATCTGTAAAATCTAGCTTTAAAGTGTATAAGGATTTGTATATGGGTGCTAATCATGGCGAAAGATTGCCCAAGCATTGTTCTTCGTGTCGCAATTCTTTTTCATTGTCGTCCTTCATAGCAGAAGACCTGCTTCACTGCTGTGTACTGACTCTTGTAGGCCAGGAGCGTTAGTGCAAGTTGTAATGCACATGCGTCCACTACCCGTGTACACGTACAAGTCAAACGGAGTATACTTTGAAAGCCTATGCATACGACACGTAAAAAAACGAAGTATACCAAAGGCTTAAGCGGCACTTGCTGCAATGGCACTACTTCTGCTAGAGAACACGGGAGGCTACAGATCACATGTGCTCTACTGTCTTCACTCCCGTTGGCAGTCGCTGCACCAAGTCGCTCCAAATTTGCATCAAGTTAAACTTCTCAACTTTGTTGTGTCAATGGACCCACAGCAAGTCGCCAAAGGTCGGTTTCACTCACATCGCCAGAAGCCGCCAGCTCTCACAGAAAAAGAAACGTCTCTGGTCGCTTTACGTGTGAGCGTTCCTTATAACAGAAGTTCAAATCCAATCTATAATACAATTCTTCAGTTTCTAGTGTATTCATAAAATCTTTTGATCTGAGTTCATCATGTCAACTAGGCGAATTAACAGCATCATCTAGTGACATTTTGAGCATGCATTAGCTACTACCCCCTGAAGAGTCGCCAACACTGATCGCAAGATTTTGTTCTCCATGCTTTCGATGGAAACAATGATGGAAAAGTGCAGTATGGCCCCTGTCCACGAGAGTTATAAATAACTGTGATCTTCCTTTGAATGTCTGGTCCTGTACGAATGCATTACCCACGCATTAAAAGGGGAGTTATTTTCAGCTACAGGCAATTTTTCTCCAACTGCCCGTTACAGTGCGCGCGACCCAGCGAGTCCACGCTTCCAAGGACTTTAACTGAAGTAAATATTCACTTCATTCTCTGAATGACTGAATCCTCGTTTGAATGACTTCACGTGTTACTTCGTTGCTTTGGACCTATGCAACTTGGGTTCCTGTGAATACGATGTTAGCTAGCTTCAACTGAGGGAGGCCTACCTTCAAGCCACAACATTTGAGTCGGGCCCATATGCATTATCTACTTTAAACCGATAATATTTACGCCTCATCTACACTTCGCGGGTGAGAAATAGTGATGCAGTTAGAATATCTGGTGTCCACGTAAACAAGAATTAAGTTTCAATCACCTCTGAATCATGAACGTCGCATATATCTCGACAAGGCCGAAGAGGGGACGTGCGGCGCGTGCACGTCGACCAGTGAGTGTCGAATGGCGGGTGAATCAGAAGCGAGGCTGAACAGCAAACCACGCGGTCGAGTCAGCTTGCTCGGTCCTTCAATAAAAGCACGCACATGCCCATATCGAAGTGTGCCTCTTCTTTAAAAAAAATATACACAACTCTTGCATCCGATAATATTATCCGTTGTGCTTTCGAATCTCAAAATATTATGCTGTACGTCTCACCATCGGACTTTGCGTGCATGTTACGACGCGCTACGTCACGACACCAATAGAACAGGCGCGTTCACGCACGCTCTTGTGCGCAGCTTCAGTGCAACGACGCATGGCTGGAAAAACAGGACTGCGCATGCGTTTACTTAACACTTCTTCCACCGTTTATTGTCTGGATAAAATGTGTTTTTGATCGTTTTTACTCGTTTCGGAGGACGACTTGTAGCTTCGGAAGCTGGTAAGCAGACCCGCTGAATCCCGTGTAAGAGCCAGGGTGACGGTCATGTGCAAACGGGGTGTGTTGTTGTCAGTGAGGAGCTCAGCTACCGAGGAAACCGGAAGAGCTGCGACAAGGAGCACCATGAGAACGGAACGGCCCTCGGTCCTGTCTCTTATTTATTTTCCCGACCACCTTACTTCGGTTAAAGTCCTGATAATATCGACTAGAATTTGATCAGTGGTGCTGCGAATATATCGAGAACACATTTTCCTCAAATAGTGTATTTTTGTTGACAGAACACCACTGCTTATGAAGGAAGGAAATAGCGGGAATACACTTCAGATATGAATGGAAGTGATTGTAGAAGAAAGATTATGAGACGAGATTAAGTGCCTCTGTAAATAAACTATGATTAAAGATTCACCCTGCGGTGTGTTTAGTTTTGTGCCACTTTGATGTTTTCTGTTGTGTTCTGCTGTTTTTGGAGTAGCTCGAAGTCGCCTTTGCAAAAAGGGAAAAGGTGGTGTACAGGTCAGCAGCCTGATCAGCTCGAGCTGGGGTTTGGTAGCTGGTTTAACCAAGCTGGATTTGTCAGGACTGGCTGTTCCACTGGGAAACGTTAGATGGGAACCGTTGGATTTTAACACCGTGCAATTCGGTAATATGCAATCGAATGTGAGAAGGAAACAATAACATTCCCAATTCACGGAGACTACTTCAAAATCCATGTTTATTTTTTTCAAAATTCAGAGCTGTGTTGAACAGAAACACGGTCCACTTCAGCGGAGTATAGCGCAAGATCAGCTCCATTGTAACACTGGTTTAACCTTTCAGTTAAACACTTTTAAACAAAAAGAACCTGAAAGTTTCACGTTTCACACATAAAAGCTGTGCGACGTGTTCAGACTGTATTTAACCACAGCCCATTGCTTACTGAATGCGTCTGATATTTGTTGCCTGTACATCACTTACATTTTTACATGTCCTAAGCTTGATCTGTATACAACCATAATCAAAATAAAAGTATTATCATTTTCTGTTCACTCACCAAAATAAAAAATAAAAACCTCCAACTTAGACAGCATGATGCTACTTACTTATTGCATTAAGTACTGCCTAACAGGGTAAAATCGATTTCATTATTTTACACGGAATGTTAAATACTTTAAAAGAAGTTTAAAACATGCAAACAGAAACACACATTTTAGTTCGTATACATTAATGAAGTAAAGGCAAATGCTAAATGTAAAATTTCAAGTTATTCTGTGCTAATGAAGCATACATTTGAACATAAATGTGTTTAACATTAAAATAACCTAAAACTATAACAGACATCTCAGCACTTCACATCCCTTAATACCGAATGCTGTAATGTGAACATTCATAAGACACTTATAACATGCACCATTTGTGCAATGCACCAAATCATCAGTCCTGTGTAGATGTACAAATTCTGCAATACTGGCACTCTAAACGGATAAAAACTATTGTATTTCATGACAAAGTAAAAGCAAGAGATTTCTGACAGCGGAAGATCAGCCTTAATGAGAAACATTACAAGTACAGAAAATCAAAGTTAATAAACCCACTTTTACAGTTATAAAATTTACATTTTAGCACTGTTCAATGTGAAAAACTATGCCTATCCATGGTACGTTATTAGCTGATTGTATAGGTCGATGTTGCCCCACAAAATAGTGTGTTATGTTCTTTATATCATAAAACAATACATACTCCTCTAGTCTATCAGGACTTGCTGATACATCATCCTTTAACTGCTCTTCACAATACCATGTTTGTGTCTGTCATTAGTCCAGTCAGGAAAGGTTGGATTTAATTAAAAAAATAGAAAAAATGTAAATCACACATTTATGATATTATCCTCTTCATCATCTTTGATATCCTCAGAGGGGCCATCCTCGGACTGTCTGCTCTCCCTCTCCGCCGACCCACATGGGCCAATAATGTAGCGACAGTCACCACCGATAGCCAGCGCAGCCCCAGAGGACACCACAAGCCAGTCTTTCTCATCATCCCCCATATCTGCACATTGCCAAGGCACACCCCACTGCGACTCGTAAGTGCTCAGCACGTCGGCAGTAGCCCCAAGCCCAGAATCCGGCTCCTCGTCACCTTCTTCCAGGTTCACATAAAGTAGGGTCTCCTTTGTGGCCGCTGGAGAAAGTTTAGTCCAGAGACCCTCTAACTGACCTACCAGTTGTTGGAAACTGGGACGACACTTAGGGACAGGAGACCAGCAGCTATGCATGATCTCGTAGCTGAATGGGGAAAAAGGGAAAGAAACAAACCTTTTTTTTTTTTAGTAATTTAGGAAAATTTGCCATAAACTTTTGATCCTTGGTGAGTTCAAAGTAGATGTATTTCAACTTTATATACACTTTTAATTAATTGATTTTGATGTAAAATGTCTCACGTATTCTGTGCCATGTAAATAACGTTTATGACACTAACTCATTTTGCAAAATGGATTCAGAGATGACCACCTTTTTACTCCACGGTCTTGATGTTTCATACTTTTTATCTGAGTATTTTTCTCCCTTCTTCCTTGTTCTTCAAGCTAAAACAAGTTGCAATGGTAGTTCCATGTATATGTGAAATTTACACCTACCATGTTTGCATAATGTCTGCATATCCTACATTATTTTATGTTCAATTAATATTTTACTATTTATTAAGGGTGCAACGATATACTTCAGTTACGATTTGAGTTGATTCATGACACTAGCTTTATGATTAGATTCTCATGATATTTTAAACATTTTTCTTCATTTAAAAATTATGTCCAAAAACACTCCTTTTTTTCATAAATAATGCAAAACAATGGGCATTTTTGTCTATGTCCAAAATGCTACAAACAGAAGTTTAATATTGTAAACAATATATAGCATTAGTTCACCATAACTTAAAAATAAATAAGTACATTTGTAAATTTATAAATTTGACTGAATAAATAAAATGTTTATCCTGGGGAAATCAATCAATTGAAATAATGAGCTCGAAACTGGAAATAGAGCTCCAAAGTCGGCTAAAATGCCAGAATTTTGCTGCCTCTTTCTTGGGCACTGTAGATTGCTGTGGCAAGGGGCTAGTGTCATTTGAAAGCTTCTGAAGTGCTCTTTTTAATTGTTAAATTTGGTTGTGTAACCATATAACCATTGTGATCTGGAGCTATGGGACACTTCACAAGTGCAGATGGTTCCTGGTAAAGGTGCAGGCTCTCCCTGAAAGAAGGCGATCATGTGACCAGAGTGCTCTCTGTACTGTACATTTTAACTATATGGGTTGCGCAGATTAGGACCTCTGGTGTTCAAACAGTGCAATTGCATTAGACTCATCATTAACTGAATGCTTATTTTCAGAATGTGAATCACACATTTTCAGATTATCAGATTTTTGCATCGCAATGCATAGTTTCACAATGCATCATTACACCCCTATTATTTATTAATATTCCAAGCTGCATCCAACATTTCAGCCTGATGGTAAAATGAAGTTGAATAAACACAATCATCTGCTTGGATCGTTAGTAGACAGAAAAGCCATACATTGTCACATTTGATCATGTAATTCCTGGCATAGAAAATCTATAATATAAATTAGTATGGATTCAAACTCACATGTCATCAGGACAGTCGGATGGCTGTTTCAGCCTTTCACCCTTGATGAGGTACTCATAGACTTCGGAGTTCTCCACCCCAGGATAAGGAGTCTGCCCTCGAGCCATAATCTCCCACATGGTCACCCCAAAAGCCCACTGAGGAAAACAAACAATATAGTCTCAAACAATATTCTCTAACAGAATCTAAATTACCCCTAGATGTGAATGAGCTTGTGTATTTGACTGATTCATTGAGGGTCCTATCTCTCATGCAGTGTTCCTGTGATAGGATCTGACATATCGCAACTCTGACCAGGATTTTTTTTTTTAAATAACGATGAATAAACAATTGATTTAATTAGTTTAAGCAAAACTTGCGACTGTAACGGAAAATTTTACATAATTGTACATGATATTTTTTTGTTTTATATTCTCATGTAGTGTCTCATTGCTAGTAGGTTTATTATCGTGAACACACATTTAAAAATTGGTGAAGTTGACTTAATTACATTAATATCTTGGTTTATGATCACTTTACAGTATGGTGGACACACTAATCAAGGTAGCAATGTAGAACCTCGACCAAAACATCATTCACTGTTTTCATTTGTCCATGGTTATTCTTGAAGTATGAATATTAAAAAGTATTTCATAAATACACACATATTACCACCAGACTTAATTACCACATCACTTTGTGTTGTATAAACATTGTCAGCCAAACTTTCCAGTGCAATCCACTTCACTGGTAACTTTGAGACAGACCCTTGTCTGTAATAATCACCACTGTAGATCTTCTTGGAAAGCCCAAAGTCTGCTACGCATACAGTCATGTTCTCATTCAACCTAAAACAGACGAATGTAACAAACAAAATGAGATTCAACTTGGTAGGCCATCATTTGAAACATGTCTTTTAATATGAAACTGTTTGCTGCATACAGAAACTAGTTATGGAAACTTAATCTAACTGATTAAAAGGGTCACTGAACAGACTCACATGCAGTTGCGAGCAGCTAAATCCCTGTGGATGATGTTTTTGCTGCCAAGATATTCCATTCCCCGAGCAACATCCAGCATAAACTGAACAAGAGTTTTTAGGGACAAGGTCTGTAGGAAAGACAAAAAGGGGAT
Source organism: Ameiurus melas (assembly GCA_012411365.1). NCBI lineage: Eukaryota > Metazoa > Chordata > Actinopteri > Siluriformes > Ictaluridae > Ameiurus > Ameiurus melas. The sequence continues at coordinate 18,218,022 of CM022761.1, read as the reverse complement.
GAAGCGTTCTAAATGTTTCTCCTAAAAAAAATAAAATGAAAATAAATAAAATAAAATAAAAAAATCACAAATCCATATCCATGAAATTTAGAGAGCAATTATTGAACTATTAATGCAGAGGATTTTATCAACAGGCATAGGTTAAATAAATTATTTAACACAAGTCATTTGGTTCATGATGGGTTATATAATATGTAACAACTATAAATATATGTATTGCTGCTATGTATTTTCATGTATTTTTACATAATTCTCATTTACAGTCTTATTGCTCTTATTAAAATGGACACCAGGAGTTCTGACACTCACAAAGGGTTCGTCTCCCAGACGGGACATAAGGAGGAAAGTATGCAGGTCACCATGTTTCATAAAGGGAAGGATCACCATAGGAATAGGCAACCTCTGCTGGGGTCGTCTATGCAGGCTCACACCTGTCAGAAAGAGACATATACTGTGATTTCCATCTAGTCAATTAAAAGTTGTACATTTTAATGGTTACATTTCATCCTCAAATGAAAACGACCTGAACACTTATACACTATATGTATAAGTTAGTGAAAACCTGCCCATCATGGCCTTGTGTTCTTTTTGAACATCCCATTTCATATTAAGTCCCACTTTGCAGTTATGATAACGTTCACTCTTCTGGGAAGGTTCTCTACTTTGGAGCATGGCTGTGTGGATTTGCTCAGTCAGACACAAGAGTATTAGTTGGGTCATGCGCTGATGTCGGGTGAGGAGGACTTGTGCACAGTCAGCATTCCAGTTCATCCCAAAAGTCTTCAGTGGGGTTGAGGTCAGGCCATTTAAGTTTGTCCATACCAACCTTGGCAAACCACGCCCTCATGGACCTCATTTTGTGCACAGGGGCATAGTCACACTGGATCATTGTTTAGAATGGCCCCCTTAGTTCCAGTGAAGGGAAAGTCATCCTATATAATTGTGTGGGAAGGTCCACATATGGGTGTGTCGACATACTTTTGGCCATATAGTATATGTAATGGTTCAATCCAATAGATCATACATCTATAAAATGGGTTACACTGTTCATTACATTACAATGTTCATTTTCAGTGATCAAGAAGTTCTTTTACCAACCTATGAGCTGGATGACATTGGGATGATGAAAATCCTTCATGTTGGCAGCCTCTTTAAGGCACTGCTCGATATCACTTGAAGTGCTGATATCAGCTTTGAACCAAAACAAAAACTCAGTGAATAAGTACAATAAACAGTGGCCTAAAATAACTAGGTTTGCTGTTGTCATTGTGTAAGAAATATTTACTTACTTTTCAGTACTTTCACTGCCACTTTCTGCACAGAGGTGTCTTCCATCTTGAGAAAGGCCTCTCGCACTGAACCAAACTCCCCTGCACATGAAAACAGATTTTCTACAAATTTAATCTGATTGCCCCTTAAATAGTAGACATAATTTGTATACTTGTTAGGTTAATTATTTGGAATTGAGCTCCACATTGTTTTCACACAGTTTATATGTTTTGGCTGGCATGTGAAGGGTACAGAATGTTCTGAATACACTCAAATTTCCAGCCAAACCACTATACATTTTGCTGCCAACCTGTTAAGCGAACATGGCTCCTCTGTATAAAAAATTATCTGGTGTATTGAAATGGATGTGCAGGTAAGATGAAAATGCTTACCTTTTCCTAGCATGTGCCCTAAAGTGAGAAGCCTTTCTGGGATGAGAACATCCCGCAGCTTGGTCTTCAAGTCATCATTGATTCCCAGACTGTCCACTAGAGGGAGCACAACATTTCAAATGAACACATTTACTGAAGCATACAGTCCAGCAGTAATGGTGTTTGTTTATAGTGGTTCCATGCATGTTATTTACACATACACATGTGTTCTGGGAGCTCCAAGCCCTGTCTGTTAAATGATCTTGCTGCAGTGAAGGATACCACAGATTCCATCCCTGATGACTTGAATGCAGATCTGCTAAAGAAAATATAATTCTTGCTAATATACAGAACTGCTCTCAGAATAATAAAAGCACTTTGAGCCTGATGTCTCCCAGTCATAGACCATGGCTGCATTTGCTTACAATTAGTCTGTTTTTAGTTATGCCAGCTTACCCAAATTGAGATTCTTTGCTTCTGCGGTGCACCAGGACTATTAGCAGAAGTCCAAGCACAGTGACCACCAGTAATCCAAAGAGCAGACCCACCCACATGTGCCCTCTTGAAGACTGAGCCTGCACAGCTGAAATAACGTTCCAGAGCAAAACAAGTTCCTCTATTAAGTATTAGACTTTAGGTTATGTTAAAAATTGTGATTTTACTTGGTTAACTTTTCTTGAAGTACTGATTCATGTTATATCAATTGGTATGTGCAAATAATCACATTTCTTTCTAATAAAATGTGAACTTTCGCATTACTTCCATAGGAAAATGATTTGGGTAAAGTTCAATATGAGCTGAGGTAGTGATTGCAATGTTTTGGACCCATCACGTCCATTGTTTGAGAAGAGAGTGGTACTTGGAACATTTAGCCAAAGTTGTTAGCGTGGATGTTAAAGTTATTCCTTACTAAAGAATGTTAGTGAGGAATACAATCTTTAGGGTGTTAGGGTATGTACTGACAGGTTTGGCTACTGTTAAATTAGATACTGAAAATCATACCTGTGCTAACCTGTAAGAAATACAAGCTTGTTAACTAGCAGAAAGCTAGCCTACCACCAATAAGGGATGGCAGAAGGACAGTATGTGCAAATTGTTGGCATTTCTAATGAAGGATACAAGTGCGGAAATGTTTCTTAGCTATTCAGTTATTCAGGTGCGTTAAGACCATATTAACCAATTTATTATTCTACATTATTATTATTACTTTATATGATAAAAATAAAATTCATGGGTAGTTTCATACAGCCTATAAAACATTCAACATTGCAATAACAGTTATGATTGCACACACAGTACTGACAAAAAAAACAACAACCACGTGTTAAGATGTGCAAGGCTTTTAGGGTTTAACATTCAGCAAACTGAGCTCAATCCAAAATGGCACCATAGCAGATTTCCTAATTCTTTATCGGGCTTACCTGAAGTTGGCATAATGAGCACTGGCTGGCTCAAGGGCCCACATCCTACGACTGTACAAGCAGCCACTTGAAAAGTGCCATTCAAGAAACGGGCTCCTCCAGAGACATGGGCAAAGTTTTCCTTAAACAGTAATGGCTCCTGAAAATTAAGAAGGTGAAGTCCAGTTATTAAACAATGTTTCAAATTCATGAAGATAAAGCACATATCAGTCAACGTTTTCTGAAAAATACCATCACTGGTGAAAGGCAAGGCGGTCATTATATGCCACACATCATTGACGCAGGACGGCAAATTTGTTTCATAATCATTTACGTCCTTCCACTGAGTCACTACTTCACTAAAAACAATGAAAATTGTTGGTATAATTAGAACAAGACCCTAACAAAAAAAAAAAAAATTCACATTATACCACAGCGCTGTTGAATTTGCTAATTTGATTGGCCAGGTGGTGTTGATTAATTTCCTATAACAGTAGCTCTGACAATAGTGAAGACCTCAAATGGCATGTTTATATTAATGCGCTCATGCTAATACATTAGTGATTTTATAGCAACAATTACTTCATAGGAACTTATATGGTGAAAGCACCACAAACTCTAAGACTAACGTACGCTTTGTACACTTTGCGCATACGCTAGCGAACACGTAAAAAAAAAACCCAACAAAAAGTATACCGGAGGCTTCAGACTAATGATGAAGATAAGAGAGAAGCCAGCAGTCACTCGGAAAAAGTTGCAGGATGACAAAAGCAGCAGGAACAGCAGTTTGACAGAACAATAATCGGTGAACTGCACTGCACACCTCGAGTCCTACACTCAACGTAAAGAAGCATAGCCTCTTCGTTTTTTTATGTGTATGCTAACCAGAGGCTTAACTATTCACAGCTATTATAATGCAAGTGAAAACAGGATGTAACTCATTTCATGGATGTTACACGATAGCAAATGTAAAAAATAAAAATAACCATTTTTTTATGCCATTCAATAATAAATTTTAAAATGTCATCTTCGACAAATTGTTATGGTATGAGGGGAATGAACACTTCATGACACACTGGACTTTGGAGTGGTAACAATAACTCGGCTTAACGTCAGGCTGTATCACACCACCCCGTCACTGATTATTGTACAACACTCCCTGTTGTGTTTTATTCCTTACTTAATAAACACCAAACAAATAATTATGTTCCAGTCTCAATAAGTCCACTTTAATATCAGGTCAGTAAAGTTCACTTTACTATCATGACAAGCATTTTCATATCTATGAATACAGGTACAGCAAATGATAGTCACTGTTTCTGACTGATGGAAAATGAAGGCAACATTTCCTTTATGCCACTTCTAAGTTTTTAGCACTTCTACAAAATACACAATACCTTATTCCATGTCTTACATAGCTTACATCCTGTGTACTTTAAGGTGTTGCCTTTACTGATGCTTAATAAATGTACCTGATTCTCTCCACCCACGTTCCATTGCACCTTATAGGCCAGCAATCGTCCATTCAGCTCTTCTTCTTCGAGCGCTGCCCAGGTCAGGGTGAGCTGCTGCTCAGTCAAGTGAAAGGTAAGATTCTTGGGTGCTGCTGAGGGCACTGTATAGGAGAGGCAGAAATAGACCATAGTGACCATAGATAATCCTCGAAATACATCAAGATAAAAACATCCTGAACATTTGACTTGCAACATTTTAAAATCATCAAAGAGGTTAATATCACTCATGAGCAGTGGGTGGCAGTAGTGCAAGATCTGCATAAGCCCAACATTGTGTGTGTGTGTGTGTCCCAAATCCATCTCACACACAATAGCTCATTGTACCAGCAAGGCTGGAATCCACTGGACTGAGGCCAGTCTCGCCAGTTTACAAACGTAAATAAGATCAACAGTAGAAACCCCTACTGCTCCTCCAACCAGCCAGGCCAATTTCTCTCTCCACCCCCTACCCCCAGCAGATGTCTGGGGCCATGAGCCCAACGCTGGGAAGAAACCAGAGTTTCTAGACTTCAACTGAAGGCTGTTTATTGTTACTCTATTACAGCTCACTACATAGGGCGTTAGTCACAGGCTAATGAATTATCCAGAAGTGGATCTAAGCATCTCTAATTTGCTAAAATGAAGTAGTTGGCTTGGTTTGTCCTCTCTGGGATTTCAATATGCTAAAATAAACAACTGTATTATGTCATTAATGGAAAGAGACAAAGTGTAGGAGGTTTCAGACTCTGATTTGAGGTGTAAATTCCTAAGAACTGACCTTTCCACCTTCCTCTCTGCTGCTCAAACAGCTGTGCAACAGTTCAGTACTTGACACATGATCAGAAACAATTCAGTGTGCACTGATGATTCATCATTTCTTATCAGGAGTTATGTATACCTGCTTCTGGAGTCTGAAAGTCCATCCAAGGAGAAAAAGGGGAGGACCCAACCTCATTGCCACAGCGGATTCTGAAGCTATAATTGGAGTGACTGCCGAGTCCAACAAACGTGTGCCGGAAGGGTGGCACTGTAAGTTGCTGGTCAGGAAGTTTTACCTTTCTCCCACAGCTCTTAGACATCTGCAGACATATTTGGGGCAGGGGGATGGACACTCATTCATTCAGGAAAGACTTACAAAGGCGTACACACTTTAAAACCCAATACATTCTAAATACTTAAAAAAAAAAAAAAAAAAAATTATATATAAAGTGGTCTTGGTTATGCATCCTATTCTAGTCTGCAAAAATCTGTTCTGCAAGATTCATGCCCTAATCTTCAGAAGAACAGCTCCACCCCAACACAAATTAACAGTTGAAATCGGTAATTGCATACTAAAGGCCTGTTCTATCAGAGTTTCCACACCTCTGATACCTACTGAGGCTGGCTGCTAGCAACATTATTTGAACTTCATTCAAGTAGCTTAAAGATAACACTATAAATGGGGCACACACAACAGCACAGAGAGATAGCAGGGTTTTTTTGGATTTTTTAACTGTTTATCGCACAACCGTCCTGAGAAAAGTCTTGACTAATCAGATATGTATAGTACCTGAATGGTGCAGGTGGACAAGTTAGAATAGCCAGTGAACCCTGGGCTCCACATGAGGGTCACATTCTCAGACACCTGGTGAATCTGTATATTCGTAGGAGAGTCGGGAGGTACTGAAGGGTAAAGAAGTTCAGATTTGCATTTTATAAAAACATTCATAGACTAATTTATTACCATAGTACAAAGTGGAAATACCAGTATACACTTCAGTATTAAACAAATAGCTTTAGGAACCAGGGATCTGAAGCATTGAAGAAAAAAATACCCGAAATCTAGATATTGCATTATCTGCTGTTGCTAATTACCATCATCATCAGTCATTCCCTGTACCATATTAGCTGCAGCAAGTATTGTTCATTAGTCAGTGTAGTCACTATGGGGAGATGAGGGTCTTCCTGATTAAATCGTTTATAACTATGCTCAACTGATTTTTACAAAATGTGCTTTGGTAGAGACTTCATATAGTTCTCCATATCAAAGGTGATATAGCAAATATTCCTTGAATAATGTGAGAGAGTATAACTGCATGATTACCACAAAGCAGTGGGAAGTTATAGTTATTGCCACAAAGCCTTTTATGCTGCAGTAATGGGAATTCTGATTTACAGATGGATTTTATGTTCCTGTTTGATTGTGAAGATTGAGTGGATTATATTAATTAGTTTACCAACATTTTTTTACAATGTTTCTTAATTTGTGCATATTTGATGGTGCCGTTATAGTAGACTGATATTGTTTCTTTTACATTTAAAAAGCCACTGTAGATTTGCTGTATACCTTATGTACCGATTGTTTGGAAAGTGTACAATCGCCTTTGGCTGTAGAGATTAATTTTAGCCCAAAGTAGCTACATTATATGTCCAAAAGTGTGTGGACACCTGGCCATCACACCCATGTGTGCTTTTTGAACATCCCATTCCAAATTCAGTTCCTGCTGTTATAACAACGTCCATTCTTTTGGGAAGGCTTTCCACTAGATTTTGGAGCATGGCTGTGGGGATTTTCTCATTCAATCACAAGAACATTAGTGAGGGCAGGCACTGATATCGGGTGAGGAGGCCTAGGGTGCAGTCAGTTTTCCAATTCATCCCAAAGGTGTTCAGTAGGGTTGAGGTCAGGGCTCTGTGCAGGACAATTGAGTCCTTCCACTGCAACCTTGGCAAGCAATGTCTTCATGGACATCGCTTGGTACACAGAGGCATTGTCATGCTGGAACAGGTTTGGGCCTCTTAGTTCCAGTGAAGCAAAATTATAATGCTACAGCATACAAAGAGATCCAATACAATTGTGTGCCTACAGTTTTCTGAAATAGTTTGGGGAAGACCCACATATGGGTGTTATGCTCAGGTTTCCACATTCTTTTGGCCATATAGTTAAAGGTTTCCGATACATACAGCCTCAAAGCTACTTCACAGAAAGTTTTTAGACAGAATGGTTATTGATAGGGCACTGCAAAGAAAACTAGAACCAAAAAGTGTTTTCACCGCTTTACCAATAAAATGTCAAACTTAATTACAGGTAATTACATACATTAAATGTCTATCTGCATAATACATGTGGTGATCCCTGGTGGGGATTCCACAAATTCCCTTGCAAGGATGATCAGCTTCAAAACTTTCAGCCATATTTGCTGTGTTTAATCACTTGGTAAAAAGTAATGTTGAAATCTTGATAAGCTGTAAGAATTACTCTCACCCATTAAGTAGCTCTCAGTTATGTTTTACAGTACAGTTTGCGCTAGATAAAGATAAAGAACAGCTCACCTTTAATATACACAGTGCCAGTCCGAGACACAGAAATACCTTTAGCATTCTTGGCTTCACAGTAAAATTTTATGCTGTCATTCACACCTAGAGAAAACAGAGGATGAATAGTTAGTGTGCGTGTTATTTTATCTCTGCTGACCCTGTAACCTTGTCAAACAGCTACACTTACAGAAGCACATTTAGCTAGAGGCCACTGAAAGGGAACAATGAAAGAGAACATTAAAATATGTACTAAACTAAACATGCTCTAAAAGCTACATTGGCAATGTACAGCTATGATGCCACAGACACTGACTTACTCTACACAAGTAAGAAAAACCCATATGGTAATGTACTTACTCCCCATTATAATCTTGATACGGAAAGTTTGTCTAGGCACTATAGATTTCTGTAATGCATGAGCTGTTCCATAACAAAAAGACAGAATGTCAGGATGCTGGAATATGTTAACAGTCACTGACAGGCAAACACAGGAGCTGCAAAAGGATGAAGGGAAGGAAAGAATGCAATGGCAGTAGGCCTTTTGTGATAGTCGGTGTTCCCGATGTTACACGGTGTTCGGCCACATACCGATTACATCACTTGCCCACCGCAGCACCACCGCCACTGTCGTTTTCCTTTTTTATAGTAATAAAATAATTTTGTTCAGAACAGACGCTACAATTAAAAACTGAACACGTCTGCTCTGTTCAGCATGAGTCAGTGTTGCAGCACAGATCAAATTTAATTTATCACGTAACGAGAGAGAAGTGAGCTGACAGAACTTTTGAAACCAAATCTTCTGTCTTGTCAATGTATAATATAAGCCGGAGCAGCTATGGCTCAGTTGGTAGAGAGGGTTGTCCACTAATTGTAGGGTTGGCGGTTCGATTCCCAGCCCACGTGACTCCACATGCCGAAGTGTCCTTGGACAAGACACTGAACCCCAAATTGCTCCTGATGGCAAAGTAAAGCTCTTTGGATAAAAGCGCTATATACAGAGGCAAGAAAGAGTATGTGAACCCTTTGGAATTTCATATTTTTCTGAATACATTTGTCATAAAATGTGATCTGATCATCTAAGTCAGGGGTATTGACAAATGTAATGTGCCTAAAAGAATAAAAATTTTTTTTTTGATCTTTCATATCTTTATTGCACACACTCATTAAACATTCAAAATGGCCGTGGAAAAAGTAAGTGAACCCTTAGAATTAATAACTGGTTGACCCGCCCTTGGCAGCAAGAACCTCAACCAGGCGCTTCCTGTAGCTGTGGATCAGATCTGCACATTGTTTAGGAGGAATTTTAACCCATTCTTCCTATCAGAACTGCTTTAGCTCGGTCATATTCTTTGGACGTCTCATGTGTATGGCTTTCTTCAAGTCATTCCATCGCATCTCTATTGGGTTGAGTTGCTTTCTTTGCCTCTCTAAAAAAAATTTTTTTTTTTATTTTTCTTGGCTGACTTGGCCACCAAAAAAGAAGATTTTTTTTTTGTGCCGTATTCTGTTTGTGGACTTGCTCCGGTGTTTTGGGTCGTTATCCTGTTGCATCACCCAACTTCTACACAGTTTCAGCAGACAGACAGACATTCTCCTGAAGAATTGTCTGATATACTTGGGAATTCAACTTCCCCTCAATGATAGCAAGCTGGTCAGGCCCTGATGCAGCAAAGCACGCCCAAATCATGATGTTTCCTCCACCATACTTTACAGCATCTCTAAAGGGATGATGTAGGGGTGATGTTTTCATGATGAAATGCCATGCCCTTTCTATGCCAGATGTAGTGCTGTGTGGTTTTTCCCCAAATAGTTCAATCTTGGTTTTATCAGTCCACAAAACATTTTGCCAATACCACTGTGGAGTGTCAATGTGCTCTTTTGCAAACTTGCAGCAATGTTCGGTTTAGTAAGCAATGGCTTCCTTCGTGGTGTCCTGCCGTAGATACCCTGCTTGTTCAATGGTTTATGTATTGTAGACTCATGAACAGAGATGTTAGCCAGTTCCAATGATGCCTTCAAATCTTTGGCCGTCATTCAGGGAGGTTTCTTTACCTCATTGATGAGTCTTCGATGTGCTCTTGGTGAATTTCTAAAGTCTTTGAAATCACTTTGTGACCCTTGCCAGCTTTATGTAAATCAACCATTCTTGATCGTAGATCCTCTGAAAGCTTTTTTGGCGAGGCATGGCTCACATAAGCATGTGTTTCTTGTGCAGAGCAAACTCCAAAAGTTTGAGGGGTTTTTAATCAGTCAAAGTAGCTGTAGTCGACACCTCCATACTCATTTTCTTAACGAGACTCCAGGTGTGAAAAATAAATAAAAAAAAAAAGCTTTTTTGAGGTCATCAACTCAAGGGTTCACATACTTTTTCCACAAGCACAAGTTGTTCTCAATAAAGACATGAAAGATCAGAATTTTTTTCGTGTCGTAATTTTAGGCACATTATATTTGTCAATACCCGACTTAGATGAAGGTCAGATCACATTTTAAATTTTTTCAGAAAACCATGAAATTCCAAAGTGTTCACATACTTTTTCTTGGCACTGTAAGTGTGTCATTTACCATTAAAGCGAGTTTGTCATTGTACTGTTATGTTGTTGTTGTGTTTTTCATTAAGGATGGTGAACCCACCATTCAAGCAATTGCTGCCCCCAAACTGCCACTAATTCGAAAGTGAAAAGCACACAGGCATTCATAAGCAATGAGGAAAAAAGGGAAATTTGAGTTTTCTGATGAGAAAGAAAATCTCAGTAAAAACAATTACAAATAGCATTTATCTGTACACCCTGTCCAGGGTGTACCCTGCCTTGTGCCCGATGCTCCCTGGGATGGGCTCCAGGTAGAAGATGGATGGATGAATTTATGTGTACACAGATTATGCCTTTCCCCACTGTGCTGTTATTTTATTCAAAGGTTTAGGCTGCAGATGTTGGAGCCAGTGCACAGGAGCGTAGAGTACAGTACACAGGACAAGAAGGATGTGACAATATATTAATGTGAGACAATACTATTCAAAATTATGTGTTATTTGTAACTGTGGATATTTCTAAATATAGAAGACAGATATGCCTAATTTAACTAGCTAGGTAACCAGGACTTAAGTTAACATTATTTTTTGGTTATCAGTTTTGGCATCAAAATACAAAAAAAAAATAAAAAAATAAAAAAATAGATAAAATAAAAATACTGCATCTCTGGATTCTTTTCCAAAAAAAGATCCAGAGAGGGGACATTAAAGGGAAAAAAAATCAACATGAAGTGTGTTTGTCTTTTCCGACTATTAAATTCTACAGCAAGGTTACACTTCACTGCATCACTTAGAAACGGGTAAAAATGCCACTGGTCTGAACACAAATAACTTTGTGCTGAAACAAATGTATGAAACATAGGTGTATTCTAGCTAGAACTTAAGAAGGTTTGTAGTCAATTTTGCAGGTTTTTTTAAACATGACTTGTGTTAAATTCTGTAACCTCCAAGCAATTGATTACTACAATTGAGCCTTTTGGTGGAGGTGCACTTGGACTTCTACCACCATCTGAGACTAATCAACATCAAATGTTGAATCTCCCAGCTTTCCTACTTCACACCAAAAATGTTTTGATCTGTTCCCAACAACATATCACACCAGTCACCAGAAATAGATCTTAACACTCTGTTCTCTGTCCCTCTAACGAAGGCTTTGCGTTGCAAATCTTTTCTGCACTCTTTGCTGAGATTTCCTGAAGTTCCTGGGGAGTCCCCTACATGAGAAATTGTTGGTCTAACATTATATTGGAAACAGTTAAGCAAATTTGGCACACTGAATTTTACACAACAATCTCCTCTAAAAGGTGTGTTCTTCACAACAATCCTAACTTAACTGACTTGACAGAAAGAATCCCAATTTGTCAACAGCATGGTGTGAAGTTCCAGTGAAAGATTGGATTAAAATGGAGTTAACTGTGATAATGTTATAACTCTCAAAATGTCATAAATTCAAAGGCGATATGATACCTGGTGCATTGAAGTTTTGCCTTTTTTGGCCATGATAACCGTCCCCTCGAATTAAGGTATCTCAGAAAGCAACATTTGATGCAATTATTCAATTTGGACATAACTGCCGTTCTGCCTCCATATAACACCCGAGTAGGCAGTATTGTTAAGTTTCGAACACACCCTGTGACATTTAGCTTTAAAAAAAAACAAAAAGACAAAAACAAATAGAAGCCATTCTGGAAACCGAGCTAGGAGTGTATTTACAACAATAAAAGAAGTCCTTTTTTCTTCACAAGAACACTAAAACATAGTGCCATAGTTCTCAAATAAGAAAACGGACATCAAAAATCCTGCTCATTTTTTAATACAACCCGACCTTTTTTTAATTTTTCTTCACAATACAAATAGACTTATTGAAACATCACATGAAACGCATTAGTCATAATGTGTCAGCAATGTGCTTACCTTTAAGTATGCATGTTATATATTATATAATATAATAAATATTTGCTTCACATTGTTTAAAAGTGTGTCACACATTACATACATTTTTCTAAGGAGACCAGGGACAGTCAGAGTTACCTTCTACCAAGAGCACAGACGGGGAGGGCCTGAAATCGCCTTGTTGTACTCCCCCCAGCCACCAGAGCACCAGCACTGGTTCAGGAGGCCCAACAGCTTTACACGTCAGGTTAAAGGGAACACCAGGAAATGTGGCTATATCCTGGGGTTCCAATGTAAAATGGGGTACACCTGAAGAACAATCAGAAAGGACATGAGATGCATTTATTTGTTTTTCTTATAATGCTACATCAGCATCAATGTTTTTTTCATGGCAAGATCAATGTAGGTAAAACAGGATATTCTGTAAATACTTATTAGTTACTTACTTACAGTATTACAACCATAAAATTTTACAACATTCCAACAGAGTCAACAACAGCAGGTATATAAGGTTTACATAAGCTATATAAGCACTTTAATATTTGATAAGTATTCTATAATATGTCTTTAATATATCTACTATAATAAGTAGACATGTCTGAGTAGAATTGTTGTTGAGTATGGTTAAGAGTACGAGCGTCCTGTAATATCTGGACTATATAACGGTCATTCTTATTTTACAGGAATCACATGTTTGTGGTTCTTCCCTGTTGTGGGAGTCTAGAGATTTCAATACAGTATCTTGTGTATATGGTCTGTAGGTGTGTGGATTCAAAGGGGAAATAGCAGGACTATTATTATAGCAGGGCCGAGTTTGTGTAGTTTGTTACAAACGCACTAGTGCCATTCCATTTGCCACTTTTTGTATATACGAGCTTATTATTGGTTTGAGATCTGATGGTGGGATTTGACAATATGTAATTCTCAGTTTGAGGGCTTCCTTTGCAGCAATGTCTGATTGTTCATTGCCAGCCAGCCCAATATGTCCCGGTATCCAACAGAAAAGGAAGTTGAAATTTTGTCTCTGTAAAGAATCCACTTTGGTTAGAATGCTGGCCATTACGGGGCACGGGCCTCGGCTGTGAAAACTGAGAATTGTCCAGAAATACAAATACTGAGGTGCTATTAACTGAACGCTACTGCTGCAGACACGTTTGTCCCTCCTAGATCCATCTGTATATACGTATTTATGGAGTGAGAAACAGCATCTTATGTCTAAGAATGATTGTTTCTACACATTTGGGTGGGTCACTGTCTTCTTATGTTGGGTCAAATCCATTATGGTGTTTGTTTTCTTTATATTCCAGGGTGGGACAGATCATGTATGTGTCTGTAAGATGTCCAAGTTAATATCCCTGCTCTCTAGAAAAAAAATGCTTAGTCATAGAGAATGAGTGTAAGTGAGGGGAGGAGGAAGAAGAGGGGGGAGAGAGAAAAAAAAAAAAAACAGGGCCACATTATTAGACACGGTTACACATAAAAATAAATAAATAAATAAATAAATAAAGCATATTTTCAATATAGACCTTTTACAAGTCACTTGTGTAATATCCATTAAAGAAACTATAAAATGCTTGACCTCGTGCTGCTCAAACTGTTTGAACACATCCATGCTGACCGGCGCAAGAAAGAAAAGGAAACAGTGTATTTAAGCACTGCCTATTCATTATGATGTTAAATTTGACACTTTGTTGTCTTCGTCATTGGGCAAAAAGTGCTGTTTTTGGGGTTTTTTTTACCATTTTGAGCAAAATTTTTCAGTGGCTCCCTAATAAATATAGTTATGTAAAAAACTGATGTCTAATGTTAACGAAGTTGGACATACATTAGAGTTTTTCACATTAATAAACTCAAAACAATCTCCATTTACTTTGATGGAAAGCAAGGCCATCCCATCTTTCAAGCTGAAAAAAATCGAGTCGGGACAAGAGCACCGGTCAAAAGATTACTAATTTGAGCTGGGGGAAGAAAGGTGCTTCTAGGGGTGTCAGTTAATATTGGAGAGTTCAAAACCCCTACGCAGTTGTCAATCACACCAATTCATTTGTTGATTGGCTCATCTGCCCTTTTTTGGGGACAGAAAAATACAAATGCTCTTTTGGCGTATTTTTTGTATGATAACTTGTAGTAGAGTACTCTGATGTTAAAGTGCTGAATTCCTACACAAAATGTGTGAAGGTTGTTAGGACTTTTTATAGAATAGAGATATTCCTGTTATAGCTTCTCAGTATCATTTAACAACAGTAAGTGTGTGAGCATATGCAGCTAAAAAGTGAACACACCCAAGTTATTGATTTACCTTCCACTGTGATCCAGGCTGGCTCAGAAGAGATGACGCTGCCATGATGTTCAACCTCACACCAGTATTTCCCAGCATCCTGCTGCTGGACTGATTTTATACTGAAAATATATTGTAACAGCACATGCTTATGTGACTGATCAAATCCACAGAAAAATAACAGTACAATGAAAATGTGTCCATCCTAGGTTGACAGATTGACGGATATATTCATAATACTATTCATCAAGTAAGGGGTAAATACTGTATATCACATCATTCACACCTGAAGCCACAATTACAGATCCCGGAGTACCATCAAAGTAAGAATATTTTAAACAAAGTGAACTGATATTGTGAAAACCAGTTGTCTCATACCCATATAAGTCCTTATACTGGATTAAACATTGGTGCTTTCATCATAGTGTTTTATTCATAACTTGGCCTAGGCTGGATCTGAAAGAACTACCACAAGCTCCAAAACGTCAACCCTCATGCCAAGGATTAGCAGCAATGACAGCATCTGATACACATTCAAACATTCCTGACTCTGCCAAGAGGATGACCACATCAGCTTACTTATCAAAAGCAATGCCATGGATTCCACCTGATGGTACTGTGCGTTTTGCTTGGTTTTAGGTACTTCACTTGAAATTTTCCTAAGGAAAAAAAATCTCATGCACCGAGTTTCTTATTTGCAGACTCAATAGGGCAAAAAAAGCTACATAAGCTGATTAAGCAGCAGCACCTCCTCTCCACTCCCACAGTTCAGTTTTTCTCAGCATTCTTCTGGTCTGGTGTTCCTGTTGCATCTTGTTGCAGTTTGACAAAAGCAAAAAGGATTAAGAACACTAGTACCAAAAATCACAAAAAAAAAAAAAAAATCAGAGCCAGCTGAACAAAGCTGTTATCCACTTGTTTGGAGTGTCTGAAAAACCCAGAATAAATGTCACATACCATTTTATTTCAGATGCAGCAAGACTTCTAGACAAGACGGGAAAAAAGTGCAGTGATAATATATGCAATCCAGTGAGAATGGACACAGTTATACAGGTGTATCTCAAAAAATTTTAATATTGTGGAAAAGTTTATTTTTTCCCATAATTTAATTAAAAAGTGGGACTTTTCATATATACTAGATTCATTACACAAAGTGAAATAATTCAAGCCTTTTTCAGTCTTACTCTTGATGATTACGGTTTACAGCTCATGGAAATCAAAATCCAGTATCTCAAAATATTAGAATAAATAATTTATAATACAGAAATGTCGACCTTCTGAAAAGTATGTTAATTTAAGCACTCAATACTTGGTCGGGGCTCCTTTTGCACGAATTACTGCATCAATGTGGTGTTGCATGGAGCCAATCAGCCTGAGGCACTGCTGAGGTGTTATGGAAGCCCAAGTTGTTTTGATAGCGGCCTTCGGCTCATCTGTATTGTTGGTATACTGTAAGCCATAATCAAGGCTTGAAATATTTCACTTTATGTGTAAGAATCTAGAATATATGAAAGTTCCACTTTTTGAATTAAATTACGGAAAAAATTTACTTTTCCACGATATTCAAATTTTTTGAGATGCACATGTATACTGGTGTTGGCAGACAATTGTAAGCCATTCCTGGCCCGGTGTCAAGAGAGCCATATTGGCCATGCTCTCTAGGTGATAGGGATGGCATACTCCCGTGCCAATCCCTAATCAGTGGCACTAGCCAATCACAATCATTTGCGAGTTCTTGTATGTGAAAGAAGGTAGTGTTTTCCTCGAAGTTTGTTACACTGCCCTGTGATGCAGCATGCAGCAGTTCAATAGGCTGCAGTTGGCTAGCTTCATATAATAATGGGAGAACTGACTTGTGGAAATTAGCAGGTGATCAAATTGAAAACATGTGGGGAATCTTTTTTCTTTTTAATTACATACGGGTAATCAAAATGACGACTCCCTCTTGGGACAACATAGGAAAAACAATACCCTATTTAAAAAAACAAAACAAAAAAAACACCATGATGTATGTTGACTTTTTTAGACAGTCAGACAGCATAGCATTACTCATTGAGCTATTAGTAAAACTTTTTGATAAAGGGGGCAACAAACAATTTCACCACTAATATGCATGCAACTAGCATGAATTATTCCACTCTCTTTTTCTGTAGGGCATGTACAATCTAGATAGAGACATCAACTAATTTCAAAAAGGTCATCTATGTCAAACTGGAACAACCAGCTCTGAATAGAAGGATGGGCTGCAACAACCGATTTACCCATGACATTTTCCCTTCCTGAGTCCTGTCTGTATTAGGACTTCACAAATGTGAATCAGAGCGGTTCAAAAGGATTGGTTTAACCCAATATTTTCACACCAAGGAAAGAATACAAAATTGTGTAACTTGAGCGATTGCATGCACTGATAATATACTCTCAGAACAATCAGTATGTGCTACAGTTCAGTATAATCAGGCACAGAATAAACCATTGAACAGCTGGACAAATCTTACATGATAATCAAGACATACACTACATTCAAAATATCATATTCGTGCTCTAAATTGCACCATCATGCCATAGTATTCACCATTTTTTAATTCACAAGGGGTCTACTAGGAACCATTTTTCATGGGAACCTGTCTGTCATAGGGTTCTGTACTGAAGTTTCAAGGGTTTCTCCAGAGGTTCACCTTCACACTGCTAGATGGCATCTTCTTTTTAGAGTATAGACCAATAGATTAATCCTGAAAAGTTTCCAAAAAGCATATTATAAAAAAAAAAAAAAGATAAACACGTGTCCAAAATCAGAAGATTTATGCACCTTAAAATATATCTTCATTCTAGAATCACTGTAGGAAACAGTTTGTGGCTTCTTGAGCAGTCTGTCAATGTTAAGGAGATTAAGAATTAAGCTGTGTTAAAATAATGCTACTTCTGTGACATGCATTTAAAAGGTCAGTGACTGTTTCTCATCAATGTTCAAAGTTTAGAGGTTATAACTGTAACCATCAACTTGGAACCTTTTGTGAAATAAAAAAACCCTTTATAGACTCTAGTCCCTTACCTGTAATATGTCTCCCAGTGATGTGTGTCTATAGTGATGTACATCTGGTCCATGCTGTACAATTTTACTTCATCCTTCATCCACACAATCTCCGGCTCATTTAAGCCCTCAAGAGCACAGCCTAGACGCGCTGTGTTACCTTGGGTTACCGTGAGGTTGGCTGGGTTCTTGGTAAACTTTAACCCTGACAGACAGCACACAGGACAGATAACCTCACAGCATTTCTTTTTATGAAATTTATACTCATTAAAGACAGCAACCACTTTAATGAGTTCTCTAAATGATAATGAGTCTTTAATCACATATGCATATGCACAGTGAAATTATTTTCTTCGCATACCCCAATATGTCATGAAGCTGGGATCAGAGGACAGGGTCAGCCATGATAAAGCACCCCAGTAGCAGAGAGGGTTAAGGGCTTTGCTCAAGGGCCCAACAGTGGCAGCTTGGCAGTGCTGGGGCTTGAAATCCTGACCTTTCGATCAAGAACCCAGACCCTTAACCGCCAAGCCACCACTAAAATGACATTTAATGTGCCAATTTTGTGAACGATCTTGAAACGACATATTTTGCATTTCCCGCAACTTGAGTCAGCTTTTGTATCTGATTCTGTGCTGTTCATTGTGCCTGAGCCACAGCACAGTCCTTTACAGAGTCCAAGGTCTGACTCAGACTAGCAGATGTAATGCAAGTTGCAGTAGGATGAAAGCTCTTTACTGTAGCAGGACAGCTGGCTTCAGCAGGCAAAACAGAACAATGAGTGCACACTATTAGTAACTATTAAATTACATACACAGAGTGCTTGATGGGACAACAAAATTGTGACTATATTGGTAAATAATTCAGGCTCATTCCTGTTTACCAAATAAAAGCAAGAGTTAACACTAATCACTACAGTGTATCCAGAAAGTATTCACAGAGCTTCATTTTTTCCACATTTTGTTATATTACAGCCTTATTTAAAAAATGGATTAAATTCATTATTTTCCTCAAAATTCTACAAACAATACCCCACAATGACAACATGAAAGAATTTAGTTTGAAATCTTTGCAAATTTATTTAAAAAAATAAAATAAAGCACATGTACATAAGTTATTCTCAGCCTTTGCTCAATACTTTGTTGAAGCAGCTTTGGCACCAATTAAGTCTTTTTGAGTATGATGCTACAAGCTTGGCACACCTATTTTGGGACAGTTTCTCCCATTCTTCTTTGCAAGACCTCTCAAGCTCCATCAGGTTGGATGGGGAGCATTGATGTACAGCCATTTTCAGATCTCTCCAGAGATATTCATTCGGGTTCAAGTCTGGGCTCTGGCTGGGCCACTCAAGGACATTCACAGAGTTCTCCTGCAGCAACTTCTTTGTTATCTTGGCTGTGTGCTTGGGGTCATTGTCCTGTTGGAAGATGAACCTTCGACCCAGTCTGTGGTCCAGAGTGCTCTAGAGCAGGTTTTCATCAAGGATGTCTCTGAACATTGCTGCATTCATCTTTTCCTCGATCCTGACTAGTCTCCCAGTTCCTGCCGCTGAAAAACATCCCCACAGCATAATGCTGCCACCACCATGCTTCACTGTAGGGATAGTATTGGCCAGGAGATGACTGGTGCCTGGTTTCCACCAGACATGATGCTCGCCATTCAGGCCAAAGAGTTCAATCTATGTTTCAACATGGTCTGAGAGTCCTTCAGGTGCCTTTTTGCAAATTCCAGGCAGGCTGCCACATGCTTTTAACTGAGGAGTGGCTCCTGTCTGACCACTCTACCATTCAGGTCTGATTGATGGAGTTCTGCAGAGATGGTTGTCCTGGAACGTTCTCCTCTTTCCACAGAGACACGCTGGAGCTCTGTCAAAGTGACCATCGGGTTTTAGGTCACCTCCCTGACTAAGGCCCTTCTCCCCCGATCGCTCAGTTTGGCCATACAGCCAGCTCTAGGAAGAGTCCTGCTCCTTCCACACTTCTTGCGTTTATGGATGGAGGCCACTGAGCTCATTGGGACCTTCAATGCTGCAGAAATGTTTCTGTACCCTTCCCCAGATCTGTGCCTCGATACAATCCTGTCTCGGAGGTCTACAGACAATTCCTTGGACTCCAAGGCTTGGTTTGTCCTCTGACATGCATTGTTAACTGTGGGTCCTTCTATAGACAGGTGTATGCCTTTCCAAATCATGTCCAATCAACTGAGTTTACCACAGGTGGACTCCAATCAAGTTGTAGAAACATCTCAAGGATGATCAGTGGAAACAGGATGCACCGGAGCTCAATTTTGAGTGGTATGGCAAAGGCTGTGAATAACGTGCTTTTTTTTAAATATAAATTTTCAAAGATTTCAAACAAACTTCTTTCATGTTGTCATTATGGGGTATTGTTTGTAAAAATTTTAGGAATTTAATGAATTGAATCGATTTTGGAATAAGACTAACATACCAAAATGTGGGAAAAGTGAAGCGCTGTGAATACTTTCCAGATGCAGTGTATATCGAATCACTACATCAAATTAAACACACTATTCTTAGTGCTAAATTCATTTATAATCAAGTTTGTCACTATTTTAATCTTGTCTGTGGTATTAAGTAGCCAACACTTGTTTATAGCTAAGAGGCTGTGTTTTCATGGACTTGGCTACATCTGTCTGAAAAACAAATCCACTTACCTTGAACTCTTTTAGCGAAGTGTAGAAGAACGAGTATCACCCACAGAAAAATCTCCATTGTAGCATAATAGAAACAATTTAAACCAGTTTAAAGATAACTTCGACCAGGCGAGCTCAGTGAATTTTCTCGCTGTGAGTGCAGGAGCTCATCAGCAACTACACAACACAGCGAGGTGAGCTCCAGCAAAAGCAGAGGAAAAACTTCTGACTACAATAATGTAAGGTTTTAATTGGTGTAAATAACGCGTTCTATTCTTAAATTAAACTTAGCGCTACATTTCGATTCGTCAAACTGCTAACAAAGTTGTACACGAGATTTCACGGGGGGGTGCCTTTAGTGTAGAATGGTTGCTGACGCCCCCAGCGTTACTTAAGAGCAACTCCAGCGGAAGCTAGAAAGAACGAGTGCATTACGGACTAGAAGCAAACAGAACATGGCTAATAGTCTGTAGTTTGCCTTGAAGTAAAGTTAAGTTAAAGGACACTGTACAATACATTCATCTTAAATAAGAAAAATGTTTTTCTACCAGCTACCGCAGGTCCTTCATTCCAACAGCAGTCAGACTCTAATGCACAAACATCATGTAGCACTGCTAGCTGTCTTTCAACATCAGCCAACACGTTCATAATATTCTGCACTATGTATATTTTTTCATCTATTACTCGTTGTTGCTCACCCTCTACTACGAACTGTGCAATATTCCATTTACTTCATCTGTATATGTTCATCTGTATATGAACGGTGTTACTCATTTGTATATGTTTCTATTCACCTGTACATAAAATGAGGTGTCCATAGGGTACATATTACTATTATTATTGCTCTTATTCTTATTCTTCTGTTCCTATATATATATATATATATATATATATATATATATATATTTTTTTTTTTTTTTTTTCCCGTTCTATTTCTATTTAATGTATATTTTATTATCTGTTGTGTGTAATTGAGCTGCTGTAACAAGGGAATTTCCCCAGTGTGGGATCAATAAAGTTTATCTTATCTTATTTTAAAATGTGTTTTGCTAGTACCAGAGTTGGCTACCCTGCTGGAAAAAACCCAAACAGCAACCATCAGAGAAATTCTAATGGTTTCAACTACAAATACCATTACAAACCATCAGCTAACCATTAAAACCATTACCACTATTGGCCCTTAATGGTATTAATTAGACATAACATGCCACCAATAGAAAGCAACAAATTACCAGTAGAGACCCACAGGGACCATTACTGTTTCAATTAAAACCAATATAATTCCCATTATAACCATTAAAACTATTACAAATTCTATGAGGGTTTCTATTGAGGGGGTTTTTCAGCAGGGTAGCTATTTCCTTCTGCCGTCTCTGGGCATAGGTTAATAGAGACAAACAATAATAAAACATGCATATTTATGATTTTAACCTAAATTACAACCCCCACATCCCGACCTATCCCAAACCACCATCAATACTCTCATACACAGAAAGCTACCTACCATATAAACACACACACTACACATGTCATTTACAGAATACAACCCCAATTCCAAAAAAGCTGGGATGGTGTGTAAAATGTAAATAAAAACAGAATGCTATGATTTGCAAATCTCATAAACCAATATGTTATTCACAACAGAACATAGAAAACATATCAAATGTTTAAATTGAGGAAATGTACCATTTTAAGAAAAAAATAAGGTAATTTTATACGCGCAGACCATTTTTAATTTGATGGCTGCAACGCGTCTCAAAAAAGTTGGGATAAGGGGCAACTAACGGCTGGAAAAATAAGTGTTACTAAAAAAAAGCTTGAGGGTAATTGGGAACTGGTCAGTAACATGATTGGCTATAAAAAGAGTATCTTAGAGAGGCAGAGTCGTTCAGAAGTAAAGATGGGCAGAGGTTCACCAATCTGCGGAAAACTGCATCTACAATTTGGGGAACAATTTCAGAATAATGTTCCTCAACAAAAAATTGTGAAGACTATGAATATCTCATCATCTACAGTGCATAATACAGTACAGTATAGAGAGGATACCTATGATTACTCTATCTAGTAATTGAATGCAGACATGTTGATTGATGATTTTATAATCATTTTTATTATGAAAAATATAATGAACAAAAATTATAATCTGTACAGGTTTTTTAATCAGTTGAGAGCTTATTCCATTGTATAATAGCTTTAAATAAGAATACAGATTGTGCAGATGTGGTATCTCACATAAGAATACTACACTGTTAAAAGCTGAATAAAGCTCATGTGTGAGGGTGCAGCATTGCTAAATATTACACCAAAAATATAACTAAATATAACACCAAGAGGACATCTGAATACATAGTTATTCATTCAATCAACACATGTATTGATTGAACACACACCTAGTGGTATGTTTTTGAGAGGAAACCTACACAGACATGGAGTGAACATGCACACAAACTCCACACAGACAGGAATCCAATCTCAGAATTGAACCCTGGAGCTGCAGCAGTAACACTAAACACCCCACCACTGTACTGCTCCAATACATAAAAGTGTCAGTAATTTAAAAACCACAGGGAGGAATGGAAAATTTGGATGAAACCTTGCATTACTTACTGAAATAATACTTCCTGCCTCTCTCTCTCTTTTTTAATATAAATATGCAATCCAAGCTGATACCCTATAAATAACAAGAAACCTACAAGAAGCAAAAACTATTAAAGCTACAAATGGCTTTGTAATGTCTCTGAAAAACACATTGCTGGAATGGATTTTATGGCAAAAATCAATAGAGACTTGATCTACAACAGAACTTTAAATTCAAATCTATTTTCTTTAAATTCAAATCTTACTCTATTTATTAAGTCCATTTAGGTATGATCAGTTTGGCTAACAACCCAATATGGCTCACGAGTTCATTTTCGAGATGTTACAATGCCATTCCTTATGGATTTTGTGTGTATATTTATATATATATATATATATATATATATATATATATATATATATATATATATATATATATATATATAATTTTTAAAATTTTTTTTTAATGTATTTATTTATTTATTTATTCTTACAAATTATCCTGTCAGTATCATCATGTCCAGGTTTTCAGGCAAGGATTGGTAAAACAACAAAAGGCTGCACTAAAGGGGTGGCACTATCTAATTATTGTGTATAGAACAAAGATTCATTTACAAAATATTTGACTTATTCCTTCGTGCCTGATATTTACATTCGTGTATTGGCTTCATATTCATTTTATATGTCCTAATAGCCAAGGAAATTGGTCAGAACACCTACAACACTACTATGAAAAGAACGTGATATTGAAATTGTTCATTAATTCTGTATAAATTCTACTATAACATTTGCTCAGATATGGATGTGCCTGTGTGTGGTGTATATTTTTTTGGTGTGACTGTACTAAAATAGCTATAGACTGTACTATCCGATACATAAACCTATCAAGGTTTATCCATCAGGTATAAACCTGATCAGAAATGAAATTCACTGATTTTGGTGTAACTCGAAAATCTCTATTTTTCTTGACTATTATCAGTCACACTAAACTTTATTTAAAAAAATAAGTATTTTTAAAAGATAATAATTAAATCCACATTTTCACATTTACAGTATTCTTTTTTCTGTCCTTTATTAATTGATTCACTTGTTAGTTTATCTTCAGTAACTGCTTTATTCTGGTTTGAGTCAAAGTGGATCCAGAGCCAGGAGACACCAATCCATCACAGGGAACCATACACACACACACACACACACACACACACACACACACACACACACAATTGCATTTGCATTTACTTGCATTTATTCACTTGGCAGATGCTTTTATCCAAAGCGACTTACAAATAAGCAAAGCGATATATAAAGCAGAGAACAATACAAGTAGTGCTACTATACAAGATCCATTAATTGAGTTCCAGAGGAAGCAAAGTGCACAGAGTAGAGGTGTAAGTGCAAAAAAAATATATATATAATTTTTTATTTATTTATTGAGTTGTTTAGGTGTTCAAGGAAGAGGTGGGTCTTTAGCTGTTTTTTGAAGATGGTGAGAGTTTCTGCAGTCCGGATTGAGATTGGAAGTGCATTCCACCACTCAGGAACAGTTAGCGTGAAGGTTCTGGAAAGGGACCTTCCGCCACGCTGAGTGGGAACTACTAAACGTAAAACACACACACACACACACACACACACACACACACACACACACACACACACACACACCCCTATTGGTAATTTGCCTACAGACATGTTTATGGACAATGGGAGGAAACTGGAGACCTTGAGGAAACACCAGGGATACATGCAATACTCTCAAGTGCTCTTGCTTCATAAAATATAAGGGCCTCAATATCAGGTTTAATAAACAAATGTGGCCAGGAGGTTGGTGCATGTAAGTTCGGGGTTAGTGTTAGTTTAGTTGTTAAGATTCTGAGGTAGGGATCACAGGTAACAAGAGTTACAGTATTGGGTAACAAAGTGTGGATACAAAAAAAAAACTATTTACCCTTTTTAATCAACTTTTTTTTTGTTATAATACCTTTTTTAATAAACTTTTTTAGTTATAAATTTTTCAGATTAAAAGCATCTTGGAACACCAAGAGACGATTCCAATGTATATGTTTAGTGCGCAGGGATAAGTATGGTTGGCGGGGCACAAGGTACCCCGCCTTGTGCCCGATGCCCCCTGGGATTAGCTCCAGGTTCCCCGCGACCCTGAAGAAGGAGTAAGCGGTAGAGGACGGATGGATGGATGGATGGATGGAAGATATATGGATAGATAGATAAGTATGGCGTTCAGAGCAAGTTTAAGTGGTTAACTGTCTGCGTCTGGCCTCTGGTGGACAAAATGTGTAAAAGTTTTCATTTCTTCCTTTCAGTGTTTGTCATTGGCTGTAAAATGGAGCGGGTTTGTGTCGACTGCAGCTGTAGAAAATACAACTTAAGTAACTTTTTGTAAAGTAGCTTAGCTAAAGAAACTCAACATGGTGGTGTTTTCTGTGGTAAGTCGTTGCCATGTTCATTTATAATAAACGTGACAGCTAGTGCTGTGTCCACTTTGCCATTCATTTAATGACCTGGAATAATTTGTTTTCAAGTAACTTGTAACAGCGAGCTAGCCCGGTTAGCTTGAAATTCTTAACACAGAAGAAAAAGTAAAAGGAGTAAAAACAAAACCGAAAGAACGCATAATTGCTGGTTAATTATGTGAGCTAGTAAGCTAACTGGCTAAAACGGAGTTTGCATACAATAACATGGTTTTCTCGCTACAGGCAAGTCATACCGCTGCGACTAATCTGAGCATTTTTAAGTTGTGTGTGTGTGTTACTGGAGTGAGGAGTTTGTTTGTTTGTTTGTTTGTGTGTTCGTTCGTTCCTGGAGTGAGGTGTGTGTGTGTGTGTGTTTCATTCCTGGAGTGAGGTGTGTGTGTGTGTGTGTGTGTGTTTTGTTCCTGGGTGAGGTGTGTGTGTGTGTGTGTGTGTGTGTGTGTGTTATTCCTGGAGTGAGGTGTGTGTGTTGTGTGTTTATTTCTGGGTGAGGTGTGTGTGTGTGTGTTTGTTCCTGGAGTGTGGTGTGTGTGTGTTTGTTCCTGGGTGAGGTGTGTGTGTGTGTGTGTGTTTGTTCCTGGAGTAGTGTGTGTGTTTATTCCTGGGTGAGTGTGTGTGTGTGTGTGTGTGTGTGTGTGTGTGTTTATTCCTGGAGTGAGGTTGTGTGTGTGTGTGTGTGTTCATTCCTGGAGTGAGGTGTGTGTGTGTGTGTGTGTGTGTGTGTGTGTGTGTTTGTTCCTGGGTGGTGTGTGTGTGTGTGTGTGTTTTTCCTGGAGTGAGTTGGTGTGTGTGTTTGTTCCTGGGTGAGGTGTGTGTGTGTGTGTGTGTGATTCCTGGGTGAGTGTGTGTGTGTGTGTGTTTTTCTGGGTGAGGTGTGTGTGTGTGTGTGTGTGTGTTCCTGGAGTGAGGTGTGTGTGTGTGTGTGTGTGTTTATTCCTGGGTGAGGTGTGTGTGTGTGTGTGTGTTTATTCCTGGGTGAGGTGTGTGTGTGTGTGTGTTTATTCCTGGGTGAGGTGTGTGTGTGTGTGTGTTTGTTCCTGGGTGAGGTGTGTGTGTGTGTGTGTGTGTGTTCTCTGGGTGAGGGTGTGTGTGTGTGTGTGTGTGTGTTTGTTCCTGGGTGAGGGTGTGTGTGTGTGTGTGTTACTGGGTGAGGTGTGTGTGTGTTCGTTCCTGGAGTGAGGTGTGTGTGTGTGTGTGTTCGTTCCTGGGTGAGGTGTGTGTGTGTGTTTTGTTCCTGGGTGAGGTGTGTGTGTGTGTGTGTGTTTGTTCCTGGGTGAGGTGTGTGTGTGTTGTGTTCTGGAGTGAGGTGTGTGTGTGTTGTTCCTGGGTGAGGGTGTGTGTGTGTGTGTTGTTCCTGGGTGAGGTGTGTGTGTGTGTGTGTTTGTTCGTTGGGAGGGTGAGGTGTGTGTGTGTGTGTGTGTGTGTATGTTTGTTCCTGGGTGAGTGTGTGTGTATGTTTTGTTCCTGGGTGAGGTGTGTGTGTGTTTGTTCCTGGAGTGAGGGTGTGTGTGTTTGTTCCTGGAGTGAGGTGTGTGTGTGTGTGTGTATGTTCCTGGGTGAGTGTGTGTGTGTATGTTCCTGGAGTGAGGTGTTGTGTGTGTATGTTCCTGGAGTGAGGTGTGTGTGTATGTTCCTGGAGTGAGGTGTGTGTGTATGTTCCTGGAGTGAGGGGTGTGTGTGTATGTTCCTGGAGTGAGGTGTGTGTGTGTATGTTCCTGGGGGGGTGTGTGTGTGTGTGTTTGTTCCTGGAGTGAGGTGTGTGTGTGTGTTTGTTCCTGGGTGGTGTGTGTGTGTGTTTTGTGTTCCTAGGTGTGTGTGTGTTTGTTGGGTGTGTGTGTGTTTGTTCCTGGGTGGGGTGTTGTGTTGTATTTCCTGGGTGAGGTTTGTGTGTGTGTATGTTCTTGGAGTGTGGTGTGTGTGTGTGTGTATGTTCCTGGGGTGGTGTGTGTGTATGTTCCTGGAGTGAGGTGTGTGTGTGTGTGTATGTTCCTGGAGTGAGGTGTGTGTGTGTGTGTATGTTCCTGGAGTGAGGTGTGTGTGTGTGTGTATGTTCCTGGAGTGAGGTGTGTGTGTGTGTGTATGTTCCTGGAGTGAGGTGTGTGTGTGTGTGTATTTCCTGGAGTGAGGTGTGTGTGTGTGTGTATGTTCCTGGGGTGAGGTGTGTGTGTGTGTATGTTCCTGGGTGGTGTGTGTGTGTGTGTATGTTCCTGGGTGGGGGTGTGTGTGTGTGTGTGTATGTTCCTGGAGTATGTGTGTGTGTGTGTGTGTGTATGTTCCTGGGGGTGTGTGTGTGTTTGTTTCTGATGAGGTGTTGTGTGTGTGTGTGTGTGTGTGTGTGTGTGTGTATGTTCCTGGGTGAGGTGTGTGTGTGTATGTTCCTGGGTGTGTGTGTGTGTATGTTCCTGAGTGAGGTGTGTGTGTGTGTGTGTGTGTGTATGTTCCTGGTGAGTGTGTGTGTGTGTGTGTGTGTGTGTGTGTATGTTCCTGGGTAGGTGTGTGTTGTTATGTTCCTGGTGGGTGTGTGTGTGTGTGTGTGTATGTTCCTGGGTGAGGGTGTGTGTGTGTGTTGTTTCTGGGTGAGGTGTGTGTGTGTGTGTGTGTGTGTGTATGTTCCTGGTGAGGTGTGTGTGTGTGTGTATGTTCCTGGGTGAGGTGTTGTGTGTATGTTCCTGGGTGAGGTGTGTTGTGTGTGTGTTCCTGGGTGAGGTGTGTGTGTGTTATGTTCCTGGGTGAGGTGTGTGTGTGTGTATGTTCCTGGAGTGAGGTGTGTGTGTGTGTGTATGTTCCTGGAGTGAGGTGTGTGTGTGTGTGTATGTTCCTGGATTTTGTGTGTGTGTGTATGTTCCTGGGTGAGGTGTGTGTGTGTATGTTCCTGGGTAGTGTGTGTGTGTGTGTGTTGTTCCTGGGTGAGGTGTGTGTGTGTGTCGTCTGAGTGTTTTGTCTGGGTGTTGTGTGTGTGTTTGTTCCTGGGTGTGGTGTGTGTGTTGTGTTCCTGGGTGGGGTGTGTGTGTGTGTGTGTGTGTGTGTGTGTGGTTCCTGGGTGGGGTGTGTGTGTGTGTGTTTGTTCCTGGAGTGAGGTGTTTTTGTGTTTGTTCCTGGAGTGAGGTGTTTTGTGTGTATGTTCCTGGAGTGAGGTGTTTGTGTTGTGTTTGTTCCTGGGTGAGGTGTTGTTGTGTGTGTGTGTTCTGGGTGTGTGTGTATGTTCCTGGGTGATGGTGTGTGTGTTTGTTCCTGGATGGTGTGTGTGTGTGTTTGTTCCTGGGTGAGTGTGTGTGTGTGTTTGTTCCTGGGGGTGTGTGTGTGTATGTTCCTGAGTAGTGTGTGTGTGTTCTGGGGTGTGTTGTGTTTGTTCCTGGGTGGTGGTTGTGTGTGTGTGTATGTTCTGGGTAGTGTGTGTGTGTGTTCTGGGTGAGGTGTTGTGTGTATGTTCCTTGATGGTGTGTGTGTGTATGTTCTGTTGTGTGTGTGTGTGTGTGTGTGTGTGTTTGTTCTGGGTGAGGGTGTGTGTGTGTTTGTTCCTGGGTGGTGGTGTGTGTGTGTGTGTATGTTCTGGGTGGTGTGTGTGTATGTTCCTGAGTGAGGTTGTGTGTGTATGTTCCTAGGTGTGTGTGTGTATGTTCCTGAGTAGTGTGTGTGTGTGTGTTTGTTCCTGGAGTGAGTGTGTGTGTGTTAGGTGTGTGTATGTTCCTGGGTGAGTGTGTGTGTGTTTGGGTGGTGTTTGTGTTTGTTCCTGGAGTGGGGTGTGTTTGTGTGTATGTTCCTGGGTGGTTTGTGTGTGTGTTGTGTTCCTGGGTGAGGTGTGTGTGTATGTTCCTGGGTGAGTTGTGTGTGTGTGTATGTTCCTGGGTGAGGTGTGTGTGTGTGTATGTTCTGGGTGTGGGTGTGTGTGTTTGTTCCTGAGTGAGTGTGTGTGTGTGTGTGTGTGTGTTCTTCTGGGTAGGTGTGTGTGTTTTTGTGTTTGTTCCTGGAGGGTGTGTGTGTGTGTGTGTGTGTGTGTTCGTTCCTGGGTGAGGTGGTGTGTGTGTGTGTGTTTGTTCCTGAGTGAGGTGTTGTGTGTGGTGTTTGTTCCTGGGTAGTGTGTGTGTGTGTGTTGTTCTGGGTGAGGTGTGTGTGTGTGTTTGTTTCTGAGTGAGGTGTGTGTGTGTGTGTGTTTGTTTCTGGGTGAGGTGTGTGTGTGTGTGTTCGTTCCTGAGTGAGGTGGGTGTGTGTTTGTTCCTGGGTGTTGTGTGGGGGTGTGTGTGTGTGTGTGTGTGTTGGGTTCTGGGTGAGGGGTGTGTGTGTGTGTGTGTGTGTTTGTTCCTGGGTGAGGTGTGTGTGTTGTGTGTGTGTGTGTTGCGTTCCTGGGTGAGGTGTGTGTGTGTGTGTGTTTGTTCCTGGGTGAGGTGTGTGTGTGTGTGTGTGTTTGTTCCTGGAGTGAGGTGTGTGTGTGTGTGTTGTTCCTGGAGTGAGGTGTGTGTGTGTGTGTGTGTTTGTTCCTGGAGTGAGGTGTGTGTGTGTGTGTGTTCGTTCCTGGAGTGAGGTGTGTGTGTGTGTGTGTTGTTCCTGGGTGAGGTGGGGTGTGTGTGTGTGTGTGTGTGTTTGTTCCTGGAGTGAGGTGTGTGTGTGTGTGTGTGTGTGTTCGTTCCTGGAGTGAGGTGTGTGTGTGTGTGTGTATGTTCCTGGAGTGAGGTGTGTGTGTGTATGTTCCTGGAGTGAGGTGTGTGTGTGTTGTTTCCTGGGTGAGGTGTTTTGTGTGTGTTTGTTTCTGGGTGAGGTGTGTGGTGTGTGTGTGTGTGTGTTCGTTTCTGGGTGGGGTTGTGTGTGTGTGTGTTTGTTCCTGGAGTGAGGGTGTGTGTGTGTGTGTGTTTGTTCCTGGAGTGAGGTGTGTGTGTGTGTGTGTGTGTGTGTGTTCGTTCCTGGGTGGGGGGTGTGTGTGTGTGTGTGTTTGTTCCTGAGTGAGGGTGTGTGTGTGTGTGTGTTTGTTCCTAGGTGAGGTGTGTGTGTGTGTGTGTTCGTTCCTGGGTGGGGTGTGTGTGTGTGTGTGTGTGTTCGTTCCTGGAGTGAGGTGTGTGTGTGTGTGTTTGTTCTGGGTGGTGTGTGTGTGTGTTGTTTGTTCCTGGGTGATGTGTGTGTGTGTGTGTGTGTGTGTGTTGTCTGGGGGTGTGTGTGTGTGTGTGTGTTTGTTTCTGGGTTTTGTGTGTGGTGGGTGTGTGTGTGTGTATGTGTGTGTGTGTGTGTGTGTGTGTGTGTGTTTCTGGGTGAGGTGTGTGTGTGTGTGTGTTCGTTCCTGGGTGAGGTGTTTGTGTGTGTGTGTTCGTTTCTGGGTGAGGGTGTGTGTGTGTTGGATTTCCTGGGTGAGGTGGTGTGTGTTGTGTGTGTTTGTTTCTGGGTGGGTGTGTGTGTGTGTGTGTGTGTGTTCGTTGCTGGTGAGGTGTGTGTGTGTGTTCTGGGGGAGGTGTGTGTGTGTGTGTGTGTTTGTTCCTGGGTGAGGTGTGTGTGTGTGTGTGTGTGTGTTCCTGGGGGGTGTGTGTGTTTTCTGGGTGAGGTGTGTGTGTGTGTTTGTTCCTGGTGAGGTGTGTGTGTGTGTGTCTGCCTGGGTGGTGTGTGTGTGTGTGTGTTCCTGGATGTGGTGTTGTGTTCTGGTGGGTGTGTGTGTGTGTTGTTCCTGGGTGAGGTGTGTGTGTGTGTGTGTGTTCCTGGGTGAGGTGTGTGTGTGTGTGTTCCTGGGTGAGGTGTGTGTGTGTGTTGTTTCCTGGTGGGTGTGTGTGTGTGTGTGTGTGTTCCTGGGTGGGTGTGTGTGTTTCTGGTGGGTGTGTGTGTGTGTGTGTTCCTGGGTGAGGTGTTGTGTGTGTGTGTGTTCCTGGAGTGAGGTGTGTGTGTTGCGTTCCTGGGTGAGGTGTGTGTGTGTGTGTGTGTTGTTCCTGGAGTGAGGTGTGTGTGTGTGTTTGAGTGAGGGTGTGTTTCCTGGGTGAGGTGTGTGTGTGTGTGTGTGTGTGTGTTTCTGGAGTGAGGTGGGGGTGTGTGTTCGTTCCTGGGTGAGGTGTGTGTGTGTTCCTGGGTGAGGTGTGTGTGTGTGTGTGTGTGTTGTCCTGGGTGAGATGGGTGTGTGTATGTGTGTGTTTGTTCTGGGTGAGTTGTGTGTGTGTGTGTGTGTGTTCGTTCCTGGGTGAGGTGTTGTGTGTGTGTGTGTTGTTTCTGGGTGAGGTGGTTGTGTGTGTGTTCCTGGGTGAGGTGTGTGTGTGTTTGTTTCCTGGAGTGAGGTGTGTGTGTGTGTGTGTGTGTGTGTGTGTTTGTTCCTGGGTTGAGTGTGTGTGTGTTTGTTCCTGGGTGAGGTGTGTGTGTGTGTGTGTTGGTTTCGGTGTGGGTGTGTGTGTGTTCCTGGGCGGTGTGTGGGTGTGTGTTTGTTATTCATTCCTGGATTGAGGAGTGTGTGTGTGTGTGTGTTCGTTCCTGGAGTGAGGTGTGTGTGTTCCTGGAGTGAGGCGTGTGTGTGTGTGTGTGTGTGTGTTCCTGGAGAGGATATGTGTGTGTGTGTGTGTGTGTGTTTCTGGAGTGAGGATATTGTGTGTGTGTGTGTGTTCGCTCGGGAGAGGATGTTGAGTGTGTGTGTGTGTTTCTGGAGTGAGGAGTTTGTTGTCTTGTATCAAGTTGCATTGCCTGTGTAAGCGGAGATGCTGCATAGAACAAGTCTGATGGTCAAGTAACAGTAGTGACGACTTCTCATGTATAACCTATGAATTGTCACAGCATGGCACACGATGTTAAAACAGCAATCCGGAGAGCGAAACACAAAATTTCAAGTTTGGAAAATGAGCTGTGTGCTAAAAGGTGAGTGAGTGTGTGAGTGAGTGTGTGAGTGAGTGTGTGTGTGAGTGTGTGAGTGAGTGTGAGTGTGTGTGTGAGTGTGTGTGTGTGTGTGTGTGAGTGTGGTGGAGTGTGGAGTGTGTGAGGGTGTGAGGTGAGTGAGTGTGAGTTGAGTGTGTGTGTGTGAGTGTGTGTGTGTGAGTGTGTGTGTGTGAGTGTGTGTGTGAGTGTGTGTGAGTGTGTGTGTGTGTGAGTGTGAGTGTGTGAGTGTGTGTGAGTTGTGAGTGGTGTGTGAGTGGTGTGTGTGAGTGTGTGAGTGTGTGAGTGAGTTGTGAGTGAGTGTGAGTGTTGTGTGAGTGAGTGTGTGAGTGAGTTGTGTGAGGAGTGTGAGTGAGTGAGTGTGTGAGTGTGTGAGTGTGTGTGTGTGTGTGTGTGTGAGTGAGTGTGTGTGTGTGAGTGTGACAGGCTGTACTGTAGTGTCCTCCTCTTTCCCTTTTTTTCATACACACATTCCAATACTTCTGTGTATTAGGCTTATTTACTATATCTAGTTTAATTAATGTCTTTACAAATTAAGTTTGTGAATTGGAGAAAACGGACATCGTTGACCTCCTATTCTTAATCTTTAATTTAATATGGGTAGAAGGGTACAGTGTTGGAAAATGTAAGGTTGTAAAGCAGTTATGGGTTGAATTCAGCTGCAGTTGCATGAAAATGTTTGGACACCCCTGGCCAGATGACATATTTTGTTGGTTTTGACTATTGTGATGTTTAAGTTTTAATGCAATTTTACAATTATGAAGGAGCATAAACAAACCCCAGGCACTGGAGGGTTGCAATAATCAGTGGCGGTCCCAAACCTGGAAAATGGGGAGGGTTGCATCATCCAGTGTTAAACTTGTGCTACAATCACCCAGGACCGTGATCCGCTGTGGCGAACCCAAACGGGAGCAACCGAAAGGGGGAACAGTCCGGTCCATAAATATTTGGACATTGACAGTTATTGTTGTTTTTGAAGTCTACCACAGTGTATAAAAAATTGAAATTAAATAATAAATATAACCTCAAAATGCAGACCTTCATCTTTACTTTGAGGTTATTTATATCTAATCGAGCTAAATGGTGTAGCACTTTTTGTATTTGGAATCTGTTGGGGTTAACTCTCAATAAGATGTCCAAAGAGTTGTCACTGCCAGGGAAGCAAGCCATCATTACAAAATCAAAACAAACCCATCAGGTGTGAACATTGGTGAGCACCAAAACACCAGACGTGTGGTGTATGACAGAAGAAATTTCTTCACAACAGTTGGCCAGATCAAGAACAACCTCCAGGAGGTAGGCATATGTGTGTCAAAGTCAGCAAACAAGAGCAGGTTTCACCAGAATAAATACAGTAATTTATACATAAATTCTACAAGATGTAATATACAATAAATTCCACAAGCTATAAAACATTACTGTGCCTCAAAAACCTAAAAAAAATAAAAACCTTTTCTGGTCATGGAACATCATGAGATATTTAATGAGCTATCCTCACACCGTTCAAGTGATTTGGATGTAAATGCCCTGAAATTAAAACTGAAAGGCTGCACTTTGAGTGTGTATGTGTGTGTGTGTGTGTGTGTGTATGTGTGTGTGTATGTGTGTGTGTGTGTGTGTGTGTATATATATATATATAAAACCTATATGAGAGATTAAAGGCTCAGGAAACCTTAGCAGGTGTTTTGAGTTAATTAGCTGATTAGAGATCTTCTCAGGCCGACATTTCTGTATTAGAATTTCTTTGTTCTAATATTTTGAGATAGTGGATTTTTGATTTCCTTAATCATAAAGATTAAAACAAAAAAGGCTATATACTTCACTTTTTTAATAAGGCTAAATATTTCACTTTGTGTAATGAATGTAGAATATAGGAACGTTAAACTTTTTGAGTAAAATTATGGAAAAGAAAACTTTCCCACAATATTCAAATTTTGTGAGATGCACTTGTGTATATACACATACACATGATCATGTTTGTGTGTCCAATTATGTCAAAAAGCTACATTTTTATATATATATATATATATATATATATATATATATATATATATATATATATATATATATATATGTGTGTGTGTGTGTGTGTAAATAAAAAAATATATATATAAAATTTTGCTTCATATTCCTCAAAGAAAAAATTTGAGGTATGAAAAGTGAAACACCCTGACTTTCTTTTTTTATTTAAAACAAAAAAACAAGGGTATAAAATTATCAAAAATTATAATTTTTTTAACTTTGTTTTTTTTGTTTTAAATAAAAAAGAAAGTCAAAGTGTTTCACTTTTCATACCTCAAAGTTTTTCTTCTCAACTTCCTGTTTGATTCTGGCCCCGCCCCCTTATATGATGTTGCATGAATTAAGTCAAGTTGCTTTTTTCATTTATTTCCATTGCATGGACTTTGTAACATTAGTTTTGAATTTCATGCAAGAAAACAAATGCTATTTATACTGTCCAATATAACACTTATTATATATATAATTATATAAGTTATACTGTCCCAATTTACCTGATGTCCCAAAATACATACTCATACTCATGTCAGTAGGTTTTCAAATTGTAACAGCAACCAATGGTGGAATTCTAAGTGAAAATGAAAACACATGCCCATTATCACCTAGACATTCAAGTTCATCTTTGTAGCTTAACTGTCAAGCTCAAGTGGATTCCTTCCATTTATAATACACAAAATTTCTTAGATCCTTTGAGGCAGACACTAGAACTGAAATGCTGGATTTGTATCAGATCAGATGTGACCATATGATTTTCTGGTCCACAACACTGTGAACGTTGTTTTAAGGCATGTTTATTTACATGTATTAAAAGCTTACACACTTGGAAAACAAGGTTAAGTCTATTACCCTAAAGGGTCTTTCAGCTTGTGCTTCAAGAGGAACCCTTAAAGGTTCTCTGTAGAACCGCACAACAAAGTTCAGCCTTTCACACAGTTCGCTAGAAATGTATTAATCCAAAGAATCCTCGAGGAACCATTTTTCTAATAATACTTGATTATTCTAAAGATCGGCTGATACCCAGACCTTTAATACTGGTATTGTATTGAAAAAGGAAAAAAAATAACGTGCAACAGTTAATTGTCCGTTTCCTTGGAAAGAGAGGACATGGAATTAATATTTGCCATACTTCAGCTGAAGTGCATGGAAACATTGCTGAAGTATGTGTAATGCAGTTTGTTACAGGACACTATACAATAATAGATGCACTCTGATGCATTCTGAAAACGGTGTAAGATTCTAATGTCCTCTTTTCATCGATTCAGGGAGAATTGCTCAGAGGGTGAGGAGGAAAACCATCAGATGCCATGGAAGCTCAAACAAGAGCTGAAGGATTCTCTTGTTGATATGTACAAAGGTATATTGGAATTATGTGAGCTGTCTGTTGTCTGTCAAAAAATGGTTATAATAGTTCAGCATTTCTAGTTAAGGAATGCTGTTACAAGCTACTGAATGAAGAACTTTTTATAATGTAGGTTGTGTTCTGTCCTTCTCCACCACGTAGATTAACCTCATGGTTGTGAATGTCAAGTCAATGCACATTCAGAGAAAATTCAAGACTAAGCCAGAAACCACATAATGCACAACTAAGTAGTATGCCTAAGTTGTAATCACACCAATGATGTACTGGCATACAGTTTGAGTGAACGGAGTGAAATTGTAGGACATTATTGTTAATGCACACTATGGTTGCGTGTATGTGCATGATCATGAGTGGAATAGACAGGTAGTGACTGGCCAGCGCCATATCTCCTTGCAGTGCTTGGCTGGTTTCACACTGAAGCTAAGCAGGGTTGACCTTCAAGTACCTGAATGGCCGCCTTGGGGAAAACTAAGGAAGTGGTATATACCCCCCCCCATTGACCCATATCTATCATGGCCTCCTAATAATCCCCATCTCTCTGGTCTGTGGTGGGCGTTCTGGTGCACTTTGCATCGTACACTGATGGTGGTTGAGGAGCACCCCCCCCTTCTATGTAAAGCGTTTTGAGTGTCTAGAAAAGTGCTATATATATATAGTCTTTAATTGCCGTGAGAGCCTCATAAATCCAGCATTAGACAGAAAACATGTTTTAAATCAAAATGAGCATGCTTAACATTGATATGGCCACAAGAGGGCAGCCTTACCTTTTCAAATAGTTATTACAGTCCCTACTTCTCACTGACTCGGTTATGGCGTTCAGTTTTACTGTGTGACTAGTGAACCTAGTTGTAAAGGGGATACTTTAAATTAGTGCACCCTTAATTCACAGCCTACTCCTGTGCATAAGTTACATTTTGAGACAGTAAAAATACCAAATAGTTATGACTGTGTTTGCTTATTGACGAGGAAGTGGGGGAATAGTGTTCCCCGGGGTAGATTCTGGATCCTCTGTTTCTCTGACCAGTGTAAAGCTGTTACTAAAAATAAATGAATGACATAACTAACATGTACATAATAAGAAAGTGTATTATTGAAGGATGTTGGATAGATTACTGAAATCTATCCCAAATTACTAAAATGAGCAAGAATATTCTCTCTAAAAAAAAAAGTCACTCCTTAAAAAAAAAACAGAGCTGTTGTATCTTACTGAATATCAATTGAAGGTGTAAGGTTGTTCATGCTTGTAGCAATCAGTTTATGGTGCCATTGTAATTGAGATTAAAACTACATCTAGGTAAAGAGATAGTGCTCACGTGAGTGTCATGTATGCATTGGCAGTCTTGAGTGTGTATTGTAAAGGCTGATGTTTGGAGTGTGACCTTCATGCTGTGCCCTCTGGTGTTGTTTGTGTTTGCTTTTGATGTAATGCTTCGCTTGCCGTTTCACTGATAGGCTGTGACATCCTGGTACAAAGCCACCTAAAGCATTGCATCCTAGAGATGGGTGGAGGCCAGTACCCGGAAACAGGATCTTACTTAGCGCATATCCTGACACCTGAGGCTTCAGGATTCAGTTGTGCGTGCAAGTGCGAGCACCTGCAGGCAGGGCGGCTTGCCCATTTTTAGTGTGCTTATTGGGGGTGGGAGAGTATTTAAGTGCACCACATCTGAACGGTTAATGTCTTAATTATAGCTTGCATGCATAAATGTGTCTGTAAGCATTGCACACAATCTTTTTTAAACAAAACAGAAATATCATAACTAGCTACACTTTAGGGCAGGTTCATTATTCAGCGACTCGTATGGAAACATGAAACCGTTCCAGCTGAGCCTTATCTCATCTGTTGTAAAATCTATTTCACATATACAGCAGGTATTAATATATTAAAATACTTTTATTAACCTTGTCAATTAGGACTTTCAATGTAGGCAGCATCTGATGAACCTCTTCTGTAGATCTCCCCTGTGGCTAGGCATTGTCAATTTGTCTCTAATTCATGAATAAAATAAGATATATTTTGCGGGTTGTTTAAAATCCTTCACCATGGAATATTTCCCCATATAAAAGAGTTTAAATATATGGGTGGGTGGTATGTCCAAAAAAAAAAGAAGAAAAGTTGCCATCTATTTTCAGAATAGACAATATCTATCACCATATTTAGTTTTGCTGAGCTTTTGATAAGAAAGTTCAAGCAAAAAGTTGTTTGGCTGTGTTGTTTAATGCAAAAAAACCCCAAAAAAACCCATCTTAAGTTAAAAATCTGAATATAGTCAGATTTATCTACTATTTCCTTTTATAAGATTACACTTCAATCAAATGTAAGATTATTAAACCTATTTGTAGACATTTCCAACTGATTTCCAACTTTACATTTTCTTGTTCTATTGGCAGACAATTTTGATCCTTTCTAGAAATAATTGCTTAAAATTAGCAAAATTATCTGCCAGTAGAACAAGAAAACGTAAAGTTGGAAATCAGTTGAAAATGTCCAGGAAAAAATATTTTAGGAATCTTATATTTGTTTTTTGTCTTGTAATCTTGCAATAGGATATTCTAGATAAATTTGACTGTAATTCAAGATATTTTCACTTGCTAAGATAGAAATGTTTTTCATAGTTTAAAGCACAATTCAGAAATTATTTTATATAACCCAACATTTACATACATGTAATCTTGCTAGAATAAGGAAGAAGATGGAAACAGTTGCTAAAAACAGATTTTAAGCTCCTGTCAGTTACTTGTTACAGTGACAGTAGACACGATACTCATAAAAGTGTTTCACCAAGTAAATGTGTAGTGGGCTGAGAACCTGTTGGATGCCACTGCAGCTGAATTCTGGCAAACAGCCAAAATAGATTCTCTCCAGCACCCCCCCCCCCCAAAAAAAAACAAACAAACAGGTTTTGGCTAAAATTATTTTTTCTGCTTACAACATACACTGAAACCTCATCTTTAGGAAACCATAAATATAAACAGCATGTCAATGTTTTCATTTGCTTTCAATTTGGAAAGCTATCATCTTGCAAAGATGTTGCGTAAGGAGCCAGTCTGATTAAATATGTCTAAAACCTCGCTAGCGAAGTGTCATTTCATCACACAGTGAATGTCAGGCTTTAATCAAGTTGGATAGTTATGTGCATTAGTGAAATGAATATAATCCTAATCGATTCAGTTTGTAATCAGATACCGGCAGTTGAAATGTGATGCTCATATACAGTTTTCTCCCGTTTTCACTCTTCGGGGGAAACAGAGTTTAAAACTGATGATAACTTTACTTCTGGGTGAGATCTATGCAAAGGGGAAAGACACTTCGGTTCAGATTTCAGAGCTATATAGTACAAACTGTGAAGATTTCAACAAGTGAAGGAATTTCAATATCATGTTGTCCTATCACAGCAGAAACTAGCCTGTGCTTTGACTCAGTTTATAAATGAACAAATCGGGATTATTACACGTGACATTATACATCAATGTTATGTCTATGTACACTACTGTGTAAAAGTCTTAAGCATCCTATTTTTTTTTTAGTACAAACTTTGCTATAACAAACATTAGACTCCCAAACATTAGTTTTCCCGCACAAAATTAAATGTTACAGAATTTTTTTGGTATGTCATTAATGAAAATATAATATTATGTAAAAGACACTTCAGACTTGGGTTTTGCGGCAAAAATAAGAAGCAGTTGTGACAGTCAAAGTCTACAGACAAACTGTAGCTGGTTCTGCAAGATGCTCAATAAAACTTACTGTTCATTTCCTTATAAAACTACACTAATTGTTCCGGAGACTACTGTTTTTATTTTTTTATTTTATTTTGTCACACCACATATTGAATTTGTTTCATTCACTACCGTTTACTGCTCTTTACATGTGCCTAAGATTATTGCACAGAACTATGTGTTCTCTACTAGATTAGAAGTTTTTCCACACCCCGAAGATGTGAGTCAGGTGTCTTTCTCTGATTAGCCCAAACGTTTTCTGACTTTTTCCCTGTTAGGTGCTACAGGTATATACAAAAAGAAAAACACTTTGTACAATGAAGCTTATAAACACTGTGAGGAATATCTTCAATGAAAAGTAAAATGTTATTAAACTCATATTTATTCACTAAATTAGTTACATTGTGTTGCTTAATATGGCAAGTGAACAGGCAGATTCAGGCAGTTTTGCATAAACGTGTGTGCATAAATATTTTATAGCTTTGAGATAATTCTATTATATTTGCAACTTTTAATCCAGAATTAAATTTAATGTTTGAGGAATTGTGTTGGAACATGTTATTTTACCTTCTGCATCCCTGCTGTGTTTATTTGTCCACTGTTGTTTGGGATAAGCGTACGGCCATGAGCAGGATTGTGTTATTACATCTGATCTGTGGTCTGGCTACAGGTTGTTTTCTTACACGGTTAAATTGTTCTTTGCAGTCCAAATTCACGTGCGTGCACACACACACACAAGTCCATAATAACAAACAAGGCATGTTTCCTATGGAGCTGAATTGCTGCTCCTCACAAGGAGGGCGGGAAAAAAAGCTACAGTCTCAACATGCTTTGTTCTTAGCAGGTGGATCGACCTTTGACATAACCTTTGGTCCTCTTTCCTATGCACCAGCCTCCCAGGCAGGAAATGTACTGTTTAGTCCCATCACTTCTGTTCTGACAACTGCAGCTTGTGGTGGTACGTCACAGCCGTGGTGTGGTATTCTGTCTTTTTTGCCCCCCCCACCAGCCACCCACCCTGATTGCGCATCGTGCTTCGCCTCCTAGGAGGGCAGGAGGCGCGTTTGTGGGCAGTTTCGCGGCTTCCATGTGGGTCCCATTGAAGTTCAAAATCCCTGGAATTGAGTGCCGAGTGGCCTAATAGGCTCGCCCTCTGCCTAAGTGGGTGGTCCAGCAAGGCAGAATTGTACGCACACAGATCGAGGGATTCCATAGGCTCTGTCCCCTTTTGTCTCTGTGTGTTAGTTTAAGGACTAGACCCAGGGTGGGCATTGCTTAACTGAGACGAGGCTGCTTACTATGATCTTCCACCAAAGACCCTTCACACAAACTGTCTGTTTGTGACTAAATCGCATTAGTTTTTTGTTAATTTTTTTTTTTTTAATAATTATACCTGCTAGCATAAATAGTTTAAATTAAGAACTGTTTGTGAAATGAACATTCATTTCCATCTAGATGAATTGGGTCTGTCTTGTCAAGGTTAATATTTAAAGGGATTTGTTTTCCATTCATTATTTCCTTCATAAGAAATGCAGTTATTTTTACTGAAACACTTAACAGATACGTTTCTGTTCCAACTTGCATTTCCCTTCTACATCTAGTTGAACTGACGCCCACACGATGCAAACTAGGCTGCCACCCAGTTGCGGGATTCCGGGAGACCTAGTGATGGTCCATGAAGCAGAGAGGAAAACAAACAGGCCCAGCTTTCGTGTGAACCACAGATGCTTGGGAACTGTTTGAACAGGGAGCAATTCAAACGGTCTCTCCTGTGGCCTGTGTTCAAACATCAAGTGGTAATGAGGACTGAGTGCCTGGTCCTGTTGCCCTGGCCTCCCCTCAATCCGTCAACACATTCCCCCTCTGAAACACGCTCTCATGCCATGGTGCCTTTTTCAAGTTATGGAGAGTTAGCATTAATTTTTAGTTGTGACTTATTGAAATGCAAAGGGGAAATGTATTAAAACACTGAAATATGAGCTATTTGCTCATTGACCGATATGAATTCATATAGGAATCTTTTATGATTTATGATTTTTGTTTTTCATTTTAATAATTGTGAAAACAGTGTTTTGAGGGCATCCGGTGTTCATTATTTTATTTTAGCTAATGGTGGGAAGTCACGATTCTAACTAAGCTGGTTGAATTCCTCAGTCAACATCACATGCATTCACTGCATAAATAATTGCATCATGGGATCAGATTGGAAAATATCCAAAATCCAACCTGCTACCAATCCGAGGATTCAGGCAAAATACTAATAATCATGTCAGATCACTGCATCCCTACTTTTCCTTACCCTTATTTTTAAAATGTTAAAAACATGAATATGCATTGAAATCTTGAAATGATCTATGTGGGAATCAATTTTCAGTTTTGGTTGTCCTTTAGAGAAAAACATACCTGCATGTGAGAATCCATGTGTGTGAGCCTGTATCTTGAAAGAGTATATACTTATACAGCCATTCAATTGTATATCAGCTCCTCACTAAATATTTGCAAAGATGTACATCTCGGTGTGAACACACATACCACCTACATGCCTTAACCTCCCACAATACCACCAGCTGAAGTGAGATGGTGGAATTTTACTGATATTTTTGTGCAGCTCATTATTATTTAGTATCTTTCTATAGAGAGAGAACACTGGAATTTTCTAGTGTGTTGACTCTTGAGTCTTGGCACTTCAGCACCCTGCTCTTTTAGGTTTAGGTTGCCTAAAGGACAGGTCGAAGCACAAGCATCATTCATCCTTTTGAGAAAAAAAAGATAAGAGCGAGAAAAGCTCTGTTTGGATTCGGCACGTCATGAAAGTTCAACTTTGCAGTGCGTGTTGGAGAAAGGATTTTCAGAACAAAGGTAGAAGTGTTTGCCGAGGATTCTCACACCACTAGCTATGTGTGTGTTTTAGTGTTGGGCTCAAGGCGAGGTGGCATGCGCAGCAATAAAGCTGGATTTGTAACCTTTTGACTGCGTGGTTTTTTTTGTTTGTTTTTTGTTTTGTTTTTTCTTTAAAAAACAAAACAAGCTTACATTTCATACTTACAATAACTTTTTATATATAGGGTTTGATTTGACCAAAGGGCTCATATAACTCGTTTCCATCTTGGTCAGTCGTTGTCCGTGAACAAGTGTTATTTGAAAGCCATTTTTACGCCTGTGTAACAGATTCAGTGAAACTGTTGCATAAGGTGAATAGAAACAGCAAGAAGGTGAGAGGGTAAAACTCCCGGTCCAAGCGTCTCTCATAAGACAGCTGACCTTCGGTTGACTCCATTCCTGAGCCCCACCTCTCCTGCTCGGCGTCTCTGAGATGACTAATAGCAGCTTCATGGCTTGCGTAGCCACTTCGTGGCAGTTTCACAACCGTACTTACCACAATACGTCTTTGTTTTCTGTAGCTTTGTACACTCAGGTTAAATGCTTGTAACCTCATGCTTTGAACATGGAATTTTTTATTTATTTACTTTTTTCCATAGAAAGGATTTTTTTTTTTTGTGGGTTGGGTGGTGAAATGAGCATCATATAAATCAAAACTCTGCGGAAAAGGATTCTAATGTCACAAAGTGATCATGAATGAACAGAGCTTTTAGTGAGTCAGGTTACTTATCAAGAAATACAGTTTAGTAATTAATCACACGAAGGAAAATCTTGCTATTAAAAATGCCTTAATTTTAAAATGTGATACTCCATTTTTATTTTTATTTTAATCTTATTCTCCTCCTGAATGTACTGCATTATCATCATTAAACCATGTAATATTGATTTTTAAATAATAGATTTAAAAAAATGTGTTCAAACTATTAAGAACCGAGTTCTAATAAAATACTTCTTCCATATTCAAATCTCTGTGGTAAGAGGAGCATTTATGAATAAGACTCGATCAGTATAAAGGTCTTCATTGCCTTGCTTCTGCTTCAATAATGTTACAGTATATTCCCTTGAAATATGAGCAAAAGCTT
The DNA here is from genome assembly GCA_012411365.1 of Ameiurus melas. NCBI lineage: Eukaryota > Metazoa > Chordata > Actinopteri > Siluriformes > Ictaluridae > Ameiurus > Ameiurus melas. The sequence goes on along the minus strand of CM022761.1, from coordinate 18,174,868 downwards.
TCTCCCTCCTGTTTTCTCCTTTTATTCACTGCATTAAGCTCATCTTCAAATAACTTCTCTCTCTCCCTCCCAAATGTTAGCCAATGCAAATCTCAGCTTAGCCAGTATTTACCGAGCCAATTTTGAGGTTACCTTCAGCAAAGTACAGAGTCTCTAAAAATATTCACTATTGACATAAAAGAAATATATAGAAACAGTATTTGTAAAAGTGCTCTGCCTGAAACAACTTTGTGTTTCAAGCTACAAACATTAGCTAAATCACACGTACATTATTCAGTACTAATAAACTCACCAAAAAGATGTTTCTTAAAACAGGAATAATAATTTCCATTCTTAATTCGGTTTATACGTTAGATACTTCAGCTTTCAACATGCAGTTATCCATATTTTCCACTTATTAAAATCTTTCTTTATTCATGTAAAACATTTTTCCTATTTTCCTATTTTAAATCTTAGACCGTTACATTACTACTTAAGTAAAATCCGGTTTTGGTCGATCTGTACACTGTACATGGACTGTCCAGATAAAATGGAAGACTTTTATTTTATTTATTCACTCTTGGGTATTAGCGAGCTGCTGTTTTAAGTATGTGTGTTGGATGTCCCATGCGATGCCATGCAAGAACTGGCTCTAAATGAAACTTAAAGTGATGTTAGGTGAAGCAGCAGCCTTTGTTTGTCATGTCTGCATTACAGCACAGTGAAATTTTCTTCTTTGCATATTGCAGCTTGTTATATACAGTTTACTCACTTTAATTCTTTGCAGTCTGCTGGCTGTGTGTTGTTTTAGGAGTTGTTGTTTTGAGTGCAGTGTTTGGAGGGGTTTTTTCCCCATGCAGTGCTGCAATTTGTTCTAAAGTATAGGACTCCTGGTCTCTTAATATTTTAGAGTGGGATGCTAATATCTTGCTTTTAGAGAATCTATTCTAGGGTTGTTTAGCTTCACAAAGCACTCCGAAGCGGTCGTGCTGTAGAGCGAAGGCAGGAGTTGGAAGTTCTTGCCCTCTCCTTACAGCTCATGGCTTTCCCACACCCAAATTAGCTGGAACGCAGGAAAATGAGGCACTCATCCTGCTAGATTTGGCAGGTCATTGCGCCTCCCCTCTTAATGCCTGGGGATCAGCAAATCTCGGCTTGTTAGATGCGACCGAGGCCGGATCCATCAAGAGGATCTGAGACAGCACTGCTTCCTCATTTTCCCCAATCTCAATTCAATTACCACCACGCCTGCTCTCAGAATGAGTTTAGGCCTATAAGACCGTTTCTGCAAGTCATAGCGTGCAATCTGCCTATTAGATATTTAAGTCATCCAGGAAACAAAGGGCTATACACTCAATCACAGTGGACATAAAGTTAGAGCTTGTCATTATGTACTTGTGAAGGACTTGCTTATTTCTCCTATAATCAGACCCATAAAAATGTAGTTCCAGATACTTTTTTTTGGAGCTACATAAATATCTGATGTCGAGAGTAATGTAGAACAGTATGTTAAGGCTAAGTATAGCAGTATCTGTTGCTACTGAACATTACACCTGAATAAGAGTAATATATTGACTCTTATTGACTGGTTTAAAATGTATTTGCATTTTGGTCTGTTTGCATTTGTCAGTTGTTTGTCAGTTCTTTTATTATTGCTTTCTTCCTCTCACATTTCAGGCTTTTATATTTCAAAATTGGTTAATCATCAACTCGGCTAGAACAGTATTTATCATTTAGATTACAACTTGGCAAATGTTCCTCATTTTCTTTTCATATTTTTTTTTTTTTTACAGTTGAATGAAATGATGTCTAAAATGTAACTTACTCATAAATGTTCAAAAGATCTATCATAGCATGCTGAATTACGAAAAATAAAAGAAGAAGAATAAGCCCATTTTACTTAATTTCCTATAAATTATCTGAACAAATTGAAGTCAGTATGTCTTATTGGTGATCATTTTTTATCAAGACCAGAATTTAACATTTAAGACATAATGACCCATTTCATTAACTATTAGGTGTAATTATGTTCTCTGGAATTAAGGTTTTTCTGCTTCAGATAAATGCCGTGTGTTGAATGATCCAGGTACGTAAGCTAGGAAGAAGGATGATTAACAAATGTTTGTCTTCTTAATTCTGTCCCTTCATCTCACTCTTGATTCATATGTCAGGTTATGTTATGTCTTATGGACAGCATGCTAACCAGTAGGCATTAACTAGACATGTACGGATAGTTATGGTGTTTTTTAACAAGCTAGACATATAGTGCTTGTACTGTAGCTGATTGATGGAACATAAACAATATATGTGCATAATAGACATTGTGACCAACAGCTTTTGATCCAAGACTAGACAGGTTCATGCAGTGCCTCATACACACCCTGCAGAGCGTCTGTTTATTCTTCCCAAATCATGTCTCTCTTATGGTTGGAAAGCACAGGCACGGTGTACAATTATACCTGCTTTAAGTTTCTCTCCAGATTAATGTCCGTATCAAAATTCATAAAGAATTGGTAAGATGAGAAGCCTGAGCTTGTGGATTCATGGGGATTTTGTGTGAAGCCCATTTAATCAGGATAACATGGTTATTAATATTCATAAAGTCAGCTGGAATACAAATGACAGACTGAGGAATCTGGAAACTTTTTTTCCGCCGTAGAAATGTATTAAAAAGAGCTTAAAAAATTAATGAAATTTAGTTTATATTAGACAAAATGCAAAATCCTGTATTGGTTGATTGTAATTGGGTTTAGACGCTTCTTTTTGAAGAATTTCGTCTTTGACAGACATCAAAGGCAATTTCAATGAATGCAATTCATGAATGGTCATTTAAAAGGATTTAAAGACATTACGCTGCAATAATTGTACATGAATAATAAGTAGCCTACAGAGGCAATTAGCTTAAAGTCTACAAGACAGGAAAACGAAGATCACAGGGAGACAGTAGAGGACAAATGTGAAAAGTTTAAGTAGCTTTTTGATAAACTCATTTAGCCCATGAATTTTTTATTTTTATATATTATATATATATATATATAATAAAATAAAATGAAATGGTGTTACTATAGGTAATTATTGCTATAGATAATTATTAAACCATTAGAGCAAGATTTTGGTCATGCCAACAGTCTTAATTGCTATTAGGTGTAATAGACCAACATATCAATAAATATTTATGCAGCCAGTTTTAAATGCAAAGGAACTGAAAGTCTGGACAACAAACCTAGAGCAGTAATAGCACACTGGAAAAGAACTATTATGAAGCGGCTTTCAGTAGTGCTCTGTGTGTGCTAATGCTAATAGCTCATTAATCTGTCATGAGGAAGCTACAGATTATGTAGAAATGTAGATGTGATGCTAATTCACCATCTGGAAAGGCATCAGAAACTCTTCAAAGGAAACAGGCCTGAGTTACAATCGACTCAGTTTAAACTTTCATTAAATGAGAGGGAGCGCTTTTTATTCCTCAGTATTGGTTTATTGCAGAATAGCAGTTTCATTAAGTTCCTTCCAGGTAATTCTCTGAGGAAACGGCGTCAATCAGCGAATCAATCCAAATTTATTTGGTAAAGCGCCCTTTTCCGCGGTCTTTGCAGTGTGCCTCGCTGAAAATTACGAGACTATCAAAAGGTCGTGTTTGTGTGCTCGGTTTTATTTTTCCTTTCTCTTTTCAAAAGCTACTTTCTCATGTTTGTGATAAAGGATTACGAGACTGCTCAGCCATACCTACTAGCTGAAAACTCTCCTCCTCCCCTGTGTCTGAAACTCCTGTGCACAGGGCCAGCTCCTGCCCAGAGTCTATCACTGAGATTAATGGAGCCCTGTGGTGTCTCGCACAAAAAGCCAGTTGTCCGTTCACGCCTGACTGTGTCTGAGCTGAATAGTGTGTGAGCAGTGTGTGCTGGCTTACAACGCAGGGATAACGTTCCACTGGCATCTGCCCCGGGGGTCACCCCCCTGTCTAGCACCCAACCTCCCTAATGCCCCCCTTTTTTCCCCCCTGTCTGTCTGTCTGTCTTTTGCAGTCTAACTCTTTCTATGTCGCATTCTTTCTCTGTAGTATTCAACTTTAAGCAAGAGACCAAATTATACTTGTTTTACACCGTTTGTCAAAATGGTTATGAGAATGCTATCCAGTCCAAATGACATGCTGCTGTTGGAATATGTAATGCTGCTTGGGAAACCGATGAGAGAGAAGCTCGACATCATCACGTCTTTGAATCAGCAGTTCATGGCAGCTGGTCACATAAATATATTGTCTTTCAGTGTGATTGCTATATGGCAGTACTGAGTATTGGTGGATTGTGTGTCCAGAACAAAGCTGAGCAGTGAACTCTTGCATTACTAGTAATTAGCTTTTTGTCTTTGGCTTCACCACTAGAGGGTAGCCCAGTCCCACTGCTGCATGTGGCAGCACATCGCAACAGACTCGATCGCTGAATGTCATCCTTGCTCTTAATTGTCTCCTGCCTATTTGTTGCTTGCTTATGAATTAACTTGCATTTATGGAACTAAATTATCCCCCGTCATTTAATTATACCTTAGAAGCTGAAGTTTAATTGGCGTTTCATAACAAGGATCTGATATGGCTTGAGCTGTATTAAACGTCTGTTTACTTTCCAGATAGCTAAAAGCATTAAAACGATTGCATGATGGGATTACGATTTGTTAATTGCCCTCGTTCATTAGTCCTTCATAAACTGTTAGGTAGAGCTCTGGTACACAGTGGAGGGGATAAAGCAAAGTCTTGGAGCACAATTTTACTCTGCAAATTAAAGCTGCCTGTCTTGTTGTGCTGTCTATGTGCCAGGAGTTATTAAAGATCGCTTTCCACCTAGCACCCCTGAGATCATATTGACAGGCTATAATTAATACTAACCTTTCTAAGTCTAATGGAAAGAGCCTGACTGAGTGCCTGTGATGAAAAGCATTTTTTTCCCCCTCCTCTCAGAAATTAATCATACCTTCTATATATTTCCAGCTAATCCCAAAGTCAATGAGGAACTGAAACAAAGGCTGCCGTCCCCTATAAAGCGCCATTGTTCAGAGACCACACCACAACCTGGGTAAAGATGCTTCTCTGCTCATTTTACATTGTTTGTTAACGGCTTTCTCCCACATGCGACAATTACGGTTTTTAATATGTGGGAATGTTTATCAGTGTACGTTGCTGCCAGTGATCACCTGTCGTAATAACATCTTTGCAGAGATGTTTTCTAAATCCAAAATGATGTTACAGTGTTTAAATAAAAACAAAAAAAACAGCTGCTAGTTTGGTTTGTTCATTTTGAAATTGCATACAAATCATTTCTGTTGTGAGGATATATGCGTGCTGCACATAGGGGAAATAATGGCGCGTCATGTAGTGTGATGTTGGGTTATTACAATAATTGTACAATATGCATTTGCTTTTCTTCCATATTTAGTTATTTACAGTTCAGTTGTTTTTGTCCTGTGTATCTCATATTACTTGTTGACTTGATGATGCTTGTTAAGCATTTTTTTTTTCTCCAAACAATACCTGTTGTCTGTGGCTAAATATACATTTCATGGCACCTCTAGTCAACAAGATAATAGTAAACAAATTACAAGCACAAGTTGTACTGAGAGCATTTTCCCACCAGTGTATTGAATCACTTTTGAAATATTGTAGTTTTTTCAAAAATCCATTGTGCGTACTTCAAATGTAAAGCATACGCTAAATACTATAGATCATAACATATTCAGAAATCACATGAGTTCTTCTGACATGAGGATTTATTTATTTATTTTATCATGAATTTTGAGTATAGGGAGGCATGATGTATTCTGTTGGCCGAACGCCCCTGGCCTTGTTGAGTCCGAACTCTTCCGCTTGCTCTCTCACTCCTAAGATCTGATATTTACCTCATGTACAACCTGTGCTCAGGGCTTAGAATAGCAAGGGCAAGTCCATCAAAGTGTTCACAACGAAGTTCACTTTATCAATTTTCTTTATCCTTCGTCCTTGTAGACTACCGGTCAAAACTTTAGACACACTCATTCTTTATTTTTTTATTCTTTCCCCCCACATTTTATAATAATAATAATAATAGTAATAATAATAATAATAATAAAGTCATCAAAATATGGAATAACGCAAATGGGACTATGGGAATTATGTTAATGTATTAATTATTTAGCATCTTCAAAGTAGACACCCTTTTTGCCTAGAATTTTCACGAATGTATTCTTGGCATTTTCTCAATCAACTTCTTGAGGAATCTCCCTGAGATGCTTTTTTTAAAACAGTATTAAAGGAGTTCACACCTGTGCTGGACTCTTATTGGCTGCTTTTCGGAATATTTCACTCCGAGTCATCCATTTAAAAATATATATATATATTTGTAAATAAAATGTTAGTTTTCTAATGAAAGAAATGAATATGTTGCCACAATTATATTTTTGTCTCCAACAACAATTTCAAACATTTTATCATACACCTTCAGATCAAAAGATTTTTAAGATTATGAGAAACATTTCAGTTAAGTGTCTCCAAACTTTTGACCAGTAGCGTACAACATCTCTTGAAAGGAGATACTTTGTACTATATTTCATGCTATTGACGTCTTACTTGTCCTCTTTGCTGATGTGCTGTTTTCAGGTTCTATAGTCAGGGCTCCAGTCCAGATATCTCGCAAGCTACGTTGGAGAGAACGGCCCCGGAGAAAAAGCTGAAAGGTATTTTGTTTTCAAAAGATAATTTTGTAATTGATTCTTATTCGTGGTCTTGTGCATTTCTGTTTTACTATTTTGTCAAATAAACTACATGTAATGTTTCTATGAATCCGAAGATAAATAAGTAAATCGTAGAAAAATAGTGATTATGTCCGTTGACAGCACTGTCTACTTCTCACGTCGTCTCTCTATTGTGTGTTTTGGATAAATGTGCTACTCCATAATTCTTTTGTTTCTTTTTCCCCCCAAATTGAAAGCATTTGTCTGTTTTGAACAAATGGCTCAAGATTTCGGAAACAGCCTCCTTGTTTGCCTGCTTGCTGTTCTATGCAATACATAAACATTTATTTACAAGTGTAAATCACCTTCAACCACTGTGTCAGTCTGTCGTCTAATAACTTTGCGTAGGCCATAATGCTATGGCAGAGCCACTATTTAGATAAACTGGTTGGAATGACAACACATGTATTTACCCACCCTTCACCAAACACTCCCGATGCGCAAATTTATTCTGACACTCTGCTCAAATATACATTTGGACTCTTGCTAAACCACTTCTAGCTCTTACTCACCACACAGATTTTTAATAACCACTAGGACAGAGACTTGAAAAAGAAAAATAGTAAATTTGTAATTATTATTAATATATAAGGTGTTTTTGTTATTAATTGGCTTTAATTACTTGTTTATTTTGGTATGTATTTTTTTCTAGTATATTAGAATGGATGGTAATGTCTGTTATCAGGTGCTGCAATGTAATGACAGTTAATACTGCTTATGACACAAAATGTGATTTTTTTTTATTTATTTTTTTCTCTCTCTCGCTCTCAGCACCAAGTTTATTTTGAATTTTCTCCTGGCAAGTTCCCACAGGAAATAACTTTGGTCTTCTCCACAGTTAGATTAAAAGCCTGTTCTCCCATTTGTGAGGAGATGCTACTTTAAACACACTTGTACTTGGTTGCAGCTCAGCACCGTTTTGAGAGAGGGGGAATAAAATTAAAGAAGTAACCCAGGTTAAGGAACAATGTATCGAGAAGTCGCATATTTGCCATGTGACAAAGGGCTTATATAAGTGTGTTTGGCATTATTATTCATGGTTGAATTTGGTGTTTGCACTGGTGAGTCTTACAGAGAATACTAATAACTGTCTCCAGCAATCTTGAGACCAGAGCCCTAGCAACAAAGCTACGAGGCAGACCTCCCTGATCTCGACTTCAAAACCTGACCTTTCGCTAAATAATTGTGGCTGCTAAGCTGGAGCTTTTTGGACATCGTGGTTGCAAGGCTGTGACTCCTGCATCACATTGCATTTATTAATGCAGATGACACCCCCTTTCTTTTCCCCTCTCTCTTTTTCTAGGGACTGCGCTTTTGAAGCAGTGATGCGCTTTAAGTAGTCAATGTTTGAGTATGACTCAATTTGAATTGCATTGATGTTGAAATGATTTATGTATATTTTATAATCGCAGGAGAGGCATTTTTCCCTGTGTAGCACTTGACCCTGGGCATTCGCTTTTGAAATGGGCTTACAGAAAATTATTATTATTATTATTTTTATTTTTTTTCCAAAATCATTTATGAATTTAAGGTTGCAAATAATGCGTTTCCCCTATTTTTTATTTTATCAGCTTTAATCATCTTCTACTATGATTGGATGATTATATAGAGTGTAAATGACTTAGCTGTGTTAATGGCTACTCTAGTGATTTTGATGGAGTGTGAATAGTGAGAGGTTTTGGTGCAAAGGCAGTGAGCGAGTAAGCGAGAGGGCCAGACCTCAGCAGGAGAACAAAGCGAATCCTCAGAAAGGCTGCCAGCAAGACAGGCCTCAGTGTTTGTCTCCTAGCCTGCGACTCTGGCCCTGAGCGCTACAGAAACATTGACAGAGGAGCATGCTTCCCCTTGCTGCCAGTCATTCAGCCTGGCCCGCCACATTCCCTCGTGAAAGATGACCAGACCCAGTTTCCTTTTTGGAGAGCTGACGCAAAGCAGCCAAAAACCAACAGAGCTGCTTTTCAGCTGTCAGACCTTGTTCTCAAACTGGGAGAATGAGAGCCTTGCGCGTTACATTGTGGCGTGACGTTTCTCTCCGCATAGTTTTGCTATTTCATGGGTGACACTTTTCACAAATCAGTGTGATCAATTCAATTGCTCCTTACATAGAGAACAAGAGGAAATGAATCATTTTGTATGAATAAAGCTTTCAGTCTTCTTATAATACACTCCTGTCCTTCTTACTCAGGTCCTGACTCTCCCAGGGCTAGAGAAGACCCAGTGGGTATACCCTTTCCACCACCGCCACCACCCCTACCAGCCACAGTTAGAAATCTAGAGGAGGTGATGCTGTCCCACCAGCGAGCCGACACACAGCATAGCCTGGACGGAGGGGAGATGGACAACAGGGCTGCCAGCAGATCACCCTGTGTTACACCTGAGTCAGTAGCATCCAGGTCAGCACACTGGGCAAGATGAAACAAGAATATTGTCTCTTTATTACATGCAAGCACTCACAGACAGACAGATGATTCAGTGGTGGGAGGAAATCCACAGAATTCATTAAGAAAACGGATACTTTGTGATCTCTTGCTCAACGTGGTGGTCTACAGAAAGTTGTTCCAGCACGTAATGAATGCAAATATTTTAGTTTCTGAATTCTCACTAACATACATCTTGTCCTAGCACCATAGTTGTTTAGCTTCACCTATCTTACATTTCACAAGTAACACAGCTTTAGAGTTTGTTCCTAAAGTATGTTCCCAGTAGTCCATGTCCATTGTAAGGTTAAAAATAGACCAAAAAGTGAACGTTCTTTGATATCTGAAACATTGCATTTTCAGCATCTCTTTAATAAGAACTGAATAAAATTTGTGGTTTAAAAGAGAGAAGTAATTTACCTGCCAATACACCACAGTGATACTTTAATATTAGCTTAAAGGTCAACTGTATGATTTGCGTAATATCTCGAAAGTAAATAAAACAGTAATATTCTTGAAAGTTTGAAATTGCGTCCCTTGTGTATTTGATAATTGCATGTCAAAATGTGATTCATTTGTGTTGCCCGGAAGGGAGTTTAATAAGAACGTTTCTAATGAACTGTTGTCTTTTTCAGAGGAATCACAGATGAGGGCAATGAGAATACCCAAGTTACTCATGAAACCAAAAGGCAAGTCCCGTTCCTGGATAAAGAGAAGAACATTGCATTCCTGTTGAAGGAGCTGGACTCGCTCAGAGACCTCAATAAGAAGGTAAAACTATGCATTTTAAAGTAGATTCACTGCTTGAAATTAGGTTGTTTCAACAGGCCTTTTACATGTATTTGATTTCTGGCAACACATGTATATACAAATGGGTGACAATAATAAACCATAATAAAGCGTCGTAGTAAAGTGCTGTGTCACCAGAACAGTGTCAGTATATCCTGGTACAGATTCTACAAGTCTCTGGAAATGTACTGGAGTGACGAACACCATTCTTCCAAAAGATAATGAATGCTTTGATGATGATGAGGAAGAGGATGATGATGGTGGTGGAGAGCACTGTCTAGCACATTAGTCCAAAACTACCAATAGGTGTTCATCTGGGTCTGGTGATACTTTTCGTCCTCATCACACCATTCATTCAATGATCGCATGTGATGTGGGCATTGTTGTCCTGGAAGACACCACTTGTCTGAGGATAAAAATGTTTAATCATAGATTAAAAGTGATCAGCCAGAATGCAGGATTACAGAAGGACATTGGAGTTCTCAGCTTTATATTACTTTTATTACTTCAGTGGTCATATGACCGTTATTTGATTTCAGAAAACCAAATCAATTGGATTTTAGGACCGGTATTAGGTTATTCTGTGCATATACACCCTTAATCTGATATATGTGCACAGACAACCTAAAAGATCTGTCTGTTGATCAGCATATAGACAGCTTGAGAAAAGACTGTATTGGGTACAATATGCAACCATAAGAACTTGCAGCAAAGCAACTTTGCTGCAATCCCTCTTCTTATTATTCTATTTTGTGCATGTTAAATATATTAAAATTATTGGTTTTTCAACACACATTTTGCTATTAAAAAGTACGCTGATATCGTCCCTACTTATTTAGACCCTAATAATAATGTACCAGATAATACATTATTGACACATTGGCTAGGAATTTTCCAGTTTTCAGATTACTTACGTGCAAGTAAACACTGATCAGCTTATTGTCAGAATTGCCATGTGTCGTGCAAGTCTTTGTTTTACCCTAGGCTGTCTCTGTGACTATCTTTACTCATCTGGAATCTCTCCCATAATGGGCTGGACTGGAGAAGCCCACTGACACAACTGTAATTGATGTCCTGGGTTTTCAAGTAGCTGTGACTCCTGACAGAAAGGCAGGAACATGTCCTGAGAGTGGTGTTTTCACTGGCAGAGATGTGAGAGAGCTCTTTGAGGGTTCTAGCCCCGTCCACCTGTATTTAAAAAGTGGAGATGGGACAGAAACAAACTGGGAGGAAATTATTTAAGACAGGAGGTTAAATCTATCATTTTGAAACCTGTAAAATATCACTCTCCAATTCAGATTTATTGCCACATCAGAGCAATTCCTCTTTTTTATTAGCGCCTGATAAATAATGTGCCAGAGAGGTTAGTGCTGCAATTACCAAAGAGCAAACGGGAATGGGCTGAATAGTTGTATGGGATTCACTTTGTAAAGGGACAGAAATGCTGGTGGTTGCCAGAACACGCTTTGATTCCATTCCTGAAGGGAGGTGACACATTGCTCTCTGTGTGTGTGTGTGTGTGTGTGTATGTGTGTAGCTCCAGGACAAGCTGGCCCTGAAGGAGAAGGAGCTTGAGACTTTGCGATTGGACAGCCACCTTCAGGAAGAGAAACTTGGGGCCCATGCATGTGAGAGAGCTGCAGGTACGGAGGAAGACAACGATGAACAATGAGTATTTGACACAGCAAAATTGAGGAATAGTGTTTACTAATAGACCTCCAAACACACAGTGCTATTTTGCGTTGGATTTTGTCTGACATTTATTAATGTACATTACGAATAGGTACACCCCATGTACATTTTTTTTGTTTGTTTGTTGTTGTTTTTTTATACATATTTGGGCAAGCAAACATTTTATCATCTTTGAAACAGTGCCTATTAATGAAGATGACTTACTTGAACAAAAAACACAAGGAAAATTAGCTTTTCCAGTAATTTATTCAACAGGAATATCAATAAATGTGACATTCTTCTGTGGAAAAAGTAAGTACACCTTTGGGCTCAAGCTAATATTGCCCCCTTTAGAAGAAATAACGTCTTGTAGGCATTTTACATAATTGTCCACAATGCTTGCTGGACTTTTTGACCACTCTTCCATACAATATTCTTTCAGTTGCAAAATGTTTGAGGGTTTTCTTGCATGTACTGCCTGTTTCAAATCCCCCACAACATTTTAATGTGATTCAAATCGGGGCTTTGACTAGGCCATTCCATAACCTTCCATTTCTTCTCTTTGAGACATTCCTTGGTGGATTTGCTAGTGTGCTTAGGATCATTATCCTGTTGAAAGTTCCACTTTCAGTTCAACTTCAAATTTCAGCAGATCCTTGCATTATCTTCAAGCACTCTTTGAGCCGATGCAGAATTCACAGTTGAATCAATGAATGCAAGTTGTCCAGTCCCTGAGGCAGTGAAGCAACCCCAAACCATAACACTTCCACCACCGTGCTTCATAGTTGGTGCTTAACCTGAAAAGCTGTCTTTGGTCACCGCCAAACATGTCTGCTATTACTGTGACCAAACAGCTCTATCTTTGATTCGTCTGTCGTAAGAACATTATTCAAAAAGCCTGGTCTTTGCTTATATGCTCATTGGCAAACTGTAGTCTTGCAAAGGCTTTTTTTTCCTGGCACACCTCCCATGCAGGTCAACTTTGTGCAATCTCTTTCTGATTGTAGGAGCATGCACTTTGACACCAACAGTTGGTTGGACAGATCCCTTTCCAGACTCACAGGCATTGACAACTTTTTTTTCTGAAGGCCTTTTAGAACTCTTTAAATCTTGGCATGATGACACCACACACCTCAATAACAAAGGGAACACCAGGCACTAGATATGAGAGGGGTATAAATAAGACTGGTTCCACCTGCACTCCCTAAGCAGGTTCTGATCACTGGGACCCAATCTTGAACACCTGATTTTAATTTTATGGATTGAAGGTCTGAGGAATGTAGGGATGTACTTAATTGGTCCATGTGACTCATCTGTTGTTGTTGTTTTGTTTATATTGTGAAAGTAACCAAAATATTAAAATTTTGTGTCATTTGAGTATTACCTTTATTTATAAGCACGGTTTCACAGAGGATTGAATATTTGCTTGTCCAATTTTGCTTGTCCAAATATGTCAAAAAGCCAACAATCTTCATGGGGTGTACTTGTTTTTTCACATTATTGTATATGATTTAGGACTAAAAAGGCTTTCATTCAGTGTTGAGGTGTTAATTGTATTTCTGATTCTGTCAGTATGGCAGAGAGACCTGAAGACTTTCACTTTTATAATAATTATCCATTCATTAGGCATACACACAACGATCAGAGAAAATCAGGCCACATTGTTGCAAATTGTTTTAATGGAATTTGCTGCTCATCTTTGCTAAACAAATATTTAAATCTGTTCATGGTTCTTTTTTTTTGGTAACTATCCAGAAAGTTGTTTATCATACTTTGATAAATAAAAGACATAATACATATAGAGCACAATTAGGAATCCGAATGTTCATTTAATAATCAAATGAACATGCATGTATTTGCCATCCTCATTTTAATATAATTTGCATGGTTCAGGAAGGCAGTGTTTAAAGAACAAACTCTACCAAAATGCTATATTGATTTTCCTTACTGAACTTCAGCATGACTTAGCTGGAGGCTGCCTGTTTATCATTAAGCCAGCTCAGAGAGGCGAATTAGATGTTAATGGATGTCAGTGCTACTTTCAGTGGGCTTCAAAGAACGTAAGGGATAGTGTGATGATTCTAAAAGCTTGTGGATCTGATCAGACATTTTCAGTGTGTGATTATTTTAGGAATAGGATGGAGTTGGCCAGTGTATACCATGTAATGAATGTAAGCAGGGCAAAAAGCACACTTTAGTCTGCTCAAATTCTACAAAAGATAAATATCAGAATAGTTTATTTACTTATAAAATAGTATAGGCACTAAGCTTAGGTCAAGTTTGTTAATTTTATTTATATATATATATATATAACATATACACACACACACACACACACACATATACACATATGAATGAGAGAGAGAGAGATGTATTAAATATAAAGCTGCTGGATACAAGTTTTGTGTGTTTTTTTTGCTAAAAGTTTTGGCACACATATTGCTTTCGTTCTATTCCCAAAGAATAGAATTTTGCCTTCTGGTCACAAACAGTATGCCTGTCCTGTGTATGAGTAGTGTGAGATGGTTTCTGACATGAGCCATGTGTAATTGCTTGTTCTCCCTTTAAAGTAGTAAAGTTGTAAACCAGGGTGTTTTGATGCTGAAATTTTCCCTTATAGAATGCCACTCCTGGACTTGACTCTGACTGCAAGGTACATCACAGCTGCTGTTTTTATTAGTCTGGGCACACATGTGTCAAACCTGAGCAGAGGCAGCCATCTCAAAATGAGGCTCACTTATAGTTATTAATACCTTTGCCACAGTGTTTCAGTAGCAATAACCTTTTTCCCGAGGAGCTTAGCCTTGTTATTGTGCAGCTGGAACACTGGTTTTGGCAATACAAGAGTAATAACCACCCATCTCTCTCTTACACTTTCTCTCTCTGTCTTTCTTTCTGTCTCCAACTCTCTTAGCATTAGTGGAGGAGATTTATAAAGCTCAGAGGGAGAGGGACCAGGCTGTCATGGCCAGACTGCGGCTAGCTAATGAGGAGCGGGATGAGGCTCTTCTCCGAGCCAAGAAGCTTCACGAGGCAGTACTTGAGTATGGTCTTATATTATATTATATTATATTATATTGATTCATGCAACCCATTTAGCCACTTTGCCGAGTCTTTCTTGAAAATATCAGGTCTGGATATGTATCTGCTCACGTTCAAATAGTCTTCTCATTTTTCAAAGCCCATTGAATCTCCAAAGAGGACTGGGGTCAATCCAGTCTCGTGATTCACTGTTCTAACAAGTAGTTTCATTTTCAGAATTATATAGAGTGCAAAGAACATGTTATTGAGTTCAATCATTGTTATTGAGTTCTTTATTGTCCTATTAAACCACTGACTGGCATCTTATTTAGACTTGTATTGAAGTGGATCAAGTAATAGAAAAGACCCAGAAGCAGCTGTAAAATTTACAAGAGGCTTTCCATTATATCTTTCAATTCAACCCTGTGTTACAAACCAATCTAAAATTTTCAGGCCTTTTGTACTGGTGCTTTAGGGCTTTGTGAAATGCACCCAGGGTGTGGGTTTACTTGTCAGCCCTATGGGAGGCTGCTTTGTTCCTGCTGTTGCAGGACAAACTGGATGAATGGACTCGGGGGGTGAGAAGGGTGAGGAGAGAAAAATCCAATATCGACTGGTTTGGAAATATATCAGACGGGTGTGACATTTCATAAGAGTCCCTTCACCCTAGTGCTGGCTTGTCAGTCAAAAGTTGCACTGCATAGGAAATCAATCAAGTCCTTCAGCTCAGCAGATATTTACCGTTAACACCCTGCCTCGACTGCCCTAATTAATGTGATGATCTTTTTCTGTTTGTCTAGTTCGCAGGTGCCAGCAGTTATAGGGTGAGACTGCTGTTCTTGAGTAGTGGGACTGTTTAAAGCTTAAAGCTTTGTACACTTGCACCTGTAAGAGATAGCGATAGATATAATATCTTGGAAGTAATTATAATTTTACTTCAGGGTATATAATTCAGTACATTTGAATTCTACGATTAGCATTATTAGTAGGCATTTTCCACCCCATATCACCTAAATACTTTATAAAAAAAATATATATACTTTTTTTTAACTTGTGTCCTGCTTTTACATATTAATAGAATTGTATGCTACTCAATACGTCACCCACACTCATGTTTAATTTAATGACAATTCCTCATGTCCCTCAACTAGGCTGCAGTAATTGAGTGGCATGAAATGCTTTTTCTGCCATTCTTTTGAACGCCAGATCACGATTCAAAATCTAATTATGCAAACATCTTTCTCAAAGCTGAATTGCAGTGCCCATATCAGCCTCCCTCTGGAAATGGTAATTGATAGCCAAGTATGTAGAATCCCATTATCGTTGGGAATCTATGGGAACTGGAATGGGAAGACACGTTTTAAAATCTTATTTTCACAGGTCACTGCTGGGTCTGTGTGTGAATGAGTATGTACCTTTTATAATGGCAGGTGATCCATGTAATGCCTTTGTAAATTATATGAGCGGTTGTTGTTTTTCTGCCAGAGAAGGTCTGGAACAATCCAATTTACTCTCAATAGAGAGAGACTCTTCAAGGTTTACTGCATTTTCTCAGGAAATTGATCAGGTTCAAAAAGTAGACACATAGTCATGATGCTTACTTTATATATGATATGTTTTAGTTAGTTGATGCATGTTAGAGAAATGTTTGTTAAATTGAAATGAGTGCAATAGATGACTGGGGCTTGTATTCTTGTGTAGTGCTGTAGGCTGCACACCAGGTTTCTCATACAAATGGGAGATAAAGCACACAGTGAAATATTTTTAAGTTGAATTTGTCTGTGATTCAGTAGGCACTGGCTCCATAATTAAAGATGTCTTTACCTTATAAAATGTTCTCTACCAGAAGGATCTAAACAGTTCAGTCCTAATACTTATCGCTTCTTTTCTGCACATATGAACATTTGATCCCCGTGGTCATATAGTGTAGTAAACATTAATATCTTAACAGTTCACTGTCAGTGCTGAGCAGAATGGGCATTATTGTGGAATAATAGCAGGGGCTGGTGGCACTTTTAATATGCTGGAGTGTCTTCTGCACCACACAGAAAAACCAACAGAATGCAATTACTGGCTTTAGGAAGTGATCTCATTTTGCCAAGTGCAGGAAAGGAAACTGATGGAAGCTCACTACATTTCATTTCTGTCCTTCTCTCACTCTGTCTCCCCCTCCCTGCCTTGCACCCTTTTTCTCCAGGCTGGAGAATATTAACCCAGAGGAAGCTGACATGGTAAGCCCTTTGGTGAATTTCATGTGGTCTTGCAGGTTTTTCTCCATACCATTACAGTGAGATTGTGTTGTATGAGAAAATGACTTTAATAAACAAAAGATTGGGAACACTGTTTATATCAAATTTGTGTAATTCTTTGTTTAAAGTCGACATGAGAAACCTTTAAACAAGAATCAAATGATGAATGTTAACATAGAATAAACATGAACATGATCTCTGCCTTCCTTTTCTGTCTTACTAATAAAACCCTAAAAAAAAAAAGTATATTTTTGCCCTATCGTGAAATTTGTATCCTTTCTGTGAATTAATTAAATGTGTACGTATGTGTGTACGTATGTGTGTGTGTATGTGTGTATGTGTGAGGACCTGGAGGAGTTGCTCAACAGTGTGAGCAGTGCGGATTCTGCCTTGAGCATTGAGAAGAGTGGTATGGCCATCATGGAGCGCATTCAGAGGGCTAGGGAGCGCCGTTCTAAGATTACCTCTGAGGAGATGAAAGCTGTCATAGAGGAGCGAGACAATGCCTTAACCAGGGTAGGAATCGGTATCACAGTCAACACACACATCATGCTCCAGTCAGGGTCAGCCTTAACACACTTCGATTCTCAAGACTTCTCACACACTTGTTGTGTACCAAGCCTGAAACCTTTACGGCTCAGAAGAAGATCAAACACCTTTATTTAAATATTGACTGTTCGCCATTCCTACTGCATTTTAACACCTCTGTAAGATGCCTTTGATAACCAGTCTATTATAGCGCATGTTATACTGCATATTGTGTTTATTCACCGATCCGACCCTGATTTAAGAATCAACACAGCAACTACCTAATTCACATGTAGTGACAAATATTGCTGCATAACCTCAAATATTTGATATACCATTCCTACACGCATATTTCAATCAAATGAAAACAAACAATCAGGTAGCCAAATATTGACATCCAGATATTTTACTTCATCGCAAAGTTCAAGCGTGGGCCAGTCTATTTGTTCGCAATTCTTGGTTGATGGTTACTGGTCATATTACATAATGTTCTATAAAAGTCCATGATGCTTAATATTTTTACACTGGATTATTTTAAAGGCACTGTAAATATTGATTCTTATGAGCTGGTTATTAAAAGGCACTGATTATCACTATTATCTTACAGTCTCAGAAGAAGTACTAAACTGTACCTTCCCCTATTTGTGGGGTTAGTGGTTTGAGTATCTTTTCCTAGGATGGTGCATGTAGAAAGGCTTGCTGTAGCAAAGGCAATAGTGCAAGGCAAGAAAAATATGGAGCGATGACAACTTCTAAACTGCTATTTATCCTTCCCAATAACTAATTAGGAGTCCCAAGACTCATCCTTACTTCAATGGATAATCTCACCTGGATTTGTAGGTGTTATGAAATGCTGTAATCATAAAGACTGTGCTGTGCTCATTACAGGATTCTTATATTGTTATCTTATAACATTCCCATACTGAAAATCGTTTCAAATCATGTACTGTTTGCGTCTACAACTGCATACTGTTATGATTTATGATCAAACTATCCGATGTCACCCAGAAGAGGATGAGTTCCCTTTAAAATTGGGTTCCACTTAAGGTTTCCCAGGGAGCCTCTGGCTTGCTCGTTTGAAAGTGACAAAAACATTTAATTGAATTAAAGTGCAAGACGTATTACAATTGATGAATCGACATGATACTTAAAGAGGGAAATCCTCAACATGGTTAGAAATTTATCTGTGTAGGTGGTTGCAGACTGAGGTCTACTCCATTTTCCTCTGCTCAGATAACTCTGGCCGGATATTTCGAGGAATATTTATTATTGGGGTCCTTACTGCAGCATTCCCAGTGGGAGACCTGCCTGGATACAAGACAGAAAAGGCAAGCATGTGGAGAAGAAAGGCAGCACAGCAGACTGAGTCTGTTCTGTGCTGCTTCGATACCTCTGCTGAAGGAAAGCTGTCTCTCTTTCTGCACACATCCTCTTGCTGTTTATAGAAACTCACATATGGATGATTACTGAGTCTGGCACATGAGAAAACTCTTCAATTACTTGTTTTGTTTTCTTACCTAGACCAAACTCTGTTCTTCACTGCTATTTCTGATTTTGGATTTATGCCTTTTTTTAATTATATGTCTCACAGTTTCATGCATACATATTTTATATAATATAGTTGTGTATAAACTCTTCTTATTGTGTCCTCCATTTTAGAGATAGTGAACCTCATATTATAAGTCCCAGTATATGGAATAATCTAGAATCTGTAGAAAATGGTAGACTGAGTAAGCAGAGTTAACCTCTCCAGTGCAAATGCAACTCCACCCAAACCCCTAACCTATCTGAGATTTCTATGAAATAGTGCCCTGAATTTTCAGCAAGGCCAAAAAACCCATCTACAGGGCATTTTCAGAAGTATGTTGCAAACGCTGGCCTAATCCCTCTGAGGCAGAGATGGGTCCCCTCTCTATCCTTAAGGATTTCTCCCTCCCCTGCCGCTTCTCCCATCCCTCTCTTCATCTCGCAGGGATTAGCTGCCGGCAGCAGGCAGAGGGCCGCCACATCCCTCCGGCCTGCTGGAATATGAAAAGCTGGATAAGTGTTGGGAGAAATAAATCTTATTCTCACTTTCCTCCCATCCTTGAAGTGAATGCTCAGAATAAGATGTGCTTCGTTATGTCCCTGTGCCTGATACGCTTATTGAATTTCTCCTGATATTGATGGACTGCTGATGTTAAAGTAAGAGCAGAAATGAAATCTCCTCTCCAGATGATTTAAGCCATTCTGAATGTTCTTGAAATCATATTTTGTGGATTTGCCCCCTCACTCAGTTTGCTATTATGTGGCTTTAATGTACTCATACCGACTGTAATTGTCTATCGAAATTCAGTGATTCAGAATCGACTGACTGACTGATTCATGGTGGTAAATTCGAGAGCCTAACCTGGTTAATGTGTCTGCTTGTATGCCTCATTACTCTCAGACTGTGGCTATTTTGGGGGGGCAAGCAGCAGGATAGGCCTTTGCGTCAGAACAGTGGTGCATTCTGATTTAAATACATTTCCCCCAAAAAACATCTGTTGCCTGAGAGCCATAACTCAGACTGACACTAAAGAGGAGCTGTGTGTTTTGTCTGGCCGGCAGCAATATTATTTTAGTCTGCAGAGGAAAGGGCCGGGAGTGGGTTTGGTGGCTGAAAGGCTTGTTTGCGTGGACACTGGGCTTTGTGGCAGCTGGATGTCGAAACACTGGGACTTGTCAGGCAGCGAGGATGGTTTACATTCCTAGTAAGTGTCCTTCGGTCTTGGTATGTGCACACGGAGAAGAGCACATATGGACTGGTCTAAAACAACCCGGCTTACAATAATACTCAGCAAGGGGCTGTCGCATCACAGTGTTTATACTGTCTGTTGCTCAGTCTGTCTGTTAGTGCTGCTTTCAATCCTATTGCTGTGTAAGAAAATAGCGACTGGAGTAGAATGTATTAGGGTTAGAATTTCACACGTTATATATAGTTGATCATTACAGTATGTAGCTGTAACTGTTTTTCACTAATATGTGGATGGTATAGCTAAATATTTTACCAAACACATCCATACCTTAAATTGTGTGTCTTTTTTTGAAATTGTCTCAAACTTTTTTTTTTTTTTTTTTTAATACAAACGTGTGTGTAAATAAAAAGGCAAGATCTGGTATAAACACGAACAATGCATTGAGTTTGACCTTTTCTTTGTCTATGCATGCATGTACTGTTTGGGTAGCCGATCAGTCCAGAAAGAAGCTTCCATTTGAATGAGAAAAATGATGGAGATACTGGAACTTGAATGAATCCTCAGAGAAAGAGGATTCCAGAAGAGCTGCTTGTTCTCATTACCAGGTTCATATATGTTGTGACTTATTCCAAGTGCTTCTTGTCTAAGTGTCTAAATCTGCCTCTCTGCAGTGCAAGCGCCTCGAGCAAGAGCTTCTTCACCCCAGAGAGCTGAGCCAAACCAACGACACCTGTCACTTGAACATGGCACACAATCAGGAACGGGTGCACAAGGTACATTTACAGCATTTGGCAGACGCCCTTACCCAGATCGACTTACATTTTATTTCATTTATACTTCTGAGTAGTTGAGGGTTAAGAGCATCGCTCAAAGGCCCAACTGTGGCGGCTCGTCAGTGCTGGGGTTTGAACTCATTAAAAATGGTCCCCCGACCCAGATTAACCCCCATATGCTGACAGCCTTCAATCATCAGCCCATTAACTAATCAGGCCTATTATTTATTAACTTTTATTGATTTAGAGCTGGGCTGGCAGTGATTAGTGGGACCATAGTGGTAGTGTTACACACGGTTTTAAGGTGACGGAGCGTATGGAGCGTTCAGCGAGCTGCGATGCCTCGCTTCATGTCTGTCTGGGAGGAGCAGGGCAAACATAGCCTTGTTTGATTTGCTGTATTTATCTGATGCAGCCGGAGCCCTTGAGTTAAATGCAGAGTGCTGTAAAAGGGCCATCATTAGATAGAGCTGAGTAAATACACACCGAGAGAGTGAGAGAGGACATTTCACCAGGGGAGCAGTGTCAGGGCCACGACCTGGGACACTGCCCAATGCAGACCGATTTCACATTAACTGCCCAACACACATTGGTAGGATGTGTATGAGCCACATTCATAATGTGTTAACCCGCTATTTATATAAGATATATTCAACTTCTTTGTGTAAATATGTAGTTTTCACCTTTTATGCAGTTTTAATTTTGGTTTATACGGTAAATTGCTGATTTCTCAGCAAAATACCTCCTTAATGTACAGATATTAAATATAATTTGTTAATTGATTCAGATGCATATGGAGTAAGATACTTTTTTTTAAACAGTGTAGTGGTATTGGTTTCATGATCTATCATGCACATGATTTACTGTGTAGTCTTTACATGTATGCAAATCATTCTGTGTTTGCACATAAATATTTGTAGTTGGATTTGTAGATTATGTTGTTTGGTAAAGAGACAATCATTTTGAATTGAATCAGTGTAATCCATTGGCCTGACAATGTAATTGTATTAGTCAATTAAAGACGCTCAATTCATTTATTTTGAATTGTAGCTAAAATTGTTGGACATGGTTGTGACATGGTCTTGGTTACAAATACAAAGCATGTATGAAAATCTAGATCATGAAAGTCCAGTTTGAGTCTTAGGTCAAAGCTTTTCAAGGACTTCCAACATGTTCTGATTTTACAATTAAGGTGGTTAGCAGAATGGCTTATTAGGAAATATATTAAATTTTGTTATTAATGTAGCACTTGGTTTTTCTTTAAATCCCCTTAATTACAGATTGACTCTTGGGATTACAGCGCAGGGTTTTTAATTTAAAATGAAATGGGAACAGCTGTCGAAAAATTACTCAACAGTGCTAGGAACATATCCACAAAACAATTTAAAAATGAGCAGGACTTCTACTTATCGACTGACATTTTGTTTAAAAAAAAGAGAGAGAGAGCATTGCATAGAAAATGTTGTACAAAACCCCTATTCAAAAATCTTTATATCAAATTTGGAGCACATAAGCTTTTAGAGATTTATTCAGGATGAATATTAAGAGCTAGGTTTTAAACTGTCACTCATATCGTTAACACTGTTAACTGTAAAAAAAAAAATGTAAAAAAATTGTAATTATGGAACAAGGAGTAAGAAACTTGACAGATGGCAGGATGGTATCATACTATATTTTGCAAAGTAAGCAGGTTACTCGCCAAGAAATTGTCATTTTGAGTTGCAGTTGGAGAAAACCTGAGGCTATTCACTCTATCTCTTATTACATCTCTTTTTTACCTTTGCATGTGTACGGGAACCTGTTCAGCAGCCATTTCAGACCTTTACCGATATTTGGTGTTTGTTTGTGTGTGTGCGCGTGTGCATGAGGCTTTAGGGAGCTCTAAATGCCTAGGGTGGAGTGCCAGTGTGGGGGTTGAGAATGGGTTTGAAGTGGCTGCGGAGGTCAGTAGAAGCGGGCTGTTGTTGAGGGCTTTGCCCTTGCCCTGAACCACCTGTGTTTGCTCTGCAGCTTTTCTCTCAGAGCACTGACGGCCACACAGTGATCACACAAGCCTGCCCCGGTTCCCAAGCCGCTAACACACTAAACCGTTATTGCTGCTTCCTCTAACCCCTCAGAGATCAACCACACCATCTAAACAGGATTCTTTTAAATTGATTTATTTGATTATATTACACAAAATGAATATTCAACATTGTTTGTTCTCTATTTAATAAGACCTTTTTATCATGTGAAATTTGTGGTGTGTCAGGGAAATATTTTGTTTCTCTTTTTGTAAATTAAATGGACCCTTTTGCTTGTAAGGCACTCCAAACAGGACAGGCCTTTTCCATTATATCCTTCAAAGTTCCTCCTGATTTTCTTCCTTATCTTTGACCACCACTTTGCTAAGTAAATACTACTTGGGCATTAGACCAGTCATACTGTATGCCAGCTCTTCTGTATACATTTCAGTTTATCTGTATTCTGGCTCTAAAAATTGAGAATGGAGACTTGTTGTCTCAGTGAATTCTGAATGGAGAGTAATGTGGATTTGATCAAATTGCAATGCAGAAAACTGATTTCTCTACATTAGAGAAGATGATTGATTAGTAAATAAGCAATGAAACTGGTTTGCTCTCAGAATGCAGCAACACTGATGGTGTGTGTCACTGCTGACTCTCCCCACTGGGGCCGAAAGGCCATGCTCTGCCCAGCACTGCCCTACCCAGCAGCCTCTCCTAAAGGTCAAGGCAGCCACTCTCCTTTACACGGAGTAATCTCTCCAGGTTAAAACGCCACTCTGTGGACCTCATTTGGATAATATTATAATGAATGCTGATAAAATACATATGATTAAAAGAATCTGGCTTTGAAGCTGAGCTCCGCTCCCTGTTGGAGAAAAGTACATATTGACTTTAGAGGTTAGCGTCTTTTTGATGTTCTCTTTGACTTGCGAGACCTGCACTCCAGTAATTAGAACGATTGGGCTTCAGTGACAGAAGCTGCAAGCACTTAGGGCAAAGGTGTTTATTGCACTCACCATACAGCAGTCATTCTGCAACTCCACTGCAGGTTAGTTTTTTCCTTCAATGGAAAAACCCTTTTTGAAAATAAAACCAACAGCTCAATTGTGAAGATAGTTGCTTTTTCTTTTTACTTTTTCAGAAAGAATGTAGGTAAGAACATATAGCTCAAATGACATGTGATGTGGTTTATAACATGCAGTACATATTTGTGACACATCACTGAGAGTGTACACTGATCTTGGGCCGTGGGTTTTTTTCTTAAATAAAATGCTTAGATGAAATACAGTACAAGCTACAGCTTTTAAACAGAGACAGCTCTTATAATTATTTGAATTCTGAAATCCTACTGGGGAAGTCTGTACACAGCAGGATTGTAGGTTGAGCCCGATGTGTTATCACTCTATGTGTATGGAGTAATACAGTACTCCTTTAGTCTGAAGATAAGGCACAGAGAATCCCATTCACCTAGTCTATAACACAGGGGAAATTTATATCTCAACTCTACACTTTAACTCTCACTATAACAATAAAACACATTTATAACCCCATTTATAACCCTATCCAGCAACATAGACTGAGTGTGAACATGGCCTTTTCAAATTTATTTTTTATTCCTGACCCCTTCACCTTAATCTGTCTCCTGCTCTGTATCTTCCTCTCATCATAGAGATAGTTAGTCAATCGCAGGCATTTACAGTAGGGCAGGTTGTTGTGTTTGTTTAGATAACCTCCATTGTCTGTCCCAGCGCTCACAGCTGTTGGGAGGGTGAGACCAACAATGGATCTGTTTCAACGGCTGGTCATTAGCAGGAGCTTTAGTACTGGTCAGGTTTAAGCAGGGGACAGTGTTTACCCAGCCTCCCTCTGCAGCCTGTGTCACCCAACATGCTGTCTCTGAGTAGGTGCTGAATGGGAAGACAATAGAGTGAATTAGATCCCCCTTGGAGTGAGCTCCTCACCATGTGTGAGTGAGAGGAAGGGAATGAATGAGTGTGTGTGTGTGTGTGTGTGTGTGTGTGTGAGAGAGAGAGAGAGTTACATGGGGAAAGAGTTTGGCAGCAGAGGTTGCACAGCTGAGTTCCATTGTCTGTTCTCAATGAGCAGTTAAAATTGGCAGTACAGATAAGAGAGGTGTATGTGTGTAATCAAATTACAGTCCATCAAGTGGCATTATCAACACTGTGATGGCTCCTAAATGAAACTGTTTGAGACCTGCACAGAAAGTCATGATCTACAATATTCAGTGGTGCTTCATGCTGGTGTTAATTATAAAACTTATCACTTTTAATTTTATTTTAACCAGCAAACTGGTTAAAAATAAATAGATCATTGTCATTTTTTTTGTTATTGCTGTACTTTGTTTTAAAACACACTCTGCTCTGTGTGTAGATTCAGCTAGAGTTGGAGGCTGTGCAGCGAGAGAGGGATATGGCTGTGGAACTTGGGCACGAAATGGAGGAGGAGCTCCAGGCCCTGCGCAGGTGCCACAGGTGAGTCATCCATCCTCTCACACACACACACTCTCTCTCAGACACACACACACACACACACACACACACACACACACACACATACACACACACAGACAGCATAGTTACTTCACTTCATGCCCAAGTTTGCAATAGTGATTTAGCAGATCTCAGCTAATTCTACAAAGCAAATGATATGATTAGAGCCCAGCTCAATCAAAGAACTTTGCAATGCAATTTTTTTTTGTAAAGTAATACCAATAATATGTGTGTGATATATAAAATATTATATATGCATGCATGCATACATAAACACACACACAGATCTCAAGCACTCCTCCCAGTGGAAGTAAAGTTGCATGTATCAGTGACTTTGTTACACTTTGCTCTGGCTCTTTCTCTTATTCTGGGTTTTTCTTTGTTTGCTCTCTCTTGTGCAGGCTCTCTCTCTCTTTCTCAAGTATAATCTCATTCTTTTGCTCTCCCTTGGTTGTTCACACTCTTCTAAAAGAGTTTTAGCCAATACAATGCTCTCCATTTTAACTTCTTAATAAAGAGCTCTATATGCCAACTCCCTTATTAAAGAAGACAGGAAACATTTATTGAGCCAGCTCAGCAGCACAGTCTAAAAACAGATAATAAAAACTAAAACTAGCTTTCATTTGCACTGTGTGCCTTGATGTGGAAACGAAAAACAATCTCAAAATAGGTGAGGTGAGTCATTGCCATGGAAATTCACCATTCGACTGGATGAAGTGCATTTGAAGATGTCATACCGATCAGTTTTTCTTCCATTGCAATGCTTTGCCATGCACTCTTGCAGACTGGCAGTAGATTTGAAGGGCAGGGATGATGATCATGATGATGATGATTATGATTATTATTATTATTTCATTCTGAAATTTGGTACCTTGTATGGTATTGACCACAGTCGTTTCACTAGCACTTTGGTTTGGCCGATAATGCAATGCATCCAAGTATACTTTTGCACAGATGTTAATCTCTGAGATAGAATCATGGTCTAAAACTGGTGTGGAGACTCTCACGTCTAACCTTTTCATCAATAAGTACAGGAGTCATATACTTGTGTTTTGTCTGTCAGTCAGTTGAGGTTTGAAGGAGGATAAATACATTTGGCTCCTAAACTGGTCCTTCTTGTTTGGAAAGCTGTATCCTGTTGTAATGTGACACACATCCTTCTACTTCAAGGATCCTTTTTGTTTTGTTTTATTCAGTGTGTACATGCATTTGCGAATATATGACCGTTCATGGCGCTTAGAGCAAAACTTCTAGCAGTTTCCCCCCTCACAGTCTGTGCTAGAGGAGGAAAAGGCAGACATTGTTTTCACCCACACAGTCTGTACTGTGTGAGACAGGGGGTTCAGTCCTGCTCCCGCTCCCTCTCAATGTGGCTTTGGGGCTGGACCTTTTAAAAGGGAGAATTTCCAGACCCAACAAAAGCCAGAAGATATGTTTGCTCTCAGGATTGCCTGGTCAGCTCCATTGTGTCTTTTAGGATAAGACAGTCCAAGTCAGATGAAAGGCCAGAGAATAGAGGAGTATATGCAAGATGGAATGTCAGTGCTGTGAACCTTCAGTTTTGGAAACTCCATCTGCTTTACCCAGGACTATACTGTTAAGAACAACATTGAGGTGATTTTGTGCAGCCAGTTTGGTTTAATGCGTTGTCATTGGCTCGGCTATGCCTAGGAGGTCAGGCTTTATGTAAGTATAAGGTGCTTTGTTTGAGTGTAAGCCAGGAGCAGAGGGAGTCAGAGGTGGGCTGGACATGGATTAACACCCTGGTCCCCATACGGTCCATCTCTCCAGAGATCAGTCATCATCGCTGAGAGCAACACCCCTGCCCTGCCTGTCAACACCTCAGCTCAGCAGACGTGTGTGTGTGTATATATACACTGTATATATAATGCGGTGGCATTAAACCGAAAGCAGAAATTATTAGGCAACATCACAGATTCTGTATTAAAGTCTTCACCAAAAGTTGATTAGACGGTTATTTAAACTTTCCTAAAATCTCAGAAATTTAATGGAATGCTAAATCTAAAGAAAGGATCTAATAATACTCATACCCATTGCGTAGTGTTCACACTTCATTGCACACCAACCTGCTATGCTAGACTGGTTAGTTATGCTAAGGGAGAATTTTCATTTTGTGTATGCCTGGGACGTGGAAGAAAAACAGGATTTGTTTACAGTATATGTCTGGATTTGTTTTTCTTTGCCATTCTGTGCTACAAAATATATTTTGTGGATTTCCTAGAATGCCTCTCAGCAAGTGAGAGAAAAATATCAGGACACTAATTCAAAACGCACAGCAGTGCCCCTGCTTTTTCCCGTCCAACACGCTAGGCTGCTACATTATATTGGAAGGTGAACACTGATAGTGGTGGTGTGTGTTGAAATTGTGTATATGAAATCATAATAGGTTTTATCCAAGAGCTGTTGGAGTGATATATGGCTGATGTGCAGGGGTTGAAGATGAGGTGTGGTTGCATGTTGGTTTCAGTCCAGTGAAGGTTGCTGTGGATACCTGCTTTTCAAGAGGTGGTTCCTTCTCGTTCGCTCTTTGCTTGCACTTACTTCTGTGTATAAAAGTTTGCCGCAGGTACATCTCCATTGAAAGGCTATTTTACATATCCTCTTTGGTAGCATGTTGTGTTGATGTTAATATTTAACCCCTTTCCACAGTCATAGAGGCAGTTTCATTGGGATCCGGCCCCTTTGATTAGTTATCTTATGATTCTGGTTAATGTTTTACATAGTGCTAGACCTGATGTCTGCTGGGCCATATAGAAACTAGAGCAACACAAGCCATTAAACCTTAGGCAGGTGTAGACAGGCACACAATGACGTATCAAAGATAAGAACAAAGCAGGAGCTGTATAAACTGGCCTGCCGATGGCTACATTACTTATGAGGAACTGGAATGCTGTGTACTTTTTCAAGCTATTTTTAGTTTAACTTACATAGATGTTTACAGTTTGTGCAGTTCAGGACATCATATTTAGAGCTTTTGTGTAACTTATTGGTTACCTGAATATTTCCTTTAGTGTCTAATAAACAAGCATCATTTTGAAGACAAATGTAAAACTGGTGGAAGCTAACAGTCACCCATGAGAGTGTGTGTGTGGTCAGTGTGCTGCTGTGTATTTCCTCTGGTCCTCAGTGAACACTCTCTGTTTGTGCTGCTCACTTGCACTGTTAGCAGGCTTCCCCCCACTAAACCAAACAGGCTTTGACCATTTAAGGATTATTTATTTAATTACATTTAATGGCTTCTCATAAAGCACTCGGAAAGGGGACTGGGGTCGAGAGGAAACTGAGACAAGTGTACATGTTTGTGGGTGAGAGTTGGGGGGTGGGGGGATAAGATAAGATAATCAATCGTAGGCATTGCTTCTCTGCCCTTGTTTGTCACTGTCATTGGACCTTCGTACCCAATATGTTTGCATTTAATTAAACAAAGCACACAACTTTACATCACTTCCTTGGCTATCAATATCACATCAGAATTGATTGCCTCTTGCTTTCAAAAAAAAAAAGGAAAGGAAAAGCATGACATGGAAACCTCTCTGAAACTAATTAAAAGGACAAGAGGACAGAATGGGTAATATGACATTAAGGCAAAAACAAACGCAATGTCAATGCTAAATGACACAGACCAGTGGCAATCAATCTAGCTTCATTCTGTCAGGAAAACCACAGCAGCCCTCCTCTGTAGGTGAAGCAGAAAAGGGAGGTTTAGGTCCCATTGTTGTCTAACTGTGTCCCATTATTAGGTGCATTGTGTGATGCGTTTTTCTGTTTGTACTGGGTCTTCCACCTGCCCAGGTTATTAATGACGTATATTATATAATAAAAGACCTTTAAGACCCGTAACCGACAGGGGTGCCACGTGCTATTTATATGCATGATTTGAAAGCAGCAAGCTATTCCTGTTATTTTATGCATGATCTCTTCCTTTACATAACCCTTTGCATTTTGGTTATTTATTTTGACCATGGATCTAAGGGATGATCTAAGGGGTGCCTTTTAATCCAAGGAGTATGTACCTAGTCCAAAGGTTTTTTACCTGGTTTATGAACTATTATTAGTGTCAGTTCTAGCACAAAGTATGTTGGAACCTTTTCTAAGAGAAAGGCTCATTTGAAATAAACTGCCATGCCATTCTCTCTCTCTCTCCCTCTCTCTCCTCTTCTCTCTCTCTCTCTCTCTCTCTCTTTTTCTCCCTTCTAACCCTGTAATTTTTCTGTTCCTCATATCTCATTGAAAAACACATATCTCCTTGTGTGAAACCCCCTGTGTGAGTGCTGCAGCACAGTGATGCAGGCTAAACTATAATGTATTCCACTGCCATTCTGCTGCATTATTACCCCCAGATATTGTCTCATGTACCGACCTTCTGTTCCAATATTAGATATGTCAGTTGGCTCACAGTGTTGATACAGAGTTATCATTTCTCACCCACAGATAAACTGGGAGCATGCTCTCACTGTATGGGTCAAGTTGTGTGTTTGTGTACGGAACTTTGGTATGGTATTGGCCATTGGCATATGTGGTGCTGTGAAGGAAGCAATAGGCAAACCCTTAGGTGCACTGTTAAATAAATATAACGACATTTTATACTTATATATTTTTTGAGAATATAGTGTGTATATATACTATCTGT
This sequence comes from Ameiurus melas, assembly GCA_012411365.1. Lineage (NCBI taxonomy): Eukaryota > Metazoa > Chordata > Actinopteri > Siluriformes > Ictaluridae > Ameiurus > Ameiurus melas. The sequence continues at coordinate 18,144,801 of CM022761.1, read as the reverse complement.
CTGTCTATCTCATGCTGTTTGTCTGTCTATCTGTCCATCTGACTGTCTCTAACTACTGCATGTCTATCACTGGTACAACAGATTCCAGGGTTTTAATAAAAGCACAGTGGTTGACCTTAACCCTTTCTAGGTTTTTTTCTCTGATTATTAGCATCACAAATGTTTAAGTTGAATAAATTAATTAAGAAAGTTCTGAAGAAATCCGTATCACTCGTACATTAAAGCTTGATTTTTGTCTCAGTGCACAGCAGAGCCAAACAGAGGAGTCTCTATGTTCATCCTCTCCCACCAGTGTTAAGGACCGCAGCACAGCCCAAGGACAGAATCTGCTGATTCGTGTGCAGCAGCTCACCTCAGAGCTACAGAACACTAAAACTCAACTCCAAGTGACACAGGAGTCTGAAAGAGAGGCCACTGAAAAAGTGCACAAGTAAGTACAAACAGAAAAACCAACCATTTAATTTAGGCTCTTGTATTGAGCTCACCAGTGAGAGCTTTAGGCTCAGAATAAGTTTAGTCATTTGCAGTATAAGATTATGTTTGCGATAAGTTGTTTAATACTGAAAAATATAAAATAAGTAAAGACAGATTACAGGTCCCATGGGTTCATGCTAATGTGAACACAAAAGCCGATGACTATTTTACAAACAGCCGGTCCCAAAGTTTTTTGTTCCACGGTCACCACAGAAATTGTTACAAATGTTAATGTATAAAGAATGAAATGCCGTACTTTTAAAAATCTATTGTTAAAATCTGTTAAAAATATAATCACTGTGGAAAATTCACAAAATAATTTAGTTCCTGTTATCACTTGCCTTATAGGAGCTATAAGCTTTCCTTCCCCTACCAGCTGATCTCTTTCTATCTCTGGAAGGAAATAAGACAAAAAACACAGCATGTTGACGAGAAAACGGAAATAGCATCGATGTCTCTCCTGAAGAATTTCCTGAGGCATAAAACATTCTAATCATTACAAAGGCCAACACCTGAGAGTCCTTCCATAAATGTTAAACATTTATTAACAGAAAGCATCTCTAGATCAGCAATTATAGTTTACTTTGTTAAATAATGCATTTTATAAAATCCACTTATTAGCTGCGTTTACATAGACAACAATAATCTACTCTTAATCCGATTAAGACCATACTCTAACTAAGAAACTACCATGTAAACAGCAATTTTTACTTGACTTAATCTTAAACTCATACTCGAATTAAGCTCCAATCGAATTAAGACAGGTGGAGTACTCCTGTTTTAGTCACATTATGGACGTGTATTACAGCCTTGTACATTTACATTTACATTTATTCACTTGGCAGACGCTTTTATCCAAAACGACTTACAAATAAGCAAGGCGATATATCAAGCAGAGAACAATTCAAGTAGTGCTACCATACAAGATCCATTAATTGAGTTCCAGAGGAAGCAAAGTGCACAGAGTAGAGGTGTAAGTGCATTGTGGGTGGTTTTTTTTGTTTTTGTTTTTGTTTTTTGTTTTTTAAATGAGTTAATTAGGTGTTCACGGAAGAGGTGGGTCTTTAGCTGTTTTCTGAAGATGGTGAGAGAATCTGCAGTCCGGATTGAGATTGGAAGTGCATTCCACCACTGAGGAACAGTTAGCGTGAAGGTTCTGGAAAGGGACCTTCCACCATGCTGAGTGGGAACTACTAAACTACTACTACTAAGCTTGTAAACACCACCTTAATCACATTATGAACGTCGCGTGAGAGTTTTCACTGCATTTTGTGACGGGACACAATCACACACAGCAGTTTTACGTTTTATGGCAAACACAAGAGTTCGGCCGTGTCCCAAATCGCATACTTTCCTACTATAGGCCTGTAGTGGGGAAAAATACATGTATCTCGGCTACTATATATACGGTAACTACGCGATTTGGGACACACCCACTGCTTCAAGCAGTTGTCTATACGGCTTCAAGCAGTTGTTTATTAGCAAGTATAGCATGACAAATAATTAACTGCACTTAAAGCATTCTGAAAATTTTTTTGTAAAAACACCCGGCGTGTCGCGGTGACATAATGATGCGGGCTGTTAATCTAATTATATTCTAAAACATGTAAAACGGGAACATGACGGGAGTATTCTAAAAGTGACTCATGTAAACACCTTAATCACATTATCTCTATCAGAGTAAGGACAATAATTAGATTAATGCTGTCCATGTAAACGTAGTCACTGTTAGCCTTCAATTATTGTGCTGTGACCGTTATGCAGTCTCTCCAGGATTCAAACTATGAAGTATACGCACAAGCTTGCAATTTTTCAAACTTCTCACATATTTTCTGCAGATTTGGGCCAAGATGCATCATATGACATCACACCGTGCATTCAGCCAAAGCCACATGGAACATGATTACAGCTAAAAGGTTTAATTTACCAACAAACATCACTGCGAAAGATTTTGCAAAACCATTTGGTGCAATTGCAATTTCACCAGCTTAAGTAGTTTCCTGCAAAAACTGTTTCATCGCAAATTTTGTAAAAAAAAAAAAAAACACTACAAAATCAAGCATTTTGAGCTACAGCAGTCACAACTAAAGGGATAATGTATTAGAAGTGCATTAATATAAAGCTGGGATTTGAATTACTGTCAGAGATGCTGTTATAAAAAAGTCAACACTTTCTGACCAGTCAGAATAGAGACGTGTGGTACAAGGTATCTTAACAAATCAGTTTATTTTTACTAAAGCATTTCTATTCATTCTGACCGAATCAGCTGTATTTGTTAAATACACTTCTAGTAGTCTTTCTCTTGTTAATGGAGGTTATAGGATGCAAATTATTGGGAAATGTTCATAAATTCAAATTGCTATGCTCAGTTTGCAGTTCACTGTAATGCGTTGCAATTCTGCTCTATTCCACATTGACGATAGAGTCTCTCTCTCTCTTTCTCTCACTCCTCTCTCACACCGGGGCTCCCCATGAAAAGCAAACATGGCTTGGCCTGCTGATCTATTTACACGATGAATTAACGAACTGGGGGGTGGGGATGCAAAGCTGAGGGGTGCTCAAAGCCCTAAGAGAACCCCCATCACCCAGCATCAGCATGAGAAGCCTGAAAAAGAGGGAACTTTAGCGTTGTGTTTAAACAGGGGGGCTCTGAAATGGCCCTTTTTCTCTGTGGCAACATCACACACACTCTGCTCACTAATGTGGGACTTTAGACCCCTGACGTACTCAGCCATGCCCACCCCTAATGTTTTTTTTAACTCCTCAAGAGCTTGTATTAATTTATCAATACATGAAAAATACAGATGAGTTTTTCTAGCACATATTGCTGGCTCATATAATAATGCTTTTTAAGGTGTGCCGTACCAAAACTATTAGTGGTTAAATGATGTAGTATAGCATGCTTATCTGTTCTAAGTGACTACATTGTGCTTTTTACCTACTATTTTACTTTGACAGTGCTGAGTCCAGTGTGGGTGCCTGCACTACTTGTCTGTTTGCATTTACACACAGATTTAGAGGCATGACCCAGCCATGTCCACAGTGCAAGGTTCAACTATGTGTGAATCACAGTTACTGCTGTAAAGGGAACATCTGTCTCACCAGTGTGTTGTGCCATATTACTGGAAGTAGAAACAAGCGAGTTCCTCACATTCTAAGAACCGTCATGTTATTTATTTCCCTGAATTCTGAATCAGTGCCAGTGTCCCGGCTTAAGCCTTCTCATTGCCAGACGCTGTGTAGTAGTCACACTCTGGATCAGACTCCCTCTTCTTTTTTTCCTCAACTATAGTTTTGTTGGCCACAGCAGAGGCCTGCGGCTGGGAGGGGGTATGGCTGTGAGAAAGGGGAAAGTTACATATTTTATAGGATGGATGTGAGGAGGGACGGAGACAGACAGTACCAGCAGCATGAGTGTGCAGGGCAGACTGTGGCTCAGGGTGAGGGATATGAACTGCTCACACCTGAACGCTAGCTGACATGCTGATGGATATGCCTCAAACGTTGGAGTCCAGGCGGCTGTAGGAAGCAGCCCTGACGTGGGCCTTGTCACATAACAGTGAGAAGAATGCAAGGCTGAGGCAGCACATTATGCCGGGGGAAGGAAGCACCCATCGGGCCCAGAATTTGGCACCTGAGTGCCGGCCTTACAGCCTCAATTGATGGAGGGGATGAGCTAAAAGTCTGATGACCTGCCGAATCAAACTTGACCATGAGAAACATACAAAGGCTCTTTTCATCGACTGGCTGGGCCACAAATGGGCTGTGGCTGGCATGTCTCATCAGGCCTTGGGCTAGAAGGATGCTATGTGAACATGAGCATTATATGATATGATATTGGTGTTGTGTTAATCAAACCCCATGCTAATAAAGCTAAGATATTGTCATGATCCAGCAGCTCAGGGTGGAGGATATTTTTATAACAATAACCGACATCATTACTCATGGTTTTGTTAAGTTATTGAAATAGACGCTAAATAAACATGCACTACCTGTCCATGTTATTAACACCTGTACACCTGCTCATTGATGCAGTTATCCAATCAGCCAATCATGTGGCAGCAGAACAGTGCATAAAATCACAGTTAACTTCAGTTAATGTTCATATGAAACATTGGGGGGGTGATCTCTTTGACTTTAACCATGGCATGGTTGTTGGTGCCAGGTGGGCTGCTTTCAAGTATTTCAGAAATTGCTGATTTCCTGGGAATTTCACACAGCAATCTCTAGAGTTTACACAGAATGGTGCAAAAGACAAAAACATTGAGCTACAGTTCTGTGGGTGGAAACGCCTTGATGATAAGAGAGGTCAGAGAAGAATTACCCGATTGGTTCGAGCTGCCAGAAAGGATATAATAACTAATATAATCACTCTTTACAACTGTGGTGAGCAGAGAAGCGCCTTGGCATGCACAAAACATTGAATCTTGAGGTGGATGGTCTAGAACAACAGAAGACCAAATTGGATTCCACTCCTGCCATCCACAAACGGGAATCTGAGGCTACCATGGGCACAGACTCGGCAAAACCTTGGAATGTAGATGGTGGAGGAACTCCCATCTCTTTCATCAGTGCAGAAGATGTAGAAACAGCACTGTTCAATTTCTTATAATATGTTGTTTTCAACGCTGTTAGTATGGTAATGATTCAAAGTTTTCGCTATATCTGTTTGTCTTAAAGGCTCAGTTGAACTATAATTACATGTACATTTACTCACTTTAAATAGAACAATTTGTAATTGAGCTGAGTAAATTAAGGTTAATGGCCTTGCTTAAGAGCCCAAAAGTGGCAGCCAGGAAATACTAGGATTGGAACCCACAACCTTCTGATCCCTCGCCAAAAACTACTAAACCACCATTGCCAGATCTTATGTTTTTGATTTGCTTATCAGTTGTTGGCTTCTAAATTACATCATCATCATCATTATCACAATTATGCCACTCTATGATTTACACTTCCATTAAATTACAGTACCAGATGTCAGCTTCGCTTGCTTTTCACATGCACCAAAAGTTGGGGAGCTCAGTTTTCTTGATCTACCCTACAGTTTAACCCTACTGCCAATGCTTCATCCAGGTTTTTGGATTTCAGTTTCTAGTTAGAGATATTAGAACTTACTTAACAGTTAGGACACTTATTTGCCAGGACATATTGTGCACACTATAGAAAATACAGTGCTGTTTTATATTTAAGCAAGTTTTCTGTTTACTCAGTCTTATTGGAGCTCTAATTGTTGGTTTTTGTGTCTCTGAATTCTTAATCAGGATTTATGTTTTTTTTTTCCTGACTTGTCCCCAGCATGTACGTTTGGGTTTATTGGCTCTCAGTGCAAACAATGTTTCCAAATCCCAGGTAGCACACCAGCATACCTTCAACATTCTGCTGCCTACCTGAGAATTCTGCAAACATAACCAAGAGGCTAACGAATATGTACGTGTGTGTGTGTGTGTGTGTGTGTGTGTGTGTGTGTGTGTATGTATATGAGAGAGAGATATATAGATTTGTATGTAGGTAGATAGAAAACTGCGCCAAGTGAGTAAAAAGGATGCGCGTTTGATTGAAAGTAGTAATGAGGAATAAAGCTTGTTTCTATGTTACTCTGTATACTTGTGTTTAGTTCATGCGGCTGACATGCAAGACTTGTATTTAGAAAGAGTGACATTTTTATGAATATTTGTCAGTGTTTTAGTGCTGTTTTACCATCCTTAGTCGGTGTACCATTTCTTAGGCAAGTTTTACTTGTCTATGTATGCAAACACATACATGGAGTGTATACTCACGGATTGTTTCAATGCCTGTAACCATGCTCAAATCTCCTGGGTGGAGAAAACAGGTGTAGCTGCTGAAGAAACCAGGCTTGGGTCAGACCACTCCCATATGCTCCTGATAAGCAAGCTGAGTAGCCATGCCCAAACACAGCCCATTTTATTAGTTTGCTACTCTAACACTTTGATTGTTATTGGAAGTTGGTCTACCTGCCAGAAATCGTTATAGAAACCGAATTCAGCTGCTTGATAAGTATATGCCAGAATACTTTGTTTAAGCGGAACACAAACAAATTTTAAACTGACCACTGACCTCAGAGAAAGTTTTGGATTATTTTCCACCAGAAATGTTATTTATTTGTCTTGCTGAGAAAACTTCATGCTTTGCTTGTTTATATTTTAAATTAAGTTTATTTGATGTCTTTACCTCAGAATCCATTTTCTAGAAAAACAGCTATTTGGAAATTTAAGGGAAGTGGAGCAGCAGTGCTATCGCTCCTCACTACACCAAATACTAAAGCAAACTTTACTTTTTCACTGTCAGTGTTCCCTATATACAGCATTAAGCCACTGAACTTTCTATATACTTTTTAGACTGAGGTCAGAATTGAGGAGAATTTTTTAATATTACATATTAAAAAAGCTCTTCATATGACACCCTCTTTGAGAACTGCCTGTCCCCCCCATTTCATTCTCCACATACAAGACTACAGTTGTGTCAGTAAGAACACCAATTCAGTTAAGACTTTTTCCAATTATCTTTTACACTCTTTCTATCTCTCTGTCTCTCACTTTCTCGCTGCAGGCTAGAACGGTTGGTAGACGTCCTGAGGAAGAAGGTGGGCACAGGCAGTGTCCGTACTGTGATCTGACTGGCCGGCGGGTGATGGGAGCAGACGGCCACATCTGGTGACCAGGCTGCGGTGTTTAACTCTGAGCAAACAGTCGAAGCCCTTCCTGGGCAAACACGGGCTGGAAGTGCTGCTTGCTCTCACCCTCAGCCCTTCATTCCCTTCTCATAACCTTCATACACACTTTCTCACTGTTACAGTCTCTGATTGATGCTACTGCAACCAGCCATTTTATCCCAACCGTGTCTTTGAAGTGTTATTTTTTTTATGTCTTGATTTGAACGATGTGTTCAGTGTCCAAGGATCTGGGTACCCTAATGAGGTCTTTACTTCTGAAATATAAAATGTTTAGCTTGCCTGTTTTGTATATTAAATGGTTTACAGAGTAATATCAGATGAACCAGGCAAGTGTTGGGTATTTTTCAGCATTAAATAAAGAGACCTTGATTGCAAGTCTGTACTTGATTAGATTTGACAACTAAGAAAATATATAAGGCTTTTTATTTTGTAAGTATAATTGGATTTTTTTTTCTTAAAGCATTTTTTTTTTCTATTTTTTATTTTAGAAATGTTAAAATATTTGTAAAGTATGAGTTGAGTATAAAAAGCAGCCTTGTGATGATAAATGTCAGACAGAGGAGGAAGTTATCATCATCTTTGAATGTGATAACAGATGTACGGCCGCTCACCACACCACAGGTTTTCTTAAACCCTGTCTGCTCCTGATAGTGGACATTCACCATATTATCAGATTTTTTTATTATTATTAGATGACATTATCTTAGTGAGAATAAATGCTAACGTTTTCAGTTTTTTAAACTGATATTACTGACCCGGTTTATACAACAATCATTACCATCTAAATCTAGTGTAAGTTCTTTCTCTCATTTATTTATAACCCAGGCGAATAATAATAATAATAATAATAATAATAACAATAGGCCTTTTAGTCACGCACTGTTGTGAAAAGTACTATGGAAATTATTTTTATCTACCGAATTTGTATTATTCTCACGCAACAAACGTTTTTTTTTTAAACCATCAAATTACTTTTTAAATGCTCATTTTGTGCTAATGATAAGGTCTCTCATAGACAGACACGGCACCGGTGATGAGCATCTGAAGCCGTGTCACTGGCTCGTCTTCATTAAGTAAGGCCTTTGGGATAAAATTGATGATAAGAAAACAGCTGAATTTTCATTCATTTGAAGAAAAGAAAAACAATTCTGACAGACAGTTGGAGCCTCTATTTTTTCCTCATGGACACATTTACAATTTACAAACATAAGCAGACCAAACAGATCCCTCGACTCCTGCCGAAAACTAATTACTAAGCAATTCTATCGAGATGGTTTACATTCCTGGTATTGACGGGATGCCCCTCATGAGCCCTCGCCAGTCCTCTCCATCCTTCATCTGAGGTGGCCGGTGTCGCAGGGGCCCGTGTGTTTTTTTGAGCATGATCGATTATGTCCTCAGAAACGTTGCATGGCCCGTTGGTCGGAGAGACAGAATAAAGAGAGGAGGAAGTATGGAGCTCCTGTTCTCCTGGCGCTGGGACGCGCGCGGAGATTCTCGCGCTCCGGTTACCGTGGAGATGCCACAAGTCGGGAATCCCCGCTCCGGATCTCACTCATCCCTCTCCCACATCTCTCTCTCTCTCTCTCTCTCTCTCTCACCACACACACACACACACACACACACACATTAAACTGTACAACTTTTCGTTTTCCCTTTAATACGAACAGAAATTTAGAACAATGTGATCTTTATGTTTGAGCAGAATCTGCGTGCACATTACAGGGATGTTAGGTTAGTCATGAGCCCAGGCTTTTACACTGCGGTAGTATTGAGTCTCTGCGGAGGCTCGCGAACGTGTTTATTGGGGTGGAACTAAAAGCAATCCCGATTATCCTCCCTAAAATCGGTAGTATGATGACCGGACTACAAAACAAGTTTTTATACGCTTTAATTAAAACCGTGTTTCGACAGCCTATGCTGAATGACCCTCAGAGAAAAGAGTGACTGATCCCGTTGCTATAACGACACGAAAGATTTCAAGCCTTTCTCTTTTTTAATCCCACCTCCTCTTTTCAGTCCGACATTGCAGGTCACTTATAGTCTGCTATCCATTACCTGAAATTAAAACACTGGCTCATTTGCACTGGGACAGACGAATGAGCAAAGATCTGATTTTTTTTTTTAATCTTACTTTCTCAGTCATTTTTGTTGGTGGTGCGCAGCGAAATGTGATGTGTCTGATTATGTGATTTAACTCAGTGACGCTCCTTCAGCTTTCCTGCTAAAACCTGGACAGGTCTGATGAACCTCCGTGTTCATTTGGCTCTTTGCATCGGCTAATATGCCGTCAATCTTATACACAGTTTAAAATTATTTTGCTCTTGATTGGTTTATTTATTTATTTATTTATTAATTATTTATTTTTACATATAAGCCTACAAAATTAAATAAATGTAAAAAACTACCATTTTAAATATTACATTATAAATATAAAATACAAGAATGTCGGTGTTGTTTGCGAATTTCAGTTGGCTAATGAGCACAGAATAGACAGATCTCATGAACGCCAGAGAGAAGACCACCAACCTGACATGGCTGATGCATATTAGGGGGCCACAAAGCCCTAATAAACTTCTCCAGTATAAAATGTAATGGAAAACCAGCTGCTTCTAAAGCTGATTTCGGATAGGATCTCTCCCCTTCTCCCTCGCCCTTTGAAAGCTTCTTTCATTTGTGTGTGATTCTGGAGGGGTAATGCTTTGCTCTTTTCGTTGGCCAAGCACAATTGTGTTATTGGAGATAATTAATTCAATCCCCATCAAAAGGTATTAGAAGCGCCTTGGCCCTGTAGTGGCTTTCTAAACTAAGAATGAAAAGACGGAGAAGAAAGGTCTACGGGTAAACCCGCTGATGGCCGCTTCTGAAGTAAAGGGCCCTGCGCATTGTCGCCCAAATTTTTGTCCATAAGGCTGAAGAAAGCTCCACATCTTTTGATGGGGGAACGAGAAATGCCACATGAGTTGGAAAACAAGGCGCTACTGAACTCTCCGTCCTGAACACTGCCTGCTGATAACATATGTTACGCATTAATAAAGCCTGATCGCCTTCACTGAGTGCACTTCTGTATGGAGGAAGTAAGAGAAGGAATAATTGTATAATATTACAAATTTATAATATGGCAATTTAAAACAAAGTTAATTTAGATAAAACGACTACCACTACTGCCGATAATAATAATAATAATAATAATAATAATAATAATAATAATAATAATAATAATAATAATAATAATAATAATAGCTATCAATAATAATAATAATAATAATAATAATAATAATAATAATAATAATAATAATAATATGCTTGTATTATTGTTGTTGTTGTTATTATTTATTTATCATAGACCTTACGATACAACTTACATACATAATCAGTAATGTTATTATTGTAGTCTATGTCCATGTTTAAATAAAATTTACGGAATTACACTAAGTAGTGTTTTTACACGGCATGAATTTTTTCCCTTAAAAATCGTACATCAATGTCTCACATTTTTGTTTTAAAAACGCATATAAAAATTGCGTTGCAAGAATTGCAAGAATTGCAAAATTGCAAGAATTTGGTCAGATAACCACAACACAAATATAGGCTATAGTAAAAATGTAATCTTATTTTGTGCCACACTTCTTTAGTATTAAGTAACTTTTCACTTACAGAAAGTGTTCATCGAACCTTTTGGGCTAAATGATTGAACTGTAAAATTTCTTTATTTTATCATGCTTTCCAATATGCAAAATTATTTATGGCAACCATTTTATCATAAGAGACATGTGAATATTTACAATTCAAAAAGCTATGGATAGAGTCTACATATTCATACATGGAATATTTTACTTTAATGAAGCAAGCTACAGTGTGTATATGTAATGTATGTGCTCTGTTAATTATAAAATTGATATATGGAATAAATATGTTTGCTAAATGTTGACAGGCATCAACACCTAAAACGATCACCTAAATGAATTGAAACGAAGACAAGCACAAAAATTACTAGTGATTGTTAGAACACATTTGTCCTGTTGGAGTAGTCTAATTGTAGTTGTTCAAAGACTAAGAAGACGTAGTGGGTGACCTGCATTTTGGTTGTCCTTAAAATAATATAATTAAATTACACACTTAAAAAAAATCTGTAAATCCGTTGATTGTTTCCATTTGTTATAAGTGTGCAAAATCACTTATATCTTTAACACATGCCATTGCATTTGAGAATTTTTAAGCAACATGAAATATGATTATCCCGCCTTATCGCTGCATTACAGCGCATCACTTCAATTAAAAATTTCTCCATTGTTCTGGTCTTATCTTATCCCTCTTAAAATTATTTTATATAGTTCAGGTCTCTATGGCTCTCAGGAGCTTATCAGCAATTACTTAATATCTTTATAACCTTTAATTTAAGATTGGTTTATCAACAACTAGGCCGGTCTATTTTGAATTTAAGTGCTCTGGAGGTCATTTGTTGTTTTGACATGTAACAATGCGTAATTAGTAAACGCATAAATGAACACTGTTTTATATAAATGTAAAAAAACAAAAACAAAAAAAAAACAAAAAAAAAACAATCACTGATAATTATGTGTGTAAATTAATTTCTCTTTCCGGCACGCTTTTTCGGCATCACGACCGCTTCACGTGCCCTTTTGGCTACCGACGCGTAAATAAACAAATTTCCACTTTATTTACGCGTCATGGTCTATTGCACGATGATTAAACGAATTTCATGGTTAGTCAGCCAAAATGCGTGTCTACAAAATACCACGATCAAAGTAAAATCTGTTCAGGTTCACGCGCCCGTCATGTAGGTTACGCTTGACAAAAAGATGATTTGGCCTCCCTATGATATTGTTAAAAATCCCATTTAAAGAGCGAGCAGAGCTTTTATGGAGAGAAGCTTTGAGGCCGCGCTTGTGTTAGACTTGGATTTTCTCTTGGTCTTTTACCAACACAAAGTCAAATCACACAGACTCGGCCAATGTGCACTTGTGTGTGCAGAAACCTAATCAGAGAAATGGTTTAACAGTTATAATGTTCATTTTATTTGTGTTTAATTACTATTGTGATTTGTGAATTATGTTTAGCATTACATTATAGTTATCCTGATTTATTTTAAGGCGTGTAAAAAAAAAAAGGCCCTTGCACTTGCTATTATTTGTCGCATATTCCTAATGACCAAACTGAATCTTGGTGCACTGACCATTAAAAAAGGGGTAAAAATCCAAATCAAAACAGACAATAATTAAACACCAATAAAATAAATAAAACGACACATATAGGTTGAAATTGCGCCATAACATTTCCTAAAACCTTGCATAAGACCCTGAGAAATGAAACAGCATCACCGACTCCTCCAAATATATTTTGGGCAAATTATGCAGGAGTTTCTAAACATAAACATGCAACGAAACACTAACTGGCGTAATTAGGAAATAACGTGTTTTATTCGCAATTCATTTTCATGTTTGATTAACTTATTTCAGTACAAGTTTTGGATTAAAGTGTTTTCATCAAACGAGGTAAATAAAAACCCAAAAACAACAAGTAAAATGACAACATCCAAATACATCTGCAACAGACAGTTATTTAGCGTTTTACCTGCAGCACACATTCCACAAGACCACAACTGACCTTCATTTGTACACATTGTAACACATCGGACATATTGGTTTGAGGGGAGTACATTATTTTACAAGCTCAAAATCGTTTTAAATACACTAGCAATTATTTAAAGGTGGATAATACAATCATTCAGGGAAACACTTTACAATATTTTATTATACACGTACACATTATTATACTTTAAAGCAACAGTCTTTAATGCACAGGGTGCATGCAAAAAAAATAAAATAAAGTTTATCTGTCAGCAATTGTTGAGTGCAGTAAATTATAAGACCAAACTAAGAAGTGTTAAGAACTGGCCTTGAATACACACCTTGGTAGTAAGAGGCCTCTAAAGCCGAGGGGTCCATGCTCGCTCTCCCAGCCATAGAAGCACTGCCGAGAGGCAGGCTGGAAGACATACCTGAGCCATAAGATGAATATTGCAACGCTTGTTCATATGCTTTCAAGTCCAGTTTGTGTTGTTGCTCCGAGGAGGACATTAAATTATTGATGGAAAACGGGTGGTTGAAAGAGTAATGGGGGTCTCCCTTTAGGTGCAGCTGAGACTCGTGGGCCATAGAGTGAGGGGGCAAAGGGAGAGAGGAGAGAGATGTGGCTGAGTTGGCCACGGGGTGTATCTGTGGGCCACTGCTCTTTAGTTCAGAGTTGCTACTACCATTTCTGTGGTCCAAGTTCTGAGGGCTTGATGACTGGTTTGCGCTGGTTATTGAGTTGGAGTCCACGGGTCCGGTCTTTGTGTTTGTGCTGTCACTTGAGGGCGAGCCTGACCCGTTCTGCTCTTTCCTTCCATCTGGCCCTTTACTTCCGACAAGCTTTTTCTCACATTTGAAACGCTTCTGTCTGCGGAGGTAACAGCCATTCTCAAACATATTTCCAGAGTCAGGGTGCAGGGTCCAGTATGAGCCTTTTCCCGGCTTATCTGGTGACCTAGACACTTTGACAAAGCAGTCATTGAAAGACAGCGAATGTCTGATGGAGTTTTGCCACCTTTGTTGGTTTTGACGGTAGTATGGAAAAAGATCCATTATCCACTGATAGATCTCACTAAGCGTGAGCATTTTGCTGGGTGACTGCTGGATAGCCATAGTGATAAGTGATATGTAAGAGTATGGAGGTTTGGCGTGCGGATAACTTCTCCTAAAAGTCTTGTTGTCCCGCGCCCTGTTAAGGTTAGGTTGGGCGTATGTCATGGGGCTCATAGTGGGGCTGATGCTTGAGTAAGGGTTCAGTGCGTTCATAGAAGTGTGTTGAGCTGAAATTGCATTCATATTTGTGGGACTAAGCGCGGTGCCCATGGACGATACCCCGCCACCCATTCCGTTCATTGCGCTGCTTGCGCTCGACTGCATCCCCGCCATAGTTCCTGGGCTAAGTCCAGCGCCGAGACCAGGGTTCGCATAGGACATGTTAAAAGAACTAGAGGTCATATTCCCACTGGTGGACATACTCATATAACTGTTCATACTGTTCATGGAAGTCAGTCCAGGATTCATGCTACTGTTCGTCATGGGCGAATAGACCTGAAATTAAACGAAACATACACTTTATTATTGAAAAGGCAATTTTGAGATTTTAAATTTGTCGGTTGTTTGAGAAAAAAAATCATCCTATGAAACTCGAAAAGACGCGTAAAGGCGTGTATATTTTACATGAACTTTAATATTTAATCAATATTTACTTAGATTCCGTATATTGTTCTACTACACAGACGAAAAAATGCTTTACAATAAACAAACATGATGACCAATAAAACAAACAAAACAATAAATGAATAAAACAAAACAGGTATCAGTATCAGTAGTACACCAGGATTTTTAGTTATAATAATTGAATGTCATATAATTTATGCTTTTTAGCCTCATCAAATACAACAAGAAAGTATGTAAGTAAGTAAATCAATCAATAAATAACGATTTAAAATATATCATATAATTGTACATATTTTAAAATTTACAATAGAAACGTACTATTCAGTATTATTCAATAATTCAGGTGTAAATGTGTTTTTAAACTATTTTAAAAAGTTCTTCAGAATATCAGAATATAATTTCTCATATCTCTCAGAGAGAGAGAGATTCACGTAAAATCCTATTTAAATACATTTAAAACTAGTACATTTCCAATATGATATCATTAAGCAGTAAGGCACGGCGAATCGGCCGCCGCACACCGGGAACACTACCGCCACCATGCGGGACAGCCTGCCTCAGGTAGCTTTACATTCAAATCTATCAACATTCATTTTTAGGGCTACCAATCGATCTTAAGAAAGTGATCAAGAAAGAAACCTCGCCTATATTTTTCCACCGTCCCGTAAGCCTATGTTCAATTTTTTGTATGCTTAAGTTAAAGGTACATAGTTTTAAAACTATTTCCCTCGTCACTCACGCTGAAATACTCAATATAATCGTACATACCTCCTGTGCATCGGTGTAATAGCTACTCCAGTCAGGAGTTTCGTGTCCTTCCATTTTCACTGCGCCCAGCATTACGGTGGAAATGTGCAGTTCGTCAACATGCAGGACCCAGCCCTGGGCTTTTCACAGATTGTCCCAGCAGACGGTGTGCAGTCAGTGGTGAGGGTTTTTACGCGACGTTGTTGGATAAAGTGAGGAACAGTCGCGAGCGCCGTGACTTGAGCGCGCTGTGGATCTTCCCCTCGCTGTTACGTAGAGAGCGGTACAGCCCACTGACATGGTCTCATTTGCCTACCAGCCTTACCCAACTAACACCTGAAGAGTCCTTGCCGATTTGGGATAGAAATCGTTGTCGTCTAAGTTTATAACAAGAACTACATTCATCTACATTTACCCCAGGTGAAGAAATAGAAAGTAGACCAACACATAAGCACTGTAAAAGCTATAAGCCACATTTAAAACGAAAATAACCATAACTCAAGTATACGGACTGTTTATTATTTATTTTTTTATAAACAGCAATCTTTCATTATGTAAAGCTCGTATAGTAATAGACATATTTATATTTAAAAAAAAAAAGAACAAGAAAAACGCAGTAGCATGAATGTAATTTCGAGTGCCCTATACAGTATAAAGTTGAAAGAGCTCGTGCAGCACACTCCCTCCCCACGCGCTCGCGGAGAAATACAGCGCTGCACTTCCCACTGTACACCTGTTAATGAGCGAATAACAACACTGATCAGCCACTTACACCGGATTATCTCCGAGTGATCTCTAACGTAATTGCAGCACAAATCAATTTTTCACGGGGCGAAATGAAAGGACTCTTGAAGCAGAGCAGTTAAATGTTTTTAGAGAGAGAGAGAGAGAGAGAGAGAGAGAGAGAGAGAGAGAGAGAGAGAGAGAGAGAGAGAGAGAGAGAGTCACATACGAAATAAAGACTGAGATATTTAAAGATATTTCCCGTTATTAATGTATAGGCCTGCTAAAATGACTGACAAGTGGTGCGTAATGAAGCAATACTATTTAATAGGTCTTATTTGCACATGTATAATGTTTACGTCAATACACACTGCATTTCATTTAGACCTAGGCCATTTTTTGTGCCATGATTTTATGATTTTTATGTGTTTACACATTTTTGCATTTGTTATAGGCCTACGTCATATGCACACATCATATAGGCCTATTTGCCAGCATATGCTACAAATATGTGCATCGAGGAATATAGCAATTATTAGTTAATAATGAGTAGAAATTCTTAAATGAACACACATCCCATTGCAAAGTAATACTGAAAGTCTGAAACTGGAGGTTTTGAAACGCGAGGCAATGATCATTTTTACAGTGTAGTTAGATTATTGTTTTATATCTAAAGAGTGTAAAAAAAAGAAAGGTTGGTTTACACAAGGCTATGACCTGAGATTAGTTGTATGTTCTGCATGTGAGCATGTAGCCTACCTAATCTATGTTAGTTATAGTAAATTTTGGCCGACGGAGAGGTACTGAGAGAAACAGTTTTAATGGCGAAGTTTATGTGACCTACACAAAAGCTACCTAGGCATCTTAGCTACTAATGAATGATTCTAACAGACGAATATCTGTAACTGGCCGTTTCTGATGTTACTATAAGCGTACAGTATCCTGTCAATAAAATAATATTTACATGATTGAAAATAGTGTTCGACATTTATGTATACAGAAATTGCATGCAGTCTCTACACACACGCTTCCTAATGGTCTCTGGAGTCACAGATCTCAACAATTGGCCGGCGATTTTTACACACACACACACACACACACACACACACACACACACACACACACACACACACACACACACACACACACACACACACAGTTTTTATTTTATTTTATGACCTACATCATCAAGTCAGTACAGAATAACATTTTAGACTCCCAAAACATTGGTTTTCTAGCACAACATTAAATTTTACAGATAAATATTTGTATGTCATTAAAGAAAGCTGCACAGTTACGTAACTGATGTACGTACCGTAACGTAACGTCACGTACACTTTTCAGACAAAAAACCACAATGAAGCTTGCCAGGTTTTGCTGCAAAAATAAGAAGCAAGTGTGATAGTCAAAGTCTTAGAAGAACTGTAGCTGGTTCTGCAAGATGCGCAATAAAACTTTCAGCTAAGCCCTTATAAAACTGCATTAAATGTACCGGAGACTGCTGTTTTTATTTTCATTTTTATTAAAGTTTTTTGTCCCACCAAATATTGACTTTGTTTCATTTACTACTGTTTACGGTATTTTTTTTATTATTTAAAAAAAGGAGAAACATTTAGTTTCATTATTTTGAAGGCATCTTTGCTCTACAGAATTGCTTTGCATGTACCTAAAACTTATATTAAAAAACAAATCTCACATCACCTAGATCTGATGTGACTGGTGTCAGTACTGGTTCCAGTATTAGTGGTGCAAATGTAAAACAGTATTTGCAGCTCTTTTTTGGTATTTTGCTTGTGTACACAAACATTCAGTTAGGAAGTCCTGTTTAATACCTGGTTAAATGCATTTAAAAGGACATCCTGAAAGCTGATACTTTTCTTATCCAAAATCTGTTGCCAGGACATTTTGACAGTTGTTTCTGTTTATTCTGTGGGCTGTTCACCTCAAATGCATAGTGTGAAATGTATGTTTGTTGAATTTAGATCAGGTGAATCTTCCTTGTAGTAGTAGCCTACTTAGGATAGTATTACTTCCTCAGTGTTCATGTGGGTTTACTCCTGGTTCTCCAGTTTCCCTCCACTGTCCAAAACATGCAAGTAGCTGGATTGCTTATACTAAAATTACACCTCGGTGTGAATATGTATGTGTGTGTGTGTGTGTGTGTGTATGTGTGTGTGTGTGGTGCTGGGATGCCTGCCTTACACTCAGCGGTCCCGGGATAAGCTCCAGATCTGAAGATTAGTGAAGATGAAGGAATTGTTCATCTTGTCAACCATTTTTTTTTCAGCATTATAAATACTTTGGGAAATATATAAAACTGTTCACTTTTCTCATGTTGGCTTATTTGTGTCAAACTAGCAAGACAAGTGATCAAATGCGACCTGTATCCTTAAATATTCACCACATACAGTGCCCTCCAGTAATATTTGCACCGTTGGTAAATATGAGCAAAGAAGGCTGTGAAAATGTATCTTTTGTTCAAAAAAATCACAAAAATACTCTGCTCTCATGGATATCAAACAATTTCAAACACAACATAAGTTTAATTAAAAAAAATCTTTGTTAAATATAGGTGTGCAACAAATATTGGCACCCCTATGAATTCATATGAGAAAAATATATTTGAAATATATTTTTAAAATATTTTTAAAAAATGTATACACCTGGGTGAATAGGAACAGGAAATTATTAAACCGTGACTTCCTGTTTCACAGGTAACACATAGGCAAAATTCCTTTAGTCATTCATAACAATGGGTAAGACCAAGGAATATAGCTGTGATGTTGTTGAGCTTCACAAAATGGGAAGCGGCTAAAAGAATATATCAAAAGCATATCAATATATCAAAAGAAACTGCTCATTTCTACTATCAATACAATAATTAAGAAGTTCTAGTCAACTGGAAATGTTGTGAATCAACCAGTTATGATTCAACCTGTGTCTATATTGTCTGTGAAGAGGATTGTTAGAGTGACCAAAAATCTCCAAGGATCACAGCTGGAGAATTGCAGATGTTAGTTGCATCTTGGGGTCAGAAAGTCTTCAAAACTACAATCCAAAGTCACCTACATTACCACAAGTTTTTAGTAAGAGTTTCAAGAAAAAAGCCTGTACTCTCATCCAAAAACAAACGCAAGCATCTTTAGTTTGCCAGACACTACTCAAACTTCAAATGGGATTGGGTTATGTGGTCAGATGAAACCAAAATAGAGCTTTTTGGCAATAAACACCAGATGTGCTTTTGGTGCACACAGAAAGGTAGCCATATGGGAAAAGTACCTCATGCCCAAGGTTAAATATGGTAATGGTTCTTTAATGTTTTGGTGATGTTTTTCTCCCAGAGGAACTGGACTCTATCAAATATCAACAGATATTAAATGAAAACCTGACTCCCTCTGCTAGAAAGTTAAAATGGGTCATGGTTGGATCTTCCAGCAGGACAGTGATCCAAAATATACATCAAAATCAACACCAAAATGGTTTACTGACCACAAAAGCAAGGTCCTGCCATGGCCATCCCAGTCTCCTGACTGTGGGTTGAACTGAAGAGGAGAGTCCACCAGGATGGACCTCAAAATTTGAAGGATCTGAAGAGATTCTGTATAGAAGAATGGTCTCAGATCCCTTGCCATGTATTCTCCAACCTCATCAGGCATTATAGGGGAAGACTTAGAGCTGTTCTCTTGCAAAGGGAGGTAGTACAATGTATTGACTAAAAGGGTGCCAATAATTGTTTCACACCTATATTTAACAAATATATATTTTTTTCCTGATAAAAATGTGTTTTGTTTGCATTTGTTTAATATCACTGAGAGCAGAATATTTTTGTGATTTAAAAAAAACAACAACAAGAGATCGAAAGGTTAAACAATAAAGACAATTTTTCACAGCCTTCTTTGCTCATATTTACCAAGGGTGCCAATATTAGTGGAGGACAGTACTACCAGTGAATAAAACCAGATCACAACCTGTGTCTGCTGTGTCAATTCTGGATAACTCCCAGCTAATCACCCATCATCCTCACTTCCACAGATTGTCTGAAATACCTGTTTGAAAATGGTGGATTCAAGGACTTCAATAAAGCCTATAACAGACATTTAAAAATATAAACATAAAACCAGAAGTTCTTGCACAAACAGATCATGCCCAAAATTGTTAATCAATATAATTTAAAATTTATCAAAATTGATTAAGAGCCATCAGCATAATTTTCAAAAAACTATCTCGGAGTCTGCATCCGATTCCACTATTTAATAGCGGACATTAATTTGACCGGCAGAGGGAGCCACAGAGATGCTAAGGATGTTTAAGAGGAAAACTGTTAACACTGTAATTCAGATTTCTTCACAACCTCAAGGGAAATGAGAACCTCTTTAATTCATTTAAAAAAGGGCGGGGGGGATATTCCACATGCAGTGATATATTTCTGATAATAAGGGTGCGTACTGGATGTCACTTCATACATGTGTCTCATCTGCAATAAACAATGTCTCATCAATCCATAAAAAGTCAAAACCATGATTTTATAATTTTAGTAAATTCTTAAGTCTTTTGACAATTATGAGAATATTAATTTAGATCTGTTCAGACTATGGTAAGCGTGTGAGTCCTATAAGAGCTATTATTAAACTGTCCAGTTCAACAGTTAATTTATATATATATATATATATATATATATATATATATATATATATATATATAAAAAGCCGTAAACCCTTTAAAGCCTCTCCTCTCCGGTAAAGCTAATCATTGTATGTGAACTAGAGAAAGCTGACAGCTTTATCAATCTTGCCATGAGAAGCAAAATCATATTTTATTTGCAACACACTTCAAGCTATAATTTCCTCCAATAAAATATAATTATTAATAGTTTTAATTTGCTATTATGTTGTCTGATGTCTGATGTGGAATAATGGGTGATTTAAAGGTGTCTGCTGTGAGTTTATTGAAGGTTTGAAGGGGTGTCCAGAAACTTTGAAGGATGTTCAAGAAGTCATTCTTTTGTGACCTGGACATCTAGCACAGAGTACAGTGACCTCCAAAAGAATTGAAACCCTTCATAGAAATAAGCAAAAGAGGATTATACATAATAAACTTTAAAACCCAATTAACAAATGTTCCACTCAAGCAATAAGAGAAACTTTTTTAAACCATTTTTCTGACACTTAAAAAAAATACTTAAAAAAAAGTATTTCACTCAAAAATATATGTGCCAAATTATTGACACTCTTAAGGAATATTTTAAGTAAATGCAAACAAATTGCCATTCTTCTAAAACATTTTTTACTTTTCATTTGCTCAAGTCCCTAGGAACTGTTGTTACCATGTCTTGTTTCACTGGTCTATAAATATAAGGTTGCACACATAAAATCCTTTTGTCATTCATTACCTTGGGGAATAATACAAAGAAATTTCAGTGCAAAACAAAAAGTTGGTTGTTGCACAAATCAAATAATGAATATAAATATACCATTAAGGACAACATAACAAAAGTTCCACATGAACTGAAATTTTGCCAAAAATATCGCCAGGAATTAGATGTCTGGGTTATGCATGTAACCCTGTTCCGTTTCAAAGGGAACGAGACGTTTTATTTAGCATAACACTATGGGAGCACCTCTCGCGCGACCAGCTTCTGAAGCTTGTGTAAAATCATGCCTATTTATAGGCCTGCCATTTATAATCAGCCTCTATTATCTGAAGCAAACATACAATTCACAGACCTTCCCTGGTATGACAAAGCTACACAACTTCTTGTTTTCCTTCTCAGGGAACAGGGTTTCATGCATAACCCATACGTTCCCTTTCAAAGGGAACTTCGACGTTGTGTTTAGCATAACACTGTGGGAAGGAGAATACCCACTCCGTCATACCAAGGGTATGGCCTGTTCAAAAAGACCCAAGCCTGAGGGTCACTGCAAGACAATCAAGCCCCGGGGTGGATTTAATATCCAGGCTGTAATTATGAATGAATTTGTGTGGCGTAGACCACCCTGCAGCACACGCATCCTGTAAGGAGATTGCTTGCACTATCCAATTAGAGATGCGCTGCTTTGATACAGCATCACCTCTACTGTCTGTGCCTAGGCAGACCAGCAGCTGCTCTGACTTATGCCATTGGCCGGAGTGGTGGACATAAGTACAGAGAGCCCTTACTGGACACAGCAGGTGCATTCTCTCTTGTTCTGGTGTGAGGAGTGGAGGAGGGCAGAAAGCCTGCAACACCACAGGGTGGGCAGCCGATGTAGGCACCTTAGGAACATAATCCGGCATAGGATACAGGAAGGCCTTGGCTAATCCACGGCAAAGCTAAGACAGGAAGGGGAAACCGAGAGAGCTTGTAGATCTCCTACTCGCTTGAGAGATGTCAGGGATACCAGAAGAGCTACCATTAGAGTCAGAAGCCTCTCAGTGGCTGACTTTAAGGACAGAACTTCCAGGACCACAGAAAGGTCCCAGGAAGGGATGTGTGGCCTGCAGATTGGCCTCAGCTGCCTGACACCATGCATAAACCTTGAAGTTAGAGGATGTTGCCCCACAGAGGCTCAATTAACAGGGGTGTGGCTGGCCGAAAAAGTGGAAACGTAAACCCTGATTGTAGAAAGAGCCCACCCTGCTGAGAAACGTTCTTGTAAGAACTCCAGGACTGTAGCTATTGCGCAGTTCACCGGGTCTAGCTGACGTTCCTCACACCACAAGTCAAAAAGTACGCCAGTTGAGTGCATACAGTTTCCTTGTGGATGATGCTCTAGCGTTTAACATGGTCTCTACAACCTCAGTTGTGAGACCAGAATCTATGAGCTGATGCCCCACAGAGGCCAGACCCACAGTTTCCATAGATCTGACCGATTGTGATAAATCAGCCCTCCGGCTTGAGACAGTAGATCCACACTAAGGGCTCAAATGGGGCACCTGACAGACCCTCCAGACCACAGAATGGTCCCAGGAAGGTCTGCACGGCCCGCAGATGCGCCTCAGCTGCCTGAGACCACACATAAACCTCGAAGTTAGAGGATGTTGCCCCACAGAGGCTCCATCAATAAGAGCTGGCCGAAATGGCGGCCACACTGATTGTAGAAGGAGCCCACCCCGCTGAGAAACGTTCTTGTAAGAACTCCAGGACTGTAGCTATTGCTCAGTTCACTGGGTCTACAGTGGATCCCTGTGGATGGGAATCTCACAAGGAGTGCCATTTAGCAGGGATATTATCTCTGAGAACCATATTCGAGCTGGCAAATAAGGTTCTACTAGCAGCAGACATAGACTGTCTTAGTGAACTCTTGCTAGAACTTGTGGGAGCAGAACGATCGGGGGAAAATTGTACAGATGTGACCTTGGCCACTTGTGCACCATGGCGTCCAGCCCTAAATGTGCGGGAGGAGTGAGGGCAAACCACAGTGGGCCATGTGCTGTCTCCTCGGAGGTGAACACATGCTTGGCCAAACCTCGCCATATGGACTCTACCACTTGTGGATGGAGTCACCAATTCCTGGGCCTCAGCCCCTGCATCAACAGGATGTCTGCCCCCATATTCCCAGAATGTACATTGCACTCACTGACAAACTTTCCTTCTTCCCAGAGAAGAATTAGTTGCGCCTGCCTGAACAGGGGACACTGTCAAAATCCTCCCTGGTGGTCAATATATGAGACTACCACTGTGTTGTTTGTAAACACATGCAATATTTCTATGTGGAATTATGCATTATGCACCTTTTAGATCTATCATCACAAACCAGTCCTCAAACTGAATCTGTGGAACGATAAGTTTGGGCATCAGCATCTTGAACCTGTAAGTCTGAAGAGTACAGTTCAGATGATGCAGATCTAAAATTGGCTGCATACTCCTCTATTTTTTGCGGACCAGAAAATAACGGCTGTAAAAACCACTCTCCCTCAGGAAAGGGGGTACATGTTCTATGGTACCTTTGTCCAAGAGGGATCTTACTTCCTGCGCTAACATCGGGCTCTAGTCTGTGCTGACTACTGTGGTGAGCACACCTCTGAACCGGGGGGTCGAGCTCTAAAATGGACCCGGTAACCCTTTTCTATGGTAGACAGAACCCATTGAGACACATTTGACAGTAGTTTCCACGCTGCCAGACGGTCATTTAGTGACGTTAACTATTCCACATTCTATTGGACAGCTCGCTGAACAGAGAACACTGAAAACTTGGGACAGCCTTGGCTAGGGGAGGCCCTACAGCAGCACTTGGAGCTAACTGCCTTAACAACCTCATGTCCCCTGATACATCCCTCCACGACCCCTCAGGACTGCTCTTCTTTGTCTGCTTGGCCTTTATGACCATTCTCAGATCAGGCCTAGTAGCAGGCTGCAACTGTGGCTGCCCGGTTCCCCTGGCTGTCTGCGGATGTTGGCGGGCTGCCATGCTTGCCTTCTGTGTCTCCCTTGCACTAGTGCTGGCCCGGGCTTCACTCGTGGATGCTGACTTGTGGTGAACTCGATACAACAGGGAAGGAACTGGCTGAATACTGCCATATGTCGAGCTCATGTAGGCCTGCAACACTGTCATTGTCTGCAGTGACCCACAAGCAAGACTAATACTGCATAGGCGTTGCCCACCAATGCCACGGTATCCATACATGGTGGCTTGGATGGCAAAGCCGACCCCCCTAATTACCTGCCGTCGATGAAGAGAGGTAGCTCGCAAGCGCCTCCTCCACAGTGGCCAAATAATCCAACATCGTGGGGTTATAAATATGGCTTATGCATGGTTTTCCCCAGAAGGCTGATATTTTGTCATGCACTTCTGGAAGAAATGGGAGTTTTCTGCAGTGTGAGGGATTTACTTTCACTATGGAGAAAAAAGCTCCTCCAGCCTTAGAACTCACTTCCAGCAGCTCTTTATATGCTGCTCTCACTACACCATTCTGGCTCCTCGGAGTCATAGAAGAATTATTACTGTTATTTTTGTGTGTTTTTTTGTTGTTGCGTTTGTTTTCTCCCTTTTGGCTTTCCATAGCGGAAGGAGTCGCAAAACCCGAGCTCCAAAATCCCACAGAGAGCTGAAACCGGAAGACAGAGCAAGAGATAGAGCAGCGCTCGTCTCCGGCTCCTTTTCGGGATTCATAAGAGATCCCCCGGACCTGAGACATCTAGCTGCCTCGGCAGCAGCCGGCCCAGATCCATGATGCTCTGAAACCCAACTCGCTTCGGATTGTGAGAACGAGTCACGAGTAGAGCTACCTGATGTAGGTGTTTCGATGCACAGCCTCTTGAGGCTGTCATCGCATTCCCTACCCCTAAACAATTCACCCAGAAAGTGTGCACTATTCCCCATGTTGAAATGGGATCAAGCTGTAAAACAATTCCTGAATTCTCACACTAATTTTTTTTTAAAGGATAAAGAAGTTCTGAGATTTTGAAAAAAGATAGAGAGGAGTTGAGCGTCTTTTTGTTTCTTTAAACAAACAACCAACTGAAGATAATAAGGCTAATGGCGCAGTTCACAGGTGCCATATTAATATCACGGAACGCGCTAAATTGCCACGTCACCTGATCATGGCAGACCTATAAATAGGCATGATTATACACAAGGTTCAGATGCCGGAAGAGGTGCTTCCACAGTAGCTGCGTTTACATGGACAACAATAATCCACTCTTAATCCGATTAAGGCCATGCTTTGCTTAAAAATTACCATGTAAACAGCAATTTTTATTTACCTTGATCTAATTAAGGTAATAATCAAATTAAGCTCTAATTGAATTAAGACAGGTGGACACCTTAATCGGTTCCATCGTGTCCTGTCGCAAAATGCGGTGAACTCTCACAGGACGTTCATAATGTGATTAAGGTGTTTACATGTCTGTAATACATGTCCATAATGCAACTAAAACAGGAGTACTCCACGTGTCTTAATTCTATTAGAGTTTAATTAGTGTATGACCTTAATTAGATTAAGGTAAGTAAAAATTGATGTTTACATGGTAGTTTCTTGGTAGTGACTTCTGAGGGGGACTTTGTTTTATTTCGCTCGCTTCCGAGTTTGCGCGAGCTTTAGCACAGAGTGGTCACAGGTGTGTGTAATTTCAGCTGATAATCTTTGCTATTTAAACGCCTGAGTTTGGGAACACGTTGCTCGTTATTATTTATATATGTTGACATGTTCGTAGCGGTTGTGCCGTCTATGTTAAAGACGAGTGTGTTAAATGTCCCGTTGCCAGTTTTCCTGTGTAGACCGCATTACCCTGTGTTTGTGTCTAAGTTTAATAAAGACCGTGACCTGCACCTGTATCCACCTTCAGTCTACGTGTCGTTACAGTCTGCAACTTTGCTTGACATTACGGGAAGAAACTCTATGCTGTTATACTCTCCATGGCAGACAACAAAAATGAATTTGTGTTTAATTTGTTTTTGTTTTTCATGAAGGGTGCCAATAATTCTGAAGGCATTGTAAATCTTAACTAGCTATTATACATATATACTGTCAGTGAAATGTTTTTGAAAACCCTATTGGTTTTTTTAGTTGAAAAAGACCTAATTTTAAATACAATTGAAAATCTAACTTGGGAATAGGTATACAGTGGTTTTCACACAAGTCCTAAAAGTAGATCAAGAGAATCCAATTAAACAAATGAGACAAAATATTATACTTGATCATTTATTTCTTGATGGAAAAATTATCCATTATTACATATCTGAGAGTGGCAAACGTATGTGAACCTTTAAGATTTGCAGTTCATTTGAAGGTGAAATTAGAGTCAAGTGTTTTCAATCAGCAGGATGACAATCAGGTGTGAGTGAGCGCTTGTTTATTTAAAGAACATATAGGAAAATCAGATAATGTTTTAGGTCATATTTATGCAGATATAATTATGCAGAAAATTCTAAAGGGTCACAAACTTTCAAGCACCATTGCAAGTGAATCAAGAAAAGTTTATTATTAATTAATTTATTATTAATGAATGTTTAGTGTTTAATGTTTAGTGAAGTAATGTGACTTTTTAAAAATTTATTTAGTTTGAACAATCTAACCTAACTGAAAAAGGCTAATATCTTTATTTCTTTAATTTATTTAATTAAAAGGTACTTGTAGCACACCACATAATCATCTTTTACATATTGTCTATGTTTATTCTATAGGATTAACAAATTTAACCTTCCAAGTGTGCCTGATTTTAATAAAGCACTTATTTAGAGCCCCGGTAGTATCTGAAAGTGACCAGTTAAGTTCAATAAAGTTTTAGGTTTCCTTATTTAATTTCTATTCTGTATTATGCCTGATCTTTGGCAGTAATAGTGATTAAATTGTAATTAAATATAAGAAACTCCAGGTGTTTTGACCCATAGCTTGAATTCATGTCTTGTCACATGTTTGTATACTGAGTTTTTTTTCACGCTTTCCCAATTCTTTTATCATGTGGCATGTAGATACCTCTTCATCTCACAATATGTCATGTTGCTTGTCTCTCCACTGACAATGCGTTGAGGGTGGCCTCTGGCTCATATGAAGTCTCATTTTTAAGCACCTGAGGTAGTGACTAGGTTGTCATCAACTCCCACAGGGCCATTTAAGAGGCACTGACACAGCAAGTTATTACCCTTCACCTCCCCCTTCCCCGGGTCAGCCTGGAGCCTGAACCTTGCTTACTCCCCCTCTTAGTAGCTTGTTCACTCAGATCACTTCAGGATTTACTACCTGCCATTGCAGAAATGGACTCACTCCACTCCCCTTTCTTGAAAATGTTCTCTAAAATGAGTGCCTTTTAATGACTAGCTTCCTTCAGTTTGTGAAGTGTCATTGAAAAATTCACTGTTGGATGCAGCTGAGAGGTTTTAAATGAGCGCAAACTGCCTATAGACTAGATGGATAGAGAGAGGGTTGGAAGTTGCCATTATTCCCTATCTTAGGAATGTTTCCTTTCAGAGAAAGCAGGGTTGATGACTTTGGCATGACCTTCTAGGTCTGTCACTGAGGCTTATCCATGCCATACAGAAGTGATAAATCTGTGACATGCCAAAGTAAATAGATTAATTTGTTGCTGTCAGTGGAGAAGGATGAGGCGATGGGTCCTCTCCTGCCTGACCAGCACTGTGAGCCCACACACAGAGGGAGGCACAATTTCACCTTTCCCTGTCTCCAGTTCAAACAGTGGTGAGACGTTGTGGAGCAGTCAATCTGTGTAAATAGACAGATAAATCATCAGCTTAGCTATAGTTCAGAAACAGGTATTAGGTAACAGCAACAGTTGTCAGAACAAACTCTCTGAAGTCTCATAGTATTAATGAATATTAATTGCCAATATTAACTGGCTTTACCACCTACAACTTCAGAAGCACTGTTTGCACAGCTGACAAAGGATTTTAATCTGAAACATGCTATTTTGCCCACTATGCTTAAAGTTTACCACATATACATGTGGTATATGTGGTAAATATAAATATGGACGTAATTTAGGTAATTTGTGATAAGTACCTTTTGTGTTATACAGTATTTGATGAATCATTGGACTGGTGGATCATTCAATGAATGAGCATGTTCATAGCAAATCCTCAGTTTCAGGCCAGAATTCAGTCTGGCTGACAAGTCTCACACTCACAGGTGCACAAGAAGTTGTTTTCATTCATCCAAGTAACTGAAAGTAATAGTATGTCTAGACTGCTGAATTTTTAGTTTAATCCTGAAGTTGTAAAGCTCATCTGAGGAGCCTACACAAGACTCAGTAGTACTACAGTGCTGTGAAAAAAAAGTGTTTCTTCTGTTTTTGTGTATATCTCATACTAAATTGTTTCAGAAATGAAAACAAAATGAGATTTTAAAAAATGCAACCTGAGTAAACACAAAATACAGTTCTTAAATGATAATGTTATTTATTGAAACAATAAAGTTATCCAATACCAACTGGGCCTGTATGAAAATGTATTTGCCCCCGTAGTTACTAATTCCCCAAATATATTAAACAGAAACTGTATTCTTAATGGGGTTCAGTTGGTCTAGACACAACTAGGCCTGATTATTCCCAGCCCTGTTCAATCAAATCAACACTTAAATATAACTTTTTCCAACAGCATGAAGTTGGTTAAAAGGTCTTACACAGTAATACACTATGGCAAAATTGAAAGAATTAATATATTCTGAGGAAGAATATCATAAATTATGAGGAAGAAGTTGATTGAAAAACATCAGCCTGGGAAGGGTTACAAAGCTATTTCAAAGGCTAAGGGAATAATTTGCACTGGCCAAGGAGATGATGCTGGAACTTTTGTTTGGTGCTGTTCTAAAGAAACATAAAGATGAAGAAAACAATCAAATTTCCCCACTCATTTATGATATGGAGTTGCATGTCAGATAAAGGACCAGGGGAGACCACAACAATCAATGCACAGGTGTACACTGAAATTTTGGGCACTTTTCTCATTCCATGAATAGAAACTAGGTTTGTTGATGACTAAGTCATTTTTCAGTATGTTAATATATCTTGCCACAGAGCAAAGAGTGTTAAAGCTTTTCTTCAGGAAAAGCAAACCAACTGAATAACATGGCCAGCAAAAATTAAATATCTATGTTGGAAATTTTAAAAAAAATATCCATGACAAGGCTCCATCCTGCAAAGCTTCCAACCTCTATTCAAGAAAATTGGAACCAGATTGATGGAGAAAATTGTTTTTTGATAGTGAAGTCTATGCCTCAAATAATTCAGGCCATCATAAAAGCCAGAGGAGTAGCAACAAAGTACTAATTGTGATTTTTTTTTGTTGTCCATATTTTTTTCCTCAACATTGAGTGATTCCATAATTTTTCCTCTACATGATCTGAAAAAAAGCAATTAATTAAAATAATGTCATTTAATTTGTATGATGTATGTTTCACAAATCCATAATGTTCAGCTATATAATTTTCACAAAACAAAAATTTAGTTTTGTGTCATAACTGTGATTTGTTTATTTGCTACGAATAAAAAAATAAATAAAAAATCTGCGTGAGCATCCTCTAAGTGTGGTGATTCCATAATTTTTGCCAGAGGCTATAATTAACTTTCTTGCAGTGCCATCAAATGCTCTAGCAGACTGGAATAGCATATGGATAAGCCACCAGACCACAGATTCAGTCAGTGAGGCATCCCTTTTGTCTCTCAAGAAGTCATGAGCTACATCTAGTTTAGAAAAGCATGTTGAGGTAAGGCTAGCTAATTTGTTGGCTATATTTAACAAGTCAGCCTGTTTTATTGTTAATGCCAGGTTTGACTAGGATCGATTCCAGTAGCTAACATGGCTATGCAGGAAGTCAAATTCTTGCTAATGGTAAATATTGCAAACTTACAGAGGTCGAATGATGTTTTCATGTACAATGGCATAGTTTCTTTAAAACAAAAATCATCTAAGTATTTTAGCAAATAAAGTTGCATAACATTTACTTTGTCAGTTAAAAATTTATTTTTTACTTTTAAATTCTTGAGTATATTTACAAGTAACAGCTTTTTACATTTCACTTGAGTAATGTTTTGGCTGGATACTTCCAGCTGTATTTGAGTAACAGTTTAACACATTATCTGTATGGTATATGTTTCATATATGTTTACATAACTTATAATTTCTCAGTACTTTGTCTACCCCTGGTGGACATACTGTATATAAAGACTCAGTGATCAGTAACCAGTGTATGGGGAAACAATCGTTTGAGCCAAAATTAAACATTATGGGAAATTGTCATAATCTTTATGAACAATATGAAAAATAAGTCTCGTCTGTTAATTATAATAGTTACTCTCTCTGTGGTGTGGGTTGTATCAGGTCACTAGGTGGCATCAGATACACACGCAAGTTCACATAATTGCACGTAAGACTGTGGAATTGGACAAGGAGTTCTGTTATATAGGGCAGAGTACTGTAGAGCCACAGCTCTTCAAAATGTGAAGGCTTCAAATGCTCAAAGCAAAACCAATCTAGTCCACGAAAGGCTTAATAAATAGCTGACAAGTTGATCAGGTTTGATATAGATATGCAGTATAGGAACCCAATCATGATATACATGATAAGCAAGTAAGCAACACATTGTGCTGTTTTCTCCTCAGTATTCAGACAGTAATATTTAAAATGCATTTAGCCTTTCTTTTCCGTTTCGTTGTTACTAAAAATCTTAAGTGTGTAAGTAAAATCTATTTGTATGTCATTATGAAAGTGTTGCTGTGCTACACTGCACACAACTGGATCTTAAGGGTATGGATAATAGATGATTTGATTGGATATTTATTTAATAGCACACTAAATCGCACCCCTTTGTACATGTCACTCCTCTTCACTGACGGTCACAATGATTCCAAAACTAGGTCTATATAATGTGCTGATCTTATGCCTTGCTTTTA
This sequence comes from Ameiurus melas, assembly GCA_012411365.1. NCBI lineage: Eukaryota > Metazoa > Chordata > Actinopteri > Siluriformes > Ictaluridae > Ameiurus > Ameiurus melas. The sequence goes on along the minus strand of CM022761.1, from coordinate 18,113,570 downwards.
CAGTATGACAGTAAAGTCCCCTATAATTCTTCAGTAAAATAGTTATTTATAGTAAATGCATTAAAGTCTGTTCAGGCAATGGAAAGAAACAAACCCTCATACTTTCATGAAGAAGAATCCAGCAGAATCTGGGTTATAGATGGCCTGATAATCCACAGATTTAATTTCAGCAGCTGAATGAGGATAAAGTGGATAATTGTTTTGCTGAGGGTTGGTGACAGCCAGAAACTCTATAGCGAAATCCTCTGGTCTATGAGCAGGGAGACATGTTGCTTTCTATCTTGCTACATCTCTTTGAAATCCTTGTAACACAGGAATTGTTGTCTCATTATGAGTGAAGAGTCTTTCTACAGATGTGGAGGCTTGAGTTGGACTGCCATGTCCTTTGCCATTATGTTTCCAGCTGCTCCAGAGTATTTTAGTCTTTGAGAATTGATTGTGGCATTAAATACAATTTGACTGTAGCAGTACGCTTTCAATCACTGAGAATTTCATTTTGTTCAGTAGCTTGTCTGACTTCCACAAATGAAGGTGCATATCATCACAGGGATATGATCTTAATAAATTATATGAGACAATAATGGTATGTGCTCAGCTGTAACAGCCTTTAAAATCCATCATACAAGAGATGTATGAACCCCATTTGCATAATGATCTCTTTGCATCAGTTTGATTTGAACCTTTCTATGGAGTGTTTTTTCTAAATACAGTCTAAAAATACAGGTTCATTCTTTTGCTGGTGAGTGTGCATAAATTCAGAATGGTACCTTTATATCATTTGCATATCTTCTCTCCACTCTTCTTTTTATTTAACATTTTTATTTTATTTTTAAATGTCTAAGCTTGAAGCAAATGCAGAGATCATCTCACTAAGAAACCCTAGCTATTGTTAAACTACTATACCTGTCAGGATGATATGGCTTGGTAAGCCCAGGCTGTGAAATGTTTTACAGATACAGATTCAAACCACTGAGGTAATTTTGTAGCTATTCTGAAACGTTTTCACCAAGTTGTTTTCTGTATCCTTCACCAATCTACAGATTGCTAAAAATCGCAGAACTGATAATTTTTTTTTTAATCAGCCTCTTCATTCTGTTGCTGGAAGCACAGTATCTCATTTTCTTTTGTGTAAACATGGAAAGCTGGAAGTTTACCGAGGGTGCATTCCAGACGGTATGTCTTAATAGTGGTTAATAATTTTTCTACCATTTTGCAGTTTTGTTACTTAAAAATCTCTGGACTTCAATATCTTGAGGCTGCTCTACATGCTACAGATGGACCAGAATTATGATGCTATAAAAATATTTAGTAATGCTACAGGGGTCTGTACATAACAGAATATATAACTGCCAAGCCAAAGATTATCACAAAGTAAGGGAATAAGCTGTTATTACATGTTATTGCCCCAGTATTAAAAACTGATTTTTAGCCATGAAAGATGTTCCAATCTTAGGCAGACAAAAATATTTTATATGTATAGTCTACAATATGACTTAAATCATTCTCATTATAATTTAATGTGCAAATACTATTTGGCTGAGCCTTCTTTATGAATGTAGAAATAAAGGACCTTTTAATGTTGTTACAGGATAGTATTTGTGTGATATGGAACAGTTTGACCCAGCAAACATCATTTTGAATACAATATTCAACAGAGTGGAACAAAGGAATTGCTTCACTGATGGGACGTGAGAACTGTATCCTCCTCCTTAGTTTAATTACAAACTGCCTCTGAACATCTTTATTGGCTGCTTCAGGTGGTAGTAGAAAACTGTCTTGGCCTAATTACAAAATCATTATCGAACTAAAAGGAAGCAAATCTAGCTGTGCAGTTCACACACAAACAATCCTGACCAAGAATTGATACTCCATGAAGAGATCACTCTTAACTATAAATATAACTATAAATCAAATGACCCATATGTATTTGAAACACAGCCCTCTTTCCTTGAGCCACACAAGATAAATATTAAATTGAAGTAACTGTGATTTTAGTAAAGTTATGTAAGAATATCTGGAACTTTGAATATGCTCCTTCTTTCTTTGCATAAACTTTGATGGCATGGTTGCTGAAAGAGTTGCTACTATAAACTGATAGAGAACCTTGGCAATCTTTACTGCATTCTGGAGACTGTTTAGTCCAGAATGCAGTTCTGGGCTTGTCTCTGCTCCAGCAGGCAGTCATCCAGTATTTTCTGCAGAATGTTGCCAAAGCCATTGCCTTCCTGATGGTAGCTTCCAAACACTCAGCCCACCCCTCCCATCCTTATCCTGTCAGGAAAAACACAGATGATGGTACAAAACATTTATGGAATAGATAGATAGATACAGTAGATAGATAGATAGATAGATAGATAGATAGATAGATAGATAGATAGATAGATAGATAGATAGATAGATAGATAGATAGAGAGAGATAGATAGATAGATAGATAGATAGATATAGATAGATAGATAGATAGATAGATAGATAGATAGATAGATACATACATACATACATACATGCATACATACATACACACATTATTGATCCCCAAGGGGAAATTCAAGATCCCAGCAGCTCAGAACATCTCACAGAATACATCATACAATAAAATAAAATATAAGCAGAATGCTAAAAAAAATAGTAAAACAATAAAATATACCAATTACAGATTCCCAGACTGAGAATTGAAGGTAGGGGTTATACATGTGGGCTAATATAGTCCACAAACAGTATAAACAGTAGAACAATCACACATTGAGTCAGTACACAACATTGTTGTAAGAGGTCATGGAAGTGTATGAGGATGTATAAAAAGGTGAAGAAGCAGATAGACTATGCAGAGAAGTCTATTTCACCTCTTCCTTTAAGTGAGGCATTGAATAGTTGTATAGCCCTTGGGACAAAAGACTTCCTCAGCCTGTCAGTTGTGCATGGCAGTGAGCGTAGCCTCCAGCTGATTGGGCTCTTTCGGTTTATGATAGTGTTATGTAGTGGATGACAGTCATTGTCCAGAATATTCATCAATTTGCTAAGGGTCCTTTTGTCTGACACTGAAGTGATACACTCCAGTTCCACTCCCACAACAGAGCCAGCTTTCCTTACCAGCCTGTCCAGACGTCCAGCATCCTTCTTCTTAGTGCTTCCTCCCCAGCATACCACAGCATAGAAGAGGACGCTGGCAATAACAGACTGGTAAAACATCCAGAGGAGCTTGCTGCAGACATTGAAGGACCGCAGGCTCCTCAGGAAGTACAGCCTGCTCTGCCCTTTCTTGTACAGTGCCTCAGTGTTGACTGACCAGTCCAGTTTATTGTCCAAATGCATTCCCAAATACTTGTGTTTACCACCTCTACCGTAACCCCCTCAATGGTGACTGGCAGCAGAGCGGGCTTAGACTTCCCAAAATCTACCACCATATCCTTGGTCTTAGCAGTGTTGAGTTGTAGGTGATTGAGTTTACACCATTTCACAAAGTCCTCCACCAGGCTCCTGTACTCCTCCTCCTGCCGAATATGTGTTACTGTGACTTTTTCCAATGTATTTTCTATGTTTGTTCTATATTCCTTTACATCTCTGACATCTCTGTCAATAAGAGACAGGTATACTCTTAGAACTATGAATATGATATCAATGCAATGATATACCAATATATCAATATATTTATTCAATATATTTCTATGTTGTGTATGTAGGAAGCAGTGGACAACTGTTACTTGAATACACAATAAGGTCAAATGGACCTTTACACCCATATGTGCATGTTGAACATTCGATTCCATTGTTGGTCCCCATTTACTGTTATAATAACATCCACTCTTCCGGGAACTCTTTTCACTAGATCTTGGTTTGTGGCTGTGGAAATATTTGCCAATTCAGCCAGAAGAGCATTAATGAAGTTGGTTACTGATATGTCAGGCGAGATGTACTGCTGCACTGTCTTGAGTTCTTCCATACCAACCTTGTTGTAAACTTGCTGCAAACAAAGTCTTTATGGAGCTCACACTGTGCACAATGGGTGCTTAATTAGTCAGGAATTCAATTATCTGTCATATATGATAAGGTCCTTGAACCAACTATCAGATTGTCAATTCGTAATTTGACAAACACACACACACCACACACACACACACACACACACACACACACACACACATTTATAGATGATATATACCTAAACACTTAATGCACTTTAATCATTTGCTATAAATATTTTTAAGGATGTTGTTACATCTTAATGCAGATGCCTTCAGGTTGCTGGCGGATTTGACCATGACAATCAAAATCAATAGCACATATTCTTTTGCACATTATTCTGCTGTGTGTTTCCAAGAATCATAAGAATAAGACATTTTTACAGACATTCTTTTCTGTTGCAGATCTTCTATTTCATTACCACTTTTCCATGTGCAGAATACATTCGGGCACTTAAAGGTATTATTCAGATCTGGGTATACGCTTGGCTTCCTCATTCACAATCAATTTCCCTTTTCATTTTTATGGTTCCTTGAGAATAGAGTGCATCTTCCCTGTTAGAAAGAGACAATGTGCTCTTGTGCATGTGGAATGTAATAACTACTGATTAGCTGTAATTTACAACACTTTTCTGGCTTGCTAAAGTGCCATACAAACTGCATTAACTGGATCAGCTGTTGTAGTGCTTTTTCAATTATAAATATTCAATAAAATTTTATTCCTGGTTATTCAGTAACTACTATTTATTATTTGGAAGCTACATTAAACTCTTACTGTATAGTTATTAGAGTTAGGAATGATGGTCTAGAGAGGTTAAGTACTTGATTTATATTTAAATGTCTTTAAGAACCATTTTTGTACAATGTAATGAGAGTGAATTAAAAACTTCTGCTGTATTTGGAAGGAGTATATGTGGTCTCAAAGCTACATATATATCACAGCTCAGAATGTCAGTTTTTAGTTAGCTGTACCTCTGGCCCTTTTACACGTGTATAAGAAATTTTTTACTGACATACAGCAAATGTACACTGATCAGCCATAACATAAAAACCTAATATTGCCTAATATTGTGTCGGCCCCGCTTGTGCTGCCAAAACAGCTCTGACCCGTCAAGGTATGGACTCTACAAGACCTCTGAAGGTGTGCTGTGGTATCTGGCACCAAGATGTTAGCATCAGATCCTGTAAGGTGCAAGGTGGGGCCTCCATGGATTGGACTTGTTTGTCCAGCACATCCCACAGAAGCTCGATCAGATTGAGATCTGGGGAATTTGGAGACCAAAACAATACCTTGAACACTTTGTCATTTTTGCAGTGTGGCAGGGTGTGTTCTCCTGCTGAAAGAAGCCACTGACATTAGGGAATACCTTTGCCATGAATGAGTGTACTTGATGTACATGACAGGTGCCATTGTAATGATATAATAAATATTATTCACCTCACCTGTCAGTGGTTTTAATGTTATGGTTGATGGTGTGGGCGGCATATACCATCAACCATAACATTAAAACCACTGACATGGACCTGACTGGTGTGGGTTTAAACATTGGTTAAAATAGAAAGGTATTTGTGTGATTCATTCATTCATTAACCATCACTAACTGCTTCATCATGGTCAGGCTTTTGGTTGAAGTCTGTTTTGGAAATACTGTCTGCAAGGCAGGAGCACCCTGGGTGAGGTGGCACTCCACTGCAGTGCACCATGAACACACACATTCACACACTCATTCACACCTTTGGGGAGTGTATTGTAGACAATAAAATGATGAGCATGTTTTGGGGAAGGGAGAGGAAACCAGCAAACCCAGTAAACTCATGTTAAACTGTGCACAGGCACAAGCTCAGGATTGAACCCTAGACCTGTGAAGTGGCAACAGTACTGTATCATTAAACACACAAAGATGTTTACAAAGGCTTTGAATTGGCCTTAATAAACAATGAAGAGATTCAGCTGTTTCATTGAGATGCAATGGTCTCAGGGAGCAGGATGTGACTGTGAAAGTTAGAAATTTTTGCAAACAACTTAAATGTGTTTTCTGTCTTCTTTTTAAAAATGTATGTTCATTTTCATTGCTTAACCTAATCTTGAAACATATTCTCATGAGAGCAGTTTGAAGACTTACAGAGCCTAAGGGCTAGAATGTTCCATACAAATGGTTTGAATGACACTTGATTAATAGTGATGTTCAATCTGAACTCTGCATTTTGTTACTCAAATCAGAACATAATCTATTCTACATGTACGGCCGTCAGAGCATTCACTATCCATTCAGTGTCAGAAACTGATCACCATTTGAAAGGCACAAGCATTCCACCATGGATATAGAGCAGCTTTAATCAGCCTAATATCAGAATGACTAACAGCACATTTCAAAATGAACCACATGCATGGTGATTATTAGGAGGTATTTCTCAATAGCCTGGCATGTAGGAATTGTTTGGTCTGCCTGAATTCATTGTTTAGTAATGAAAGAGCATTCTCCGAGCAGCATGGATCCAGGTTAAGAATACAAACATATTACTCTGTCTGACAGCATCACAGCATATTCAGATCAATGGAACTAGGAGTAAAAGCAACATGGAATGCAAAATAGGTTTTTAAACATCTTTTTGTCAAAGTGTTTTGTGGCTTTGCTAAGCATATATGGCCATGACATGGCACAGTATACGGAAATAATTTTATTGAATATTCACTTAGCCCTTTCCTGCTGGAAGTCTATGTGGAACAAGTAATGCTTTCATGCACTGTGGCTATGATGAGGACAATAAAAGGCCAAGGGAGATTTTTACCTATACAGGTCACAGCTGACTTTCTAGCTAGCTAGCCTTTCAACCTTTGTTGCTCCAGGGTCTACAATGTTGTTTTCAAGGATAATTCACTGTAATAATAGTATTTAATTTATTTTATGTATGTAGAAAGAGGGGTCTGTTTTTCTTAATGAAAACTATATTGTCCAGTTAAAATCTAAGGACCTTGGCACATTATCCATGTTATGCCATGTTATCTTAGAAATTTAAAATGAAATTTTTGCTCTGTTATTGCAGAACTTACATTTCACCATCTACCATCCATTTATTGGGCCTTAATATATGCCTTGAGCAGCAATTCTGCCAATGAAAGATGTGTCATTATAGGGAGATAACAGCAACTTCAGCCTGAGAGTCCTTAATTGCCCTCCACACATTAGAGCACTGCACTAGCTATTCATTTACAATTCTAATTAAACTGATCAAATCATTTTCAATTGCTTTCATTTATTTTCAGATTTAATTGCAGTTTAGCATGTTACAGTTCACACTGCTAGTGGCCTTTGTAATATGACACAGGCCTTTTTCTGAAGTGATATGTGGATAAGGTTAACATGCAGTATGAGCTAGGGGCCTGGTCATGTGTACGTGAAGCCTGAGAAGAAAAATAGCAGCTCTTTATTAAGAACTAAGTAAACCTTCAGCACAAGCAAAGTTGAAAGAATATTAAAGTAGTTCATATATTTGTCAAGTTCACTTACCCTGTTATCCATCCACGGCAGCATGGTGGGGCATTGGGTAACAATGCTGCCTCACAAAGTCGGGTTCCAATTTTGAGTTGGTGTTACTGTATGGGCCTTCACATGTTCTCCTTGTGTTTGCATGGGTTTCCTCCAGGTTCTCCGGTTTCTTCCAACTGTCCAAATACATGCACATAAGAGGACTGGCTAATCTAGCTTGCCCCAAGGTGTGAATGAGTATATGAGTGTGTATGTGAATGGTGCCTTGCAATGGACTGGCATCCCATCCAGGCGAATTCTTCAGCCTTGCACCCAGTGCTACTGGCAGTTGGCTCTGGCTCCACCATGACCCTGACCACGATAACGCAATTACTGAAGATGAATTAATATTCTACATTCACTATACTGTAGTTTGATGTATAATTATGTTCAAATATAGTATTAATTTAGACTGCTGAAGACTGTTGATGACATTTGGCATGCTTAGTTCATGTATTTTTATCCCTGAAAAAAAAAAGTGATCATTAGTCAATCTAATCAATATATTTATTACTTGTTCTGTTATGCTTAATGGCATTGTGAAATCTTTTGATCTCTCTTTTTATCACTTTGGGGAACTTCTAGAAATAAAAATATATTCCAATGCCTCAGTGGACTTCATATTTTTCCAAATGACAATGATAAAGTTCTTGCATCTGGAAGGTCAGCCCTAAAAAAAGTAACAAATGAGGCTGCACAATTCTTTATTGTAATAATTATGATATTGGAAAAATTGCGTAAAGCTCAATAAAATTAACTTTCCACTACAGATTTCCATTTTGCACTACAACCTACCAAGGGTAAATGGGGAAATACAGCAGTAGCAAATTATTACAATACATTGAAATTTAGGCTATTTAATTTCAAGTGACCAATGTTGATATCCCTTCTCTGTGCCAAATTCTTGGAATGTTCCAAGCATAAACAACTAAGCAAAAAAATACATTTTCAAAAGTTTCTCACCGTAGTCCTGGTAATTGGACTAATTTTTCAGTCAAGATGTAATTCAGTCAAGAAGACAGAAGATGTTTCACCTTTGATTAAGGGCTTCCTCAGGAAAGTCCTCACCATTTACTCACAGTGTGAGATATTGGCATTGTGAGACTGACATGGCACTGGAGTTCTGAGATGTGAATCAGAGTGAAACCAGTGAGGTAACCATGTCAGGATGGTCCAGTTTGACTTAGATAAAGATTCTTTCCAGAATGTGTACATGGCAGACAACTGGGTGCTGACTTGCGAAAGTATTTGATTGTTGCTTTACTCAAACTTCTCTGTCTTAGAAGTAAGCTTGTAATTTCTTTTAAGGAAGCATCAATTTTAATTACTTTATTCTAACTGCTAATATTAATCTTGCCTTTATATTTAGCTGTCTATAGGCAACTTTGTTGGTGACAGAAAATGTTATTTAAAGTCTGATCTGAGCTATCTGACATTAGATACTAAATATATATATATATATATATATATATATATATATATATATATATATATATATATATATATATATATATATATATATATATATATATAAAATAAGATTGGCCTAAACTTTTTGAGATTGTACCTTGTTTATAGGATACAATACTATAAAGAAAATAAATACACATTAGAGCTCATATAACTAAGACACTCCTTACTTATTCTTTTGTGCAAAACAAGAGGCAAATGGTTGCTATGGTTACAGGGTAAATGCAATGCTAGATTTCTACAGCATTTGTTCAGCAACCTAAAATGGACATAATATCAGGATACTCAATTTGCATGATTGGAGATTAAACCTGGGAATATCAATGAACAGGTGGTGCTTTAGTGAGCGATTCAATTCTCCATATACTCATTCCACACCCACAATCTTTAAAATCACAATATATTGCTTTGATCATAAAATACACTTTATTGGTGGACATTAACATTAAAATGTTCCCTGATGCTTTGCTTCCCTATATATCCAAGCAATCCGGAATTAAATATTCACAGCAAGCCACATTTGTAAATGTACTGACAGAGTGATGGTAATTTATGGAAATGTGGAAGGCAAATGGGCTTTAAATGATCTTTGTTGTCCTTCTCCTTGAATTGATAAGTGTGGTGTTTTCCACTACAGCACTCTCTCTCTATTAAGAGAAATAGGATATTTAACAGCATTTATGTATTCATTAACATCTCAATAGAGAATAAAAAAGGGACATAAAGTAGTATTTTCCAGTTATAACAATAATGCATCATATCTGGAATATACACACCCACGTTGATGATGAGATTTTTCATACAAACAATTCTCTTTTTAGCTCTTCAGCCTGATGATTCTTTTGTGTGTGGTCATCAATGAATTTAGGGTGATTCAGGACACAATGTAGCATCCTTAGCCACATTTGTGCAGGTGAATATTCCCCTGCAGCACGGTACACTCACTGTTTTATTTTAATTTATTTCAAATTCAGACTCAAACACGGCTCGCTGAAAACTCAATATATTCTTTTTTTGTATACTATATGGTCAAAAGTTTGTGGAAACGACCATATTTGTGAAGGGAAATTCTTAATTTGATAGTACACAAAGACATCCAACTTTTTAGCAATAGTTTGGGGAAAAACCACATATGCGAGTCCATATAATGTACGTGAATTTATTGGTATTATTATTATTATTATTATTATTATTATTATTATTATTATTATTATTATTATTATTATTATTATTATTATTAGATATCCAATAAACCGATTTAAGAATGGGTTATTTTATTCTAAAAATATCATTTATTGCAACAACAGCACAAATATTTCAAATGCTATTAAGTTTAACATATATTGAAAGTCTAGTGTTGAAATTCCATAATGTACTAAAACCACTTTGTCTAATATGTATTCTCAAAGCCTACTTTTCTTTTATCCATCTCTTTTCCGGAGCATCTGAGTGTGACAAAACACATTTGGCCTCCTCTGATATGTACGCCAACACTAGATGGTGCCAGAAATAAGCATGTGTTTCAAATATAATTTGAATTTCGAATACCGCTGGCATATAGCAAGAATCACACAACGCATTCAAATTGCAGTCGAAATACATTACAATGCATCATTAAACTAAAATATAGGAAACGTATCTGAATGTTTTTGCTTGCACAAATGCTGAAATCCCTATGGCTGCTAAAATTATTCATAGAAGGAATATAGAATGAATAAAGACAGTTTGTATTATAATGAGAAAAAGACAGTTGAATACAATATAACACATTTTGAACACATTACTATACTATTAGTTATTACAGCTATACCCAGCGCAGGAAGTCAGCTATGCAGTTTGTGATGAACTGCTATTTAAAACAACATTAATTAGGCTACAGAAAGCAATGAGGAAAGTTGTCATCGTGTGACGTCTAAAGTAATGCATCGTTTTGACAGAGTCGTTTTTCAAAGTAACGTCATTGTGCAGTGTGTGACGTCGGGAGCCTGAGCCCGGCGCGAGGGAGCGGAACTATGCTCGGCGGCGCTGGGTGCAGGTGCGCGCGCTGCGGCGAGATTAGACAGCAGAGAAGATGCGCCTTCTGCACTTAAAAACAACACGACCGGAGATCCGCTGAGGTCTCTCTCTCGCGCACACACACACACACACACACACACCGCTCTGTCATCCGGACCAGGAGACTGAATACAGTGTCAGTATGCTGGCTAACAGCACATTCCCCCACCTGGAAGACGACTTGTTCTTTAATTCATCTGGCAATGAAACCCTCGGTGAAGCTCACGGCAGCGCGATCCTCATCTCCTTTATCTACTCTGTCGTGTGCCTGGTCGGTCTCTGTGGCAACTCCATGGTCATTTATGTCATATTCAGGTATGCCAAGATGAAAACTGCTACAAACATTTACATTTTGAACTTGGCGATTGCGGACGAGCTGCTGATGCTCAGTGTGCCCTTCTTGGTGACGTCTTCGCTCCTTCGCCACTGGCCGTTCGGCTCGTTCTTGTGCCGTCTGGTTTTAAGCGTGGACGCCATCAATATGTTTACCAGTATCTACTGCTTAACCGTCCTAAGTATCGACCGATACATCGCCGTAGTGCACCCCATCAAAGCGGCCCGGTATAGGAGACCTACAATTGCCAAGATGGTCAACTTTGGCGTGTGGATGTTCGCGATCCTGGTCATTTTGCCCATCATCATATTTTCCACTTCCACACCAAACTCGGACGGCTCGGTCGCATGTAACATGCAGATGCCCGAGCCGCAGCGTCGGTGGATGGCAGTGTTCGTGATTTACGCCTTTCTCATGGGCTTCCTTTTCCCGGTGCTTGCCATATGCATGTGTTACGTCCTGATCATAGCGAAGCTAAGAGTTGTGGCACTGAAAGCGGGCTGGCAACAGCGCAAAAAGTCCGAAAGAAAGATCACGCTCATGGTCATGATGGTGGTCACGGTGTTCGTGATTTGCTGGATGCCATTTCACGTCGTGCAGCTCGTGAACGTGTTCGAGGAGCGCCACAACGCCACGTTCAGTCAGCTGGCCGTGATTTTGGGCTATGCCAACAGTTGCGCTAATCCCATCCTCTACGGCTTTCTGTCGGACAATTTCAAACGCTCCTTCCAAAGGATTTTATGCCTCCGGTGGGTGGACAGCGCTGCTGAGGAGCCCATCGACTACTATGCCACGGCGCTGAAAAGTCGCGGGTACAGTGTGGACGAGTTTCAGCCGGACAACCTGGAGTCGGACAGCGCGTACAGGAACGGCACGTGCACCTCCAGAACTACTACACTGTAGTGCGCTGCACTGGCTTTACAGTTTGGTGACGTGAACAGATAACACACAGAACATATCGTTGCCATGGTCATTGGACTATCTTGTTTGTTTGTTTATTTATTTCTTTGCCTATTTATTTATTTATTTATTTATTTATCTATCTATCTATCTATCTATCTATCTATCTATCTATCTATTCTATCTATCTATCTATTCATTCATTCATTCATTCATTCATTTATTTATTTATTTATTTATTTATGTGCGTGTGTGCAGGAATCAGTTGTTAACCTTATTTTATAAAAAACACTGTCTGTTTTATCAAATAGGTGAATTCAGGCATTTCCCCGAAGTCTTCAGATCTACCTTCCTCAAGACTTTATCTCCAACTATAATCATACCCACCTGCCCATCTAATCATTGCCTTAAGAAGTTCTTGATCAAGTAAAACATGTGTGTTAGATTTTGGTTGGAGAGAAAACCTGTAAGAAGCTAGATCTGAAGGAAGAGAATGGTGACCACTGCTGTCGATCCATCCATCTTCTACCACTTACTCCTTATTCAGGGTCAAGGGGAACCTGGAGCCAATCCCAGGAATCATCGGGCACAAGGCGGGGTACACCCTGGACAGGGTGCCAGTCCATCGCAGGGCACAATCACATACACACTCACACCCCATTCATACACTACGGACACTTTGGACACGCCAATAAGCCTACTATGCATGTCTTTGTACTGGGGGAGGAAACCGGAGTACCCGGAGGAAACCCCTGCAACACGGGGAGAACATGCAAACTCTGCACACACATGGCCCTGGGGGGAATCGAACCTGGAGGTGTGAGGCGAAAGTGCTAACTACTAAGCCACCGTGCGCCCCCAGAGTTTTTATATTAAAACATTTATACCGAATAATCGTAACTGATTAGCAGTTATTTTAGGAGAGCTGGAGAAGCATTTTCATGAACCCAGTTTTTTCTTATAGAGCTTGTTAAAAGATTTAAAAGGCTCTGTGGTCACTTTCAGTAAATGCCACCAAAACAATCAAAAATAAACACTAATGCTTAATATGGTATTCAGGGTGGTTTCTGCCTCCTGCATATTTAATGCAATTTGTGTGAGTGCCTGTAGACTGTGAATCTGCATGTTCTGTTTAGTTCTGTGTTAATTTCTTGCCCACTGTGCATTAAAGGAAATGCGTGCAGGAAAATGATTGTGTCCCCTAACTTACCATACTTTGTCGCTCAGCTTATTTGTGACATACCTCTATTGTTTCTATTCTGGATTCTTAACTTTGTTTGAATTAAAGGAATATTTTAGCTAAACGTGAAAATTTCACAATTTTACCCACAGTGTAGTGAATCAGAAAAGATATGTTTAGTGGTTTCTTCTTTAGTCTTGCACTAGAGCTATGAGTCTAATGTAGGCAACTATTATTGTGTGTGTGTGTGTGTGTGTGTGTGTGTGAGAGTGAAGAGATCTCATGATACTGTAGATGCCAAACTTCAGACATAAAAAAGAAATCTCTTTATAGATCATTGCAAGAAATGTGAACTTTCATACAAATACATTAATTTTGAGATAGAAAACTCAAATCTCTGTCAAATTATACCTCTTATGCAAAATTTCTAGAATTTACATCAGCCTAAAACAAAGCTAAAAAGCATGATTTCCAGAAAAAAAGAAGCAATTAAACAGGTAGGCTTATGTATATTCAGTGCATTTCAGGTATTGCCAAGTGAGACCACTGAGTTTTTTCACAATATTTCATGATTGTTAATTTTTTCATCTTCTTTAGTCTTTTTATCCTGGTCAGGGTGATGGTGGATCTAGAGCGGGGAATCCTGGGAATATTGGGTGTGAGGCAGGAACAAACATACACACACCCACAGACACAGAAACACATACACACAACACACACACACACAGACACACATTCACATACATATATACATATTCAGACACTCATTCATACCTTAAAGGGGCTATTTCAACTAGTCAGTCCATCTAGTAGCATGTTTAGAGATATGGATGGAAAACAGAGAAACCCAGAGAAAACTCACATGGACACAAAGACGTGTGTAGTTAAATTAAACATTTCGGTAAAGCCATTTGCTAAGCCGAATATTCATTCACTTTTTCCATAGAGTCTGATCCATTCAGAGCAACTGATTCTTTCAAGGCTGCTGCCCTTTCCTTTGCCCGTTTCCTAGCACGTCTCATAAGGCAGTATTTCACAATGGCCACAAAAATCACAACCAGCACCACAAAGATCAGCAAAGCTATAATTAAAGGGATGACAATATTTGACAGGTCTCCAGTGCTTTCCTCAATATTAACCCCACTTTCAGTAGTAGTGTCAGTGGTTGGTTGAGATGAAGTAGGAGACTTCTTGTCCACGGAAGAGGAGGTTGGTTTATTCCTGACTTTGTTAGTGGTATCAGTGGCTGAAATGAACAGGGATGTTTTTGCTTTCTTGCATATTTCTGAGTCTTCACGGTGAACATTGTTCTTAACATCAACACACATACAGTTATAAGAGCCTTGTGTGTTAATGCAAGTGAATTTACAATTATTTGGTTGGTTACATTCATCTACATCCACACAGTTTCCATAATTATCTTTTTTGAAGCCATTTTTACATTCAAGACAAAGTTCATGTATGTCTTTCTCTGTTCCACCTACCAGCTTCCATTCACCGGTACTCCTTGAACAGGTCAGCGTGATAATGTCTGTGCCATTGCAAGAAACCCAAAGCGTATATGGATCACTCTGTTTTTTTATGATATCATGAGCCCCGAATATATTTGGTTTAGAAGTACATGCTGTGTTCTTACTTGATCCTTTATGTTTGCAAATAAAGGGCAATTTCTTGTTGCAGAGCTTAGCAGCTAATCCCCAGCTGGCTAATGTAGAGCCTTTATACTCCACCGAGAGTAGTCCACAAAGCGCATTTGTGCAAGTACCACTTGGTTCTTCTTTCCATTTATTAAGATCAAATTTAGTGCTGTTATCTACAGTCCAGTAGAAACCCCTAAGTGGAAGATTTTCCTGAACACACTGTGTCCTCTCTTTTTTCAGTCCAATCCAAAATGAGGAAGAGTTTTGGTCTCTTTTGTCCTCAATGACTTTCAGAATCTTTGAAGTTTCTTCCTGGTCAGGCATGTTAGTCAGAGAGCCATCAGATGCACATAATTTCTGAGCTTCTTCAAACGAATAAGTGTCCAAGTTTACGGAGTAGAATTGTGTAGAATCAGGGATGCTGAAGACAACAGTCAGAAAGTTGAGAAAACATAATCCAGTCTGGTAGTCCATGTTTCTCTCTTCTGCCTTGTGCTCATCAGTGGTGACTCTATCAGTCCCAGCTCACACTGACTCATTAACCCACCACCTATTTTCTTAGCCACCCTATGAGGTCCTCCCAAGACAACATGAACAGGATATGTGCTCAGTCTTGATACGGCTCTCCACTTCCTCTTGGGCGTTGGTGTTGCTAAAGCAAAACAATAGCAACGCTAAAAGAAATTAGCCACTTGCATAACCAAAGCTTTCATATCTCGCTCCCACAGACACACTCGCACTAGAGAATTATAGATGAAATCAAAACAAAGAGAGAACAAGGAAAAATCATTGTGCACTGCCTAAGGTCAAATAAGCCTTGACTTCAAGAATCAAACACAACACCCAAAACACCTGAATTAAAAAGCTGATTTTCTTTAAGACGCAATGACCATGTATGCACATATTGGTAGACATGAAGCCACAGCAAGTTCAGTCCTCTATCAACATATCAACATATGTGTAACAGGATGCACTGAGTTCATCCCCTCATTACACTAGAGAATTCTGTCCACAGTAGCAGTAAGTTCAGATTACCTCACACACTTAACATCAACAGTTTCAAATGAGTGTTGATTGACTTCAGTAGGTTTGTAAAACATCTCTTGAGACCTAAAGCAGTGTTATATATCTAACAGCAGCTGTACTATTCTAGCTCACTGATGATCTTTGTGATCCAGATCCAGTGCCAGATGCTTCCTGGAGGAAATGGCAATGAAAGTCAGGAAGTAACGTCACAATTGAAATGCTGGATGCTGCTTTTCATTTGGGAGTGTTAGGGGGTGGACACCATTGTGGAAGGGAAATAAAGTTACAAGGGACAGGAAAAAGAGTCACAATAACAAAATGGATGGTAACTAATAATTTCTTGTTTGGGGATTGTCATAGGGTGTCTTGACTGAGGCTTAGGATCATTATTGCTCTACTATGAACACAGTTGATTTTAGCTGGTCACAGTAACTGATACAATTACTCTCATAAATGATCTTTTATCTTTTATGATTAAAGATGTGGTTAAGGTGGCTTTGTATGAATGTACTCTTGGTGTGCGAGGAACATCCATGCAATTGTTAAAAAATGCTTAAATTCTCATGTCTGTCAACTTGCTGGTTCCCATGAAAAATAAATCTTTAGTACACAAATTTCAGCTATAGCTTGGAAATTAAAAAGAACTACAATATTTTACTTTTTAAATGTTAAAGTTAGGGTCAGTATTACATGATGATATTGGACTGCAGTTACATATCTGTAATATATAAAATATCCCTGTAATGTATTCCCTGTAAATGTCCTCCCACCACACTTTAATTGGTTCATTAATGAATCATCATTCTAACCTGATATTTCAGTGGCCTTATAGTACATCACGCATACATCAAGCATATCAAGACTTTTTACTGATGCCTTAGGGATGCTTTTTGGACAGCAAATATCATATTGCAAGTTAATTCTATACTGTTCTACAGCCTTGTCAAACTAGGTAACAAAAGATAATGTATATGCATAAGTAAATAAAGGTATTATTAAATAAAATAAAATATACTTTTGTTACAGAATGTTAGGGCAACTAACAAATGATTTTTGACTACAGTAAGTGTCAGTTATAAAAAAATTTTATGTGATATGGCAGTAGTTATTATTGCTGGTTAGTAAAGGATCTGATTCCACTGTATGAGCAGAAGGTGCACAGAAGCTGTGATTCCGCCGTGACTGTATAATGAATGATGTAAGTATAGTCAGCATGATCAGATGTGTAGGTGTTAGTGCCTGGGTGGCTTAGTCATAGCACATGCATGGACAGAGTGTCTGTTGTGAGCTGTGTGTATACAATCAATCTAAGGAGGCCACTACATTAAGCTCAGATTTTTTTCATGGCTCCTTTTTGTGTATTAATATATCTACATATGATTAGACACTTACATTTTGAAGGTATATAATTACTGAATATGGTACTGTCCACAGGACCATAATTAACCAGATATTATTATTTGGGTGGTGCAGGATTCTCAGCACAACCTGTTACACTTGTAGCAAAACATCACATGCTACCATGTCATGACCATGTCAGTTCAATGCTGTGCTAAGGATGCTCCACCATCCAAATAATATCTGCTGAGCAGGATTTATATGCTTAAAAACATGAAAAAAAACATGACATATCATATAGTAGGCTACATTGCATTGTATCTGTGAGGAATAGCAGCACAGATCACTACTTAATGCAACCACAAAATGCATCTGACATTACCAAAACTGCACCTAGAACTACGCCTGCTAAATGCCCTCTGTATGAAACACAAATTGCAGTCTAAAAGCCACTGTGAAATAATGGAAATGGTCTGCCACAGAGCTGTTTAAAAGCTTTGGACTGAAGAAATACGTAAGTTCAGTAACAACGAGATCTTAGTGTGTTACAAAATGTAGTGCCATTTAAATAAAGA
Organism: Ameiurus melas; assembly: GCA_012411365.1. Taxonomy (NCBI): domain Eukaryota; kingdom Metazoa; phylum Chordata; class Actinopteri; order Siluriformes; family Ictaluridae; genus Ameiurus; species Ameiurus melas. The sequence continues at coordinate 18,095,568 of CM022761.1, read as the reverse complement.
CATCCGTGGGGATGATTTGCAATTTGTGTGCCTTTCCACTGAAAAAAATTCTCTTTTATCATTTTATATTTTATATTATGTACCCTCTTATATTATGAACTGCTCTCAAATATATGTACAAACCTTGTTATAGATTTTTTTATTTTAGGATTTTTTTAATTTTATGATTTCTACAATATCAACTCAGTACAAAAATATATTATATTCCCAAATATTTATTTTCCAGCACAAAATTAACTGTTACAAATTGTTTGAATATCATTAAAGAAAGCAGTATATTACATATTAGAACACTTTTCAGAAAAAAAAAACTAAATGATTACTGGGTTTTGCTGGGTTTTGCTGCAAAATATGAGGCAAGTGCAAAAGTCTCCAGAAGAAGTGTGACTGGTTCTGCAAGATGCTCACTAAAACTTACTGCTCATTTGCTTATAAAACTGCACAAATTCTACCTCAGACTACTTACATATATTTTTTAATGCAAAGGGTCATCACTCCAAATATTGACTTCATTTCATTTATTTCTATTTACTGCTCTTTATAGCATTTGTTTAAACGTAGAAACATTTAATTTCATCATGTTTGAAGGCATCTTTGGTCTACAGCATTTCTTTGTATGTGTCTAAGACTATCGCACAGAACTATGTGTTCTCTACTAGATTAGAAGTTTTGACACATCCCAAAGATATGAGTCAAGTGTCTTTCTCTGATTAGCCCAAACGTTTTCTGACTTTTGCCCTGTTAGGTGCTACAGGTATATACAAGAAGAAAAATAATTTGTGTAATGAGGCTTATGCACAGGGCAACACTGTGAGGAATATCTTCAATGAAAAGTAAAATGTTAAACTCATATTTATTCACTAAATTAGTTACAATTTTTTTGCTTAATATGGCAAATGAACAGGCAGATTCAGGCAGTTTTGCATAAACGTGAATGCATAAATATTTTAAAGCTTTGAGATAATTTTATTATATTTGCAACTTTTATTTAAATTTCATGTGTGAGGAATGGTGTTAGAACATGTTATTTTACCTTATGCATCCCTGCTGTGTTTATTTGTCAACTGTTGTTTGGGATAAGCGTACGGCCATGGTTGTATATATAATAATAATAGAATATTGTAATATAATAATAAATATATACATTTATTATTGATCATCGTTTCTAAGTTAAACAAATAATAGTGCATTTAATCCTAGATGACTGTAAGCCAATTAATAGGCGGAAAGTCACCTGCTGAAAGTCTACACATTTAGTCTATACCAAATGTTAGTCAGCAGCAGTAGCAGCAATGTCTGAGTCATCGGTCCAATTTATTAGGTATCTTCAGCTTAAAATGCTTCAAAGGAAACTACATGATAATGAACTAGAAGTTATGCAAGCCAAACCTGTGGAGATATTGGCATTCACAGCTCAATATACAACCTGCAGAAACATGTACAGGTAATCCATTAGCTAGCTGAGTTTGCTACACTGCTTCTACACTACATCTAGAACTTTTGATGGTTTACAGAATGGAAATTCTGCATTAAACTTAAGATGTCACTTTCATGTGAATTTAGGTACTGCAACAACCTATAGGTAACATGCAGGATATTTTGCAAGGGGCATAGCTAACTTTGTAGCTAAAACTACTGAAACCCCAACAGTATTTAGTTAAGTTAGCTACACAGTTAACTGTTACCTTCCTTTATGCCTTGTGATGGTGGTGTTCAGGCATTCCTCAGACATAGACCATTTTCAGATTAGTTGTGTCAATTGTAGACATGTAAAAATATGATTTGTAAAGTAATTACTCAAGTGAACGTCCTGATTACTTTTATTCTTTTAATTACAGCAGTAGCAGTACTTTTAATTAAGTCAGTATGTTTTGTATTCATTCCACCACTGCTTTTTTGATGAACAGGCTCCTGCATACAGAATAAACTACTATAAAAATGTGCAGTTAAACTGTATTCCATGTTTTTTTGCAGAGCAGTAGGAAACTCTCCTCAGACCTCTCCTTTCATTTTGTGTTTTTTGATTTGAACCTAGCACAAATGATAACTGATAACTACCAGCAGTTTCCTGTCTTTAGTGGCACAACCTTTATGAACAGAAAACCCCTCTGATAAATGAATCACATGAATATGAATCACATGGAAATTAATCACATGAAAATGAATCTGAATCACATGAAAATGAATCATATGTAAATGAATCACATATAAATGAATCATATGAAAATGAATAAATAAACAAAGGCAAAAAAACCCTCTGTGATTTGGGGAACAGCAATTGATATTCATTTAAAACCTTTTTATCCTACCATATCAGTTAACATTGCATATTTTCTGATATAAAGATATACTGTACAAGCACACACACACACACACACACACACACACGTTTATCTGTTATCCTTATGAGGACCTTCCAGTAATGTAATTACTATAACAGCTATTAAAAATTATCACCAAAATCTGACCCTATCCTTGAATTCAGTGGAAAACTGGAAACAACATTATGTCCGAATACTGGCTTTTGAATATTTCCCCAACCATTATGACACATTATGAGCAGATTATGTAATCAAGCATAATTCCCATTTTGCAACCATTTTTATGTGCTTACTTGACACTTACATGCACTGTGAATGTGCGTGGACTCCACAAGACCTCTAAAAGTGTGCTGTAGTATCTGGTACCAAGATGCTAGCAGCAGATCCCAGAGATTCTCGTTTGGATTGAGATCTGGGGACTTTGAAGGCAGAGTCAACAACTTGAACTCTTTGTCATGTTCCTCAAACCATTCCTGAACCGTTTTTGCAGTGTGGCAGGATGCATTATACTGCTGAAAGAGGCCACTGCCATTATTGAATACCGTTGCCATGAAGGGGTGTACTTGGTCTACAAAAATGTTTAGGTAGATGGTACATGTCAAAGTAACATCCACATGAATGCCAGGACACAAAGTTTCCCAGCAGAACATTGCCCAGAGCATCACACTCCCTCTGCTGGCTTGCTTTCTTAGGAACACTCTGGCTAGCCTTCACTCCCCACGTGCATCAGTGGAACTTGTGTACCTATGACCCTGTCGCCGGTTTACCGGTTGTCCTTCCTTGGACTACTTTTGATAGGTACTAACTACTGCATACTGGCAACACCCCACAAGACCTGTCAACACCCTGACAACACCCCACAAGACCTGTCTAGCCATCACAATTTGTCCCTTGTCAGTGTTGCCCAGATCCTTACACTAACCCTAACCCAATATTGCTGCTTCCAAAACATCAACTTCGAAAACTGACTGTTCACTTCCTGCCTAATATATCCTACCCCTTGAGAGGTGACAATGTATCAAGATAATCAATGTTATTTACTTCACCTGTCAGTGGTTTTAATGTTATGGCTGATCAGTGTAAATTGCAACTGATACAGCTGCATCTCTGCTAGTTTGAATGTGTTGATTGCTTGCCCAGTCACTAAAGCTTATTGCACGTGTCCCTGTGGTACAGATGACTGTTTTGATGATATTTTTGTTTCAGCAGCTGTGTGGTTAGAAGGATAAGGGTCTCTGAGACCAGAGCTGTCCAAGCCCATTACAACAGTAACAGAGCTAATTAGAGTTACACGCTGCTCTGTCACTTCAAATTCCTGCAACACATGAATAAAATATGGTGATATTTAATGAACTGAACACACACAAGGATACCATCAAAATATTCTACTTGAAAGGAAAAGGAAAAATCTCATCAACAATGTAGATTCATTCTTTGAGATAGCTAACAAACATGGAAAACAATATGAAAATACATTTTTATAAAATGTATATTATTCATTATTAAGTTTGAATTCTGTTAGAAACAGAAAGGTGATTGTGCTTTGACAGTCACTGCAACAAAGCTCTTGAACAGCCTATAGTACACTTCGGACATGCTTCCTCTGCGTCCATTGTTAAATCAAAGCTTAAAACATATGTTTATGAATCGCATTTTAGAAATGATTGAATGCATATAGTGTATGTGGAAATGACATGTTTGAATGTCCGCATATGTTTTTGACTAAAGCATTAAAAACAATAATTTGTACAGCACTTTCATCAACAGAAGCTGTTGTAAATGTGTTTTATAAGTCATTTTTGACTTACTTAAATACCTGCTAAAATATATAAAGATAATGACCAGCTTACAGGAGCCAGTAGGTTTCTGTAGCTGCACACTTGTATGCTCGTATTAACAAGATGATCTAAATGAGAACACATTTCATTTCAATGACTTTCTCATGTAGCATGGCAAATTGGGGCTTTTCCAAATGTTTCCTCATTAATTCACTGTGCCATGTGTTTATCTTATGGAAGCTCCTGTCGTCCTCTTGCCACTCATCACTATCATACCCACATGATACCTTTACAAGATAACTGTAATGGGTGGATGGGTTTTCTGCAGTTTCATTTTAAATGCATATTTATATTTATGTGGCATAAATTATGCTCTACTACCTCTTTCCAATTTGACCTCAAAACGTGCTGTGAAATGAGTTCTGTAGAGGCACTACAATGCACTGGGGAGAAAACGCATGAATTAACAGTCATTCGTGTTGACATAGAGGGTTTTATAGCAGGTGTATGTGGGTTTTTTTGTTTTGTTTGATTTTTAAATGGACCCTGCATGATCTTTCATGGATTACAGACTGAGAGATTTAGCTGTTTACTGCAGCCTGTATGAAAATGGTAAAAGCATAGGCCCTCAACCTTGTCATGACCCCATGTGGGGTTGAAAGTAATCATTATTATTTTATTTTTTTTACAACTGTTACTATGCAGTTCTATGCAGATAAATTAGATTTTTTAAAATTTCACTAGCCTAGGATATTTATCCAGTTTCCTTGATTCAGAGTTCCTTTGTTGCCTTTTTTCATCCAACATGCTCTCAGGTTATTCAGAGGGTTTTTTTATACCATGTTTCAGTGCTGGAAAATAGCTGGCACAGGCATATAGTTTCTAGCTAGCAACTATGTCAATACATAGTTGCACATAAGCTACATTTCAGGCTCCTACTGCTGCATGCACACTTTAGAAGTGTTCTACTGTAACTGCATTCTAACTGATTAAAGGAATGAATTTACGCATTCTGTTCTACTCGCTGAGGACAATCTGCAAATCTTAAATTATTTTTTGCATGAATTCTAACAGACTGCAGCATTTTGATGTAATTGACGCTACAAAGCAAGAGAACAAGCAATAACTATTTACATGAGCACACTTGAAGTACATATGTGTGGTTTGTTTTTGGATTTTTTTGTTTAAGTAGTTTATACAGGAATTACGAGAAGTAGGTGAGGTGATATCATTTGGGGGTGGCTGTGGCTCAAGTGGTAGAGCGGGTTGTCCACTAATCGTAGGGTTGGCGGTTCAATTCCAGGCCCACGTGACTCCACCTGCCAAAGTGTTGTTGGGCAAGCCGCTGAACCCCAAGTTGCTCCCGATGGCAAGTTAGCGCCTTGCATGGCAGCTCTGCTACCATTGGTGTGTCTGTGTGTGTGTGTGAATGAGACACAGTGTAAAGCACTTTGGATAAAAACACAATATAACTGCAGACCATTTACCATTGTTTGATACTATTTGGCTTCTCTTTGACTCTACCTCAGAGTTAATGTTAGTTAATGTTCTTAATGTTTGGTAGCTAATATGAAGTTTGTAAAGATTAGTTTTGCAACTGAGACCCATGTTGTAAAGTGTTAGTAGGTATATGCAATAAGTGTTAATATGAAATATCAGTAAAACACTTGCTCAAGACAAGCAGGCCCTTGTTTATGATCCTTTCTGTCCAACCGTATATTTACATTAGCTGACATCCCACTGCATTGCCAAAGTTTCCAGCAGGCTCAATCAAATTGCGTATAAGCTACATTTGTATTTAGCTTTATTTGATAAAGCTATTCTTTTTTGAAATAAATATTTTTATTGGAAGAGATGGCACATTGGAAAAACAAACAAACAGACTTTAGTACACTGAGACCCAAGCATAAGAGGAGAAGAGAAAAAAAAAAGAAGGCACAGAAAATTGTGTCGTCTCAGTGACTAAACAAATTGGGAGCCAAACCCCCTTTTATTTTTGTACAAATTAGAACACATGCATACGTCCAAACTCACCAAATAGAAACAAAGAGAAAAGTAATAAAAATAAATAATTAAAAACAAAAATGACGGAGAAAAGAAAAAATAAGAAATAAGAAAAAAAAATTTAATAAAAAAAAAATTAAGGGGATAAACAAAATAGATAAACTAACCAAAATAAACTGGGGGGGGTATTCTCTCAATCTGAAGGCAAAGATGGCAAAGATTTGAAAAAGTTAAGAAAGGCTGCCACTTTCTGTGAAACTTGCCAGAATCGGCCCCCCGAGAGTACCTAATCTTTTCCAACTTTAGAAAAGACATAACATCCCTAAGCCACTGAGTACTGGAGGGAGGCTTCGTGGATTTCCAATGGAAAAGAAGGCGCCGTCTTACTAATAAGGAAGTGAACGCCAAGAGATCTAATTGGGTCGAATTGTACCTGTCATAATCCTCCGGATACCCAAATATGGCAATATGGGGAGTGGGTTTAACAGTAATGGACAGTATTTCTGAGATGCTATCGAAATAATTCTGCCAAAAGGAGAATAACAATGGGCAAGAGTAGAACATGTGAGTGAGATTGCAGGGAGAGGCGTGACATTTATCACAGCGGTCAATGACAGTGGGATAAATCTGTGACAGACGTGTTTTGGAGAAATGAATCCTGTGTAACACCTTAAACTGTATCAAAGAAAGACGAGCACAAACTGTGCTCTTGTGGATCTTGCTAAGGGCAACGTCCCACCAGTCTTCATGTAGTGTCAACCCCAATTCGCCCTCCCAAGCAACCTTGATTTTAATGAGAGGTGAGCTGTCATCGTTGAAGGTCAGTTTATTGTAAATTCCTGAAATACGAGATTTCTGAAGAGGATCAGACAAGAGAAAATCATCCCACAGTTGGCTTAGGGGTAAGGAGGGAAAGGTAGGAAACAGCGATTTTGCACAATGTCTAAGTTTATTGTAAATTCCTGAAATACGAGATTTCTGAAGAGGATCAGACAAGAGAAAATCATCCCACAGTTGGCTTAGGGGTAAGGAGGGAAAGGTAGGAAACAGCGATTTTGCACAATGTCTAACTTGGAAATAACGAAAAAGATGTGACGGTGGAAGTTGAAATTCGCTCGACAGATCTGCAAAACTACAAAAAGCCCCATCCTTATAGAGATCTTTGAAAGTTTTGAGACCTTTGTCATGCCAGATAGCAAATGTGGGGTCTGATATTGCAGGTTGAAATGAGTGATTTTTCAGTAATGGAGTGAAGGGAGACGCGGGACGAATTTGAAATTCTTCCTGAACTGGTACCAAATTTTTAGAGCTGCACGAACCACAAGGTTGTCTGTAAAGCCAGAGAAGTTGGTAGAAGTGGAAGAGGTAAGCAGAGCCATTGGAGAGGACGAGCCGCATTAATGTACCTCTCCAATGTACATAAGATTTTATGAATATGTGAGGCCCAGTAATACAACTGGAAATTTGGAAGAGAGAGGCCAGCCAGAATTGAGCTTACATCTCTGAAGCATTGACTTACTTATTCTGGGTGACTTACCACACCACAAAAAGCTAGAAATGTCCTGATCTATAGTCTTAAAAAATCGCTTTGATAAGAATAGAGGGAGACATTGGAACAAAAAGAGGAACTTAGGCAGGATATTTATTTTTACCGTGTTAATCCTTCCTATCAGCGACAGAGGTAAAGACCTCCATGATTGAAGGTCAGTTTTGATTTCAGACATCAATGGGGAGAAGTTAGCAGAGTAAAGTGAAGTCAGAGACCTGGTTAGGTTAATTCCTTAATACTTAAAGCCAGAGGGGCTCATTCTGAAGGGAATATCAGATTGAGTCATTTGTAATGCCAAAGTATTAACCGGGTAGCACTCACTTTTGGAAACGTTAACTTTATAACCTGAAAACGAACAAAACCTTTGGAGAAAGGACAGAATTCCAGGTAGAGAGTGACATGGGTTGGAAACATACAGTAATAAATTATCCGCATAAAGAGAAAGTTTAAATTCCATGCCCAACCGAGATATCCCAGTGAAAGAGGAGGAGGACCTCAGATAAATTGACAAGGGCTCTTACGCAAACAGTAAAGGAGACAAGGGACAATCCTGTCGAGTGCCACGGGATAAAGTAAAATAAGTTGACTGGATACCATTAGTGGAGATACTAGCTTGCGGGGATGTATACAGAAGGTGTATCTAAGAAATAAATGTGTCACCCAATCCGAATTTGTGCAATACTGTAAGCAGGTAGTCCCATTCAACTCTTTCGATTGCTTTTTCAGCATCGATGATAAAGCTATTCTTAATAATCTTTTGCACAAGGTATATTGACCCCAGTTAACTTCTACGTAGCGCAATATAAAACACTACTCAGGACAGTGTAAGAGATAGCCCAGTCTTTCAGTGAGGTCAAATTCTGCCATTCTGTGTAAAGGAAGATATGGTTTCTAGAGCATGTATAAATTTGCCATTGTGCAGTAATGATACTGTCATCATAATAATTCCTTCATCAGCATTTGGAGAGAACAAGATAGCAAAACGTGATCCACAGTTTCCACCCAGAGCTATTAATAACACCTATCAATCCTGTGAATATTAGAACTGATTGTTTAATTACATCTTAGAGCCTCCTTGTTTCCTTCTGACTCAGTATTTGCTGTGTGAATGGTGGGCTGAGGGAGGTGATAAGGTAGTAACATAAACCATTATTAGCACATTGAATTTTCATATTTACATTGATTAATATTTCTTGTCAAAATCCTGGCAAAAAGCAATTCATGAAGCATAAAATATCTCAATTTTCATCTAAATATGCCACTCAAATAGGAAATAAATGTCACAAACAGTCATATTAAGAATATATTAAATGTGGTGATTGTTTTTGTTTCCTTTGCTTTGATATTTGCGTGTGTTACTCTTATGAAACTCGAAAGAAATTCAAGGCTCTGAATGAGTTTTCATTTCTAATGCAGTAACATGTGGAGGGATTGATTAACCTTTCCACTTTTATTGAATATACAGTCATGAATATAGATCTGAGGGCAGGGTGGCTTAGTGATTAGCATGTTTGCTTCACAACTCCAGGATTGCAGGTTCAATTCCCGCCTCTGCCCTGTGTGCGTGAAGTTTGCATGTACTACCTATTTCCTCCCCCAGTCCAAAGACATGCGCTGTAGGCTGATTGGCTTTTTTGCAAACTGTCCGTAGTGTATGAATGGGTGTGTGTGATGTAAGGTCTTAACAGTGGCTATGCAGGCAGCAAGAAAAGCAAAAAATTATGGAGTTGGCTTTAATTTCTGTTTAGGCATGCTCCAAAAAATTTTTTTAAAAATACAGAAAAAATGTACAAAACAAAACAAAAAGGAAAAGAAACAATAAAGATTACACTTAATACAAAACAAGAGAAAAAGCAAATCATTGGTTACCGGCCCAACAAACACCCCTTTTCCTTTTGCCAAATGTTTTTTTCTTGCACCAAACTTCACAAAACTCTCTATCTAAATGGGGCTCCACCCCTCACATTCAAACAGTCCAATGACAACCTTCTATGTTTAACATGATTAGTAGGACCATTTCCACTTTATTCTACAACAATCGATAATGGCATATTCTCTAACATGCTCTGTTTTGAATAAACAATGAATAAAGTTATCTTGTACAAAACAGTGTTGTGTAATTCTTTAAATTGAATGATTTGTGTCTCAAACACTCCTTTATCACAGTGAGCGATTGTGCCCTGCAATGGGTTGGCACCTCATCCAAGGTGTCCCCCACCTCGCAATCAATTTGACATGATTTAGCCAATCTGTATGTTTAAGTAGGAGAAAAGGAAAAAAATCTGATGATGCCACATAAAGTAAGGAGAATTTTAAATTTTATATCCAAGACTTTTGAACAGTATATTTAGATTAATATTGTATATTGAAGTATATTCTTTATTAATTATTACTTTAATGTGTTATTCTATGAACAAATTTTGTATATAGTTCACAATCATGAAGTATCAGGACTACGGCCAGTGCTATTTAGACAAGCACAATAAAGAAAATGTGTTTGCACAGGGAAGGGCTAGACAAAAGCACGCATGGCTGGAGGATGAAATTGCACAACCAGGGGCTACATTCTATATTAAAACACTACCTGCTGAGGGGAGCCTACTGATCCCATGGTGGCTCCTTGCTCAAAAATCAATGCCATGATGAGACTGGCTACACGTATCACCTGGGAGGACAAAAAGGAGTCAAAAATACAGTGGCTACTTCTAAGAAAGGTTTTTATTAGTCATTGTCAGCATATTCACCAGGTCCAGTAGAGGACACCTTTAAATGAGAAAATCTGCAGTAGTACATACATGACTAGTACAATAACAGGGTTGCAACTGCTAATGACTAAGCATATTTTATCCAGCATTGGGATGAAAACACCACCAGGAGTAGTAATTTTGCATTGGCCTTCTTGAGTACCATCAAGGAAGAGATGGGGAAAATGTAAGAACTTGAAAACATAAAGGAGTCTGTGATCTAGACTCTAGACCATTATGATCCAACTAGCTTATGATCTAACCCCATATACTAATGCTGGATTACATGCTTCAATTCTTTAGCAACTTTCAGAAACTAAACAATGTGTCATCGTTAGACAACAAACCGATGCTCAGTGTGGATGAGCATCTGGGGAGGCCATGATTGGTTTTCACCTAAGACCTAAAAAGGGGTACTGGCTATACAGAAGGTTTCATGGCTGGAAGCTGATAATACACTTAAGGACCCACAGCTAGCAGCATGGCATAGAAGAAATAAAATCACTGCATACCATAATCAAGAGGAAAGAAATTGGATGAGTAAGGAAGTACATTGCCAAAATAATCTCTCTCTTTCTTTCTGTTGTCATGTCAAACTCACATCATAAAACCTGGCTTTTAACCAGCTGGTGTTTCACCCATCCAAAGCAGCACTACCCCATAATAAAGGTATGTACTAGATTATTTTTTACATTTCACTCCTGCCTGCTCCCAAATTAATTCCGACCAATGGCTCCTGCTCCCACAGGCAAGTTGATCAAACATACCGGACCCTGCACTTATTACATTGGTTCTTTTTTTCTAAAATACAAACAAGTTGCAATTTTAAACCACACTGACACTACCCAGAATTAGAGAATATTGCATTAGTAAAGATTATTGAATAAAAATGGAAAATGTACTGCAAGCATCACATCACATCCAGGTCCTTAAATGTTAATCAACACTGAGTCCTTTCTTTCTCCCTAAAGATTCATAAATGGCCATCTACACCTGCCCACATGAAAGCTCAAAATGTTTTCCTAGTGTCCCAATGCTCACCTCTACCCCACAAAACCTACACATTCTTTGAATTCCACCATCTCACCATGCACTTTTACCTCTCCTCACACACACTTGAATTATATTTGCCCCTGCAGTGCAACTCGTGTTCACATTGGTGCTGTGTCTCAGATCATCAGATCATCATGTGTCTGCTATCATATTATTGACTACAGTATTAAAACAAATAAGTCTCTTTTGATATCTTGACTAAATATTAGATTGACAGATGACTAATAGTAATCTTATATGCTGCTCACAATTATAAGAGCTCATTTTTCTTCAGTCCCCATCTTTTTCTGTTTTTCTGTCAAATGAACAAAACATCTTTTACTGAGAATGGAAATTGGTTCTGTGGAAGATTCTTCATTTCTTTTTAAATAAATTGACAAGATGGATCAGAGAATTCATACTATTTACAATTCACAACAATTACACTAAATACCATCTTTTAAGTTTTTAAATGGCATATTACAAAGTAAAAACTGTACCAAGTAGACATATAAGCATTAGATATTTCATTACAAACATTTGACTGGTTTAACTTGGTGCTTATTTTAAACTAGATCTAGAATTTCTCATCTATGCATTCAAAGGAGAGGTTGGCAAATTAGATTTCTGTTTCCAAACGAACCACAAAATGTACTAATATAATGTACCATGTTTATTATTAAAAAGGCTAGCCTCAACTGACTATTTGAGCCAAATCAGGACTCTCTCTCTCTCTCTCTCTCTCTCTCTCTCTCTCACACACACACACACACACACACACAAACAATGATGACCAACATCAATTGTTAAGGTGACCTCCTGGCTCTGGAGCATCTAGTGTCATCAAATGTCCCATAGCACAGTAATTAAATCCATAATTCCAAATTAGCTCGGAAGGTCATCTGTCAGAAAGCTCACAGGTTGGGCTTGAGATGTGGTGCTCCAGTGCCCACAAAATATCTATCTAAATTGCCCCACTAAGTCTTTAATACAACCATATTTAATAATGTTTCAGTGTCCCTGCAACAAGTCAGACATTATTAACTTTATCTCCTCAGCTGTGAAACGAAAGACATTTAATTCCACTAAGTACATCAGCTTCTAGCATTTGTGGTTGGCACATTGCATCAGCAAAGGCAACACATGAATATAAATGCATGGGTTGGGATCTCTTGTCTTTGTTCAGCAAAACAGAGAGTGAACTAAATGAAAGAAATAAAATACTAAAATATGAGATGGTGCATTGCAAGGGAGAGCGGCCCATTCAGAGCCTGAGTTAAGACGTCTCTCCTGGCACTATTTATTACCTGCAGTTAAAATCCCAAGGCATGCTCTGCACTTCAACAATTACTATGCTATGTTTATTGTACCAGGAGCTGAATACAAATGGGGCCATTTTTGACACACTGATTTAAGCAGTAGGTTTTGTCATTAGGTAATGCAACAAATGCACTATGTGCTTTGATAAGCTTCTAGAATCTTCTCCTATTGAAAATTTATCCATGGATTAACCTTACTATATCTTGTGTCTGTTCAATCACTAAATGTTTACAACATTTATTCCAGACACCAAACTGATTTCTACCACATTGTAGTACTTGCATACTTGCATATAACACAACCACATTTCTGTAATTGCATTTCTTAAATTTCAATCAGAGAAGCACTGTTGTGTCTCAGTGCTACTTTGGTTTATCCTCTTTCCACACATTTACCACATGGGATATGTAGTGCTTGATACAAATTTTAAAATAGAAAGAAGTGTGAGTGTCCAACTCGGTCCTATAGATATTTGTGCTTTCTCACTTTCTTCTAACACACCGTATTCAGCCCATGAACATCTTGGTAATTAGCTGATGAGTTGAATACTGTGTGTTGATGAGGTAGAATGCTAAACGCTGCACTCTCCTGTAATTGTCTAGACAGAACATATTGCGTTGCCATACAGGTGTTGAGATTTGATGGCTGTATTTTTCTCCATTAACAGTAGTTATTATGGACAGACTGTATTTGGTATTTGTGCACTCATTAATCCATTAACCTGCTAATATATATGGAGTAGGGTTCAGCTGTGATTGATGCCTACGTGCTGCTTAGCACTGCTTAACACGCTGTACCTAGCTATTCATAAATACAATGAATATTATGAATAATAATTCAAAAAGTGAGGGATAAGTATTTGATCCCCTGATGATTTTGTGCCCACTAACAAAGAAATGATCAGTCTATAATTTTAATGGTAGGTTTATTTGAACAGTGAGAGACAGAATAACAACAAGAAAATCCAGAAAAACGCATGTCAAAAATGTTATAAATTGATTTGCATTTTATTGAGGGAAATAAGTATTTGACCCCCTCGCAATCAGAAACATTTCTGGCTCCCAGGTGTCTTTTATACAGTTAACGAACTGAGATTAGGAGCACACTCTTAAAGGGAGTGCTCCTAATCTCAGCTTGTTACTGTATAAAAGACACCTGTCCACAGGAGCAATCAATCAATCAGATTCCAAACTCTCCACCATGGCCAAGACCAAAGAGCTCTCCAAGGATGTCAGGGACAAGATTGTAGACCTACACATGTCTGGAATGGGCTACAAGACCATTGCCAAGCAGCTTGGTGAGAAGGTGACAACAGTTGGTGCGATTATTCACAAATGGAAGAAACACAAAAGAACTGTCAATCACCCTCGGCCTGGGGCTCCATGCAAGATCTCACCTCGTGGAGTTGCAATGATCATGAGAACTACATGGGAGGATCTTGTCAATGATCTCAAGGCAGCTGGGACCATAGTCACCAAGAAAACAATTGGTAACACACTACACTGGGAAGGACTGAAATCCTGCAGCGCCCGCAAGGTCCCCCTGCTCAAGAAAGCACATATACATGCCCGTCTGAAGTTTGGCAATGAACATCTGAATGATTCAGAGGACAACTGGGTGAAAGTGTTGTGGTCAGATGAGACCAAAATGGAGCTCTTTGGCATCAACTCAACTCGCCGTGTTTGGAGGAGGAGGAATGCTGCCTATGACCCCAAGAGCACCATCCCCACCGTCAAACATGGTGGTGGAAACATTATGCTTTGGGGGTGTTTTTATATATATATATATATATATATATATATATATATATATATATATATATATATATATATATATATATATATATATATATATATGTATATATATATATATATATATATATATATATATATATATATATATATATATATTATATATATATATATATATATATATATATATATATATATATATATATATTGTATATATAAATTTATTTTTATTTTTCCTCTAAATAAATCTACCGTTAAAATTATAGACTGATCATTTCTTTGTCAGTGGGCAAACGTACAAAATCAGCAGGGGATCAAATACTTTTTTCCCTCACTGTACAATGAATAATAGTAGGTGCAGCATCTGCTGTGAGGATATGATCGGTTAATGCAGATGGCATATGCATTGAAAGTGACCGTGAGGGAAAGAATGAGGTTTTAAAAATGGTATCAGTGCTTGTGGCAAGCACATGGTAAGTTTTCCTTTCGCATACAAAAGATAATGAAGTCACTGTCAGAGAGAAGGGGTCCATGCAGAAAAATCTTGGCTTTGATTAGCTTTGAGTTTCCAATGACTTTTTTCATATTATGTTTGCAAGCAAATAGAAACTGGAATTATTAGCACTGCAGTACATAAAGATTATTTTCACACACTCTCTATAATGTTAACAGCTCACTACTGATAAAAATGAAAATATGGCATGTGTGGAATTTCTGTTGCCTGGTCAACCGCTCACATGCACTCTCTTTCTCTCTCTGAAAAATCTAAGCAATCTGAACACATATTAAATCTAATTATGAAGTCAAGAAATACTATTTTTAAAGTCCAGTATGTAGGTAGATGGAATTTTTATTCATTTCAATTTCATCATGCAGAAATAATCTTCAGTTAGTGATAATGGACTGTAGCCTTCATAATCTTACAGAGAAATTGATGTGACGGCTATATTTCTAAATGACATTGGTCATGAAAACTTCTGATTTAATGCAAAACTTCTGATTAATGCATATTGCAGAGATAGATCATTTCCAAATCGTTATATCATCTAAACAACACTCTTTATCTCTCTCTCTCTCTCTCTCTCTCTCTCACACACACACACACACACACACACACACACACACACACACTGTTTGTCTATTTATGACCCATTGATGCTTTTATAACTGCCTTTTAGAGATCACTAGCCAATTACTGTAGTCGTGAATACAAACCCATTTGGAGGTAAAACACAGAATTGGAACAATATTGCCTGTGTGCTTGGCACAGTAAAATACATTTGTTGGATGGCAATACTCTGTTCTTTCAGTGCTGTTTTATTTACAGTAGAATAGAATAATGTGATATCTTCAGGTAATATCATGTATTATCTTAGGTAGTTATATCATACACCTTCTGTCAAACTGTCAAGCAATGTAGTGTGTGCTAACTTATGAGCCTCTGTGCTTTCTTGGCCGACATTTCTGTAGGTAACCTAATTTATGGCCAGGGGTGGGGGTAACCCTATCCACTGTATCAGTGGGTCAATCTGGCCCTTGTGTGTTTGGGCTGTGGTGGTGGTGATGGTGGTGGGGGATTTTAAAATCATTTTAAAAAATTATTTAAAAAAATGTTTAAATGATTAAAAGAGCTGTTTAAAAAGAATCCGTATTACTTGTCTTCCAAAAGCATAACCCTTTGGAGATAAAAGCATATAAAAGAGCTGACAAAGACATTCACATGCTATGTCAAAACATATTTGACAGTTGGGGTCTAATTCTAAAATCACCAGATACCAAATGTACAACAATTTTGTCTTGCTGCCATCACAAAATAAAAATGTTTAAATCTTAAATAACGTAGACACGGAGGGTGTGTAAATTTTTCGCACTACATTAATGGTGGGGATCCTTATAGACTGTGGAACAGAAATGTGCTCAGTGTGTCTCCACCGATTTATTTCACATTGAAGTACAACAATTTTTTTCTTTTTTACCATTAGGGATGAAAGTAAGTAAATAAGTAAGTAAGTAAAATTTATGTTATATAGCACACATATTTCACACAGCAATGCTGACCAAAGTGCTGAACAGAGTGCAGAAAATAAAATAGAAACATAATTAAAACAAAGTAAAACAGACAAAAGACAATAAAAAAAAACCCAAAATTAGTTTAAACAATTAAGATTATATCAAAAAGCCTGGTAGAAACGATATGTTTTAAGCCTATTTTTAAAGATAGCAGTGGAAGGTGCAAGGCGGATGTCCAGTGGCAGTTGATTCCATAGACGGGGGGCAGCAACAGCAAAAGCTCTATCCCCCTTTGTTTTTAACCGAGAATGAGGGACATGCAAAAGAAAGCTATCTGAAGATCTTAGACATCTGTTTGATGAATGTGGCTTAAGAAGATCCACAAGATATGAAGGAGCTTGATTATTAAGAGTTTTAAAAACAAACATCAGGACCTTAAACTGAATCCTAAAATGGACTGGGAGCCAGTGAAGCGATGCTAAAATTGGGGTGACACGATCAAACCTCTTTGCCCTGGTCAACAGCCTTGCAGCTGCATTCTGAACCATCTGAAGACGAGCCACAGATGATTGAGGAAGACCCAAGTGTAATGAATTACAATAATCTAAGCGAGAAGTGATAAAAGCATGAATAACCTTCTCCAAATCCTGGAAAGACAAAAATTATTTGAGTTTTGAAATAATCTGAAGTTGATAAAAACTAGTCTTAACCACCAAATTTATCTGCTTGGTTAAGCATAATTCTGAGTCCAGAACGAAGCTAAGATTCTGAACATGGGAAGAAATTGAAGGAAAGTGTTTATTGAGCTCATTAATGAGACCATCTCTCGATCTCAGGGGGCCAAAAACAATTATTTCATTTTTGTCTTCATTAAGTCAGAGGAAATTATTTGCCAACCATTCTTTAATGTCACCCAGACAGTCCAACAGTGGCTGAATGGAGTCACCAGCTTTCAAAGGAATGTACAACTGGGTATCATCAGCATATAAATGAAAAGAGACATTGTGAGCCCTAATAATGTTCCCCAATGGCTGCATATATAAATTAAAAAGAAGTGGGCCCAGAATGGAGCCTTGAGGAACACCACTAATAACAGGACTAGAAGAAGAGCAGAAATTACCCAATGCTACTGAGAAAGACCTGTCCTTAAGATATGAGCTGAGCCATTGTAGGGCAGTACCCTTGATACCAAACAGAAGCTCTAAGAGCCAGAGAAGTATGTTATGGTCTACAGTATCAAAGGCAGCTGTAAGATCTAGTAGCATCAACACAGTATTTTTACCAGCATCCACCGTTAATAAAATGTCATTATACACTTTTATCAAAGCAGACTCTGTGCTATGAAAAGCAGTGAAACAAGATTGTAAAGGTTCAATAACATAGCTGAGTTTAAAAACAGGAGCAATTGAGATTGTACTACTTTCTCTAGCAGCTTTGACAGAAACGGTAGCTTAGAGACAGGCCGATAATTATTAAGGCAACCTTCATCCAAACCCTGTTTCTTAAGCAAAGGTTGAACAATAGCATGTTTAAAACAATTTGGGACCACCCCTAAATCCAAAGAAGAATTTTTGAACACTTGGATACTGGGGCCAATTTCATAAAAGGTTGTTTTCATGAGCACAGCGGGAACAACATGAAGTGACGTGGATGATATTTTCATCTGATTAACCAGATCACCCAGTTCCTTTAGAGAAACGTCTTCAAATTGATCAAATGAAACTGATAAAAGCCAATGAATTTGGTGACAGGTCTATTAAATGCAAATTGAAGGACGAACAAATAGTAATTACTTTATCAGCAAAAAAATTTTAAAACTTCTCACAAAGTTCAACCGAGGGTTCCCCATGGAATTGGCAACTCGGATTAATAATTGAATTTATTGTGGTGAATAAGATCTTTGGTCTATGACAGTGTGTGGCAATTAAGTCAGAAAAGTACCTAGACCTAGCTGCCTTTGCTGCACTCTGAAACTTAAACAAACAATTTTTAAAAATATGGAAGGACACAGTTAATTGATCATGCTTCCATCTCCGCTCAGCTCTACGACAAGCCTGTCTGAGAGAATGAGTATTATCGTCCAGCCAGTAATAAGATTTACGATTTGGTTGTTTCAGCTTAAAAGTGGCAATGGAGTCTAAAATATCGAAGCAAAATGTATAAAATAAGGCAATCAAATCGTCAGGGCCAGCGGAAGACTCTGCAGCACTCAAAATAGATGTCTCAACAGCATTAGCTAGAAAACTTTCACTAAACTGAGCAGCACTGAGTGAATTGATACAACGAGAATAATATCCTGAAGGCCTTGTCACAACGGCAGAGCTGGCAGCAGGGACATTAAAAACAATGGGCTTGTGATCAGAGAAGGAAGCATCTTCAATATTAACATCACCAACAGCTGTTCCATAAGGTCTAGTGTATGACCAAGGACATAAGTTGCCTGATTTATGTGTTGAATAAAACCGAAGGAATCCAAGATATTATAAAATTCAGTAACTAAGGGTCGACCAGGGCAGCAGACATGCACATTAAAATCACCCAATAATAACAAACGATCATACAACGGAACAATAGAAGTTAAAAAATCACAAAAATCACTTAAAAAGGCATTGTCCGGGTTAGGTGGCCTATAGATCAAGGCACAGAATAGCGTGGAAAAGGTTGACTCTAACACAACACACTGTACCTCAAATGACGAGTAACTCCCAACAGAAACTCTCCGAATGTTCAGTGACTGTTTAAAAACCATAGCAACCCCACCGCCCTCACCAGAAGGCCTTGGAGTACTAATAAAACAACATTTCGGTGGACAGAGTTCCTCGAAGACTGTTGACTCACCAGGACTAACCCAGGTCTCCATCAGGAATAAAATATCCAGGTTATGTCTGGTAAAAAAAGTCATTTAAAATGTAAGTTTTGTTGCACACAGACCTAGCGTTAACCAGGGCCATGATCACAGGAGACTGAGGTAGCGAGTTCAGATCCAGTGAAACATACGTTTCTTTTAAAATCGTTTATTTTAGATCCGGTGAAACACACATTTCTTTTAAAACGTCATCTTTAAATGTTATTCTACCTCGTAAAAAACCCTCGGACTTAAGACATGATCTTCGGAGTTGTGACGCCCTGCTCATGGTTAAACAACAACGTCTTTACAATATCTTCAAGAAGAAATTGACAAACTAACATCTTGGGGATGATATACGATATCAAAGCATAGACAAAAGCTTATGTATTTAGCAACAGTTCTGTGTAAGTATCCTCGTTGCGAACAATTTTCCGAAAACTTGTTTATAGTTGAAACAAAATGCATGATTCTTTTAAAACACCATCTTCTAAAAAGTTTTTTTCACCCTTAAATTACCTTGTTCGGAAAGTAGGGTATGTAATGAATATTTTTCATTTTCTTCAGACATATTGTCAATTCAGTCTCCACAATGAATAACACAGATGGTTTTGGTCTTTATTTCAGTAAAAGAGAACAATGACATCATACAGCCTTGAAGGAATGTAAAAATGTTTTACACATCACAGTGTTTTTCTCAACAATGTAGGCAATAAATGCTATCTCATCTCTTAATTTCTTGACAGAAGGATTACACAAATCAGCTACACACATACAATGTTCACAATTTTAATACATCTACCACATTCAGTCACCAGGTCTAGTATTTTCTGATAGATTAGTTACACAAACAGATACTTACCACAAAAGTAATTTCAGAAACAATGATTCACTTAAACCACAAATGTATACATTGGTAGGGGTCGTAAAAAACACTGAAACGCACGACTCGTCCCTTAATTCATTAACATAAACACATTGTAAGCATTCTGGTCAGCAAAAACCCCCAGGAAACACATCAGCCTAGATAGAGAGGTGAATCGGTTTTTAACATCATTACTGCTTTACCCAGCGATTGGAAGACATCGCGCGAAATCTTATCTTCTAGTTTAAACAATTCTGGCGATTCTTTTAGTCAACTCTTTAACATGTTATCTCCTAAGGATCATGTTTAGAAGTTATGTAATACACGCAATTATTTTAAACAGCTCTTTTATATGCTTTTATCTCCAAAGCATTATGTGTTTGGAAGACAAATAATATGGATTCCTTTTAAACAGCTCTTTTAATAATTTTTAAAAAAATGATTTAAAAATCCCCCCTCCCACCACCATCACCACAGCCCAGACACACAGGGGCCAGATTGACCCACTGATACGGTAGATAGGGTTACCTCCACCCCTGGTCATAAATTAGTTTACCTATAGAAATGTCGGCCAGTGAAGCACAAAGGGTCATAAGTCAGCACACACTACTTTGATTGACAGTTTGACAGAAAGTGTATGATATAACTATGATATAACTACTATCATATCATGTGTTCCGGTAAGTGATATTAGACTAAGGGTCTGTGATCAAGTTCCAGCTGGATAAAGAATTTTATTAGAAAGACAAATGGAATAAAAACTCTCAATTTTTGTAAAGCTTGTAAAGTTGTCACGTTGCTGGCTGGCAATCTGGCCTCATTCTTTTTCTGCTTCAATTGCTCTTCCCTCTCTTCCACTAATGATAGAGTGGCAAAGGGAATATTTTTATGAAGCCATTTAATTTCATATTTGTGATGCACAAATGCAGCATTACCCGCAAGGTCCTCTGCTCTTGAAATTTGCATTTACTAGGGAAGAAGTGCTATCAGTTGGCAGCTCCACCAAAATAACATTCATTCAACTGGACAGCATGGAGATGAGATGACAGAAATAGGCTACAGCAACTCTTTCAGCATGAGTACAGGGTCACTAAGGTAATGTTTCCTTTTTCAATATGTTAAATCAGGAATAACGCTCCAGTGTTTGAATAGCCATTGTGCTGACAGAAGATAAAGGACTGCTTTGTGTGTTCTATGTTCCATGTTCACTGATTTGGATATCAAACAAGAGCATTCTTTTGTGACGTTAACACACTTAACTGAAAGGTCCCCCATAATGCCTCTCACCACAAAGACAGCTAGAGCATCTGAATCCCCTGCAGGTCACTTATCATCCCTTGTCTACAAATAAAGCCATATCCACTGCCCTTTACCTGGCTTGACCAACATGGACAGGAAAGACAATTATGTGAGTATGTTTTTCATTGTCTTCAGTCCAGGATTCAAGACAATCACCCCAGAGAAACTAGTAGATAAATTAAGCCTACTGGGCCTAAACATATCCCTCTGTAACATAATCAGTTTCTGGCTGAGATCTCTATCTGAGTCACCAACACCATCTTTAGCTCAACACATATCCACATATCACTTAGGACCACATATAGGCCCACACACCATCTTCCTCAACAAAATAAAGCACAACATCTTTATTCTCATGACTCTACAATGAATAGAGAAAACAGCTGAGAACATAACTATGTTTTTCAATTCCACTATGACCATTACCATAAGACTGTACATCCAGAAGCATGAATAAATACAATATACTGCAATTATGAGTAACCATCATCTGTAAATATGTGAAAACAGTTACATTTATATTGTTCTATAAGAAGTAGACGTGGTGGTGGTGGTTGGGGGGGGGCTAGTTGGAGAGGGTAATTGATCCTACAGCACTCGCCCTGTGGATTTGTGTCACAGCTGTGCCAATATTCAGTATAACCACACTCTTGCTCATGTAATATTGCTTAATTATACACAACAGGTGTAATGATGTGATAGGCAAACTTGTGCTGATATAATTTGCACAATTTTGTTATCCCATTATACCTGCTAGGTAATGTGTTTTTTTTTGTTTTTTTTGCAGTTGGTTTGTTCTGTCTTGCACTCTAAAAAGAGGCGATATTTGAATGAGGAATGGAAGATAACAGAGAGTGGAGAAAAGTGGGACTGGCTAAAATATGACAAAGACGCGGGCATGTTTACACTATCTGTTCCATTGAGAAAGAAAGAAAGAAAGTAATACAGATTGAGGGTAAGTAATTAAAGACATAATTTTCATTTTGGGTTGAACTATCCATTTAAATAGAGTAGAGTATTTGAATTTAATGAATGCATATATGCAGATGACTTTTAATTTTACGTTAAAATTTAAAAAATGTTTTTTGTTTATATCTATTATATAATTTAAAACAACTTTATTAGCTTCTGTCTTTGTGAGATGGCTTGAAGAAATTCTGAGTGGCCAATAAAATAAAATAAAAAATTACCGGCCATCTTTATGTAGAGTAATAATTATTTTTTCAGATCCTTAGAGAGTTCAATGCCATGAAGTGCCATGTTGAGCTTCCAGTGACCAGTATGAGGGAGTGTGCGAGCGATGACACCAAATTTAACACACCTGCGACCTTGTAACACTAACAAGTCACATGACACTTGAGATAATGGCTAATTGGGCCCAATTTGGACATTTTCACTAAGGGGTGTACTAAAATATGATTTACCAATTCATGTAAAATTTTTAATGATTTGTCATTCCGAAGAATCTTCTATGGAGGTGCATGAAGTATTTTAGTCCGAAAATTTGCTGTGTTCATAAAAACTGAGAACTCTGTATTTCTCTAAATAGAACTTCATACTTCCCTCCTTGGAGCATCTAGATCAGCAGTCCCCAACCCTCGGTCCACGGACCGGTACCGGTCCGTGGGTCATTTGGTACGGCACAGAAAGAATAAATAACTTACATTATTTCCGTTTTATTTACTATCTGGATCTGAAAAATGACCGGATTCTCTCCGTTACATCCTTCTACGGACTCGCTTGTCTCGGTCACGTGATCCGTTGAAACCTTACCATAGAGACCAGAGAGCGTTAGGGAGGAGAGAGGATGTTACGAGGACGCTGCTAATAAAGTTGCGATTTCGCATTGGATTCACGTTAATTATTATATTTTAAAAATACCCCAGTTTTTATGCCAGTCCTATCATTTTATTTTGTTGTATTTATTGATAAATACAACCTTAAATACAACCTTAATATGGTCTGATATTAAACCGGTCCATGGCGCAAGAACGGTTGGGGACCGCTGATCTAGATGACCTAAATGTTTGGGGTAGGAAATAAATAGACAAGCTAGTGCTTGCTATATGTAAACATAAAAAGCTTTCAAAGAGCATAGGAAGTGAATAAAGGCAGTGTTTATTTTTATAACATTTTGTACCACTATGACATTAAAGTGCATAATTTGTACCAAAAAACATTGATGTACAGATCACTGTACCTTTATAGTGATATGTTTAGTTGTATTTAGCTATTTCTAATGCAGCAAATACAAAACATTAAAAGGCATAAAAGAAAGCTTTTTGGACTGGTTTTTATTAAGACTGTCAACATGTAATGGAATAGCAAGTTGAAAATTGACATATTACTGTGCTCAAAAAAGAACAACCTTTGATTATATTGATGTCACTATGCCACTCAACACTATAGATAGCAATATAGTTTAATGATAGTATTGTATATTGAGAATGGTGCTCTCCTGGCTCTGATAGTTTCGTCAGTGTTTGGGATCCTCAGGTCTATGGTGAAAACCAACTTGTTTAATCAGGCATTTTTTTTTCAAATGAATAGAGAGAGAGAGCACTATGGTGGTAAATTGGGATGTTGTTGATGTTGACTTGGCTCAGTAATGAAGTAACAGTGCTGTGCAGGGTAGCTGATGTCTCAGGGGGCCACTGAATCTGTGCAGACCTTCTGGCTCTACCGCTTTAGTTATGTTGTTGTAGGTAGACCTTCTAGAGTGCCTGCATACATTGTGATCATTGAATCTTTTTTAAGCACTGTAACACACCAAATAATATACCTGTTATTTCCCTCTGTCAAGCTGCAAGCAACTTGTGATGCCGATGCATACATCCTGCCTTATATACATGCCTAATATAACATAATATAACATATTTGTTGTTTTCTCCAGTTGCAAATTGACCTATTACTGTGCTCAAAAAAGACAACCTTTGATTGTATTGATGTCACTATTACATTCTGTACTATAGCAAAATACTTTAATGGTGCTCTCCTGGTTCGGATCTTACATAACCGAATACTATCAGTCTGTAAATGTTGTAAATGTTGATTTTCATGCTGTGATATATATATATATATATATATATATATATATATATATATATATATATATATATATATATATATATATATATATATATATATATATGTATATATGAGGCCACTGGATACAATTACTCAAAGATGAAAATGCAAATGATTTATGCCAATTTAACAAGACTAAGGAGTGCATAGAAGATTAAAGACTAGATGTTAGATCATTATTTCATACTTATCACAAAATGCTTTTACTTAATACAAAAGCTGCTAGTAGCAAATTAATTATACGATAAATCTCAATCGCCTTTCAGTTGGTATTCAAGTGTACCTTTGAAATATTGGTCAAAGCTATAGAAAAAACTTTCAGTGTTTGGGATCCTCAGGTGTATGATGAAAATCTACTTGTTTGATCAGGCATTTTGTTAAACTGAATAGAGGTACTGATCCTGCTGTTTTTCCTCCTGCGTTACAGTATTACTGCCTGATATAACAGAAATGTCTGATACTGATACCCTATGCCTGCTTTGAATTAATTTTTTAACCTTGCTTTACACACAATGTTCTCATACCTATCATCATGTGTACTTATTTTCATAACCATATTTTTGCAACAAAAAAAAGGACCTCTTGGTCTTAGAAGAAATTAATCACACTTAAATATACATTATAAACGCAGTCTGGCTTTTCTCAAAGTTTCTTCTGTAGTCTCAGGAGCTATTTTTCTTCCCATGTCTTTGGCTTCAACACTGTGTGTCTAGATTCCAATTTCTGTGAACCTATTTTGTGAAAATGGCTGTAAGAATTACTATATGATTTTAAACTGAGAGTTTTTACATTTATTTTACATTTTCTGAGTGAATCAATGTAATAATTGTTAGCCAAAGCTACAGGAGCGATGACCCATATTATAGTTTGGCAGTCAGCCATGAGGAAAGAAAAATCTCTTCACAAGTAGCTACCACACCACTGACATAGCCGTGGGAAAATTTATTATTATTATTTTGATAATTAGTGCCTTGAGGAAAATCACATGAGTTTGTGGTTTTCTTCATTTCCAAGCTCTGCTGCCTTGTAGACACACATACACAGAACAAATGCTCAGTATTACTATTCAGGATTTTTGTTTATTAATATATTTTTCATTTTATCCAAGCTGTTCTATTTGTGATAACAGGAATCAGATGATATCCTGTGTGATTAACAAACATCAAATTTTGACTGCTGTTACATCCACCCACAAAGATGACCATCTTTCAATGCTGTTTCTTGTTAATTCCATTGCATTTGCTTATACCTAAAGCATAATATTTTGATTCATTATTAAATTGCTAAGCCCTTACTCCCAAGTACATTTCTCATTCTTCTAATTACATTTGTTTTTCTATCATCTTTTTGAATACAAATTTCTTCAGGGCACACGGTGGCTTAGTGGTTAGCACATTTGCCTCATACCTCCAGGGTTGGGGGTTTGATTCCCACCCCATCACTGTGTGTGTGGAGTTTCTCCCTGTTTCCTCCCCAGTCCAAAGATGGTAGCATGGTAGGCTGATTGGTGTGTCCAACATGTCCGTAAGGTTTGTGATTGGCACCCAGTCCAGGGATTACCTGGCCTTGTGCCCCATGCTCCCTGGTATAGGCTCCAGTCCCGGTGACCCTGACCACTGGCCCTGTCTATTAGTTTTTACCTGTTTCTCAGTGTAAATACTATATATACTTTTAGATTATGCCTTTCTTTCAAAGCTTTCCCATTGTACAAGTGTGCAATTCTTAGCCTTATCTCTAGCATATTGGCTTTTATCATAACCAACTCTTTGTCTGTTTCCATATTTCTGCCATTTGGGTATCCATAAAGGCCAGTTGTATTTTGAGTATAGTTTGATTGCTTAATTAATTAATTCTACTTTTGATTTCACCTTTGGATTGTATTTGCAGCTTTAATCACTATAATTCAGTGAATCTTTCCCTCGGTGGGGTAGTGGGTAACATTGTAGCATGGGCCCCAGTTCAATGCTGAGCTCAGGTTACTGTTTATGTGGAGTTTAGAGCTTGTTGCCTTGGTTTGAATGAGAGTGTGAATGTCTGTGTGCATGGTGCTTTGCCCTGGACTGGCATTTCCTCCAGAGTGTATTACCAACCTCATACCCAGTGTTCCTGGGATAGGCTCCAGATCCACCACAACACTAATAATATTCTAATAAGTATTGAGTCATGTAAATGACAAAATCCGATTCAGATTAAGACAATATTTTGATTCTCCAAATTCTGATTCTGAAACTCTGAATATGCTTGTTTTAATCTGAAATTTGTTGCATGTACACACCTTATTCAGAAAATCCACCAAAAGGAGATATATGTGCATGCTCGGTCTGCAAGGAATTGTGGGTGCTAACAGATAACTGTGGGCTAGGTATTTAGAAATGGCAACACAGGCATACTTTTAACATTTCATATAACATTTCTTACAAGTTCATTTGAATGAAATCCAAATAATAATCATCAAAGTAATCTTGCTAGCTAAGGTTTCTTTTGATAAGTGGGGAAAAAAAGAAGTGTAATGTGTTCATCTTCACCATTTTATTACATTGTTTTTAAAGGCCAAGATTGTTAAAAAGTCAAGATTTTTGTTTGTTTCTTTATCTACAAGAAAGAACATCTGGACATTGGCAATAATGATCCTGTGGTGAAGCAGTTTAGGAAGCAGATCAGGTAATTAAGAGGACATAGGACTATGAGAACAATGTCAGAGGGACACAAGCAAGTTAATGATGTGTTTTATACATCATTAACTCCCAATCTGAGGATCGCATATAGAGAGAAGTCTTTATAGTTTGTGGTAATAAATGTGTCACCTCTACTACATACACTAAAGACAGACATATGGCTTATAGAACAAGTTGTAACAAGCAACCACATTGTATGATTTAAAAGGTTTTACAAATTGAAATATTGGAACTAATCTTGTAATAATGTATACAAGTTTTTGACCAACATTTCATTAAATGGTTCACACAGCACTTTTCACTTTGCATCATTACTACATGTAACATATATACATGTAATAAGTGAGGAGTGTTGGGAACATGCTATAGGGAGGGTACAGACTACCACTTCTTGTGCTCGTCTTGGACTTATACAGTTCAAAGTTTTAAATAGAGTCCATTTGTCTAAGTCGAGATTGTCTGTGATGTATCCGGCTGTTGAGGACAAGTGTGATAAATGCCATGGCTCTCCCTGTCATCTTGGCCATATGTTTTTCTTCTGCCCTGAACTCCATGGTTTTTGGTCTGGCTTTTTTACCATCATGTCCACTATTCTCAGGGTAGATTTAAAGCCTTGTCCATTGATTGCGATATTTGGGATTCCTCAAGCTTCAATTCCTTTGAGCTCGATACAAAAGGATGTTATTGCTTTCACATCCCTTATAGCAAGACGTTCCCTACTGTTACATTGGAAGTCTGCTAAATACCCATCTATCTCCCAGTGGATAAAGGACGTGATGTTTTTTCTGAAACTCGAGAAAATAAGATATACAATGAATGGTTGTACAGATAAGTTTTTTCATAAATGGCATCCCTTTATTGCCTACTTTATGGAGTTACAGACACTACCCACTTAAAGGTTGGTGCCTGATGTAGAATTTTATAATATCTCTATAACCAGCGACAGTTAATGGGTAGCCATGATGAGCCGGCGGGGTGGGTTGTGGGTTCAATCTTGTTTTTCTTTGTATAAAAAGAAAAAAATCTGTGAATATTTTCTGCTGTTGCTAATTTTGTATTTACCCCTTTTTGCACATTCCTGTGCATATATTTCTTATTTCTTATCTCTTATATTGTTTTATTATTATTATTATGTTTTTTTAACTATTATTTTTATTCATTCTGTTCTTTTTCATTTTAATTTAGTATTTTAATGCAGAGAGGAGTAGGCCAGGTTTTCATTTCACTGCAACTTATATACTGCATATAATTATGAATGTGACAAATAAAAAATCTTGTATCTTGAAGTGGAGAAGAATGCACACAATTACATATATTTGTCTAAAGTAAGCTTTGAACAGTTAATAATTATGTATTTATTAACAAAAAGCATTGTACATAAATGTAAATATATGTGACACATTAATAATTAAAACATTGCAGTTTCTGACCTTTTGTCTGGATATTACTTTCCATACCTGTAAATGCTTAAAGGAAGGAAAGCAATTCCTGATTAATCTCTTATCTTTGCCTAGAGACAGCTCTGTGTCTGATTTGCAAGATTCACTGTGACAGGCAGTCCCAGCACAATTGTGTGCCAACACATATACTGTGTTGTGTGTGCGCACGTGTGTGTTTGTGTGTGTGCGCGCGCTTGTAGATGATGGTGTTTTATCTTTTTGGATGCTAGTATAAAGTCAGAGTGTCCCCTTCCTCCAATTAATTCCCCCTCCTGGAGCACTGATGTTTGTCCAAAAGATTTACTTTTTCACCCAGTCTAAGACAGATCAGAAACAGAGATTGAAACATGGTTAAACAAGGCTGGTAGCATGAGTCAATTCATAATTAACACACACATGCACTCTCGCGCTCACATTAGAACACATGATTGATGATGGCATTGACCAGCAACAATACAAATTAATACAAACAAATATGAATGCTCAATGCAAACTGATCACAAATATAGAGGAACCGATCATTTCAACAAGGAGGCGTATCTGCTGCTTTTATACACTTAAGCATTACTAGTGGACATTACAATTACTTATAAAATTTGTTAGTTAGCTTACATCGTTCACTTGGCCCCCAACACCCTCCTGCTAGACACATAGAAAAGTGCTTTATTTCTATACTGAAATAACCAGAACTGATCTCTCTCTCTCAGCCTATGCATTTTTAAAAGCCTTAGTAAACTCTTTTCCCTATGCACACATAGCAAATTCTTGCAAATTACAGAATATTTTAGTAATAAACTATTTGCAGAGAAATTTGCTATATGATGGCTAGCTAGCTAGAAAAAAAATTTGCAACAATCTATGAACAAAATACAAAACAGTTTGTTCATGTACATTAGTAAACATACTTTTCCATAGGAACAATAGTCATTTTATTATAAGCCTGAGGCCATTTGACTTTGTGCCTGAAGAGGCTTCCAAATGGGAATAATAAAACACCAGTGTTATCCTTTTTCTTCTAAAAAGTACTCTAAAATACTTGAGCTTGACCCTGAATGGTCACAACCCATACATAAATCTGTACAAAGCCCACAGCCTCAGCCTGACTCTGTAGAAGGGTTTGGTCTTTTGTCTGTGTTAGATTTCCACCTCACAGGAATCTACCTTGTACGCCTTTTGGATCTCCATCATGCCTTCCAGACTGTTTTACTATTAACTTCTATTAACTTTTGGTAACTTTTAGTTTTGTGCTGTTATGAGCTAGAAAGTGTGGCTTGCTGCAGAGTTCAGGCCTGGAGAGTCCGAAGTGAACACAAACACACCGACAGATATGAGCGTTCACAGAGACTTCCGCTTTATTCATTCAAAACAGAAGTATTTATACACATTGTACACATCTGATAACAGCACTGTGTGGACGGTTTCTACTGGTCCAAGTGTCAGACAGATTTAGTCAAAACACACAGCACATAGTCATGATACAAAATAAGTCCCATGTCATGTTGACACAGAAGTACATAATAATATAATCAAGGATAGCAGTTGATTCGCTTATTCAAGAGGTAACTAAATGATTATATTCACCATATATTTGAGAGCAGTTAATAATATAAGAGGGTACATAATATAAAATATAAAATGATAAAAGAGAATTTCCTTTCAGTCTGTCATAATTAAGAGGTGGAGGCAGCAGGTGTTAGAACAACAGCTGGTATAGGGCTGCCAATGTAATGGGTGACACAGCAAGGCTTTCTGAAAATGTGTCTCAGGCACCAGAATAATTCATGCCAATTTGATAGATTCAGTTAGGAGCTAACAATGTACTTGAAATAGGGGAAATACTAAAGCAGAAAATGCCCAAGGAGTCCCATAATGCACAGGTTGGGAGGACGTTGTTCTAAGTATGATTTTAATAGAGCCAGAGAGAGAAGAGGACAGATGTTGCTCCAGCCTCTGCTCCAGCCTCTAGCTCTGCAGAATTTTGTACATTCTACAAAATTTGTTGTACCAAATTCTGAGTCCCCAGAGAGATGCCTTCCATGGTGTTGTAGTGCGCTGTGGTAGCTGTCAAAACAACCTCAAATTAAGTGGGGATTTATTGCTATCTAGCAATCCCCGAAAACAAAAACCCTAGTATTTTGGGAATCCAGCCAATGAGGTCATGCTAGGTCACAGTTCTCATTTGCTAATTTATTCTTAGGGCAGAAACACATAGATAGCTCCATATGGTGTACATGTTGTCCGACATGTGTATAAGAAGAGAAGAAGAAATGGACAATGGTTATATGACAACATTATTTATTGCAGTTACTGCATCATACATCACTTCCTGTCCTATCTGTTAGAAGTTATTCAACTGATTCTCACCAACCAAGGCAGAAGGGGAAGGTGAAATAGAAAAGCCTTTCTCCAGCTGTGTCTGTGTCAGAGCTGCAATAGTGAAAGAGGTTCAGTCCTGAGCTAAGTATAGGAAATGCTTGTACACACCAGTTTAAAGTGTAACAAGACTACCTCAATCAGGCAGCCTAGGAGTCCTAACATTTCCACCTGAAGACTTCTCAGAAGATGTCAAAGATTGTTTATGGGTATGTCAGAAATTAGCTTCAGACTCATTCACATAGCAAGTCATATATAGGTAGCAGTTAGAGAAAGTTGATTACAATAAATACAGTATATTGTATATTAGTAAATGGAAGCTTTTTGTCACCTTTTTTCCCATTGAATTCGGATCAGTTACATCTGTATTTGTCGCTACTTAATACAATGGAACTACTTCTGCAGCTGATGAGATGTGAGTACAACCTACATATATGCATGCAAGCATTAGCTCTATGGAGACTGTTTAAAATAACCCAGTTGCTCCCAAGCTAAAATACAGACATTAACAAACATGTCATCAGGTGGTTTAACCAGAAACCAGACTGAGTATGTGTTTGGAAAGAGCGTCTACTGTCACTGAACATTTTACGCCTTATTTGTATTATAAACGTTTGTTTTTAGAGAGTGTGTGCTTTTATTTATTTTATTTATTTTTACCATGCTGTGGTTGTCATAATTCTGCTTGATACATTTTTGACAATTGGGTTTTGCTGACTTGAAATTGAACCACTTTTGAACCATCTGTGCAACATTTGGGCCAGATACCATTTGGACCTGGACCAGGGACAGATGTAACAGTATTTGTTTGCTAATCTGGTACAGATGAATTCTGTTTTGGTGCAGATCTGTAAAACTGATCAGTTCTGGTATTATGCACAAAGACACTGGGTCTGCTCTGATACGTGGATCTGGAATGGATGCAGCACTACATGTGTCCCTATTCTGGTGCAATGAACATTTATTGTCTGGGTAACAACACACAATTCATTGCACCTGTAATCATACAATACAGATCAATCTTAGACATCTCTGTTCACCAAGAGATATTCACTACTACCGGATGATGAGAAAACAGAGAGGATGAAATTAAATGAATCACTCCTGCACCTCCAGAACAACACATTTATCATTTTTATACTTCTGTTCTTTGAAGTTTCTGTATGAAGCCACCTAAAAGGCCATTTTTAGAAACAAGAAAAACAGCTTTTGTTATCACATGTACACCTGCACTCAGTGTAGTGAAATTCATTTCTTAGCATAAAGAGTGAGAGTGCAGTGCCAGCTGTGGTACGATGCCTGTGAAGCAAAGATGCTTAAGGGTCGTTGCTCAGGAGCTTTGCAGCTTTGGGATTTCATCTCAAAACCTTAACTAAACAGTAAACCAAAACCTTATCCACTGAGCCACTACTGAAACTCTTTATTGTCAACATACTTGCATACAACAAAATGTGGTGTGACTCTCTCACAAGCAGTAATATATCAAAATGAAACAATTTATGTTATGTACACCAGAGTCAATATAAATACAATATAAGTGGCTATGTGTGAATGTGCATAGTGATAGTCTGTGGAGGAAAGGGTTAGGGTTAGGGTTTGTTCAGTCCATTAATACATGTACCAGGAGGGGATTAATGGAGGCCATGGCGTCCACACCCACCCTGAACCTTATGCCAGATGGTAGAGGGTCAAACAGGCAGTGTCCAGGGTATATTGTATCTCTGCAGATGCTCCTGCACTTCTTCTTCATTCAGCTAGCATTGACACTGTCTGGGTTTGGGAGGTAGGTCTTGATGATCCATTGATCTGCCACACAGTGCAGATCCTTCCACTTGGTGAATATGCTACTAGCATAGCACACAGTCCTGCAGTAAGAGAAGATACTCTCAATGGTACTGTGGTAAAAGTCCACCAGGAGTTGTTCAGGGAGTTGGTACCAGGTAAAAGTATTTAGGTGACCATGTCAGCTCTTTTGTTACGTAGACTCCAAGAAACGTGATACTCTCCAAATATTCCACTGCTCCTCCAAATATGTGGAAGTAGGTGGTCTGTCTTCTTAGTCCTTCTGAAGTTTATGATTATCTGCTTTGTTTTGGTGAACCATGTCGTTGTCTTTGCACCATTCGGCCAGTCGTTCCACTTCGTTTCTGTAGGCCCTTTGCATAACTATTTGAAATCAGTCGAAATACGTATAGTGGTGTAATCAGCAAATGAAACTGAATTCCATAAATAACATCCTCACATAGGTGTTTGGCTGTTCTAGGTTTGTCAGAGCTGTGTGGAGTGCAGACAAGACTATGTCAGCAGTGATTTGATTTGCCTGCTAGGCAAAACTGGTGCTGGTCCAGATCTAGAGGGAGCTAAAGAGTGAGAGCACTAATCTTTTGAAGCACTTTATGACTATGGGTGATAGAGCAACCAGGTGATAGACATTAAGGCACTTCACTGGTGACTTTTCGGGAACTGGGATGATGGTGGATAATTTAACGTATGTTGGGACAGCAGCTTGTTTTACTGAGAGATTACTGAGCTGGTTGGTACATGTTTTCAATGCCAATCCAGGCACTGCATCTTTCAGCAGTGTGGATCTCACCTGTTGGCACTGTTGAACTAGTGTCTGCTACATGGTGGTGCGTGTTTAGTGTCAAATCAGGCAAATAACTTGTCCAGGGCATTGGGTACGTTTATGTGTTCACTGGGCTTTAAATGCTGTTAATGTTGTTAATGATGTCAAGTAGCTTGTCTAGCACCAGCCAAGATGAAGTTTCATATCTGGCATTCCAAGTCAGCAATCTAAGACAGCAAAAAACAGATCTCAGTTCTTTGCATGCATCATTGTCTGGATATTGAAGTATCATATTTAGAAACATGTTAGTATGTAGCATATGGAGACATGAGTTTAATTGTGTATATGTGCATGCTAGTATAGACTACATATTCATAGGTACTAATTTAGTGCTGCCATGTACAGGATAAAAAAATGTTAGCCTTGTACCAAATAATTGAGACATAGCATTCAAAGGATTTAAAGACGCAATCTGTGGTCACATTGTTTGGGGCGGCTGTGGCTCAGGTGGTAGAGAAGGTTGTCCACTAATCACAGGGTTGGTGGTTCAATTCCCGACCCATGGGCAGGACACCGAACCCCAAGTTGCTCCTTATGGCGAGTTAATGCCTTGCATGGCAGCTCTGTTACCATTGGTGTGTGTGTGTGAATGAGACACAGTGTATATAAGTGTGCCATTTATCTATTTAGTTAGAAAGTTAAATGGATCTGTTCAGCATAATGTATTTTCAAAATTATCATTTCAGTTAAGAAGGACGCATTT
The DNA here is from genome assembly GCA_012411365.1 of Ameiurus melas. NCBI lineage: Eukaryota > Metazoa > Chordata > Actinopteri > Siluriformes > Ictaluridae > Ameiurus > Ameiurus melas. The sequence continues at coordinate 18,061,147 of CM022761.1, read as the reverse complement.
CTGTGTGTCAACACTAAGGTATGCTGGAAAAGAATGTTCTTGAATGTGACAGGAAAGAATTACAGCTAATTTAAATTATTTTCTGGTGGCTTAGTGTTGCTGTGGTCCAGCAGAGAAGATAAAGAGCTGCTGCTGAATATTCAGTACTGCAGGGAACTACAGCTCTGACACTGTCAAGGCATTGTCCATCATGGCCCTATTACTTATGCTCTTTGATGGAGAAACAATAGGCTTTGCCTTTTATAAATATATATATATATATTATATATATATATATATATATATATATATATATATATATATATATATATATATATATATATATATATATATATATTGCTAAAAAAAAGGGAACACTTAAACAGCACAATGTATATATATATATATATATATATATATATATATATATATATATATATATATATATATATATATATATATATATATATATATATATATATATATATATATATATATATGTTCGTTACACAGTCGGGAACAGAATGGTGTTCCTTGTATTTTCAAGTTGATTTTACTTCCTTCTTCCTTCTTTTTAAGGCAGTGGGAATTGATTTGACTTAACTGTTGTGCGGATGTTCAAGCACATTCCACACTTTCTCAGAGAGGTGCATTTGTTTATGCACTAGCTTTTTTGTTATTCATCCTCAAGTTATACCCAAAACAGAGATCCTTATAAACATAACCATTACGTTGATATGTTGCATGTAGCAGGAATTATATCAAAGAGTTTGAAGTGTTCTCATTTTGCTGGAGCTGAGGATCAAAACCTCTGAAGACATGACAGTAGAAAAGAACCTGAAATGTGTGGTTGCCATGGGAACCATAACTGCACCTAATCACCATGGCAGCTTATTGAAATTGGATAGGTATAAATACTCATAACCCAGTAGAGCAGAGTTTAAAGGAATACTTAAGAAATGCTAATATGACTGAAAATCAAAAAGAGCTATAGTGACAGCTATTTGGCCCACCAAACATGACGTCAAGCAACAGCTAACTGGTCTATCTCAATATAATTATGTTCGTATATTCCTTTCATTATGCACAACCCCAATTCCAAAAAAAAACTGGGACGATGTGTAAAAATAAATGTAAATAAAAACAGAATGCAATGATTTCCAAATCTCATAAACCCATATGTTATTCACAATAGAAGATAGAAAACATATCAAATATTTAAACCCAGTAAATGTACCAGTTTAAGAAAAATTAAAAAGGTAATTTTTTATTTGATGGCAGCAACACATCTCAAAAAGTTGGAATGGGGCAGCAAAAGACTGGAAAAGCAAGTGTTACTACAATTTGTGGAACAATTTCAGAGTAATGTTCCTCAGCGTAAAATTGTGAAGACTATGAACATCTTATCATCTACAGTATAATATATCATCAAAGGATTCAAAGAATCTGGAGAACTCTCTGTGCACAAGGGACAAGGGTGAATATTAATATTGCATGCCCTCGGGCCCACAGGCAGCACTGCATTAAAATCCGGCATGATTCACTGCATGGGCTCAGAAACACCTCCAGATCTCATTGTCTGTGAACACAGTTTGTCGTGCCATCCACAAATGCTGGTTAAAGCTCTATTATGCAAAGAAGAAGCCATATGTGAACATGATCCAGAAACGCAGCCGTCTTCCCTCTGCCAAAGCTCATTTAAAATGAATTGAGGCAAAGTGGAAAACTGTTCTGTGCTCACACGAATCGAAATTTGAAATTCTTTTTGGAAACCATGAACGCCATCCTCTAAACTAAAGAGGACTAAAGAGGAGCGGGACTGTCCGGTTTTTATCAGCGCTCAGTTCAAAAGCCTGCATCTCTGAGGGTATGGGGGTGCAGTAGTGCCTATGGAATGGGCAGCTTGCACATCTGGAAAGGCACCATCAGTGTTGAAAGGTATATACAGGTTTGAAAGCAACATCTGCTTCCATCCAGATTCCTTCCCATGTATACTTCTGAGAAACTCTGCCTCTCTAAGATGCTCAATCATGTTACTGACCTGTTGCCAATTAACCTTATTAGTTTCAAATTGTTCCTCCAGCTCTTTCTTTTAAGTAACATTTACATTTCCAGCCTTATGTTTCCCCTGTCCCAACTTTTTTGAGACGTGTTGCAGCCATCAAATTCAAAATTACCTCATTTCCTCAGTTTAAACATTTGATATGTTTTCTTCATTGTGAATAACATATGAGTTCATGCGATTTGCAAATCATTGCATTCTGTTTTTATTTACATTTATTTACATTTTACACAGCATCCCAACTTTTTTGGAATTGGGGTTCTAGTTATAATCTTAGTGGTGACTAAGGAAGTGTCACAAAAGTGACTAGGAAGATGGTATGCATTACTAATACATTAATGACAAACATTTAGAAAAAATCCTGCATTGTAATGCTGCTGATTTTAAAACACAGATCATATTTGTGATGTCTTGAGTTGGATCCATTAAATCTCGCTGTCAACAAAACCTGTCACTCTTTGATAATCTGAATTCAACTGCAAGCATACACAAACTGTAGAAAATAAATAAAATAATTAATGAAATAAAGTCAAGTCTTGCATGTTTAGAGATGCCTTAAAATACTCATGATACCTGTTGATTAAATGTTAAGTTATACAATATCTTTAATCAGGGATATAATCAAAGGTAGGATATTGTTTGTGCCAGAATTTGAGAATAAATATAACCACACACCTTCACTGGGAATTAACATATTTAACACCAGCGAGAAACCTGTTTATTCATAATTATATTAACATGTTCCCAGTTGTACATCTAGTGTTTGTATTGATTTGTTGATGATGTTTTCCCATCCATAATTGACACTTATTGGCCCTTTACCCACTATATACAGTGAGGGGGAATAAGCATGCAGACACTTGTTTTTGTCATGTAATATACTTTCAGTGAATATATCCACGTCAAATTTACACACATAATCGCTTTTGGCAATTTTGCACTATTTTGTAAATATGACCAAAACAAAGTATGAATTCATAAGCATAAAAATATATGGTTAAAAATAGAAATTGATAGGAAAATAAGTATTCATACCCCACCAAATTACCAGCTTTAAAACTTTGCAAAGGTATTGTTGTTGTTGTTGTTGTTGTTGGCAGTTATAAACCAATCTTCAAGACGTCTACAGGAAGAAGCAATTTTTCAGTTTTGCCCATTCCTCTGGACAAATCATCTTCAATTCCCCAAGACTATGACGGTCCGTTTGATGGACTAGCGATTTCAAAATGCTCCATACATTTTCAGTGGGATTAATAAATATTTCCCCTCACTGTAGGTATGAAATACATAGACTAACACACACTTTGTGAACAGCTACTGACTGAAGTGTATCTGCTGCCAGTTCATAAGTGAAAAAGGCTCAAAATAGAATTACAGATAACCTGATATAAAATGGGTGGTGGATCATTCCCAGTTGCATAGCAACAGATGGGCTGTAATTGTACATGTTAATGTATAACTACAACATGACCTATGTGACTAGTGCTGATAAAATGGACACAGAATAAAAAATTTAGCTTATGTACTTGTAACAGTATTTCACCCCTAACAGATATATTAAAGGCCTTCCTCACATTCAAGGAAAATGTGCCTTATGACAGAAACCTCTATAGAAAATCACTTCTGGACAACTTCAGTCTTTTTATTTTATACATTCCATCAATTCCAACCAATCAAGTTGGTTAGATCATTGATTAGATCCCTTTGCATGTGTTATTTCTGCTCTGCTCTTGTGAGTATTGTGAAACATTTACATTCAGCAATAGATAAATCAAATGAATATCAGGAAAGTTCATTAAGTGCAGTCTAGTATTTGTGGATCTTATGTCACCGGCAAAAATTACCGGCATGTGGAACATCCTGCCTCTTCAAAACATGGCTCTCATCTTAGTAATTAGGTTTGCTTTTCAGAGCAGTAAGAGCTGTACTTTAGTTGGGTGCTGGTCCTTTTATCTGTGAAGCTGAGCTGAATGCTCATAGCAACATAGTACATCTTTAAAAAAAAATAATAAAAATTTAATTGTGTTGTGTTTTTTTTGTGTGTGTGTATTTGTGTGTCTGTGTCTGTATTTTGTGTGTGTGTGTGTGTGTGTGTGTGTGTGTGTGTGTTTTGTCTCCATCAGCACTCAAATCTTTACCTGATGTTGCTGTCGCCACAGCAACATACTGCTGGTCTCACTGATTTATTCATTCCTGATGTTCTGCCTATGCCAAGGAAGAAGATGAGACACAAAAATAGAAATAGGAATAATAATCAGATCTTTTTAGCACCAAAGCAGATGTTCAGACAGGCCAGTTCAAGTCAAACCAAGGTCCTGTATTTGAACATTTCAATAAACCAATCACAAAGACCCTGTTAACAAAGTCCAAAAGTCTCTCAACCTTGTGTGGCATGAGAAGCTTGAACATTGTAGATTATAGCTGACATTTTCAGTATCTCCTAAATCAGCTATTGTGGGATTTTTTGTTTGTTTGTTTACCTTAAATATGATTCTGAGATACAAAGAGCTCAAACCTGAAGGAATTCGTAGATTTTGGAACATATAATTGATGTCAGAGATTCAGTTTGTAAACTGTTTCTAGAAAATACTGATGCTTCCATGTTTTCCAAATTCCTGACACCATTTTATTTCAGCTTGACATCATGCTATGGGAGTCTTGTACTAGAAAAAACCCTCCTGTTTTTTGTAATATGTAACATTGTTGTTCCATCTGCTCTGTTTCTTCTCCGTGCCTGTTGATCTGATGTTCCTGTTAGATTTTGGGTAGCCTGGGTAGACACAAGCTGTTAAGGCTTCTCTGAGATGTTTTTTTCTTCTAATATTCCCAGGCTCAGTACTGGCCAATACATTATTCGCCTTATGGTGCAGTGTTCTTAGTGCTCTAGCTTTAGTTCCTAGTGGGAATTAATTAAAGAAGACTATTGGATCAGAAAATAAGAACATTAGTTGGAATAACCAATCCTTAAGTGAGATATTGTTCCAGGGCAAAATTTTACTCAAAGTTTAAAAAAATGTCCAGCACTATATGAATGAGTGTTTTAACCTAAAACTTAATCTAAAACTTTTAGATAATTCTATTTGAAAGGTACTGCTCCCATATGGCCATGTTTGAGAATGATCATTGCGTTAAGTCTGTGTGGACGAAGGTGAGTCAAATGAAGAACCTTAATTCGTGTGACATATATTAGGGAAACAGACTGTATGCAGCAATCACTCATACACCGTCCTGATTTCCACTAAAGGATCCATTCAGTGGAAAGACCTTCCAGTCGGATAAAGAAGTGCCACAGATGGTGCGTCAGAGCACATGGAAGAATTCTTTTTTGAGGAATCCAGACATTCTTTAAGCTCTGGAACACTTAATTAAGTATTGAATGAAATGGACATTACGTAGAACTATAAATAATGTAAAAACTTATACACTTTGTGACCCCTACAGTGTTTGCAATAAACAATGCAAAAATGTTGAATTAAAAAAAGGTTTTCATTTGACACACCCTCATAGTAAGGCCCTTCCTTTTTAATGCTATTGATTTCATTGCCATGTATTCATTGTCACATTGTAACCTTAGTATTGTAAAATCTAGCTCCCATTCATTCTTAACCCATTGAACCTTATTATACAAAGGTCATGATATGTTTAATAACAGTTTTTTATTACTCATTTGTGCAGGAATATTTCAGATATTATTAATTTCTTCTTTTGAATGGGCATGTAGTGGCGCAGTAGGTAGTTTCAATGACTCACAGCTCCAGGATTCCTCCCTAATTGGGCTATGATAAACAACACAGGGAACAATAACATGATTCCAAGCATCACACAGCCAAGCTGAGAGCTCAGCACAGTGATTTTGGTTGATATATTGAGAGACACCGAAGGCCAGTGAAGCAGCGTTATCTAATTTGATGTCTCCCATTGACGTAAATCAAATGTGTAAATAAATATATTTTAAGATGCTGGAATCATTTAAAGTTTGTGTTCAAACTATGTCCTTTCTCTCAGTATGAGCTGAAACTGCTATTCCAAATCACCAAACAATGGTAAAAGAAGTTCTGACTGCTGAGATATGCAGCACCAGTGGCAACTGCCTCATATATTTTCAGTCACTCAGGTCAGATTTAAATAGAAACATTTTATACAGAGACTTGCAGATAAATAAAATTGATTGAGGCATTCATCTTTCCTTTACCACTGCTTAAGCTAAACAAGCTAAGCTTGGGGGAAGGTTTTATATGAAAAAGATCCAAAATGTTAGACAGCAATGAAGTGATTAATGTATTTGAATGAACTAATCAAGACGACAGTAAAACTGAGGATATTTGGGTAAACACACAGTTGCAGTACATAAAGATTTTGAAGAAATCAGGTTTTTTCACTCAGTGCTGTGTTTATCTTTCAATAATACAGTATAGCTGTTAAGTATTTAATATCAGATAACACTAAGAGAAATTAAGATAAGACTGCAAAACAAACATTTAACAGAAATATAATGCATGTTAATTTTTTAAAAACCACACAATAAGAAGTAATCACAAAAAGAAGAGACAAAACAGCAACTAACAGGAAGACGGATCATTACAACAGGACAGTTTTGCTTTTAGTGCTGCTTTGTTTCATTCTGTTCAAACTGTAATGTATTTCTTATCTTCTTGAGCAACAGTAGGCAATCCTATACAAAATTGGTCTAATATTTAACTCAGTTATTAGCAAGATAATTAATATATTTTGGAATAAAAACCACAAAACCTTTTCGCATACCTAGTGATCCATCTACTGTCAAGGGTGTGCGTGCACAGGTGGAAATATAAATATTAGATGAAGGTAAAATATCAGGGACTAATATCCGTCCATCCATCCATCTTCTACCGCTTACTCCTTTTCAGGGTCACGGGAACCCACCTTTTAAATTCCACATAAAAATGTGTTTGTTTAAATTAACCTGTTTAGTAACACTTTATATGACGGATACCTACACACTGCCTTAATAACGCATTTATAAGAATTGCATAAACAGTTCCCTGTTCCCTGAACTAGTGGTTTGATTCCTGGTCAGCTACTGGAGGGTCGCATGAGTCAGTGCACTCTTAGTGCTGGTCTCAAGCCTGGAAAAGGGAGGTTATATCAGGAAGGACATCCGCTGTAAAACTAGTGCCAGAATAAACTATGCTGATGGGTGATCTGCTGTGGTGACCCCAAACGGGAGCAGCCAAAAGCTGGGAAAAAATAAGCATGGCATAAATATTTCATAAAGCAATGCAGGTTTCATGCAACTCTGTATTTACATGTCAGAAAGAACAATCATCAGTCACGTTGCCTGAGATACTCCTATTTTAATTTTAAAAGCTTTTTTTTTTTTTTTTTACACTTATACCATGTCCACCACCTATTCGTTTTTCTTTAGAGGTTTAGTTTATTAAATAAAATGTTCATGATTTGCAAGTCAAAGAGTTGTAACCAATCTGTTTCACTGGCTCGCTGATATGCCTTATTGTAAAAACTTTGTTTTGAATTTCTAATCAACTATACTTAAAGCACCTTGAGACATTCCACTGAAAATTAACTGTTGTATAAATAATCTAACAAAACTCTGGCAGTAAAACCATGTCAGTGATCTCTCAGTGATATTGTTATAATCCTAACAATACCTAGACCACTTGACACAAGTACTACTCCACCTCTCATTAAACAGGTTTTGTCCCACTCAGTGTGATAACTGAGAAGCATGTTGAAGCGATTCTGGTTCACTGGTGATGCTGCATTAAATGCTTAAGTCCTGAATTATATTTAAAGCAATACAAAAATATTCTCTCCCAACTGAAATAAAATGAAAAGCTATGTCAAAATGCATTTGATTGATTATACTGTGGGTCCACCTTTAATGCAATCATCACTTCTAAACTTATAACCAAGCTTCACAACCTTGGTCTATCCACCACCCGTGCAACTGGAAGGCCCCAGACAGTCTGCGAAGTATATCTCCCACACTCTCATCATGAACAGAGGTACCTCCTAGGTTTGTGTCCTCAGCCTGATGCTCTTCACACACTACCCATGACTGTGTTGCTACCCATGTGGGTAACATCATAAAAATGTGCTGATGACACAATGAAGAGGCAAAAAGCGAGGTGGCAGACCTGGTGTGAGAACAACAATCTCACCCTAAACATCAGCAAGACCTAAGAGACAGTTATAGACCTGAGGGGAGTGAAGGGACATCACAAGCCCCTGCGCAATGGAGGGTTTGAAGTAACTACAAGTTCTTGGGTGTCTAGATCATTGAGGACTATGAAAACACAGCAGAGGCTGTATTTCCATAGATCGCTGAGGAAATTTGGCATGTTACTGGTGATACTTAAGAGCTATAAGAGTACAGTGGAGTGCATCCTAACCCGAGGCATTGCCTGTGGTTTGGTAAGTGCACTACAGAAGACAATAATTCATTAGTGAGTGAGTGATCAGGACAGCCCAGAAAATCATAGGAACAGATGTACTGAAGGACATCTACACCAGGAGAGTCTGCAGATGGGCTAAAAATGTCACCCTGCCCACTCACTGTTCACACTTATGAAGACGTGTAAATGGTACAGGTGCATTACAGCCAGAACATCCAGACTTACAGACAGCTGGTGTCCCCAACCTGTCAGACTCCTTAACAACAGCCACCACTATCACTTCCACCTACATCTTCCCCAGACACAATGAATGTATAAAAAGCATGTATACCAGGTCCACCTTAATAAATAATTTGCATATTACCAATATTACACAATATCTCATGTAAATATCTTTATTCAGCAGAATACACTTCATATATGTGTAACAACCTGCCTCTATTATTTATACATTCATATTTCTTCTTCCTGCAGTACATCTCAACACTACAATAATTTTTTTATTGTATCCATATACTCATACATTATTTTTAAATGCTACTTTACTGTCTTTATTATTTTCTACTGCATCACCCATGAAGAGATTGCAAACTACAAATCTCATTGTACAAAGAACCTTGTGCATCTTGTATATTACCCACTCATATATTGTAATCGCCTCCATAAAAGATTATACATCTAAAGTAAGGCTTATCAATGTTTAAAAGATTTAATGTCCATTCCAGTGAGTGCTGGGGCTAAATGACAGTTATTACAGTTACAATGTTGATGCTGCTTTCAATAACATTGGAAATAAAATTAAGTTCAAGGAAACCAGGTGCTTTAAAACACACTTTTAAAAAAATTAAACGATTGTTCATGAACAATTTTTCATACATTAATTCTTGGTTGGTGCAATTCTGGATAAATCTATTTCATGGTAGAGGATATCCATCCATCTTCAACCGCTTAGTCCTTTTCAGGGTCGCGAGGGAACCTGGAGCCTATCCCAGGGAGCATCGGGCACAAGGCATGGTACACCCTGGACAGGGTGCCAGTCCATCGTAGGCCAGTAGAGGATATAAAAAAGATAAATGTCTGGAATTTGTGTCTAAATAGCTTGAGCTCTACGCATTATTGTAAAACTAGAATAAATTTTTAAAAAACGCAGATTTTAACTTGTCATGTTTGCTAAACATTCTTTTTGTGACTGCTCAAAGAACTGATATTATCCCCACTTTTCACTTCACTACGTACTAGGCATCAAGTGTATTGAAATTAGTACGTGTTTTTGCTGATTCTAAATATTTATCTTAAGAAATTCTAAATTTTTATTTCATTTCATAAAACTTTTACGTGGGGATATATGCATTAGGAAATGGGACCCTAGATATTGCAATTGTTTCCGTCTACAGCTGAGTGTGTTTGGAGAGAGAGAAGGAGCACGAGGGAATAACTGTTCCTGCTGTGCTTCCACATATAGTTTTTATTAATTAAGACTAAAGAGCAGGTGTGAGATTAGGACCGTTTTATTAGAAACATCAGGTAAATAATTCTATAATACTATGAATAACAAGCATAAATATCAGAACATCACAAAAAGGCTGTTTTCATACTCCACAAGCCAGCATTGTTTACGGCTGGGATTTTTCATTTCTGCACTACATGAAGATGTGATAGAAAGAAAGCAAAAAAAGAGAGATTACATGACACTCAATATGATCTTTAGCTGGTGACTTGAGGCAACACACACTTGAACAGTGACACTGCTTCTATATTTCTTGGTAGTTTTTGGGAATAAAGATGCATCTGCTATACTAATTCCACTGCAGGGGAATAGAGTTTATCATTTGTAACTGGACAGAGATGGTGCTGTGGTTTAGCAGAGCTTCTTAACACCAAGCCTTGTAATCCACTGCAATTTATAGTCTGAAGCGTAACCGAGGATGCAACTGAACTGTTAATTACCAAGCCAGTCATTCATTAAATTAGGCATGTTGGGAGTAAGGAGAACTTCATTTGTGCAGTGTTTGAGTTCACAACATAAAACAGATTAGAAGTCAGATTAGGAGACCTCCTAGAGATGTTCCTTTAAGGACGCAGAAATGGTGATCGGTGCATGTCTGTGTGTGAGAAAACACTTAGGCAGCGCTGGATACTGCCAGCTTCTTCAGGTGATCCATAAACACCTGCAAACTCACGTCGTCTGTGAGGATGGGTGCACCAGACTCCTGCACACAGAAAGGTAAATATTTACGTATGAAAACCTCAGAAATTCATTGCTCATTTTGGTAATGAGCAATTAATTTAATGGCCAAAAAAATATCTGTAATTCTGCATAGTTGTTAGTGCATACGCGTGTATTAATTTAGTTACATTGCCAGTTTAACGTTTATACTGGCTTTTTTGTTTATACAGGCTAATTATGTTACACGTGTATTCTGTTCCCCTAGGAACAATATTAACTTTATTACAAATGTTTCATAAATATAAAATGTACCCTATATGACCTGTATAATAATGTGCATAAGCACTGACCCTACGCTACCGGTCAAAAGTTTATACATACTCATTCGTAATTGTTTTTCTCCGCATTTTTAGAAGAATAATAAGTTCATCAAATCATCAAAACTCCGGAGTAACACAAATGGAACTATGAGAATTATGCTGTGATAAAATATAAAATTATTTTGGATTTTTGTTTTTTTCCCAATAGTAGACACCCTTTTTACCTAGAATTTCCAGAAATGTATTTTTGGCATTTTCTCAACCGATTTCTTGAGGAATTTCCCTGAGATGCTTTTTAAACAGCATTAAAGCAGTTCTCACCTACGCTGGACACTTATTGGCTGCTTTTCGGAATATTTCGATCCAAGTTCTCCATTTAAAAATATATATTTTTTGTAAATAAAATGTTATTTCAAACATTTTATCATAAACCTTAAGCTCAAAAGATTTTTAAGTTCATGAGAAACATTTCAGTCAAGTGTCTCCAAACTTTTGACCGGTAGTGTACACTGGAAGACAAGCATTTAGTGCACTTACCTGGCCCCAGGCATACATGTTGTTGTGGGTCTGGGAGGGGTTGACTTTGGACAGCAAGAACCGAGCCTGATGGAGAAGAAAAGGAAGATTTTTTTTTTTTTTTTTTTTTTTAAATCAGCATTGTGCTGCAGGTAGTGCCATGATTTCAATCTGAGCCCTAATATGCATTAAACATGGACATTACTGCATACCATTGCAGACATTGATTGAGCCATTACACTCTAGACTGATTATGAACCATTAAGATGCACCCTCTCTGTAATCCTCCAGAGCATGTGGTCTATAGAGCAATCATCTAGATTTTCTTCAAACTTGGACTTTATTTGCATCGGAGAAATTGGCTTTAAATTCTTATACAGTTGCATGTACAGTTCCTACAGCTGCCTAGTAGGAGGAAGTACTAAATGTAGAAAGGAAGAAGTTTTCATTCAATCAGATGAACCAAGTTCTCTCTGGCTATGTAGGTTTACCTGGCTGCCCCCATGCTCAGTGTCAATGTAACGAGGCATGGGGAAGCGTGTTTGCAGGATCTCCTGAGCGTCATCTACTGGAGCTTGCAGGAGGTGCCGGAAGTTTTCATACTCAGGCATGTCCTGGTAGCCAGCTTTTCTCCACTGAGCCACTGTCTGCAGGGAAAAAGACAACATTGCTATATGTAGCACTTTAAATGTACAGGTGTAACAAAGATCTTCTTGTGATTATAATATAATTATTAGGAATTTCAATTTCTCTAGCAGTGAGACAATCAGACTAGCGATCAGATATCTTCTCCTCTGACGCACCACACATGCTGGAATAAATAATCAACCCTTTACTCACAATCGAGGCTAGTACATAGCCAATAATGTCTGAATAACCAGCAAAGACTAATCAGCAAAAATATTATGCTTACCTCTCCATGGTAGATGAGGATCTGGAAGAATGTGTCCATCAGAAGGATTCGGTCTGGCAGAATGCTGCTGCTGTCCAACAGCACCGGCTACATGTGAACAATAATTTCAATAAAGAATGAATGTTTTTGTTTCTCCATCATACAGTCAGACAAATAGAATGTGTAGAAAATAGAAGTATCTTGACCCACTAGGCACATTTTATGAAGTACATGTACCAAGCGGCCTACATCTGACTGACCGAATCATTTGACAAAAGTGTGTTACGCCCTGCCTCTCATCACTCCTGGCTATGCACAACATGTGGCACAGCTGGGCAGATACCAAACACATCACAGTATTATAAGCAATGTTTTAAAACACGGTGCATCACTCGGGATCCTTGAACCTGCCAGTACTGAGAGATTTTGCCGGCAGCTCAAACTGTGAAAATTACACACGTCGGCAGGAAAAGGAACCAGGGATAGCAATTATTCTCGCTTACACACACGCATAGACACATATGCTTGCACAGAATCTCCAACTAAGGTTTCAAAATCGATACAAATCTCCGGGATACACAGAAGAAAACAAATCATCTTTGGTAATGGAAAAGAGTTATTAAATGTACTAATTAAACATAAGTACCACTAGCTAGGATATGATAAGAGACACCTGGCAATAATCTGTTGGGTCATGGGAGTTAAGGTTTATGATCATTATGACAGTGCATTTCAGAGGCACTACAGACTACCTCATATGAGAATATGTAATGCATTATGCTGGATAACGATATAACAGTAAAGTGCATAAATCACCAGTATAGATAGTTAAGTAGATCACCACCATATGAGATCTCTAATTAAGCGACTAAGTCTATGAGTAAATTACAATCTACCCAAACCCCACATGTAAAAGTCAAACGTGAATAAAGAAGTGTGTGACTACCTCTGGGGGGCCGTTGAAGGAGTATGCATACAGAATTGGCTGAATCATGATGAGCGACTGAGTCAGATCCTGCCTCATAAAATGGTGTCTGTAGTAGGAGCTCTCATCAGGACTGTTGTTGAATACTTGTAGGAATGGAGACCTCCTCAGATGGAACATAAACTGTTAAGAGAGGAAAAGGTCTGAATGAAACTTCAGCAGACCAGAGGCAAGATCTGGGATATAAACCACAAAGTGAGAATGAGACGATTCGTTCTCACCTGAGGATAGAGAGAGAAGGTCTCAGAGAAACGGAACGAGTTAGGGTCATCTTTGTGGTAATCTCCAAATTTCTGACACTGAAACAAAAACAGTAAATGGACGGTTATGAAATAGCTGGGAAAATTTTTTTTGGAGAGAGTAAAATCCATTTCTTTTTAAGCTTTCTGATTCACAAGTGATCTAATTTGACTCCTCTCACCAGACGGATAAGCTGCCTATCCAGCCAGCGCAGGACATCTGGTCCCTCTTCTGATTCGGCTCGATAGACGGCCAGACGGGCCATGAGGATGGCAGAAGCCTCCTGATCAAATGATGCAGAGATGTTCTGAATCTGCGTCTGAGCATCCGCCCAGCTGAAGAATGACAAGGAGGAAATCACAACGCTGTCCTCTACACACTTATTCAGTCTAAGCCATACTCATTCACCTACTGCTGTCTGAATCTTACACAATTAAACAAATGTGGATGCTGAAGGTCAATGATTACTAGGAAAACAACTCTTAAGAGAAAATCTATGGCCATATTTCCCCAAGATACTTTTCAGAGACAATACTCCATGCTAAAAGTAGAGGGCTGAAATTAACCACAACCATTAGAATATACACATTGGGTTGTACTCTAACTTCTATAATAAAACGGCAAACAAAGCCCCAGTAGCAAAAGATAACATCATCAGTTCACTAAATCTGTAGGTTAGCTGCTGTAACAGCTGAAGTGAATGAATACAAAAAGAGGAACTAACTTCCTGGCGACGGTGGTGACTCGGATACGTCTCTGTCCACTGGAGTGCTGGTACTGGGTCACATATTGTATGGCACCTCGACCTCCCTGGGGGATTGGAGCATTGTGCTGTAAAACAAGACAAAAACACTTTTTCAAACAACCCACATGACCTTGACACCAGGTGTGTCCTATAATGCATAGCCTATACATATAAAACAATCAAGATGTGTTATACTACAAAACAGTCTGGCAACAGTGTAATAGTCGCTAATGTTCCAATCCAAGTATCATATTAACAGGTCCAAATAAATCATCTCACATAACTGGACAGTTATTGATTTCAAAAGGCCCATAGCAACTCTAACTACTTTTTGATCAACGAACCACACATCCCTTCACTGATGTTAGCACGACGGGCAAGAAAACAATTCAGAGTTGGCAGTCAGAAGCAACGGCTTTCTGTAATGCTAGAAGCAATTTAGACCAAATACATGGCAAACTGCCAGCGTCTCAATTACAAGACTTTTCTGCTACTGCAACACTGCCAAATGCAGTTTCAGTTTGCTGTTGATGATTAGCCAACAAACACCAAATGAATCTTGTAACTGTATTTGACATGACCAAAACGTTTTTGTAGCCACAAATTATCATTAATTTTCACTCCTTGTGTGATCATTCAGACAAGGAAAAACAAAAGTATTATGCCCCAGCACATCAGCAGTCAATAAGTTATTGCAAAAGTCATTGACAATCTGGGAAGAAGAATAAGCCAAACAACAATCATAAGAAAAGTCACGTAAATAAAAAAGGCACAAACAGAATATAATTGGAAAGAAGACTTAAGCTTAGAGAATTCTGCAGAGCAATAATTAATCATTAAGTCTTAAACCGCTTTAGAGTCATGCTTCTTGCCAATTACCCTAACAACACTTGTGTGCAGGCAGGCTCATTAACTTGCCAGTCAGTAAATACAGCAGTAAGAGGATATTAAATCTGGAGCTTCTTGTTTACAGACCAGTCTAGCGCCAGTCATTTGCCACAGCCTGTATCCACTGAAGCTGTCCTCTTTAAAAAAAAAATTGAAAACGTGTGGCTATTCACATACTTTTACCACTTTATGTGGCTTTATGTGCAACGTTAGAGAAGACCGGTAGAGAAAAGGACGACTAAGCTGACGCTCCCCACAGAGATTAGTGTGCTGAGAAAGTTAATGACTGCATTGGATCATCCAATCATGAGGCGCAGCATCATGTCCACACCTGCATAACAGCCACTATCGCTCTCTGGAGCTTAGACACGGTGTGGGATACCTTGATTGTAAAACATTACTCTTTGGAGAAGTCTAACACAATGGTTGGGATTCATGGTACTGCAACCGAGGTGCAAGTGATACAGGTTAGTCGTTGTAAATGCCGGTCTTCAGACATTAATGTGAATATAGAAGGACGGAGTGACTTCTAGCTTAGAGGATGCAGTGGATAGAGGTGGCATACGCAGCTCTGATGATTAGTTCCAGTTTGTGCTCAGTGTGTGGGAACACTGTACTGCTCCTCCTGCTGCTGTCTGACAGGAGCCTGCAGACGGAGACATGGACCCTGACACTCAGTTTCAGCCTGAGTGATCTGGCACTCGGCCTCTCCACCATCCCTTTCGGAGTCCATAACAGCCTGTTCCGGCCAGAGGGATACGCCAGCTCGAGTGCACTGTGCCAGGGCAGTGCCTTTCTTTTCCTGCTGCTCCAGTTGGCCTCAGTCCACTCACTCACCTGGGCTACCATCGACAAGTTCACAGAGATCTGCTTCGCTCTTAACTATGCACGAATCTTCAATGCCCACAGAACCAGAGTGATCCTCACCGTCATTTGGGTCTATTCACTCATGAACGCATCTCTGCCGTTGCTGGGCTTTGGAAGCTACAGCTACAGCAGCAGCAGGTTTCTCTGTGCTCCCAGTTTTGAGCCTGCCAACACTGGCTTCAATATGCTCGTCATAGTAGTGGGAATCATCGTGCCCATTTTGGCAATGTGCTCCATGTATGGATACATAGTGTACATAGCCAGGAATCAAGTACGACGAGGGACATTTGTTTGCAACGAACACCACTGTTTTTATGTTCCTGACAATAATTATTTCAAGAGCTCCATTGTCATGGTGACAACCACAGGTAAGCTGCATGAAAACCACAAGTCAAGATTACTGCAAAATGCTGATTTATTGGTGGTGTTTGATCTTTGACTTTCAGTAGAGGATAAATCTTCTCAAAATGTCATTAGTATCTTTTTTGCACATTTAATGTCTACTCTCATTCACTGCTCCTAGTCATTAGTCAAAGATGATCAAAGTCAGAAATTAAGATACATTCACCAAATAAGTTGATTGGTGAGTTCATTGCTCCTTAACTTTCTTTTTTAATAATACAATCCTAAGCTAGCAATAACAGTAAATAAGTGTATAGTCAAAGCCTAACAAGAACACAAACAAGATTATGAACAAAACAAAATTATCGCACAGGCGATAAGTCAGCACATCAGTAATATCCGATCCCACTGGTTAAAATGTACTATCCTGCTCTTAATGATTAACTGAATCACATGATCTGTGTACGTCAATAGTGTGTCTGCTCATTTGCTGGCTGCCATACATCACCATCTGCTTCTATGAGACTCTGACAGGAAGAGAGAGCCCTCAACCCGCCTCCGCTATAGCCACGTGGCTAGTGCTCTTCACCTCCACACTCAACCCGTGGATCAACTCCATGTCCCAGACGTAAGCATTGGAGTCACTTAAGCCCAGGCTGGTAACAATGTCTCATTTTGTGTGAAAGAGAGCCGTGGTAAATGCTTAAATCTGGTGGGGCAGTATGACACAGACGTCAATGGGGTGAACAAATTACTTTTATTTTTTTGCTTTATTTCACCGCTCTTTATCTTTAATTAACTTTAGGGAACGGAAAATAAATGCCTTAAGTAATTGCTTGTCATAGTTTCCACAGAACTGAAGTGCGCGCACAGATGACAGCTTCTCTGCCTGCCTCTTTGTATTCGTGTGTAATATATATTATATATATATATTATATATATGCCAGGAAAAATAATTGGGATATTAATGCAGGATATCACACAATATTTAAAAGTTAATTTATCTCAGAGCTGGAAATTAACATTTTTATTTGGTAGCACTGGTGACCCAACTTCATTTAAGTCTCTCAGTCGTGTACTGCAGCATGCTTCGTCTTCAAAAAGCCCAAAAGAACCCATGTCACATCCCTCTTCATCTCCCTCCATTGGCTTCCTGTACGCCCGTATCAAATTCAAGGCCTTGATGCTCACGTACAAAAGCTTGTCTGGAACAGCACCCTCCTACCTCAACACTTTCCTTGAGGCTTACGTTCCCTCACGCAATCTGCGAGCAGTTAACAACCGATGATTAGTAGTGCCTACTCAGCGTGGCTCAAGGTCCCTTTCCAGAACCTTCACACTAACTGTCCCTCAGTGGTGGAATGAACTTCCAACCTCAATCTGCAGAATCTGTCACTATTTTCAAAAAACAACTAAAGAACCACCTCTTCCATGAACACTTAACTAACTCCTAAAATGCCAACCCCCACATTATTTATATTTAAATAAATAAAAAAAAAGCCTACCAAGTCTGGCACTTACACCTCTACTCTGCGCACTTTGCTTTATAGAACTCAATTATAAATATTGCATGGTAGCACTACTTGTATTGTCCTCTGCTTGATATCGCTTTGCTTGTATTTCCTCATTTGTAAGTCGCTTTGGATAAAAGCATCTGCTAAATGAATAAATGTACTGGCGCTTTAATTAAGCGTGAGCAGCTCAGCAAAAAATAAACTCGACACAAACTCCTGCTTCACTGCTGCTCCTAAAAGCACTCATTTGTTAACATGCACACAGAAAAAAAATGTGTTCTTTTCATCTAAAGATGAAGTTTAATTGGTTATGTAACGTTGGATAGAACGGTGGACCGGTCACTGAATCGGCTCACAGCAGGCACATACTGTGCAGTAATTAGCGAACGTGTGTAGAGAAATTAAAACAGGTTGCACCTAGCTGCACTTGCAAAAAAAGCTCCAAAATATATTTTGCGGTTGTACAGATTAAATTTCAGGAGCATATGCGACCAATTTCGAGCCTTGTATCTTTGTATGTGGGAATGCTATGAATTACATTAAATGGGCCAGAAATTTAGGGTTTTTTTTTTTTTAACCAGTGAACTGGGGACTGTTGGAAACCAAGTACCTTGGTTTTCGATTACTGGGCACAGGCACAGAGTCATTTATATGTCAATAGTCTCTACATAAAATGCTACATGTTAAATGAATGTGATGCTAGAACAATCTGTGACTGGAGTGTGAATGTAGTGCGAACGTGTGTGGTTAATCATGACCTTGTTCTTTTTAGGAGATACAGAGTCGCCCTGCGCAGGAGTGTCAATAAACTCCGGCAGTGTGCACGCAAGAACTCCTTCTCCACAAGTACAGAAATGTGCAGAGAGAGTCACAACTGTCCCAGTGGACCTCAAGCACTCACTGACCCTGTGAATGAGCCCGAAGAGAGCTGAGCATGCCTTGCTTACCGCAGGCTGTTGTGTGAATGCAAGACCATGCAAAGAAGGTGCTACAGAAAATGAATAAAATTAACACCTTTTAATGGGAACCACAGTAACTAACTGGGCTTTGGAG
The DNA here is from genome assembly GCA_012411365.1 of Ameiurus melas. Classification (NCBI taxonomy): domain Eukaryota; kingdom Metazoa; phylum Chordata; class Actinopteri; order Siluriformes; family Ictaluridae; genus Ameiurus; species Ameiurus melas. The sequence continues at coordinate 18,042,182 of CM022761.1, read as the reverse complement.
ACAGACGACAAGCACACACATGCATATTTAATGACCTGAGCTGTACAGTGAACAGTTCCTTCTGAAACAGCTCTTACAGAGAGAAACACTTTTTTTGTGCAAAAGAATATTGAATGAACTTTTACTGTTCTAAATATATATATATATATATATATATATAAATAAACTGACAAGTGTTCTGAATGAGAAGCAAGACTAATTGGTGCTCTTCAGTTAGACATGTGTTACCAGCTGAGCGAAATGATTTAAAAAAAATAAGAAGACATTTTTGTGGTCATGAAAAGTAGTCTGCTGATACATGAATTTCAAGATAAACTATACTGCAAAACAATAAATAAAATCAGTTGATTCCATTTCAGCAGCTTGAGCAAATATGAATGTTTCTTGATAGGATCTGCCCTCTAGTGGATGAGCTTAACATAACATGTATAACCTTAATGACTGTGCTGCTTAGAAAGGATCAGGAAACCCCCCCTTCCAGCTCAAGTCTACCTCACAATCTTTTTGAAAAATGCAACTTAAATGGATGGGGATGGCTGGGAGAAGAAGGGAGGGGAGTGGGCATGACAGGAAGAGTCTGTCATAGGAAAGCACCAAGTGCTGTCATGAATAATTAAGAGACAGCGTGTTCTCATAGGATAAGAACATGCCGTCTCATGAATAATTATATCATATGTCATAGAAGTACTATAGTACGTTGCAGCTGTAAATCTACGTATAAGATTTTAAACCCAGAAGACGAAAATAGCGGAAAAGTTTTCTCCTACAATTGAAATTAACGGATGCTAACATTGTCTTATGATGTGACACAAACACCTCTGTTCAAATCTCAGAAAATGTACTTATATTTCACGACTCTTTAAATATCTCATAAGCTTTTTTTTTTTTTTTTTTTTTTATAAATGTACTCAGAGGCATCTAACTTGTAGATGTAGCTCTGGATCCAACCGGTCATTTCTTACTAGATGAACTTACAGGAAACAAGTCTTTACATAATAATAGAAGTACATGGTCTAGTGATAGGAGTGAGACCAATAACACAAATACCTGATTGACAACTTCAAAGTAAACTGCCAGCGTGGTGTTGGGGTCCAGACCACAGATCTTCCATTGGCAGGTACCGCCTGTTCCAATTTCCTGGAATGAGTGACAAGAGGATAGGTCAGAAGTAATTTGGAGTGCTTCATTAACAATTGAAGATCTGACATCACCAAGAAGGCAAGAATATATCAACTTGCAGTTTTGATCAAACATTTTTGTTGTACATCAGATGCATGACTAAAGTCCAACTCACATTTTCTGACACGCAAGGTCCCTTGGCGTTCAGGGAGACACACGGTCCAATTGCTCCAGATATCTTAATCTCTCTTGATGTCTGAAATATAAATGGTGGTTATTCATGTTGACTACTTTTATAAGACATGAAGACTAATAGGAAAGCAAGCCAAGACTGTACCTTAATCTCTAGAGTTCCTGCAAAGGCCATTTTAAAAGATCCTTGCACGTCCTTATTGAAAATCCTCTGGAAGGTTTGCTTGAACAGAGACGTGTTGAAGGAATCTGCCATCACCATATAACCCCTGCAACAATAGTGATCCTTACCATTTTAATGAAAGCCACAACACATAGCTCCAACAAAGCATTTCATGTGTGAAAACAGATTTTCAGAAATTATATTCACACGATGACCTTTTGTGATATTGATAACTGTGACATCAATTTTATTTGGAAAATGTAAAATCTCTACAACTGTCCACCATTTTACAATCAGTTACAACAGACATATTAATACAATTATAATGTTATATGCTGCACGCTCACGCTGTGTAGTTGGTGCAACACTTCATCTCTGCCAATCCAGTCTGGTCCAGGGCACAGGCATAAATGTCAATGATGTGACCATTGGCTGCGGCTCGGTTTGCCAATGCTTCATAGTGCTACAAGAACATAATGGCACGTTAAGCTCTCAATTCTAATCATTCACCAGAGAGTCAAGATTTTATTGAGATCATCAATGCTTATATCTGGCAAATGACAAAGAGCTACAGCTGTCAGTCCCAAATGCCGATTCGGGCAACTCACTTTAGTGGCTTTCTTCATAAATTTCGCATTGTCTTTCTCTATGTCATGCCAGGAACGGATGGGTGTCTTCAGCTCATCTCCAACTACCATGCCCGGGCCCTGGGTGGCTGGGCCACCAATAAAAGTCATTATTCGAGCCCCTGTATTGGGGAAAGTGCACTAGAGAGAAAGAGAGAGGTAAAACAATTAATTAATTAATGACAAATTATACTTATAATTTACGTACGGCAAAATGAATCCGTATTAATTAATTAATCATTAATTGTCAAACACCATATTCTTAAGCAAGGTACTTAACCCTCCATGCTCCAGGGGGCCGTATCATGGCCAACCCTGCACACTGACCATAGCTTTCGATCACGCTGGGATGTATGAATAAAATAACTTCACTACACTATGAAGTATATGTGACAAACAAATGCTTCTCCAAGATTAAGCACAAACATTTTGAACAGCACATTAGCTGCTTCCATCTGATCCTAACAAATTTTTTATTTTTTTTTACATAATAAATAAAATATACTTAAAATGATACCCATAGCTTTATATTTATAAAAATAAAATTTAAAAAAAGAAAGAAAGAAAAAGCATTGTGACATAATTTACAATACTGACATTATCGCTCAGCCCTAGAAGACATGAGTAGTGCTAACAGCTCTTATTACAGGCTACAGAATGACACTTACCTCTAACAGTCCAACAGCAATAGATAGTGCTACTCCTAATGATCTGAGGGGCCGTTTACCCTGGGTGACAGGCCAAGGGTCTTTCTGTAGCTCTCCCAGGAGATCAGTCAAGTTCATATCAATCTTCTGCACTGGCTGTAGGAATCTGAGCACAAGACCATCCATCTACATGTAACTTTATACCATGCTATAAGCCAATAAATCTTCTGCACCAATACAGTGACTGCTAAAGTTCAGGAATTAACTGCAGATTAATGAGATTCTAGTTCAGCCTTAGCCTACTAGGAGGTGTTCAAACTCTGACAAGCCCAGAAATTATTCTTTGGTTTATGTAACAGCTAGATAAAATAATGTCCACCTCATAAATGAAAAATGTAGATACCTGTTAGCAGGAGGAGCTTGGGGTTGCTGTGGTCCACGGCCTGGTTGTGCCACCTGTTGTTTGCTCAGACCAAGCATCTCCTGCACACAACATGATTCAGAAAACTGAGAACCATTCTACCAAGCTCTCAAAACCCTCAACCTAAAACTGTTTGCATGGTCTGTACTGTTGACTTAAAAATACATATACAGGTTCTGGTCATAAAATTAGAATATCATCAAAAAGTTGATTTATTTCAGTAATTCCACTCAAAAAGTGAAACTAGTATAATGTATAATTCATTACACACAGACTGATATATTTCAAGTGTTCATTCCTTTTAATTTTGATTATTATAACTGACAACTAATGAAAACCCCCAAAATCAGCATCTCAGAAAATTAGAATATTACTTAAGACCTATACAAAAAAAAGGATATTTAGAAATGTTGGCCAACTGAAAAGTATGAGCATGTACAGCACTCAATACTTAGTTGGGGCTCCTTTTGCCTGAATTACTGCAGCAATTCGGCGTGGCATGGAGTTGATCGGTCTGTGGCACTCCTCAGGTGTTATGACAGCCCAGGTTGCTCTGATAGTGGCCTTCAGCTCTTCTGCATTGTTGGGTCTGGCGTATCGCATCTTCCTCTTCACAATACCCCATAGATTTTCTATACGGTTAAGGTCAGGCGAGTTTGCTGACCAATTAAGAACAGAGATACCATGGTACTTAAACCAGGTACTGGTAGCTTTGGCACTGTGTGCAGGTGCCAAGTCCTGCTGGAAAATGAAATCTGCATCTCCATAAAGTTGGTCAGCAGCAGGAAGCATTAAGTGCTCTACAACTTCCTGGTTAGACGGCTGCGTTAACCTTGGACCTCAGAAAACACAGTGGACCAACACAAGCGGAGGACATGGCACCCGAAACCATCACTGACTGTGTAAACTTTACACTGGACTTCAAGCAACGTGGATTCTGTGCCTCTCCTCTCCAGGGTGCGGTTATCCCTATTGCTTGTACACTTTTTTTCTACCACATCTTTTCCTTCCCTTCACCTCTATTAATGTGCTTGGACACAGAGCTCTGTGAACAGCCAGCCTCTTTAGCAATGACCTTTTGTGTCTTGCCCTCCTTGTGCAAGGTGTCAATGGTCGTCTTCTGGACAGCTGTCAAGTAGGCAGTCTTCCCCATGATTGTGTAGCCTACAGAACTAGACTGAGAGACCATTTAAAGGCCTTTGCAGGTGTTTTTAGTTAATTAGCTGATTAGAGTGTGGCACTAGGTGTCTTCAATATTGAACCTTTTCACAATATTCTAATTTTCTGTGAAACTGATTTTGGGGTTTTCATTAGTTGTCAGTTATAATCATCAAAATTAAAAGGAATGAACACTTGAAATATATCAGTCTGTGTGTAATGAATGTATACAATATACTAGTTTCACTTTTTGAGTGGAATTACTGAAATAAATCAACTTTTTGATGATATTCTAACTATATGACCAGCACCTGTATATCAGGGTTTCTATACTCCCAGTCCACAACATACCTGAAACAGGTATTCAGTGATTTAGTGGATTAGATAAATGAAGATTAAATACTCAATGAGTAAGGATAAACTGAGAAAGTATATTTTCTAAAAAATCATTATCTGACAAACTAATATCTATATTTAAAGAGAAGCAGCATTTACCTGTAGCTGCTTTGCACTGAGGTCTTTGGTTCCTCTGAACACATAGCTTTTAGAGATGCCCTCACAACCCAGCTCATGCACTTGCACCATCCGTCCAAATGTGATGAGACCCACCAAGGCTGTGGGGGGCAGCAAGCTCAGAGACATCTGCAGAGATTCCTTCAGAGCCTGCAGGTCCTCATCTTCCATACATGTGTCTACCACATACAGAAAGTTCAGGGGCATCTGAGGACCTCTCTGTGGATGCAAAAGTGGTAAGTGCCCTGTAAGCATTCTGTTTAAATGCTTTTATAATTTATGCCTTACATCTTTCCTTGCACATCTAAACAATCCTAAACAGTGTCAAATAGCTCAGTATGGGTGGCTGTCAAACTTAAAGATAAAGAGTAACTAGTGATTTTCTTGTAAAAAATTATCACAAATTTTATCATCTCCTCTTCTAGTTGAGGGTTGGTCTTAGATGCAGATCGAGGACCACATCAACCTATTCTGGGAGCAGAGGTTATATTTAATTCCCACACTATCAAAACACAACTTTGTTCTTGTCGATCTGCTGAAGCCACTATAATCAATCATACAGTATATGTATCCTTAGAGGCTAGGTAGCGGTGAGAGTTAGGCTAAAAATTAGAAACAGTATGGATTTTTAAATCTTGTTTCTACCAAAGTAGTGAAAGACTTCAAAGGTAAATCCTCATTCCGATAAAAGGAGGCTTTCCCCTTCACTGTGAATTAAGGTGAGCACTGGCCAGTGACGTAGATGGCGTTTGAATACAAGGGCGTGACAACAGGAATCAAGCTTGTGAAGCTGCTCTTTAAATAGAAATGACGCCAGCAGTCACGTCAGTCTGAGAAAGTTTACAAACAGTCGGTGCTCAGCAGTCGTCACCACTAGGCTATTGATATGCATGGCATGTCAGAAATGTATTGCAACATCCAAAAGCTCAGATCAACACAGTTGCCAGGCACTCAGTACGTTTACATGGACAATAATAATCCACTCTTAATCTAATTAAGACCATACTTTGATTAAGAAACTACCATGTAAACACCAACCTTAATCTAATTAAGGTCATAATCTAATTAAGCTCTAATCGAATTAAGACAGGTGGATTACTCCTGTTTTAATCGGATCATGAACGTGCATTACAGACATGTAAACACCTTAATCACTTTATGAACCTTGTGTGAGCGTTTTCACCGCAATTTGCGACAGGACATGATCACACACGGCAGTTTTACGGCGAACAAGAGAGTTCGGCTGCGTCCCAAACTGCATACTTGCCTACTATACGCCTGTAGAGGGGAAAATGACATGTATCTTGGCTACTATACAGTAGGTAAGTATGCAGTTTGAGACGCAGCCCGCAGCTTCAAGCAGTCATCTATTTGCACGTATAGCATGACAAATAATTAACTGCACTTAAAGCGTTTGTAAAAAATTTAACAAAAACACCCAAAACTGTATACGGTCCCATAATGAAGACGACCTGTATGTTGATATGTGAAATTTTGGAGTGACGTCGAACGGTGTGGCACGGTGACGTAATGACGTGTGCTCTTAATCTAATAAAGATCTAGAACATGTAAAACGGGAACATGACAGGAGTTTTCTAAAAGCGACTCATGTAAACACCTTAATCACATTATTAACTTACTTAGATTAAGGTCAATAATTAGATTATTGCTGTCCATGTAAATGCAGTCATTGTTTACCTTATTCTGCGCATTTACATTTTATTTGTATGTGATTTATCTTACATAGATTCGATCAGACACCCTAGTTTAGTTAATCTTATTTTACAGATTTAAAATGTAATGTATATATGCATTAGCTGTAAGCCAATAGCACAAATTTACCTGGACTACATATTCAATGGTGGAGAACTGTGGAAGCAGTTCAGCTGGCTGGTTCACCTCTGATATTCCAGCGTAGGTTGGGGGAAACTGGACAGGATTTACATTAAAAAAAAGTAAATTTGAAAAACAGCAGCCTCCACAAATTTAACTTTTGATCCAATGACTGTTTAATACCAAAACCCTTACCTGGTTTCTTTGATAACAGAAATTGCAAGCCCACAGTTTTGCTCTGTAATCCACTTGGCTGAGTGAGAGAGAAAGCACATTTATATAAAAAAAAATATAATTAAAAAAAAAAAAAGTGAACTTTTTTTTAAAGTAGTAATTGTTTTGACTATTTCAGAGAGCAACAACCTAATCATGGGTAGTATTTTTGAGTGGCAAAGTGGTTACTTGTGGAACCCAAGTGCTTTAATAAACAGGTAGATATTGCACTATGGGAACCTCACACATGAAAGAAAAGAAAGAGACTCCAACGTAACCTTAAAAATGTCAGTGTAAAATATAAATCTGAGTATTTCACGAGCCGCATACACGCTACAACATAACTTGTTCTTCTTGCTGAACTTTTGTGGGCTTATGACACACGAACACACAAAAAAATGTATGACATACTATTTTTTCCCCTTTTCTCAGGACAGAGAAAGCAAACACTACAACTTTTATGTTTTAGTCTTCTTCAATCACAGATATCAAAAAGTATCATAGGTAATTGACTTAAAGTGTATTAGGCATCACAGAACTGTCGGTATCATAAAACCACACCGACAATCTATGATGTTTTGACAGTTTACGTTACTCTGTGGTCCCCAGTACATGATCGGAGACGCAGGGCTGCCCTTGTAAAGTTGTGACTGGTCTATCCTTTAGACAAACAGGGTGTGCCAGTGATGGCACATTTGTTTTCCCATATCAGGACACCTTATTAATGTTTAAAGAGAACCGGCAGTTGGTGGACAGATTCCCTTATGTGAACCCATCAGAATAAGCAGACGAGACAATGAGGACACACTCCTTACTCACCATAGCGGATTGAGTACAGCCCGGCAGGTAGCACGGCTACACAGCACTGGTTCATACTGTATAGGTGGGAGATCCGGACGCTCTTTCAGTGGGGTAAAGAGAGAGGCCACAGGCACTACCATACGCGTGGCCTCCAGCCGACTGGACGGCCAAACGTTCCAGCTGAAACGCACGCCATCGCGGTCTTCGTTCTGCTGAATGAACTCGGGGAAGGTTGTCATTGCACCCTCTAGGAACGATGTGCTGTGAGGAAAGTGTACATAAGATTATTGAACTGAAGCAGCAACAAGAACACCAAGTTAACGTGAAAAGGCCACACAGATACATCACCGTCACAAGCATTACAGCAGCTTTATCGCGAACGTGTGATAAAAGGTGTGCTGAAAAACTGAGGGCTTATATATAAAAATGACAGAGAACATAAACTGGACTTCCGCTTACGTCACATGGACAACCGAGCAGAACTTTCAACTCTGACGCAACGCAAATATCTTGTTGGATGTTTGTTGCTGTAGTTTCATCCAAAAGGTGATTTCACCGTGCATTATTATATAAACACACACACACACACACACACATATATATATATACAGAGAGAGAAAGAGGTTGTTCTCCTAATGTAACGTTATAATCTACAACACCTTTCATATGTGTGCTTCAACTGGAAAGAGTAGACGTCTTATCAAAAACTTTCTCAAAATCAGTCATTATCAGCAGACTTGTCTTTCACTGTAATTATTAAAAGACTTTTATAAACAGACCTGAAGAAGGAAACGACGGAGGCAAGTCCATGTTTTAAACTGGGTCATTCATTAGAAATGCCAACGCTGCTAACTAGCATTCGCGACGTTAACACCGCTAGACAGATCAACACTTTATAGACCTAGTATTTGGCTAGATATCTGAAAGCAAGTTGATATTTTAAAAAAAGAAAGAAATAACCACACATATACTTGTTAAACACACCGTCAGCGACGTTACCACATCAACACGTCCTAGACATGTTCGCTAGCGAGAGAACCGGATTAGGGGACGGAGGCGACCTGAAACAGAACCGATACTCCCTTATTTGAACTAGCGAGTATAAAAACAAACAAACTACCGAGTGCTTTTACTTAAAACACCCACCCGAATACCTCACAGAGTACTATTTAATCACCATCCATATATAACACGCCGGCAGGGATTATTTCATCAAATAATGAACATACCTAAAAGTAGGTTCTCTGAGGCGGCCGGCGGACTCTACTGACGGACTCTACTGACGCGCTGACGTAGCAAACATGGCTGAAGCAGCGCTGCCACGTCATTACAGAGCTGCAGGGGAGGAGCTAGAGCTGCGGCCCCACCCCCAGCCCGGGTTAACCCCTTCACTCCCTGCGCCATTACAACACTTAGCAGACTACACCACCCGAGACCTGGTGTCCATCAGCATGCAAACATTCATTCATCCACTCTTCTTTATCCTGCTCAGGATGGTGCTGGATCCAGACCCTATCCCGGGGACACTGGGTGTTCACAGGAATACATCCTGGATGGGACACCAGTCCGTTGCAGGGCATCCTGCACACATATATTCACATTTGGAGGCCATTTTGAGGATCTAATCCACCTACTATAGAAAATATCTATGAAGGGTATTCAATATGTGTAACTAACTTTTGGATATGTTAATGAAGTGTATTCAATATGTAACCAACATTTAGAATTATTACTTAAGAATGATCGAATAATCAGTATGGGTTAAAAAGCATAATCTATATGTATAATCAATAGTTAGAAGCATCATCCAAATCCATAGAACAATGTTTGATCAAGTTATATTCTGAGTGTGAATTGAGTTTTATGAACTCTGGTGTCTTACTGTACACTGGTTGTTCTTTCTGTACCAGCCTGTATCCTCCAAGGCCAGTGTGGATCAAGTCTGTGTGTTTTTTAAAAAGGAAGAAACAACCATGACCTCATGAAATCGTAACTGCGCAGGCTCCACAAATTTAAGATAACACATAGACATGAATATTTAATTGTGGCAAAGAAGATTGGTCTGTTTTAATGAGGAAAGGCAAAACCCCACCTACAATGACTACACTATGGAGGAAGGTATATAAAATGCTGTGTGTGCTTTGCATAATTTGGACTCTCTGCAGACTGTCACACTTTATTGGTTTTCAAGAAAGTTTATTTACTTTTTGACATCTACTAAACTCTCTGTCTCTGAAGTTTTTGACTTCAGTATGTGTTCAGGGGGTAGGAGAAAACCCGAAAACCCAGAGAAACCCTATGGGAACTCCACACAGAGCGTAACCCAAGCTCAGGATCAAAGTCAGGAGTGTATGGTGGTAACGGTACCTACAAGATTCAAACAGCATCACTAATAAGGGCCTGTTTTAAATCTTTGCAAAAATATTTACATACTTATTACATACTTAATATTTATATTATTTCACTTACACTCACTGAGCACTTTATCAGGAACTCTAAGATAGTACTGGATAGGGTTTCCCTTTGCTCTCAAAACAGCTTAAGATCTTCCTGGCAAAGATTCCACAAGATGTTAGAAACATTCCTTTCAGGTTCTGATCCATGTTGATATGATTACATTACGTAATTCCTGCAGATTTTTCAGGTGCACATTCATGCTGTGAATCTCCCGTTCTACCACATCCCAAAGGTGTTCTGTTGGATTCAGATCCTTTAACTGAGAAAGCCACTGAAGAACACTGAACTCATTGTCATGTTCCTGAAACCAGTTTGAGATGACGTTTGCTTTGTGATATGGTGCATTATCACGCTGGAAGTAGCCATTATAATATGGGTAAATTGTTGCATATGGTCCGCAATAATACTCAAATAGGCTGTGGCATTCAAGTGATGATTGATATTAATGGGCCTAAAGTGTGGCAAGAAAACATTCCCCACAACATTGTACCACCTCAACCAGCGTGGACTGTTGACACAAGGTCTATGGATCCCTGTTGTTGGTGCCAAATTCTGACTCTAACATCTGTATACCTCAGCAGGAATTGAGATTCAGCAGATCAGGCTAAGTTTATCCAGTCATCAACCGTCCAGTTTTGGTGAGCATGTACCCACTGCACCCTCAGATTTCTGTTCTTGGCTAACAGAACTGGAACCTGATGTGGTCTTCTGCTGTTGTAGCCCATCTGTCTCAAGGTTCGATGTGTTGTGCATACTGAAATTCTTTTCTGCTCACCACAATTGTACTGAATGGTTATCTGAGTTATTGAACCAGTCTCCCTTGTCCATTGACCTCTCTCATCAACAAGGAGTTTGTCTGCAGACCTGTCGCTTATTTGATGCTTTTTCTTTAAACACTAGCGACTGTTGTGCATGAAAATCCCAGATCAGCAGTTATAGAAATACTTTAATCATGGTCAAAATGACTGAAATCACATACCCCCACTCCCCCTCCTCTTCTAATGGTTGATGTGAACATTAACTGAAGCTTCTTCCCCATATCTGAGCACTGCACTGCTGCCACACGATGTGTATGGATGTTTTTAAGTGCTCCATGAGTGTATATTTTACATAACATTTCATAACACTTTATAACGGTATATTATTATAAATTGTTCTTACTGTAACAAATTTCTACAGCATTTTTCTAAATGTCCATTGCAGAGGACAGCAACTCTTAAACCTAGCCAAGAGGCATAAACACAACAAAATAAACAAACGTCAATTAAAATGTTGCTATATAAATTTATTATATTATGACAAAATATTGCCACAGACTTATCTGACACTACAGTTCTTTAGTCTCACATACAAAGCCAAAGTTCTTCTTGGGCAATTCCAGGAAAAAAGGACTCAGACAATGAACCATGATTTCTTATTTTTTTCCCCCAACTGTAAACATCTTAATCACAAAAGGGGGAACAAAATCACAAAATCTGTTTTCCTTGAGATTCATACATAAATGACAGCAGCAATTACTAGCAACATTTTAAAAAGGATGAACATGTCTGAATGTGTGTTGTGTGGTACACAAGTAGCCAGATCAGACTCCTTTAAACATTTCACCTTTCCTTGCAGTTTAAAAAAAGACATATGTAAATAATGTTAATTAAAATTTAGACCGCATTCATATAACTCAGCGAAACAGAAAAAAAGAAAGAAAGAAAAGATTTATGTATTACAGGATGTTGGCTTTAAATGTAGTCTAATGTTTTAAAACTACATAGTTCTCACTGATCAAACTTTAAAGTGAAACAGTCTGATTAGTGAATGCTTTCCCCAGAAAACTGTAGCTTTATAAATACTCAAGTCTCTGAATATTTTACATGGTTTAATAAATGACTATTATCTGAGGCAAAAAAAAAGAAAAAAAAGAAAAAGAAAATCCTTCTCCACTTAGGTTTTATTTTTGTTAAAATCCATTAGGATTATTTCCAACTTTATTTAAGGCTTAAGCATTCACATATTGTTGAATCCCATCATTCCTTTCATGTTGCCAGCAGCCCCTTGCTGAAACTGCCTCATCATCGACTGTAGACCAGCCATGCCACCTGCATAAACACAAATACATCAGTCACCCAAAAGCCTTTTTACAAGTATGACAAATAAATTGGTGAAAAGATTTTACTCAAATGCTAAAGCAGATTTTTCTGAGACAAATGTCCTCAGCCATGTGTAAAACCAACCAAACACACACATATACATATATATTTTTTTATTATTATTTATTTTATTTTTTTTAAGGAATGATAGATTAGTGAGTGGTGCATACCCATGTGGTGCAGCACTCTTGGATCCATCATCTTTGCCATCTGCTGGTTCAATTTGGCCATCTGAGATGGGTTAACATTCTTGGACATGTCTCCTCCTGTAAACCAAATGAGACATCATATATTTGCAAAATATCCATAACTCTGTGAGCAAGCTGCTCCCAAAAACATGTGTGAACATAAGAAATCATGTACATCATATGAAACATACCTTTAAATAAACCTTTAATTCCACCCATTTTCTTGACCATTTGGGCGAACTTTGTGTATTGGGTAAGTAGTTCCTGCACGTCTCTGGTGGCAACACCTGCACCCCGCGCCACTCGCTGAACCCGATTCGGCTGCTTACTAAACAACTTCGCACCGTCTTTGTTGTCCAGTTCTGCAAGGAGTAAACCATTATTTAATAACATCTTTTATATCACTGCACTGTTGAATATTTAAATCAGACTGATCAGAAGGTTGATCAACTTTCTATAACAGCAGGCTCTGACAATAGTGCTGGTTGTCATTCACATCACAGGTTTATATTAATATGCTCGTTTGAACACATTATGTTCTATAGTAACGGCTCATTTACACTGACTTGTATAGTGAACACACCACATAATCTAATAATGAACAAATTAAAATACTTATTTGATAAATAAAACATCATTGATATGCTGATGTTTTATGTAAGGATGTGTTCATCATTTTTGGAAGGAGTCTAAAGCATTAAGCCGTAACTAATATTTCCACCACAGAATTAAAAAAAAAATGGTTTCCTATAACACCATGCTCCAAAGTGTTCTATTTCTTATGGTGGTATCTGGTTTTAGTTATTATATAAATTCCTCAGTCCATTCGATTACCTTGGTCATTCATACTGTCCATTATGGTCATGAGTTTCTTTAACCTGGCCATAGACTCCTGTTCATTGCCTTTACTCATGAAGTCTGTTCCAAAGCCTGGGATCATACCCTAAGTGTAACAATAAAACAGATATATTCAACTTCAGAGAAGTTAAACTGAGGTACAATCCATTATGGGAACATGAGCATGTTGTATTCACTGTACCATGATTTGCCCAAAAGGTCCCATTTTCATGATGTTCTGGAACTGTTCATACATGTCCCGGAGTGTGAACTGACCTACGAGAAGAGTGAACAGTAATCACAGATCAGCCCTGGAACAAGCAAACGGCAGCTGCTACATGGCATGTCTGATTTAATACAGGTGGATCCATTTACAATGTATTTATCTCTGTGAATACATATACACTGTATAGCCAAATGTTTGTGGACACCTGAACATCAACCCATATGTGCTTTTTGAACATCCCATTCCAGATTACAGTTCCCCCTTTGCAATCATAATAACCTCCACTCAAGAGAAGTAGAGAGGTCAGGCACTAAATGATGTTGGGTGAAGCGGCCTGGGGTTCAGTCAGTGTTCCAAGTAATCTCAAAGGTGTTCAGTATGGTTGAGATCAGGGCTCTGTGCAGGCCACGTCAGTGCTTCTAGACCAGTCTTGGCAAAACATCTTGGAACATGTTTGGGCCCTTTAGTTCTACCGAAGGGATTTTCACCTTTAAGGCTACAGCATAAAAAGTCATTCTACACAATTGTGCGAGTCCTATTTTGTGACCGCAATTTGGGGAAGAACCACATAAGGATGTAATGAGCAGGTGTCCTCTTACTTTTAGCCATATTGTGTATATCAAAACGTCTCTCTCTCTCTGACTCACCCGATGAAGCTTTTCATTTCACTGAATTTTATATACTGTATATAATTCTAATAAAAACTGGCCTCCAGTCTAATGCTAAACGTGCACTACACTGACATTTGTTCACTAGAACACCAGCACAACAATACATTTCAGACCAATCCTCACACCACCACTACTAACTTAAGCCTGACTATGACTGCATGTGGTATACATTTATGGATTTTTGTAAATGCCCTTATCCAGAGTGACCTGCTATACTGAACTGTGGGTGTCAGGGTCATATCACAAAACTGAACATCTTACCATGTTTAAGTTTGTCAATTAGTTCCTCATTATCATCAAGTTTGAGTTCATTCACTTTATCTATCAGTCCCTCGATATCTCCCATACCTGTAAAGCCAAGAGCCAAACAATTTAAAATAAAATAAAAAAACTTCTTTAAAAAGCAAAATGATATAAACATGTAGGATGACAAGGAACAAAAAACATACCAAGCAGTTTGCTTATGAAGGGCTGAGTTTTAAAAGGCTCAAAATCATCAATGTGCTCGCCTGTCCCGATGAAAATGATAGGACTCTTTGTGGCAGCAACGCTGTTCAAATATATTTGATGGCCAACATTAGGTTTTGAGCAATACAATCATGAACATCTATGTTTTCACCATAAAGAGAAGCTATGTACTTACGCACTGAGGGCGCCACCACCTTTAGCATGGCCATCCAGCTTAGTGACGATGACCGACGCCACATCTACCTTGTCTTTGAAGGCCTTAGCCTGAGCCTCACAAGCCTGACCAATGGACGCATCCATCACATACACAATGTTGTCAGGTTGCTGTGGAAATCACAAGTGCACAAAAGATACAACAACACGTTTTTTTAAGCAATCTGCTTTACCTCTTAATAATTCATATTGTGTTTTACACAAGCATACTGCATCATACACTTACCACAGCATTTGAAACCTGTAGCATTTCTTCAAACAGCGAATCTTCTTGCTTATGACGACCGCTAGTGTCGACAATGATTATTTCAAAGTTTTCTGACTTGAATTTTTCGACTCCCTCAGCAGCTATTATGACTGGATCCATTTCTGTGTAACTATTGAGTGACAAACGTTTAAATAGCAAAACATTCATTTTCTTGTTCTGTATCATGTGCATTATAATAACCTCAATAAAAAAACATTACCTTCCATAAAAGGGAATTCTGGCTTTTGTTGCATTTTGCTTCAGCTGATCAAAGGCACCTTATGGGGGAAAAAAGAAAAACACACATTACATTAGTTTATATTCAATCCAGTCAATTTTGCTCTACAATCAAAGTGGAAAAAGAAGAAAACCTCACCTGCTCTAAAAGTGTCAGCACAGATCAAGCATGTTTTCCATCCTTTTCTTTGGTAGTAATATGCCAACTACGGAAACAGTGCAAAGAATCACGATTACAAACAAGTCAGCCACTAGTCAAATAATATTTGTATGTTTTCTTGCTTAAAATTGTTATAAGAACAGCCATACCTTGAAGAAACTATTAGATTAGTATATAAAAAGCACACATTGAAGGAATTTTACCTAACTACAAGGATGTATTTAGAGACATTACAGTACTGGCTCACCTTAGTACATGTTGTGGTTTTTCCACTACCCTGAAGGCCAACAAACATGATCATGTTGTTCTTTCCTTTTGTAGGTGTCCATGATTTAACACCAGGGTCCACCAGCTACAGAAGAACATTAAATAATTAAACTGACCTTTTGAAACATGTATATTTCATTAAAAATCTTTAAAAAGTCTTCTGTCTAAAAAAAGTTGTTTCAATACACTCAGGATTATACTTGAAACTACTGTAGTGCAAAAGTCGATGCAATGCAAGGTTGTCTGTTTACAGAGAAATCCAGAATTTTATTACCAAAACCTTACACTGCAGTGCTGATGAATTCTCAAAGCTAATTAGTTAAAATCAAATCTGATTAGTCAGAGGGTGGTGATTTATTTTCTAGAACAGTAGCCATGAGCATAATTCAAATCACAGGTTTATATGAATGTGTTCATTCTAATATATAGTATCCTTTATTAACAATTCTTTCATAGGTTATGGAGGACACACCACATAACCTACGACTAATAATAAATGATTTTTTTATTGTTATTTAACAAAGTAAAGTGTATAATAATTGAAAAGGAGGTGATTGTTTAACATTTATGGAAGGAGCTTTGTAAGAGTTAGTAGATTTTCTGCCACAGGATTGTTTTTGAACATTGTGATTTCCAGCTTCTCAGCAGCAAGCTGTTTTTCCTGTCAAATAAGCTTCAAAAGATAGAGAAGAAGAGAGGCTGGTAAGGGAACAACTATTTATAGCTGAAAACCACAAAGAGTTGCTTATTAATAAATTAACATTTTTAATTGTTGCCAATTGGCTGTAGTATAAGAGGAGTAAAACACTTCAGGATGTGTTGTTATGATTAACTTTGTGGTGGTAATGGCGTTTTGCATTACACCACCCCGCTGATTATTTTTCTATAACAGCACATCCCAGTGTCCCAAAAAAAAAATTAATTAAATGATGCCACGGTTCACTAAGAGATAGTCCCACCAGGATTTAGTAATTTTGCAATAGTAAAAATGCAGCGCAAAATTAAGCAAACTCTGCAATATTCAGAGGAGCTTACAATTTGTCTAAATGACCACAAATTTTCCTGCGTATTTGGACCAAGACACGTCATGTGGCGTCATCACAAAGTGCATTCAGCTAAAGCCCTCTTCAATTAATGTGCGTCGAACAACAGTACAGCTAAAAGGTCTCATTTACCAAAAAGCATAATTTCATCATCAACATTTCATGCAATTGCAATTTCAACCGGTTTTCCGCAAAAAAAAAACCCTCCACAAACTGCATTGTGAATTTTGGGGGAGGGGAATAAATTAATAAAATAACGCAAAAATCAAGCATTTTGCCCATAACAATCACAAAAAAAAATCTCAAACCTTGACAAGCTCCTTGAAAACAGCATGCTGGATCATTCGCCTCTTATTCAGCCCGGAAGCCATTTCCTCGAGGTCAATGGCTGCCCTGAGAATGGTTAATAAATATCATTACATTTAGCGTCTTCGTTGCTGGAAGCAGAGACTATGTGAATTAAAAGATCCGTACTTACTTGACATTTTCTCTGAGCTGCTTCACCAGTTTGATGTTCACATCAGCTTCTAGCAGGGCAGCACAGACGTCTTTTAGCATAGCATTTAAAACCTGGGGAAGAGGGAAAAATACAATGCTCTGAACAAGACACAAACAGCCTCTCTGGAGGGAAACGTTGAAGAAGAAGTGTCGGAGTTGTCACATAAAAATACAGGATTGGGTAGCTGTTTTCTTCACGTATTAAGACACGTAATGTGTGCAGAAACATGACTGTGGTGTGTGTGTGTTACCTCTTCATTGATGATGGTGGCATTGCTGAGAGATCTCAGCGCCGATGTTATCTTCCTCCCCAAGTCCGCTAACACCATGTTTGCGTTCTAAATATGTAGCGGCCTACGACAGGAAGACACAGTGCATTAATCACACGCACTGGTTCAGTGCTTGTAACTACTGTAATATTAGAACTATGTTTATGTAGTAATGAGTAATAGAAGATCACCCCCCCCCCCATACGTGTTAGAAGAACAGGAGCTCGGAAGCAAGGTGGGGGATCCCCCACAGCTTTTTAACCACTCCGTTTAATCTCTTTCAGGCAATACAGGCACCAGGGACCCGGGCAAGAAGACGGAGAAGTGTAGATTTCCAGTCTGTCCTCACACAAACCCAAACATACATTTTAATCATGCAATCAGCTAATATCCTTACAGTCTATTATGAGAGGAAACAAATACGACAATTACTTAAAAAGTGCAGAGCTAGCAAGACTGTAATCTGTAAGAATTAAGATGAATGTGTGGCTCTTCTGAGGCTTTAAGGAAACACTCAGTAACTAGATGTGTTCTTTTCTTGGTGTTGTTGTGTATATTACCCCTTCTGACCAGAACAGACAAAACAGGCCAGGTTGTTGTTGTTGTTGTTGCTTTTGGCCAAACAAAAAGCCCCACGCGAGTTATTATATACTATCACTATTAACTGACTATAGGCTGTGTTAAAATCGGAAGATGTAGCTCAGATCCAAAGTTTGATCTAATACGCAATCACTCAGCTAATTCACAAACAACAAACCAACGCTAACCAGTTTGATATGGTGATTTTTTTTTTACCGCTAGCTCGCGCCGATCGCCGAAATCACCAACTAATACAATCTCTTATAAATAAACTAACCAATAAAACTCTTGCTGTGTTGTTAAACCGTGGAAATCACATCCGTGTACATTATACCGTCTTGATTCTTCTTACCTTCGATACAGCTGTTACACGGGAAAAGCAGACAAACGTCATCTCACAAAAAAACTCCCATAAAACCTTTCTACTTCCGGGTTACCTACCGGATGTCGTCATTTCTGTGCTGCTCTCAGATCGGGCTTTCTGCCTTAGTATGAGGACTAACGTAAGAATCAGGCGCATTAAAACTGATCCAGAATCAGTATAAAATAACAGTTTATGCATTGACGGTTTAGTGGTGTACACAACTATTTACTTCGCATTTAACATGTATGCACTGTATTCCAGTTATATATTCATTTCTGGTAGTTTTTTGTCCCACTCTTGTTCATTTATTTATTTAGAAAATGTCTCCATGTCAAAGCCATGGAAATCATGTTGGGAATAGTCAGCACGGGCCGCACACATTTTAAGGTAGCTCGAAACATAGGGAAGATTTATTACCAGTTAAATATTAACCTACTCCTTCTATATGATTAATAATCATAGAACTTGTTATGGGATATTTTATGCCGATAAGAGCAGTTTACTGTAACGCACAGGCCAAAGTGTTAAGAAGACTAAATTGCAACTCAAGCAGCACCTTAAAAATAAGAGCAACTGTGGCTCCTCCCCATTTTGAAGCACCTTGTACACGCGTTTCTCAAACTTCCTGTTTGGATTTCAGCCTCCTAGATCATAACATATTGATTAAATATGAATTTCAGCGACGCTAAGAATAATATTCTACAAATACTGAGCAGAACAGACTCTCAGGATCTTGTTAAACTGATCAGTTGGATGAAGTATTCAGGTGATTCATTATGTTCCGGCTAAGATTATATGAGTAAATTAAAAGGTGTTACTTGCATTACATGTAAAGTGTGTTTATCAGACGATTGAATGAGTGTTTTTAAGTTAACATGTTATTTATATCACCAGAGTTGGAAGAATCTTTGTTCTTTTTTTTTTTTTTTTACATTCATCATCACTTTTAAGTTGTATGTAATTGAGATGTTTGTAGCCAGTTACTGTATTTGTTTGGTTATATTCTGTATGTAATCTTTTAGATGATCTTGATAACTACTTGGTTGACAATCAGAGGGCTATACTCCAAAGTATTGCAGATGACCTGAGGAGTTGTCTTCCCTTGGAGGCTGTGTTTCCTTCAGAGACCATGGCCATTCAGAAGGTTTGCAAGTTCTTCTTGTATTTTGGGTCATCATTATTTTAGCCTCATACTTGGCACCTCCTGAAGTCCACTTTGCCTTGCAGACTCTGCAGAACCCCAAACCCACTGTCCACATGGATGCATTTTTGTATGATGAGGAAATGGTAGATCGTCTCTGTGAAGAGGGCAAGATGAGTCGCAACTTCTGTCTCACTTGTGGATCACATAAAACAGCACCTATGGGTAATTTTAACCAGTTCTAAACTGGATGGGATTGGGATTAGCCAGTTCTAAAATGGATGGGATTAGGATTAGCCCAGGCAAGTTGCTAAATGCTGTAGTTTACAATGTTCTGCAGAGTTCATCTCACATTCGTTCTCGATCTCGGAGCTACAGTTCCTGTTTCTTCAAGCTCTCCCAGACCTGGCAGGAAAGATGGTAGTGGATGTGGGATCCAGGCTTGGAGCAGTGCTCTATGGGGTAAGGTACTTTTGGAATGAATGGTCCTGAGTTTCAGAATATTTGATTGAATCAATGCATAGAGGCAGTAGGCAGTAGTTGCTCAGTGGTTAGCAATCAATATGAATTTAAATGCCAGAACTGTCAGAGAGACTGTGGGGTCTTTAATTAGACCCTTAACCCTGAAACGCTCAGATATTTGTTTGTTTGTATCCAGTCTCAATATTAGTGTTGGGTCCGAGTCCACCTTTGTCGAGTTTGAGTCGAAACCAAGTCCTTAACCAATCAAGTCGGAGTCCAAAAGGGGCAGAGTTGGACTCGAGTTCTGGTCTTTAATTGCAGAGTCAGAGTCATGTCCTGCTGAGTTCAGAAACTAATTCAATTGAAAAAAGATTTGAAATGGCAATTGTAAACTCAGCACTGAGATGTTAAATTACTATTTTAACCTTCACAAACCAATGGCAACATAAAATGTAACAAATAATACCACTATTACATCTGGTCATTGCCATTAATATTTTTATTTCATGTCATCAGCGCCTCAACTAGTTTCCTATCAAAAAATGGTTTCAAAGAAAAAAGTGGTATAGAGGTATAAGTAGAACTTTTATTATATTACAAGTGTATGAAAATACAAATGAACCTGTTTTGTTATTGTATCACACTATATTGTGTCCTCCAGTTTGAGATGACATTTTGATGATTTGATACCTCTCCTTCACAGTTATATAGGCAAAGATAGCAAGTACAGAGTAGAGTTACATTTAGCAGCAGGTCATAACAAGCTTCATGCTTTTATGGCTTTTAATCTGTCTGTGAATGACAACAAACTCAGTTCTGAACACAGCTCTGTTGCATTTACATTTATTCATTTAGCAGACACTTTTATCCAAAGCGACTTACAAATGAGGAATCTTATTTCACAATAACGATATGTTTTCTCAGGTAGGTCTATCAGTAGTATTCAAGTAAGAAATTCTATGGAAATTTAATAAAGCAATTTTTCTCTTTGTCCTTTGTTGATTGATTATCATTAATGACACAGAAAGCAGCAGGTTTATTAGACTGCTGTCACTTTTAGACCTAATGTACAGATACTGTATTGGCGCACACCTGATTTCCCCCGCAAAAATTTTAATTTTATCATAACAAATAAGGTAATTATTATACTCAGTCAGTCATCTGCTTGTATACATGATTTACTAATTTACCTTTATACACTTGGCAGACACTAAAGTGACTGATATTGAGCAGAGTTGTGGTACTCAATCCCGGACTCAGACTCGTGTCCAATTATGAATGAAATCAGATTTGTCACACACTGGGGAAAAATCCACTTCTTGTGCTCGTTTTGGACTTATACAGTTCAAACTTTTAAATAGAGTCCATCTGTCCAAGTCGAGACTTTCTGTGATGTATCCGGACATAGAGGACAAGTGTGATTAAATGCAATGGCTCTCCCTGCCATCTTAGCCATATGTTTTTCTTCTGTCCTGATCTCCATGCTTTTTGGTCTGTTTTTTTTTTACCATCATGTCCACTATTCTCTACCTTGTCCATTGATTGCTGTATTTGGGATTCCTGATGCCTCAGTTCCTTTTAGCTCGATACAAAAGGATGTTATTGCTTTCACATCCCTTATAGCAAGACGTTCCCTACTGTTGCATTGGAAGTCTGCTAAATACCCATCTATCTCCCAGTGGCTAAAGGATGTGACGTTTTTTCTAAAACTCTAGAAAACAAGGTATATGATGAATGGTTGTACGGACAAGTTTTTTTTAATATATATATAAATGGCATCCGTTTATTGTATACTTTATGGAGTTACAGACACTTCCCACTTAAATTTTTGTGCTTGTTATTGGATTTTACAATATCTATATAACCAGCGACAGTTATTGGGTAGCCATGATGAGCCGGCGGGGTCGGGTACTTTTAATTTTGTTTTCCTTTTGCTAGTATAAAAAGAAAAAAACCTGTGTGAATGTTTACTGCTGTGTGTTGCTCAATTTGTTTTTTTCTTCTCAATGGAGTATTTGGGAAAGGGAGGGGAGGAGAGAAGAGAAAAGGTGATGTACAGCAGACATGTTTGGTAGATGTGTTCAGCAGAAATGTTCAATAAAAATGAAACTGGAAAAAAAAGAAGGTATTTTTATTTTTTAGGTCACAGTGGATACTGCTCATGAATGTTCCTTCATAACAAATGGAGCAAAGTGCCCTAGATCTGTGCATATGTCACTGTGAAAGTCTTTATCAATATGGAAACTGGCTTTTTTTTCCTGAGGGGTGGGACTTGCATAATAGAAGCATTGAACAGCTTGCCCCATTTATATTTTATGCAATTGACTGTCTATACGTACTAATCTCTGGTTTTAGATGATTTCTACTTGCTTTTCTGAGTTCTAAACCGATAAATGTTTCCTCAGTAGGGCTACCTCTACAGTGCAGCAGCGCTACTTGTTGGAGTAGAAATATGTGAAGAGTTTGTCAAGCTTCAGACAATGACTGTGGAGAAGTATGGCTTCAGTAACAGAATTCAGGTACCAGATTCAAACCGTAGTGTTGTCAGTGCTACAGTTGATATGTCCTGATTATTATTTCTGTGTGCTTTCCACAGGTGATTCATGCAGATATATGCTCTCAGGCAGTGTTGTTGCGAAATGCAGATGTGCTAATAATGAACAATGTGTTTGAGTATTTTATGGAGCCCAAAGACCAAGTAAGGTAAGTCACACTGGTATTAAAGCTCTGGGTAGGCCTGTTTATGATGCTGTAACAAATACTGTACATACAGTAAATAAATAAGACCGTACAATTGCAAAGAACAGCATTTGTATGATAAGTTAGGCAGCATAATTGTCCAGCACAATAAGGTGCTGGTAGTAAACGCTAAAAACAAGATGAACCTGGATAAAGGACCTAATTCTGTGACTATTCAGAATGTACATATGTTCATTTCAGTAGTATTTTTGGGCTGTATAGATGACAAAATGTATTTCTTTTCTGCAGAGCGTGGCAGTTCGTTAGCCAACATTTCCAAAAGAAAGGTGCATTGTTGGTGACCGTTCCAAGCATTCAGGAAGCTCTCATGTCACTGCAAGAAACAAATGTGAGCAACATGGCAAATTGCCATATTTATTCTCCACATTCTCCATAAACACTACTAGAAATTGTACTACAGTCCAGAAAATATCAGCTGAAATATTTTTTGTAGTTATTGTAGTATGAATTGGTAGACCTACAGCCCAGCAAAATGTTTAAAGGATTTAAGGACACTGCAACTTTTGTTTGTAGTTTGACTTACTTTTTATAACAATATGTAATTAACAGTGAATTAAGAATGCACCAAAATTTTGATCAAAACACCCAAATATAATGACTGAAGATGTACTGAATGAATCCTATTAAAATGAAGGTATATGAAATTTTCTGTTTCTGTTTCAGGGAGCACCAGTAATTGGCCATTGGTTGCAAGAAGTACCTCTTGATTATAATACTTATCTACAAAATGACATGGATCCAGATTCCCTCAAGCAAATACATCTCTACACAGTACTTTGACCTAAACACACAAAAGAACAACTGAATAAAACATCTTGTAGAAGTATATCTTTGGTAAATGGATTTTCACAAAGGACTTTTCATAGTAGATTTTCATGTCTTGAAATCAGTTTTAACAAGATTATCTGTGCCACGCTCATAAGATATATTAATGTTAGCATGGCGGTGCAGGGGTTGCTACCTCACAACACCATGATCCCAGGTTTTTTCCTGAGCTAGGTTTATAGTCTGTGTTGAGTTTCTGTCCATTTTCTCTTCATGTCTGGGCTTCCTTCAGGTTCAACAGTTTTCTCCCACCTCCCAAAAATGCTACTAGGTTGGTTGGCTACACTAAAATGCCCTCAGTGTGAAAGAATGAATTAAGGAATGAATGAATTAACAGATAATGGTGAAATATAAACTTGTCTTTTATAAACCAAGCAAATTTTTGATAGGGAAAGTTTTTTTACTTTGAGCACATTGCCACATTTATTCATTCAACAATAATTTCTTTGTCTTCAGTAACCACTTTATTCTGGGAATGAGGTGGGAAAACATCCTGGATGGGGTGACAAGCTCCATGCACTCACACATTCACATCTAGGTCACATATTGCACATAGATAGCACCTATCATTATCTAACATAGGGAGTGCTACCCTCTGCACCACCATGCTGTCCATCAGGACTCCTTACTGTAGTCATTTTGTACCAAAACTTGGTGCAATACATGTTATGAATTTACCCACCATAGTACATGAACTGTATAGCCAAATGTTTTTGACCATCTGGCCATCACACCCATATGTGCTTTTTGAACATCCTCTTCCATATGTAGTCCCCTTTGTCACAAGAGCATTAATGAGGTCTGGCACATTTGTCAGGTGAGGAAGCCTGGGGCACAGTCATTGTTTCAGTTCCTCCCAAAGGTGTTCAGTAGGTTTGAGGTCAGGGCTCTGTGCAGGTCACACATGTTCTTCCACTCCAACCTTGGCAAACCACATGTACATGGACCTCACTTTGTGTAGAGGGGCATTGTCATGCTGGAACAGGTTAGTTCCAGTGAAAGGAAATTGTAATGATACAGCATACAAAGACATTGTATACAATTGTGTGCGTCCAACTTTTTGGCAACCGTTTAGGGAAGAACCACATATGGGAATGATGGTCAGGTGTCCACATACTGTCGGCAATGTAGTGTATTCATCAATGTCCCCCCCGAAATCTTATTTTTTAAATCTGGCTAATGATCCAGTAAATGTCAATAAAAATTTTGATCACTGACATGACCCTTGACAAAAACTTTGCTTGTTTCATGACACAAGAATGTGCCAAATAAATGAAAATGTAGAATTTACTAATGAACTCCAAAGAAACACTAAAATCCAGCTAACATCTTATCCTTCGTTGTACGCCCTGAAAAGAAATAATATATCTTTCCTTCAAAAGCAAGTGTTAATTACAACACCGTGGAAGCTGTCCAAATGGACAAAGGATGGAACACTAATCCTGACAACTCGGCGTTGGCGGTGGACATATGACTGACAGCATGTCTAACCAATAGAATGTCAGAAATCTCAAGCCCCGCCCAGAGCGCGTTCTTGTCGGTAACCGAAGTCTAGGGGATCAAAACTTGTCGTCAACACGCGCGTCCCGTTCGAAGAAGTGGGGCAAGTCCGGAGTTCTGTCTTTATCTCCCGGAAAGGATTATCTATTTTCCTGTCTCCCATAACTGGTAAATGTGTTCGTGTGTATTTTCGGTGTTTGTGTTTTTCTGTGAACGACCTCGTGTCGGTAATTAGTGGATCTAAACAGCCCTGGTGTGTGGGCTGGATCTCACGTCACTGCGCGCCTGGGAAGCGTGTGTCATTAACAAAGGCTGCGTTTCCTCTCGAACTCGATCGCCTTTTGAAGTAGTTTTCAGCCTCTTCGGCTTTACACTCCTCGTGGGAGGATGTAAACGACTTTTTCTATCACGCACGAACTCGAAATTAATCCTCTCTCACTTTCAGTTTCCCTCCCGTTTTTTTTTTTTTTTTGAAAGTCTAGGACACCCAGCAGCGGCATCAACAGCAGAGACGCCGAGATAAAGAAAGATGCCCCTTCTCCACAAAAAGCCGTTCGTCAGACAGAAACCTCCTGCGGATCTCAAGCCAGACGAAGAAGTTTTTCTTTGTAAAGTCACCCACGAGATCTTCAGGACGTACGAGTGAGTGAGATTACCCGCGATACTGGTTTGAACTTGTTGTGATGTTAGCAAGTTATGCTAGCTAATGGCATCGAACTGTTCGGAAAGTCCGACAACACAGTGACGTACTCGAAAGTTTTTCCTCCGACTAGTGGAGTCGTATTCATTATTGCTTCTTTAGCAGGTCGGGATTTTTCCCCCCCCCGCTTCGTTTTCTTTGTGTGTTGAAACGAGCCCGGTTTGATCTGGACACCGTGTCTGGTTTCGAAGCGTTGCTCTGAAGTGGCAGGTGTAAGTAGTCGGGGGTAGATGCACTAGCCTAGCTGAGCTCGCTAGTTTCTCGGTTCCTCACCCGCACCTCGCCTAGGCCGGGCTGCTGTTCGCTAGCTCCGTATTCAAACAGCTTCCTAATGGCAGAAAAGTTAGTTGTATGTGTAGAGCTCGCTTGAACTTTGGCAGTGATTGATTCTTTCGTGTAGTTTGTAGTTTGTAAGTAGTTAAGCAAGAGCGTCCTTTTGTTGGGATTCAGGTGCTGTTAACTTCTCACGGGATGTTTAGCTAAAACGTGGTAGCAGCTATTGTTGGAAAACATACTGTGTGTGACTCTTCCTTCAGCTATAACTACCGTTTTTATTCTCACTATTAGGAGTTATTAACCGTTTAGTGTAAATAGATGGCTGTTTATAAAGCCACTTATTACATAATTACACCTCATTACCATGTTTACTAATGGTGTATGTACCACTTCTTCGACACTGTTCCTCAGTTATCAGGGACACCTACACTCCTTGGCTATTTTATCGTGTGTATCGAGCACACAGATGGAATTTGCAGATATGCCATCGCTCCCTGTACCCCATCTGTTACACACCCTGTCATACCACCTTCACCCTGTGCAGCGGTAGGAAATGGCCCACAGCGTCCGTGTCCTGATTTAATATGGCTCTGTGGTTATGAGACGAGCACAGATTCTCAACCCTGGTCCTGGTCGTACCGGAGTTCTGCATCTTTTATTCTTCTCCATTTTTCCAATATACCCGGTTCGGCACAGCAGGTTAATAGACCTTCCTGAGTTTAAGAGCGTGTGTTGGAGCAGGCAATAAAAACTTCAAATGAGCAGGGTATAGTTTGGGAAAAAGTGTTTGTGGGTATGTGACAGAATAATACAACTTGTGTGTGTATATAGGCTTTAGTGTCCAACTTTTGTGACTAACAAAATGGTTACATACAGGATATATACAGTGGTCGTGATACACTTGTAACTGTACTAGGACTACACTCCATCATGTCCGGATCAGTGCTGCTGAGAATATGGTGTCGCCCAAGTAACACCATGGAGTGTTATTATATTGGTCCGTTTCTCAGTCCCTCCTGGATTTCACGATCGCAGAAGTCAAAGCAAAATCAAGTATACTCTTAGAGAAGCTTGCAGTTTTTTCAAAATTTCGGATTTTCTGCAGATTTGGGCCAAGACGTATCGTGTGACGTCATCACAAACCCCTCTTTGATTTACGTGTGCCGAACATGAGTATACCTAAAAGGTCTCGTTCACCAGCAAGCATCACTGCGAAATTGCAATTCAGCCGATTCAAGTAATTTTCTGCAAAAAACAATCCTGTACTTATTAGCCAGGAACTGATCGTTAATGGCTTATAAAAGAGGTAGCTGCTGTTGCCATTAGTTGCTTAACCGGACCTTTGTAAGCAGGAAATTTTATATAGCTTGGCCGTCACAACTTTTTGTTGAATACCCCTGACTTATATGCTCATATCCCCATTGAAGTGGCCAGCGAGTTTATATTCCTTAAAGTGTATTTTATTTAAGTATATTTCATATTTAGAATTTTTCACTGGTGTATGAATTCCTAAACTTCTGTCTTATTAACCTGCGTGTTTTCATGCTAGTTTGATAACATTATATTTTTGTGAAATACTGTTCCTTCAGTGAATTCTTTGAGAGGACCATCCTCTGTAACAGTCTGGTGTGGAGTTGTGCAGTGACAGGCAAACCTGGTCTAACCTACCAGGAGGCCTTGGAAAGTGAGAAGAAGGCCAAGCATAATCTGCAGAGCTTTCCTAAAGCTTTACTCCTGCCTCTATTGCACCTGACTGCTCTCACCCAGCGCACGCGGCTGCATGAGATATGCGACGACGTTTGTGCTTTTGTCAAGGAGCGTTTCTTTCCAGGGGAGATGGTTGACGTTGTAATTCGCTCTGGTGCCAGGTAACGTACTGAAAGCTTATTTGTTTAAAAAAATTAATAATAAATAGAACATACTGAAAGGTTATTTGTAAAGTGTGTAGGATCTACTACAGTGACACATGATTCTATGCCATGAGGTCCAGCCCACAAATGTGATCAACAGTGAATTGAAATTTGTGACCATTAGGTTTGAATTGTAATGTTTGTAATCTGCTAGTTTCTCATAGTCGGCCTTCACTTCTTATCACATTAGTTATGCTTGCTTCAATTATTTTGGAATAAACAAGGAATTTGTGCATCTTCGAAGTTTCCTTTTATTATGATGTATTAATGTTGACCGGAAACAAAATTAATGAGTCAATTAGTGTCACTACAGCCAGGTTTTGTAATGACCAGTTATGTCTGATTTCGAAGTTCGTGATGTTCATGTTCCTATTTGTTCTAAATTCTGTTCTAAACTCTAGAGTTCTAAATTACCAAATGATTAACACAATTACTGAAATTTGTTCTGGGAAAATAAATCAAAGATGTTGTAGAGCAGTAAAGAGTGACGGAGCATTCAGCCTGGTTTTATCCTGTAGCGTTAGTGAGTATCAGAAAGCGCTGTGGTTCTGTGAGAGGACCTGAGACGGCCATCACAAGATGAAATTGCCATTTGGGTATAGCAGAAGTGTGTGGGTGGAGCCAGGAGTGGCATTCTTGACTCCACCCACACACAGATCTGCCTAGTGCAAGAAGGTGTCCCAAATGTCACATAATTGTGGCCTGCACCACGGCAGCATAAGCCTCTTTTCCTGTGCAGGGCCGTATACAAGGAGAGAAACCGTTATGACTTAATTTCCTCGATGAGAACTGTTAAGCCTGGAACACTTTCAAATTGTGCTCAGTATGTTTGTTGACATGGTTCGCTAAACAAACTGAATGCAACAAAATGATGTTTGTGTCTTGATGAAGGCATTCACCTTTCTCTTTTAGTGCATGGTAAAAATGGAGTTTACCATCTACAAGCGTAATTAAAAGAAGGAAGAGAGCTGTAACAGTGTTTGGTAGAACAGACACACAATTATTGTGTAAATAGTTTGCTTTTACTGTGAATGATGACCATTAGACTCCAAGCATACATCCATTCAGATTAATATAGGTCAATAACACAAAAATAATAATAATAATAAAAAGTGTTTTTTGGTTTTGTTTTTTTTACATTAGGAGATCCTGACCTACTATTGTGTCATTTTTATTATTGATTGAGCTCTTATAGATTTTAGCATGTTTGCCTGGTCTCTTCAACTGAATGGGTTTCATTCAAACATCAATAACTCAAAACAATAAGGTACAATAATGTCAGCATGGACCTACATGATGGGTTTTCGGGGGGAAGTTCAGGAATAAAATGTTTAATGGCTCCATTAGACAGACAACTATAATTGTACACTTTAAATAATGTTCATGAAATAAATCTGTAGATTTATCTGGAGATGTGAGGATCTTTGTGTGTGTGTGGAGAGTCTGGGGAATGTGAATGTGTGTGTGTGGGGGGGTGTGATGATAACATCTGGATGCCATTGTTGAGATGCCAGGCTGGATTCCCCCCTATGATGATGATGATGATGATTATTATTATTTTTAAATTATTTTTGTGTATTGAGTCATGTGATTGAAACGGTACAAATGTGCTGACATTTTTGTTGATTCAGCACTTTATTCTCGTACTGTGGGCAGCTTCTCATACTTGTCATTCATGTTCCTCAGACAACACTGCCAGATCTTAGAGGTCATTCCACCTCATTCTAATGGGTCCGTTAACGGTCATGTCAAACACCGTATAGAGGGAGACTCCATCGTCATCAGTGACAGTGATGATGAGATAACGATCACTTCACCCATGTCCCCCAAAACACCACCCAGTGGGTAAGTGCCTCCTGGTTTTTTTTTTGTTTTTTGTTCTTTTCTTCAGTTATACTGTAGTACTTTTTTTGTTGTTTGCTGAATTTAATTCTCATCCTGTTTTCTCAAGCAGGAAGCGGAAGGCCATCAACCCATCCATGTTTAAGTATAAGGTTCAACTTGTCAGTCCAGAGGGTAGAGAGCCCATGCTTGTGAAATCAGCACAGATTGTGTAAGTTTACACATTTTATAATTTACTGTCATTATGGGGTTAAGATTCTTCTGCTACATCAACTTCTCAGGTTCTTTACACATTCATGAAATATCAGTAAGCAAATATTCACTAAGGATTTAAATTAGTCCTACTTTGTTCACCTCAGTTGGCAGATTGCTATGTTTTGTGTGTCTTTTGTTCTTTATTCTATAAACGTTGCATGCTTTTATGTACATCATAAAACTAGTTTTGGTAATGACTTGTCTTTTAGTTTAATGACTTACTGAATAATAATAATGAAACTGTTTAAAAAAAAAAAAAATTATTGGCTCTCTACTGTAGTCGAAAGAAGAACGTGTTCACTCGAGACAGACTGAAACTGCTCCTCAAACAACATTGTGAACCAATGAACGGGACCATCAGACTCAAAGTACGCTGTAGTAAAGTATTCCTGATTTAAATCTCTCCTGATTTTATTTAACCTACTTCTGTGTCCTGAACAAATGTATCAGAAGTGTGGTATGAAACAGTTTGTTGTGCTTTTAAAAATGTATTTATTATTATAATTTTTTTTATTTCAGCCAACAACTGTTTCAGCATACAAACTGTCAGAACATAGTTTCTCCCACTTCTTCCCGGATGAAGCCCCAGTTTTTGTCTTTAGTCCTCCTGGAAGGGTCAGAGGTCGCCCCCACAGTGATGCATCTCAAGTGCAGGTGGGTCCAGCTGTGGCTCAGTTCTGCAGATGCTCTGGTGTTTTTCTTTACACATGAGGTTGAAAATAAGAGTATCAACTTGAAATAAAATTTTAAACAACTCTTTAGACCTCAGTTTGAAAAGTCTGTCCATATGAGGAACCCTGGAAATTCCAGGTGTTTTTAATGAAGTTGCCTTTTTTCTTTCAGGGTGCAAATGCAAGGCGAGCTGCAGAAGAAAAACTGAAACTCATGCAACAAAAAGAAGAAATGATTGCAGTGGGTAAGCCATACTATTAAATATATGTTCAGGATCTTTTAATCATATATTATTTAAATTCACTTATATAAACTTAAAATGTCATAAAATGCATTCTGAATATTTGCATGTTTTCAATTGTTAAGCACATGAAAAGGCTAAAATGAAGAGAGAGAGAGAAGACTTGTTGGAAGCTAAAAGGAAGGAGAAGGAGCACAAAGAACGAAGGAAAGAAGAGATCAAGAGAATGGTTGAGGAAGAAAAACAGAAAAGGAAAGAGGAGAAGGAACGAATGAAGGTTGAGAAAGAGCGGGTGGGTTGAAAACCAGACATCTGAACACCACTTCTGTTTTAACTTCTTTGTCCTTCATGTAGGATGAAATGGAGCATGAAGGATTGTGTGGCATTATCTTGTTGTGGTTATATGCTGAAATAAATTCAATTGTTTCATTCTACTTTCTCAGGAGCGAGAAAAGTTGAAGGAAGAGAAGAAGAAATATGCTGAACGGCTGAAATTGTGGAGTAAACCCCGAGAGGACATGGAGTGTGATGACCTCAAGGTAGGAATTCCTTTGTGCATAAGTAATTGCATGTCGGCATGTTTTTGTGGGAAAGCCAGCATGTAAACATGCTTTTTTTTCCTTTGACCTCTGTGTGTTGGTGTAGGAGCTTCCAACACCAGTGCCAGTGAAGACGCGTTTGCCTCCAGAGCTGTTCGGAGATGCATTGATGGTGCTGGAGTTTCTGAAGGCATTTGGAGAGCTCTTTGACCTGAAGGATGAATTTCCTGACGGCATCACGCTAGGTGTGGGAGGAATATTGATGCATATATAGGCAACACGTAGTGATCATGATCAAATTGTTTGTCATTATCTGAGCTTTAAGATCATTATCTGAAGTGTCTGTTTTCTTGTGTTCCGGCAGAGGTTCTAGAGGAGGCTCTCGTGGGCTGTGATCCTGAGGGGCCACTATGTGAGCTGCTGTTCTTTTTCCTGTCAGCCATTTTCCAGGCCCAGGATGAGGAGCAGGAGGAGGTGGCTAAAGAGCAAGTGGCTGAGGCGGATACAAAAGGTTAGAGAGCATTTTATATGTATATGGAACTAAATAATTGTAGATTTTTTTCCCCCTTCTAAGTATCTTCCATTATTTAGGCAGAATGATTTGTAGATGGAGATATCTGTTGATCTGAATGATGATTGATGGGAATGAGGATGATTATCACAAGAGAGTAAACTAGGCTTTCCAAAGCATTTAAGGTTTTTTGAATTGTGTGATCAGCTATAAGACCAGAGAGTGAATGTTCTGTTATAAGAGCTGAAATTCAGGGAACATCTATGCCACATTTTCACATAATACAGACATAAAAAGGTTTAAACAGTAATGCACATTCAAGTTTGGCCACTGAAATGCTTTGAGAGAGAATTTTTTGTTTGTTTAAAAAGAATTTGTTTAAAAATAAATAAAAAAACAAACTAAAAATGATTAGTGTATTTTTTTGGGGTTAGATCTGAGTGAGGCACTGGATGATGATGCTGACCCCACGCAATCTGCGATCAGTGCTGTGGCCTCACTGGCTGCTGCCTGGCCACAGCTCCATCAAGGTGAGTAAAAGGTTTACTAACATTCAGTGCTATGATAATTTTCCATTTTCAAATAGAATGGCTTTTGTATTTCTGGCAGTACAGTTTAGATCAATCAATCAATCAATCAAATTAATTATTTTCTTACCTATGTACTGCATATATGATGAAGAATATCATTTGATGCTTTTCTCCAGGTTGATAGAAGGGACTTTTCAAGCATTCTTGCATATCTCATGAACCTCACTGATCTTTGGGAGCCCCTGCAGATACTGAGGGAGGGGGTTTCACAGTGCCCCCCCCCCTACTCTGAATGCAAGCATTAGTTTAAATTCACTGATATGGTGGCAGGCCAAAAAGATTTATTAAAAGCATTAAGATTTTAATAATTATTAGTGACATTAGGCTTAATTTAGCTGACAGGACATGGGCGGAATGGCGATGCATGGTGGCCCATTAGGAGGTAGTTTTTGTAACATTGCAATGTGTTAGCCAGTTATTTGTTAATGATGCTATCGCAAACATTACATGTAGCATAACATTAGCTGGTTTCACGGCCACAACGCCAGCTGCCTCAAACAGACATAATATAGGCCCGTCTTTCAAGTGCTTTCGCCAAATTGAGGTGTTTCCTCGATTTGTTTGAAATGAATGATAGCAGCGGTTACACACCGGCAACCGATTCTACCTTTCCTCTTAACGAGCTTACTTCTCTTTTCCTTTCAACGAGTCGGGGCGGAGATAAAATTCTCTGCATCTTCTGTTTTCCCCCATGTGTTTGTAGGCGTTCTTCTTCACCACTTGTTGTCCGACTAAAACACTTGTGCGTATTTGCTGCCCCCTTCAGTTCCGGAAGAATTGCAACCTCTGTACCTTCATTACCACCAGTACCTATGCAACTGCAGAAAAACAAGTACAGTCACGTTTTAAGGATGTTGGTACAGAAGTATTGGTTCTTGTGACATCCCTAGGTTCTAAAACACATGCACCATGAGTGGCAGGGGATTGTTGTGGGATACAGAAGAGGTCCACTGCTGAGCACAATATCTGCTGCGCATAATAGCGCTAATATAATAACTGAAGAAAAATATATGGTGCATCGCGTTCTGGTCTCCATGTGCATTTTTGATGTAAGATGAAGGCAAAACATCGGGGTTCGATAAAATCAAGTGGGTCTGAAACCAGACTAATTTTGCGGTGGGTGCCGCGAACAATCACCTTCTGATTCAGACCGCAGCAAACGTGCCCAATGTGAAAACCACCTAAAATGCCACCATTGTGACTGTAGTGAATGAATTGAAAATGCACGAGCTATACCAAGAAAAACACAGAAGTGCTTGTGCAATGAGCCTGTTAGTGTGGAAATGTAGCACTTGAAAGGTGTTTTCACACATGCAGCATTTCCTCCATTTCATAACTGGTCCAAAATTGTTCAACCAGTATAGCAAGACTTTGACTATCTGAGCAAGGTGATGAAGTTTGTAATCATTTTTGATAACCAGCTCTTGGCTCTTGTTACTACTTGGCAGATTTATTTACATTTCTTCGTAGCTTTTATTTCTTACCAGTTAGTTTTATGTATACGTTTTCAGCACTACACTATGCAATGTGAAAACAAAACAGTAAATTGGTATCACTTGCATATCTCATTTGGACTCTCAATGAACACACACTGCAAGTACAGCAGAGGTTCTTATACCTTCGGTCCATATCCTCATATTATTACAATAGAACTCGCTAAAATAGTTGTTAAGCGATTTGCGTTTTACTGACCATTGCATATATTTTCTGAAGATGCTTTTCCCACACAAAAGGTACACTGATGTGGAAAAAGTATTTGCCTGATTTCTCATGTTTTTGTTTATATCTAATGCTAAATTGTTTCAGAATCTAAGATGAAACAAAGGCAACCTGAGTAAACACAAAATACAGTTTTTTAATGATGGTTATTTACTGAAGCAAAACAGTTCATTCAAATACCAACTGGTCCTGTGTGAAAATGTATTTGTAGTTACTAATTTCCCAAATCTATGAAACTGCATTCATGATGGGGTTCAGCTGGACTAGACAAAACCAGGCCTGATTATTCCCAGTCCTGTTCAATCAAATCAGCAATTAAATAGAACTTTTTGAACAGCATGAAGTTGGTTAAAAGGTCTTACACAGTAACACACTGTGCCAAAATTGGAAGAAATTCCAGACATGCTGAGGAAGAAGGTGATTGAAATGCATAATTCTGGGATGGGTTACAAAGCTATTTCAAAGGCTCTGGGACTCCAAAGGACCATGAGAGCCATTATCTGCAAATGGAAAAGCTCAGCACAGTAGTGAACCTTCCCAGAAGTGGCTGACCTTCCAAAATTCCTCCTGCTTCAGGGCCTGGGCGACTTGTAATAATTGAGGGGAAACATGAATTTTGCTCTAACAGAAATTCCTAAAGGAGAATGTTCGGTCTTAGGTCTGTAAGTTGAAACTCAAGCACAACTGAATTATGCCTCAAGACAGTCAGTATGTTTACATGGACAACAATAATCCACTATTGACCAGATTAAGACAATACTCTAATTACGAAACTACCATGTAAACAGCCATTTTTAATTACCTTAATCTGCTTAATCACAGTAACGTTGTGAGTTTTCTCTGCATTTTATGACAAGACACGATCACACACGGCAGGGATCAACCGTTTTACGGCTAAAGAGAGCGCTATAGGCCTGTAGTAGGAGAAATACATGCATCACGGCTACTATATAGTAGGTAAGTATGTGGTTTGGGACACATCCCACGGCTTCAAGCAGCTGTCTATTTGCACGTACAGCATGACAAATAATTAACCGCATATGAAGTGTTCGTAAAAAATTAATAAAATAAAATAACACCCAAAATTGTATACAGTACCATAACGAAGACGTATGTCCATACGTGAAATTCTGGATTGACGTGTGGCGGGGTGACGTAATGACGTATGCTGTTAATCGGACTATGTTATTATAACGTAAAACGGGAACATGAAAGGAGTATTCTAAAAGCGACTCAAGTAAACACCTTAATCACATTACTGTCTTACTCCGAGTAAGGTCAATAATTAGATTACTGCTGTCCATGTAAACGTATTCAGTGATCTAAAGCATAGGAGGAAGTCCATCTCTAAATGGCTCAAAAAAAGCTAAATTGAGGTGCTGAGGCAGGACTTTAAACAGGCAGTTCACACTCAAAAACCCTCCAGTGTGGCTAAACTAAATCAAAGAAGAGTAGGTGGGAAAGTCCGATCTCCAGTTACCGGAAGTGTTTGGTTGCTGTTATTGCTGCTAAAGGTGGCACAAACGGATTAAGATTTAATTCAATAAAAATAGTAAGTAAATAAAAACTGTATTGTGTGTTTACTCGGGTTGCCTTTGTTTTATGTTGTATTTCGTGTAGATCTAAAACTATTTAGTATTGGAGATGCTCAAAAACAAGAAATCAGGAAATACTTTCATAACACTGTACTTAAAATTCTTCCTCAAGGCCACAGTTTAGATTAGGCCAGGACAGGCAACCCACCTGTCACCTGCCCCCCTCCTCAAAAAAGAAAATCACTGTTTACACAGGCTGCACTCTGAAACAACTGGATCTGGCCGCCTGTTTTGTGTGACCCTTCCTGGCCCCCCTTTTTTTCCCCTCCCCGGGGTGTTTTTCTCCCCCTCCCCCTCCCCCCCCCCCCCCACAAAGTGGTTTTTTTTTTCCCCCTCCCCCCCCCCCCCCCCCCCCCCCCCCCTCTCCCCCAGCCTGCTCAAGAAGCTGTCCTGCACTGCTGTTTATGACCTGCTGCCTGGTACGTGCTCACTCTACAGCTGTGCACAATTTCCTCTCTATTCCACAGTGGAAAGGGGGCCACCACTGGACCACAGTACAGCAGTGACACTGGCATAGTAGTGGTGATATATGTTACACTGGTTCAGGTGTAGAGCAGAATTAAGGTCACTGCTGTGTTAATAAATGTTCATGGGCCATAATTGACCAACTAACAGCAGTCTTTTGCTCAGAAATGATTAAGAAGAAGACTATTAACATGTATAACCATTAGCTGAGCTTAATAAAGTGGCCAGTAAGTGTAGACAGTGTTACACTGGTGTTACACCAGCACCACACACTACCGTGTCATCACTGTGCTAGGGATGGTTCATAGGTCAGAAGTGGTCCTGTGGAGGATTGTTTACATTGATTGAGAGATAGCATGTGGCTGATTTATTTTACTGAACTAAATTGCTAGGAAAAATCTCCTACTTCAAGAAGGGAACAAGTATTAATACTGAGTGTTACAAGAAGTGGATATGGGTAGAGAACTGGGAGAGGCATTTCCTGAAGCATTTGAGCATGTTTTGATCTTGGGTTAAGTCATGCATTTCTGATAACAGTCTGTAGCTGTTCCAGTTGCAATTATAATATATAAGCTTAGAATTCGAGCCACTCAGTTCTCTCCCTCTTCAGATTTGAGCTTTTATAGCTAAGTATATTTGAGTACTTTTTTGCAAGTAGTTTGAGTGGACTGTTTTTAATGTCTGCTAATTTCTGTATTGTGATAACAGGAGAGAAGCTGAAGCTCTTGCATGCTTTGTGTGGAAAGCTGCTGACTCTGATCTCCACTCGAGACTTCATCGAGGATTGTGCTGATGAGCAACGTGCTGCTAAGATGGAGCTCCGAGAACTCAAAGCTGAACAGCACCGCAGAGAGAGGGAGGAAGCTGCTAACAGGTACTGCTGAGCATTACAGCATACCACAACAAACTTGCACCAAGGTAGAAACTGTTATGAAACTTTTTTTTCTTGTACTGACAGAGTTCGTAAAAGAAAGGAGGAAAAGCTGAGAGAGCAGGAACAGAAACTTAAAGAGAAACATGAAAAACTTAAAGAAGAGGAACTGAGAAATGGCACATATGCAGCAGGGTAAGAACCTTAATCAAGTCATCAACGAGGACCACAATTAAAGCAACATGTTGAAGAATGGCTGATTAATGTTTATTCCTTACAGAGATGAGATGGACACTAGTACGGAGAGTCATGCAGACCAAACAGAGGACGAAGGGGAGCATATACTGCATAGCGAATCTAAAGAAGGTATATATTTGGACAAGCAAACATTTGATCATCTTTGAAACAATGTCTATTAATGAAGTTAATATACTTGAACAAAACCCCAAGGAGAATTAGGGTTTTTTTTTCCTCAATCATTTATTAAACAGGAATATCAATAGATGTGATATTCTGTGGAAAAAGTACACTCTTGGCCTTAGAAGCTAATATTGGTCCCTTTAGCAGAAATAACTTCTTGTAAGTGTCTGACATCGGCTTCCATGCAATATTTTTTCAGTTCCAAGATTTTTGAGGGTTTTCTTGCATATACTGCCTGTGTCAAATCCCCCCCACAACATTTCAGTGGGATTCAAATCGGGCCTTTGACTAGGCCATTCCATAACCCTCCATTTCTTCTTTTTGACCCATTCCTTGCTGGATTTGCTAGTATGCTTAGGATCATTACCCTGTTGAAAGGTCCACTTTTGGTCCAACTTTCAGACAGGTGACATCACATTATCTTCAAGCCCCCTGATATGACGCAGAATGCCAAACATGTCTGCTATTACTTTGGCCAAACAACTCTTCGATTTGTCTGTCCAGAGCACATTATTCCAAAAGGCCTGGTCTTTGCCTATATGCTCACTGGCAAACTGTAGTCTTGCAAAGGCTTTTTCCTGGCACGGGTCCCATGCAGGTCAAATTTGTGCAGTCTCTTTCGGATTGTAGAAGGATATACATTTACACCATCAGTTGCAAGATTTACTAGCAGGTCCTGTGATTAAATTTTGGGGTTCTTGGAGACTTCTTTTTTGTTTCAGACGGTCTGCTCTTGGGCTGAATTTGCTGGGACGGCCAGTCCCGGACAGTCGTTTTAAAATCTGCCATTTGTAGATTATTTTCCTTACAGTGGAATGATGTATTAAAAATTATTTTGAGATCTTTTTAAATCCCTTGCCAGACTCATGGGTATCCACAAACTTTTATTTGAAGGTCTTACAGAACTCTTTATATCTTGGCATGATGACACCAGATAAGTGTATAAATAAGACTGGTTCCACCTGCACTCTAAGCAGGTTCTAATCACGGTCACCCAATCTTGAACACCTTGATTCTAATGTTATGTATTTGAAGGTGTGATAAATGTAGGGTTGTGCTTCCATGTGACTAATCTGTTCTTTGTTCACTTTACATTGTGAATATTACTACATAATCTCAATATTATGTCTCATTTAATAGTGTATGACCTGGATTAATAGGCACTGTTTCAAAGAGGATCAAATAGTCGCTTGCCAAAATATGTAAAAGTTGACTTATTTTTTCACATGACTGTTACATATGTTGTCTCTTCTGATTCCACTATTATGTACTTGCCTATAGTGAACCTTTTTCTATTTTTCCATTGTTGGAATAAGTGGAACACTTGTATTAATAGTATTTGGATGTTTAAGCAGTCTTTGGAACAGAAGCCATACGAATGCAAATATGGTAAATCTGGAATTGAGAATTTATAATGTTAAACAATTTGCATTATATATTTCATACCCCAGTGAATGGCAGCACTCCAAAAGGGAAGCAGAAAAGTGAGGAAGAATTGAAGAATGGCCCCAGCCAGGACGAGCTCCAACAACAGCAACTGAAGGAGAAGGAGCTATTAGAGCGCATTCATGAAGCTGCAGCGTGCACATATATTCTTCCACTTGGCCGTGACCGCCTTTACCGCCGTTACTGGCTCTTCCCCTCAGCTGGAGCACTTTTTGTGGAGGACGACTTTTTTGGTCTGACCGAGGACATGCTGGAGCCTCGTCCTGTCCCTGAACCTAAAACAGAAGATCTCTTTGACCAGAGTCCTGTGAATACTAAACAGCTGGCAGAAGAGCACGGGTTGTACCAGAGCACTTTAGTCCCTGTTAACCGACCCAATCACTGGGCCTTTTATAGCACATCTGCTGAGTTGGAGCAGCTGATTGAGGCACTGAATCCACGAGGACACCGGGAGAGTGCGCTCAAAGAGACTCTAGTGCAGGAGAAGGAGCGCATCAATCAGCTGCTCAGCAGTGCTGCTGCAGAGCGCTACCACCACTCGGGTACGTTCAAATAAACAAACCTACATGATCAAGCCTCTCAAAATCAACGTGTTGAGAGAAATACTGTGATGTGAGCATAAACATTCTTTACTCCTTACTACTAGGCATGAGCATGTATAAACGTCAGTCCTTTTAAATTCTCATATAACTATATGGAAAAAGACAGTGTACTCATGGTCCATCAAAATAAATGCATTTTAGTCTGTATTATTTTATTATATAGTCATGAAAATGACTATTTGACAACATTATTGTAATATTGTAGATAAAGCACCATCAGAGACCAAAGGGAGTACTGTGAAGGTTAAGAATGGCTCCACTCCCCTGGAAAGCACTGCATCTGCTGAGCACCGTATGGAGAATCGTCTCAGGGATCTGCTGCTGGACATTGAGGACCGTATCTATCAGGGAACTCTGGGTTCAGTAAAGGTATTCTGGCCTGCAACGTTTCTGTTAGGATTTAATGTTATTTCCTGCGTTCATTTAAAAAGCAAACAAACAAACTCGTTTACTCTGAAACATGGGCATTTATATCATTACACTGTCTGAATGATAACCGAGTACAGTTCCTGTGTTTTAAATATGGCTGAAAGTGTGAATGATGTTTTCAGTTTTTAACTCTGCTGTGATTATCAGGTGATGGAAAGAGGTGCATGGAAAGCAGCACTGGAAAGTGGAAACTATGAACTACTGGTATCCGAGAGCAAGGAGAACTGGGTACTCAATAGTGAGGAGGAGGCCATGGAGATAGTAGAGAACCATATCAGAGTCAAAGACAGGTATCTGTGACTAGAACATACCTGGGGGGAAATAACTTCCTGTTCTGATTAGTGGTAAAACGCTCTGACTGTGTTCAGAAGCTGTTTGCATCACTGAATAAAAATAAAATATCCTATAACTCCACATTCTATGATCTTGTTGCTCAGATTGCAGGAGTTAAAGAGTGAAAGCCAGAGTGCAGCATCTACCAGTGCTAGCACACCTCAGCCCATAAACAACAATGTGCACTACCTTGCACGTGCCCTTGTTCAAATAGAGCAGGGTATTGAGCGAAAATTCCTTAAAGCTCCACTAGGTAAGACGCCTCTTCCTCTTCCTCCAGCTTGCTAGTGCTACTTTTGAATAGAATGTTTTTCAATGAAAGAAGTGGTACAGTTTTTCACCTAAAAAAATTCTCTGAAATTCTTTGTGCTATTGTGGTTTACTGGAGGAAGAAATTATAATATTACTTGTTCTGTTCTGTTTTTTTCTTCAATAAGGTGATGATGAAAGCAAAAAAGACCAAAAAACAAAGAAAAAAGAGAAGAAGAAAGATGATGACCAGTCCAGTGAGAAGGATGGTGAGTTACAAATTAATAGCAAGAAGGGGAATTTTATGATTTGAAATTTCATTTGTCCACATACAAGTCTTAAGTATGATTTTTTAAAAAGTGGTGTACTCCTGAAATGCAGATGGAAGTGAATGTGGACGGCAGGTAAAGACGGTGCTGGAGCGCTGGAGGGAATCTCTTCTGACCTGCTCCAGCCTCTCGCAGCTTTTCCTGCATCTGTCCACACTGGAGCGCAGTGTGCTCTGGGCCAAGTCCATCCTGAATGCTCGCTGTAAAGTATGCCGCAAGAAAGGAGACAGCGAGAACATGCTGCTGTGTGACGGCTGTGACCGAGGTCATCACATCTACTGTGTTCGCCCAAAGCTGAAGGTACACCTTTGTTTCCTGTTTTTAATTTCTTTATTCATTTTCATATGATTAATTTACATGTGATTCATATTCGTGTAATTCATCCTGTTCTCTGAATCAATCTGTAATGATGAGTTACTCACACT
This sequence comes from Ameiurus melas, assembly GCA_012411365.1. Taxonomy (NCBI): domain Eukaryota; kingdom Metazoa; phylum Chordata; class Actinopteri; order Siluriformes; family Ictaluridae; genus Ameiurus; species Ameiurus melas. Next base: position 18,000,524 of record CM022761.1, on the reverse strand, counting down.
TCCCACTTAAATTTTTGTGCCTGTTCTTGGGTTTTATAATTTTTATATAACCAGGGACAGCTATTGAGTAGCCATAATGAGCCCGGGGGGTTGGGGGGGGGGGACTTAAAATTTTATTTTTTATTCGCCCTTCTCAATGAAATATTTGGGGAAGGGAAGGGAGTGGAGAAAAGGTAAATGAATCACCTTTTTGTTTCCCAACATCTAAAGTTTTTGAATAGCCAAATGCCATAAGTATGTTTCGTTTTGCTTCCTAGGCCGTTCCCAGTGAAGACTGGTTCTGCCCAGAGTGCCGTCCCAAACAACGCTCTCACCGCATAAACTCTCGTCAGCGCTCTTCCATCGACTCTGAGGAGGAACTGGAAGAAGAAGAGTCTGAGGAAGAGGTAGAAGAATCTGAGGATGAGGAAGAGGAAGAGTTTGAAGATGAGGATTCAGAGGTGGAAGAGAAAGAAAGGTTGGTCGATTTGGTTTGATAGTGAGTCAGCCTGTATGTATATTGATGTATTCTGTATTATTATTGAAACAAATCTATCATGAATAAGAAACTCGTGTAAAGATTAACATTTCTCACACTTCATCCCAAGTAGCTTCAAGAAGGCTGCCGTGAAGCTTCCTCTACAAACTTCCAAAGGTGGCCGTTCAAGCATTAGATCCAGACAGGCTGAATCAAATCATTCCACACCACAGAGCCAGCAGAACACATCCAAACAGAACAACCTCTCTGTTAAAGGAGGCTCTAAAAGCACAGGGAAGAAAGTCACTCCAGTGTCCAATGGCAGGCCTCCTCGGGCTGGAAGCCGCTCCAGTGCCCGCCTCAGCTCAGAGGTGCTGAACACTAACGACACCTCAAATAAAAGCAGCCCACAGCCGAGTCCTGCTGCATCTCACAAAGAGTCCAGGAAAAGAGCTAGCACAGGTTTGCTATATTAGCTATGACTAAAGTAATCCAATATAATTGCAGTTTATTGAGAACATGTATGAAAGTACTCATTTGTGATTGTGTGTACACATACAGGTGCATCTCAAATTTTAATATATATTTTGAGATACTGGATTTTTTGTTTCCATGAGCTGTAATAATTGATATTAAAACAAACAAAAAAAGGCTTGAAATATTTCACTTCGAGTAATGAATCTAGAATATATGAAAGATCCACTTTTTTAATGAAATTACAGGAAAGAATGAACTTGACCACGATATTCAAATTTTTTGAGATGCACGCGTGTATTTATAAGAAAACATTATTAAATGTTAAGGCAACTTCAATACTTTTATGGAAAATGTGCGTTTTTTTTCGTTTTTTTTCTTTTCTCTTGACAGCTGTACTGAAAATATAATTCTATTTAATCCACATTTTTATGTTACTACTACTTTGTTTGTTCATTTCTTCAGTGCTTTTGCTTTTTGATTTTCTCCAGCAGAGGTCTCCCCTAAAAATAAGATGTCCACGGCCCCAATGAGCTCTTCCTCTAGTCGCCGCTGCTCTGGGAGAAATCTTGGTGTTCATGAGCTGTCAGTTTGTGAACAGCTCACTGTGGATCTAGTTCGACATGAGGATAGCTGGCCCTTCATGAAACTGGTGTCTAGAACTCAGGTACACCACATAAATATTGACAACTGTGATGGTTTCATTTATTTATTTATTTTGGAAGCCTAAATCAGAAATCAATCATGGTAGATAAAACTTTTGCCTACATTGGAATATCCCACCACCTCCTGACTTGGGGACCCATGTTTTGCCTACCCTGAACATGGCTGACCAATCTGATAAGGGAATAAGGGTATTTAAAACTAGGGAGAAAAGTCTTTAGTTGTCACACCACTATATAATGTTCTTACACGTTCTCTTTTTTTGTTTGAGGTTTCCAACCTAACATAATGGGTTCTTTCTGCAGGTACCTGATTACTATGATATCATCAAAAAACCTATTGCTTTGAGTATCATCAGAGAAAAGGTGAACAACTGTGAATACCAAACTGCATGTAAGTTGTCTGCTTGCTTAATCTGGTTATATGAATTTGCATTTATTTTGTTGCACTATACAGATCTGCCATCCCAGGTGCAGACAACTGGACCACAGTTATTTCTCACTTCCGTATTTGTGTTTTACAGTGGAGTACGTCAACGATGTTGAGCTGATGTTTTCCAACTGCCTTGAGTATAACCCTCGTAACACCAGTGAGGCAAAGGCTGGTGTGAGGCTTCAAGCTTTCTTCCACTCTGAGCTGCAGAGACTTGGCCTGGCTGAGCGAACGAGCCCTCCACAGAAACGATCCAGAATGTAAACCTGACGACTTTCACTGGAACATCATGCACATAATGGTCTTTAGACAAACGAGAGACTCCATGTAAGATTTGGAGGAACTTATGGGATGATGCAAGAAGGCAATTTGGCTTTGCCTAATGTGTTGCAGGGCAAAACAGCGCTGTGAAAAAGTATTTGCACTGTTTGTGTTTTTTGTTTTTTTGGGTTTTTTTTTTCTTTCTTTTTATTTTATTTTATAAATGTCCTTGACTAGGGACACAAAAAAACCCTTTCTAAATGGTGCATTTTTTTGTGTATTTTATATCTTGACTGCATTTCTAGACTACTGTTTATAGATGTTTCATAACATATTTCATGTGCATTGATAAACTAATTGTTGCAACTTAAAGGAATACATAGCATCTCTTTTGTTGTAGTTGTGAATAGTAAAATAATTAAACCTATGTTTCAGTAAGTTCCCTGTAGCTTGGTTAAACACTACATAGGGACCAAGACCTGCTTCTTTTTCCTGCAACTCTGTCCACAATATTTATTTTAGTTTGGAGTATACTTTGGAATTTGATTTATTTATGAATATTGTTTTGTACTGTTTTTGTAATGTACTACCAGCATTGGTCTCCAAATAGTAGACACCTTGGTAAATGTCTGTCTTCCTCTCTCTCAGATTATTTTCGTAGCTGTTGTGCGTGTTTTCTAAAATATAAATAAATTGCCTTTGTAAATATTTCTTTGCAGAAATTGTATGGCATTGGCAGTTTTTACATTTTATATAGTGTTCCAATAACACTTTCAGTTATGGGGTCTTTGTCAAGGTGTCAATGTGTGGGGCAGACATGGTGGAATTAACTGACTGTCCAGGGTCTCTACAGGAAGTGAACCCTTTAAAATCTTTGATGAAAATTTCAGTTTTCAAACATTACAGACCACAGTATATATAATACATTTGGGCATAATCACATTCACTGCTTCTTTAGTCATGTGAAAAAATAAGTACATCCCATGGAAATTGTTGCCTTTTTTTGTCATATTTGGACAAGCAAACATTTGATCTTTTAATGAAGTTTTTAAGTGCCTTTTAATAAAGTTGATATACTTAAACAAAAGAAGTAAAATTAGCTTTTTCAATCATTTATTCAACGGAAATATCAGATGATGTAATATTCTTTTGTTGAAAAAATAAGTACACCCTTGGTCTCAGAAGCTAGTATTGCCCCCTTTAGCAGAAATAACTTCTTTAAGACATTTTGCACAATTGTCCAGCAGTCTCTGACATTGGCTTCCTGGAAATTATTATAATGATTCAAATTGGAGCTTTGACTAGGCCATTCTATAACCCTTCTATAATCCATTTCTTCTTTTTGTCCCATTGCTTGGTGGATTTGCTCATTATCCCGTTGAAAGGTCCACTTTTAGTTCAGCTTTCACCAGATAGACTCACGTTATCTTCAAGCACTCTGTGATATGATGCAGAATTCATAGTTGAATCAATGAATGTAAGCTGTCCAGTCACTGAGGCAGTGAAGCAACCCCAAACCATAACATTTCCATGTGCTTCACAGTTAGTATTCGGTGCTTCTCCTGAAAAGTTGTCTTTGGTCTGCGCCAAACAACTCTCTTTGATTCGTCTGTCCAGAGCACATTATTCCAAAAGGTCTGGTCTTTGCCTCATCTATAAACTGTAGTCTTGCAAAAGATTTTTCTTGGCACGGCTCCCATGCAGATCAAAATTGTGCAATCTCTTTCTGATTTGTTGAAGCATGCACTTTTACAGCAACAGTTGCAAGACTTATTAGCAGATTCTGTGGTGAAATTTTGGGATTCTTGGAGACTTCTTTTTGTATCAGATGGTCTGCTGGGACGGCCATTCATTTTAAATCTGTCTCATTTGTAGATTATTTTTCTTACAGTGGAATGATGTATTTAAAATAATTGAGGTCTTTTTAAATCCCTTGCCAGACTCGTAGGCATCCACAAACCATTTTTCTGAAGGCCTTACAGAACTCTGTAGATCTTGGCATGACACCACACACCTCAATAGCAGAGGGAACACCAGACCCTAGATCTGAATGACAGAACCTGCATAGGGGGTGCAAGTGAAACCTATGTGACCTTCAATAATTGTAATTCTACAGTGAGGGAAAAAAGTATTTGATCCCCTGCTGATTTTGTATGTTTGCCCACTAACAAAGAAATGATTGGTCTATAATTTTAATATTAGATTTATTTGAACAGTGAGAGAATAACAAAAAATATCCAGAAAAACGCATGTCAAAAATGTTATAAATTGATTTGCATTTTAATGAGGGAAATATGTATTTGACCCCTCTGCAAAACATGACTTAGTACTTGGTGACAAAACCCTTGTTGGCAATCACAGAGGTCAGACGTTTCTTGTAGTTGGCCACCAGGTTTGCACACATCTCAGGAGGGATTTTGTCCCACTCCTCTTTGCAGATCTTCTCCAAGTCTTTAAGGTTTCGAGGCTGACGTTTGGCAACTCGCACCTTCAGCTCTCTCCACAGATTTTCTATGGGATTAAGGTCTGGAGACTGGCTAGTCCACTCCAGGACCTTAATGTGCTTCTTCTTGAGCCACTCCTTTGTTGCCTTGGCCGTGTGTTTTAAGTCATTATCATGCTTGAATACCCATCCACGACCCATTTTCCATGCTCTAGCTGAGGGAAGGAGGTTCTCACCCAAGATTTGACGGTACATGGCCCCGTCCATCGTCCCTTTGATGCGGTGAAGTTGTCCTGTCCCCTTAGTAGAAAAACACCCCCAAAGCATAATGTTTCCACCTCCATGTTTGATGGTAGGGATGGTGTTCTTGGGGTCATAGGCAGCATTCCTCCTCCAAACAAGTTGAGTTGATGCCAAAGAGCTCCATTTTGGTCTCATCTGACCACAACACTTTCACCCAGTTGTCCTCTGAATCATTCAGATGTTCATTGGCAAACTTCAGACGGGCATGTATATGTGCTTTCTTGAGCAGGGGGACCTTGCGGGCGCTGCAGGATTTCAGTCCTTCACGGTGTAGTGTGTTACCAATTGTTTTCTTGGTGACTATGGTCCCAGCTGCCTTGAGATCATTGACAAGATCCTCCTGTGTAGTTCTCATGATCATTGCAACTCCACGAGGTGAGATCCTGTATGGAGCCCCAGGCCGTGGGAGATTGACAGTTCTTTTGTGTTTCTTTCATTTGCGAATAATCGCACCAACTGTTGTCACCTTCTCACCAAGCTGCTTGGCAATGGTCTTGTAGCCCATTCCAGACTTGTGTAGGTCTACAATCTTGTCCCTGACATACTTGGAGAGTTCTTTGGTCTTGGCCATGGTGGAGAGTTTGGAATCTGATTGATTGATTGCTTCTGTGGACAGGTGTCTTTTATACAGGTAACAAGCTGAAACTAATCTCAGCTCGTTAACTGTATAAAAGACACCTGGGAGCCAGAAATCTTTCTGATTGAGAGGGGGTCAAATACTTATTTCCCCTCATTAAAATGCTAATGAATTCTTAACATTTTTGACATGCGTTTTTTTCTGGATTTTCTTGTTATTCTGTCTCTCACTGTTCAAATAAACCTACCATTAAAATTATAGACTGATAATTTCTCTGTCAGTGGGCAAACGTACAAAATCAGCAGGGGTTCAAATACTTTTTTCCCTCACTGTATGGGATATGTTACTGGCTACATTTAAGAAGGCGGTTGCAGCAAGTAAACCCAAGAATATTACTGAACTGGAGGCTATTGCTCATGTTGAATTGGCCAAGATTACTCAGAAATGCTGCCAGAAGCTATGCATCTTGTTTGCATCATGTCATAACAGCAAAATGGTGCTCTACTAAGTACTAAAGATGCTTGCCATGAAGGGGTTGAATAATTTTGAAAATGGAATATGTTGAATTTTCAGTTGAATTTGGGGAAACCCCTTGAAGCATTCGTTGTGTTGTACTGCACAGCAGAATTGTACCTGATGTGCCTGCAGGGATGCCATTAGGGTTCCTAATTATCTTTGATTTTACATGTGGCAATAAGAAGTCATTATCAATAAGCATAGCAATTATTGCCTGTTCAATGAGACTGAAAAGATCTACATTTGAACAGTTTATTAAATTAACTGAAATTACACCTTTATAACTATATAGAAATAACTATATATACAGTCCAAGTAATTAACATCATTGTACTCTCTCATACACAGACACTATAGAAATGTTTGGATGTCTTCATGAGCTGTGGACTTGTAATTTCTTATTCCCCAAGTACCAAGAACAATGAACTTGACTATTATTATTATTAATATTATTAATATTATTATCCATTGAGTGAATAGCAAGTTTCACACAGCAGAAGCTCCAGAAAGAAACGTGGAAATTAGCTAAAACACAGACAGGATCACTGAATCAGTGAGTTGAACTTGAGAATCAAACTGGTTCTATTCATGAATGAATCATTCAGACTGTTTGTTTATCAACGAGGTTCTCCAATTCGTTGAAAAGAACCGATTCAAACAAACGATTCACTTACGAATCCGGACATCATTACAACACTTCGCTCATAAACTCACTCGGGACAATTAAAGCAGATTGATTCGATTCCTCTGAGAAAAGCCCCTGAAAGCTTGAATATATACAACACTGGACTAATTTTATTGTCGCTTGGTGCTTGTCCGTCCTTTTTGAACGTCCATTTTCTATTTAATGTTAATTATAACAACTTCATACGGGGTAGTTTCAGAATCACAGCACAAAACACGAACCATAAAAACCACATTATTTTTTATGAAAAACTGGGTGACTAGCTGTCTTTCTCGTCTTGCTCTCATCTTTTTCATGTTTTCCTTTACTCTTTTGGTATCCCGATTTTGTCTGTGCCGTCATTTGCCATCATAAAACTGTCGCGTTTAAGGGGACACACTCATGCACTAGGCCCAGTCTGAGGGCATTCATTATAGCGTGCTTCTTAATAGATTATTGTGCAAAGAGGCCATTTAAATACCAAAATCATACAGGAAAATCATGGGGTTCTACTGGGCCCCCTGTCTGTCCAGGGCCCTTAGAATCGTTACAGCGCCCCCGTGTGCCCGTTTGCGCTGCGGATCTGTACCTTGCAGTGGTGGTCACGCGCCCGTTTGCGCTGCAGAACTGTACCTTGCAATGGTGGTCACGCGCCCGTTTGCGCTGCAGAATTGTACCTTGCAGTGGTGGTCACGTGCCCGTTTGCGCTGCAGAATTGTACCTTGCAGTTGTACCTTGCAGTGGAGGTCACGCGCCCGTTTGCGCTGCAGAACTGTACCTTGCAGTGGAGGTCACGGTTCCCATTTGCCCTGCGGAATTGTACCTTGCAGTGGTGGTCACGTGCCCGTTTGCGCTGCAGAACTGTACCTTGCAGTGGGGGTCACGCGCCCGTTAGCGCTGCAGAATTGTACCTTGCAGTGGTGGTCACGCGCCCGTTTGCGCTGCAGAACTGTACCTTGCAGTGGTGGTCACGCGCCCGTTTGCGCTGCAGAATTGTACCTTGCAGTGGTGGTCACGTGCCCGTTTGCGCTGCAGAATTGGACCTTGCAGTGAGGTTCACGCGCCCGTTAGCGCTGCAGAATTGTACCTTGCAGGGGTGGCCACGAGCCCGTTTGCGCTGCAGAACTGTACCTTGCAGTGGTGGTCACGCCCCCGTTTGCACTGCAGAACTGTACCTTGCAGTGGTGGTCACGCGCCCGTTTGCGCTGCAGAACTGTACCTTGCAGTGGTGGTCACAAGCCCGTTTGTGCTGCATAGCTGTGGTGTGCAGTGGTAGTCACGCGGTCGTTTGCACTGCGACTGTGCAGTGGCTAGCACACGCGCGCGCCTCTCCCTCCCTCCCCTCCTCGTGGTCTCGGGCTCACACGGTCGCGCGCTCACATTCCCGTATAGAAGTTACCAGGAAAATTCACACATTCAGCGGCAAACTAGATACCATCAGACAACATGGTGAGTCCTTCATCTTTTTTTTGTTTGTTTATTATTATTACACTCCGGATATCTGATAGATCGAAAGTTAGTAATACACAAAACATTTATTTTAACAACTGTTACATGGTCATGTAACTTTTTTGTCGCTCGCTCCCAGTCGGTCACCGCACTGAGTGACAGTAACGAGGCACGCGCTGCCTTTATAACGAACATTTTCGCCTATTGCGGATTCCGGTTTATGTACTTGTGCGGTCTACGCTTATGTCCCCTCACCAATCGCTAATTAAATCAGTTCCAGTTTGGGACATCTATGGTCAGGGCCTCGAGCCTTAGGCGGCCATTTTAACTTAATTTTAGCCCTTACTTTATAGCGCTAATCACTTTTAATCTAGCCAGCATTTATTCAGTGAACTACTCGGAACATTTTATACCGTTAGCCGAAACTGACCTAAAGAGATTTTCTGTCGCGTGTAAATGAAACTTTCCAACTGAACAATCTATTTGTGGCCATGATGGCCCTTGCAGGGTTTAGCTGTACCTACACGCTATGCCCATTGGTTTAGTAAGCTCATTCATGGCTACCTGACCGACTCTCAAACTTCACCGAGTTGAACTGCTGAGCTGGTCACAAGCCCAGCTCTTCACTTCCAAACCAAGACAATATCCTATCTGTCTTCATTCAATATGAATATAAATAGTAAATACAACATTGGCATTGCACTCTTGATAAATATAGATAATGCCTGCTTTAAAAAAAAAAAATCACGACACCCCTGTTTCATACCACAAAAGTGCGTTCACTAAAACTACAGCTAGCAGTCCGAGGTGCTAACATGAACTATGTGGAGTGAAAGGACACAACTGAAGAGCAAATGCCAAGCTACAGGACCAAAATGAACCACAATACACAGTAATTAGCTCTTTAGGTTGTCCTTAAACATAATATAATAACTATGTCAGGTTGTTACCTGTAGCTGTTACTGCACTAACCTTGCACCTAAACATCTATTACATTGTGAAGAGGATAAGGCTCAGATAAGGCACCTGGTGTAGTTTCTTTAAACCGTTTGTGTCCTACACATGATTTTCATTGCCTCTACACCTTTCACCCCCAGGCTTCAGGAGTCACCGTTAATGATGAAGTCATTAAGGTCTTCAACGATATGAAAGTGCGAAAGTCCTCAAGCTCGGACGAGGTAAAAAAGCGCAAAAAGGCAGTGCTTTTCTGCCTTAGTGATGACAAGAAGAAGATTATTGTAGAGGAGAACAAGCAGATCCTCGTTGGTGATATTGGAGAGACTGTTGATGATCCATATGCCTGTTTTGTAAAGCTCCTACCTCTAAATGACTGCAGATATGGCTTGTATGATGCCACTTATGAAACAAAAGAATCCAAGAAAGAAGACTTGGTATTTATATTTTGGTATGTGACCCCCTCTATTGTCATAAAAATGTATACATTTACAACTCATTTTATCCATATCTTCTTAATGAATCGTGGTATACAAGGAGTCACTATTTGATCTGTGTGTATCCAGGGCCCCTGAAGGTGCGCCATTAAAAAGCAAGATGATATATGCTAGTTCTAAAGACGCCATTAAAAAGAAGTTTACAGGCGAGTTCTTATCATGTATCTCAAGAATCTTTGTATTACTGACAACTAGTATGCATATATTTGATCTACTGATTATTTTGAAGTGGTTCACGTGGTTTTGTGATGGAGAATGATTCAAAATATTCACTGTATATGTGGCACTGTTTGCAGGTATCAAACATGAATGGCAAGTCAATGGCTTGGACGACATTCAGGACCGCTCGACCCTGGCAGAAAAATTGGGAGGAAATGTGGTTGTATCATTGGAAGGGCAACCATTGTAAACTGAATAGACACCGGTCATCTAAGTTCCACTCGCTTTCTATCTTAGCAACTGTATTTTGATTTTGAAGGAATAGTTTTAAGTTTTCTCTCAATTTCTTTTTGTTTGTTTGTTGTTTTTTTCCAATATAAAAAAGATCTCACTAACATATTCAAATCTAGCAGTTTATTGCTGGCTGAGGTTTTCAAAACCTCTTTGTGTATGTCCCCAAAAAACTCTCATAGCATGTTTTGCCTAACAACAATGCCATGTATCAGTATTATAAGTTCAGTCCTCCCTACACAAACATACAATGGCCAGTGTTTATCTTTTTGTATCACAGAGATATCGCTGAGGTATTGTGTACTTCTGTAAACGACATGAATGCTTTCTGTTAATGCTTACAAGGTTGCATTAACCAATTGCAAGCACTTTGCACTCTACGTTTTGACATATTTATTTGAACTGTTCTATCTAATCAGCCTAATTTGACATGGCTAATATGTTGAGTACTATGCAGCTATGAAAGCACTTGTTTATGCACTACAAGTTGAGACAAAACTGGGCATGGGGTCTATGGAGTTGCTGTGTTTGTCACCACACTGAAGTCACTACAGTTTTCATTCCTGCAAATGCATATGGACAGCCTTATTTTCATTTGAATGTACAGTACACCACTGAATATTGAGGAGGTGCTGCTTGGTTGTTTTTTAAACACTAAAAGAGAATGCATAATATCTGTAAAGATGGCAATATCTGCGTTTGCAGCCTTAAATTAATTTTTTTTTTGAGATCTATGACGTTGCCACTTTGCAATAAAACCTTGTGGCAAACACATCCTGTCTCTGGTCTACCTGGTTCACCATTTCACTGAAGTTTACATATTTAGGCATGCTAATGTCTTTATTTCTTTATTTGTCCAAATAAAATGCAAGATGTTTTACATTTTGTTATGAAAGAATCAAAAACCTAAGTTATATATATATTTTACTTTACCTTTACCTGTGTAATGTTCTTCAGTTACTGCAATAATTTAGCAACAGTTGACTGCATTTATTTTTAACAGTATTATGGTTTGCCTATATTATATACAACATATCATATAGGCCTGTAGTGTAATACTCTTGCAAAATGCATACTGAACTACAACACTCATTTTTGTTGTCACGTGTCTGGCCTAGTTGATGTTGATGGTCTCATATTTCTTGATGTTTTGAAAGTTTTAATGGACCACCAGTCCACGTTCATATACTTCAAAAGTTTCTGTGAAAATGCTGTCTCTCTTCCAGTTGAACTGGGCTTGAGGCCAGGGCCTGCTTCTCTCTTTGGAGAATTTGATCTGCCGGTAGCGAGCAATCCTCTGCCGCTTGGTTCTATTTATGGACAACATGCTTTTGTGTCTTGTCATCGTTGTCCACAAATGGCGAAACTGAACATGCCTCCAAAGAGCTGTGAAAGGGAAGCCTGCTTGAGGAGCCTGGGCAGAGTTTCAGAGTGTTTTTCACACTTGTGAATGGTGGCAATAAACAAAGTGGTGCATTTAAATGCACATCTCTCTGCTTCATAATTAAAAATCAGGGTCAGTGTTTACATTGCCTACTTGTGAAAAATAAGACATGATTATGCCAGCAGCAGATTGTTTCAGATCATGGGTAAAAATACAGTAGAAATTGTGTAGGAATAAATCATGTTAAGTATATAGTGTTTTGGTAGAGTAGTGTGTGAATATTTCACTATTGGTGTCTCAGGATGATCAGGAACTTTCTAGTAGTGATTATGCAACTACCGAGCTGTAGCCGATGGAGCAGGGCTGGGGCTGACCCATGGCTTTCTGTATAAGGATTGGTACAAAACCCATTTATCTTAAGCTCTTTCATCACCAGCTCTCAACTACTTTACTTATTTTGTTGGTTGACCCGTCTCTGTGCACTTTAATGCAATTTGTGCAATGTATCTACTATGAACATTCAAAATGGCCTTTCATCAAATAAAGACAAGAAAAATAATGTTTAAACTTTACAATAATTTTAGACCAATGATCATATGTCTAGTGACGATATGAATGTTAAAGTTATATGAAAACATTTAATACATCAGGGCTTTTATGTGCTTGAAACAAAGGGCCTTTTATATTGGTCCTGCATCTGTTTGAACAAGCGAGCTGAAAATAAACAAGTGACCACTCCATGCGCTCTTGCTCTGAACAAGACTGTGCCCTCTGAAAGCCTGTGTGGTGTGAGCACAAGGTGCAATAGCCATTGTAAAATATACAAGAATGTTAGTCGTGAGAATATGAGTCCAAATGCGATCAAATAAATCAAATAAAATTCCATCTAATTTAAACAGAGTGGATGAATAAGAGTAGTATGAAAGCAGCTGATGGGGTTCAGATCAAGGATGATTACAGTGGTGCAACTCACTTAGCCAGAACATGGTTTTTACAACAAGTCTTTCAATCGTGTTTCTCCTCCCTCAAAGTAGCTCTGGAGAATGGCAAACAGCAGCCTATCAGCTGTATGTCCATTGCTTAAATGTTGCTGTTTTAATCCTTCATTCTATGCACAACATGCTATGAGAATGTTTATTGGCAGAGAAACATGACCCATGCAGGCAAAATGAACACTCCAGAGTCACAACATTAAACCCTTGTGCAAAGTTACTCAATGTGTTATTTCAGAGGATGACAGCTGGGGTGAGGCCTAAATTATATTAATGTTGTTTTGTTGCGTCAGGCCAGTCCAGTATAAAATGGGCATATGAATGTTGGCTTCATTAGTATTATCAAGTAAGGTTTATCTATCATTTACACAATAGGTCAAGACACACCGTATGTATATCAAAATGCTTATGGTGAGGCTTAGATAAATTGCTTACATTTAACATAAGGCACAGATTATAAAAACCTACACACAACACAAGAGCAACAACTCTCCACCTAATTTAGACACATGATTAAAACAGAATAAATTAAGTACAACACAATATACAGTATAACAAGTAATTGCCAAATACTTTCAGTATTGTAAACAAGACAAACCATTGAACTGTGCTAAGTAAGGTATAAAATGATTATGTGGCAGAAAGATGCAGAGTTTTAGTAATTTAACCCACTTGTTAGCTGTTAGTTTTGAGAAAACAACACTGGGTGATTACATTTGTGTATAAACCACCCATCACCTGAGAGTACCTTCTGTTCTTATAGTTTTATTGATAACCAAAGCATTTTACACTTTAGGTGTACCTGATAAGCTCCTTATTCCTGGCGCATGGTGGCTAAGTGGTTAGCATGTTCGCCTCACCTCCAGGGTTGGGGGTTTGATTCCTGCCATGGCCCTGTGTTTGTGGAGTTTGCATGTTCTCCCCTTGTTTCCACGGGTATTTCCCCCCCCCCCCAAAAAAAAAAAAAAAAGTTTGTTTTTTTTTATCTAAAATATAAATTTTTTTTTTTTTTTTATTTATTGGTAACCAACCAACTCACCTATTTTTTCCCCCCTTCCAAAAACATTTTTTTTTTTTTTTTTTTCCTTTTTTTTTTTTTTTTTTTTTTTTTTTCCCCCCCCAGGGGTATATATTCCTTGTCCGCAATGCTCCCAATGCTGTGTTGGCCCAAGCCATGGGTGTCTAATCCTATCTGGACAGGTGTGGTGTGGGTGCAGATTTTCATTCCAACCAATCAGAAACCACACCTGAATATATTGAAAGCAAAGCTCGACTGATTAAACAGTTGGAATCAGGTGCATCTCCTGCTTGATTGGAATGAAATCTGCACCCACACCGGCCCTTTGAGGATAAGATTGGACACCCCTGGCCTAAGCAGTGTAGTCGTACACATAATGCTTGAGATGCCACCTAGTGGTTATACAGCAAACGCTTCATGTTGTAAGTCGAGTTCTGTTTATTTACTGGAAATTCATTAAAAAAAAATTTTGTTACGCTATTAACATATTAGCATCACTACCGAACACTGATGGTTGGATGGCATGTCTGAGTTTTAAGTCACTTAAGTTCCTGCATACGAATTTGCCAAATATATACATGAAATTTTAAATAATCGATATTAAGGCAAACGTGAAAAAGTAGTGCACAGCCTGAGAAAAATTAGAAAATGAAATCCAGATGACATTATGGGAAAGGACATATGTAGTGTATGTTCATGTAGATTTGGTTCAAATATATAGATTAACTGATTCAGCTAAGTGTTTAAGACACTAAATTTTCCTTACAATATAACAGGTAAGGACACTGCAGTTCTAATCATCATAGTTCATACAAATATTTTTTTAACACATTTCCTTGTGCAAATACAGTGTATACATCCAGTACGATACAAGCCAAAATAGCAATAGTGCAAAGTAGGAAGTGCATTTAATTTCTACTTCTACAGTTAAATGACATTTCCTCCTTACAAATACAGCATAAACTGCCAAATATTCTGCTGTATAACAAGACAATGATATTTGCTGCCACAGGTGTATTACAAAACTGTAAGCTCCATTAAAACTAAAGCACAATTACATTCATATCTTACTTGGTTGCCTTAGGTAGCATTGCTATCCTGAGCTCAGATTACTTAGTCTTTGGCGAGTTTCTGTACATGTTCTCCCCATATCCATGTGGGTTTCCTCTGGGTTCTTCAGTTTCCTCCTGAAGCATGATAGTCAGTAGACTGGCTGTGCTAAATTGTGAATAGTGAATGCATGTGTGCATGGTGGCCTATTATGGACTGGCGTCTCATTCAAGGTGTGTCCCTGTGATCCAGACCAGGATAAAGCAGTTTCTGAAGATGATTGAATGAAATTCTAGTCCGATTCTGAAGATTAATAAAAAAAAATAATCTTCAGTTATCCTGTCCTTGCCTATATGAATATTGTAATATGCCAATACATTTCAACATATTAATAGAATGTTGTAATATAGGTTATTTTCAGTATAATATGTGCACTTGTTTTGAGTAGACGTCTCCAAAACTGCACCATCTCCACATGTCTTATCTCCCAACGCTCACAGACCTATCTATATCTCAAAAGCAAAACATGGGTGCATTGTGGTCTATACAATGCATTCTGAGATGAACACTACATGCTCATGATCTTCAAAAACACCAAATTCAAGCAGTAAATTTCTACTCAAACGCTTTATACGGATTAGTCTGATTGCTGATTCCTTCCCACTTTATTTAACGCACTATTTACCACGTGTCCTCTTTGGAAGTGTGCTAGCTCGTGTGCAGTAGCAGCTCTGTGACGCGTCTGGAGGCTCCGCCCACTGTATTCGCGGCCTCACGTGACGTCACACCCCATCGCCGGATTCGTACTCCACCCGCAGCAGCAGCCATGATGGTGGGTTTTTCTTTACAATTCTTTTAACTTGCACATTGTTTTAAACTTGCATGTCTTCGCTGTAGGTTTCCTCAGATGTGAACTGTCGAGAAAATGTTTAAGCGACGCATTTCTGCTCTCTGTGCCTTCCTTTTGACAGCAAGAAGGGCTGGACGATGGTCCCGATTTCCTCTCTGAAGAGGACAGAGGAGTAAGTTTTTTTTTGTTTTTTTGTTTGTTTTTTTGTGCTTTTTTTCTACTTGTTTGCCAATCTTGTCGGCTGTGCTGAAGCGTTCGGAGATCTTTATTTTATGCAATGTTCACTGGGTGATGTTGGGTTTAGCTGTATCAGTCACGTCACGCTCAATGTCGCTTAGTGCTACAGGCTAACAGGCAGGCAGTGAGAGTCAGTTGACTTCCTGATGGCAGTTAGCTAGCTGCTATCACAGTTGGGCAAGAAACGGTTACGTTAACCCGCTTTAACTCATTTAACCCAGTAACAGCAGGTCTAGACTGCATTCTGGGAAATTTTTATATTGTCTTTTTGTGTCTATATTAACTTGTCTTGTACCTTTAGGCTAGAAAACAAACAGATTTTAGCAGTGGAAATGTTCGCAGTAAGCGCTGTCAGAGAGTGCTGAAACTGTTACTGGAACTACTGGTGTTACTGTTACTGGTGTTACTGTTACTGGAACTGGTGTTACTGTTACTGGAACTACTGGTGTTACTGTTACTGGAACTGGTGTTACTGTTACTGGAACTGGTGTTACTGGAACTGGAACTACTGGTGTTACTGTTACTGGTGTTACTGTTACTGGAACTACTGGTGTTACTGTTACTGGTGTTACTGTTACTGGAACTGGTGTTACTGGAACTGGAACTACTGGTGTTACTGTTACTGGTGTTACTGTTACTGGAACTACTGGTGTTACTGTTACTGGTGTTACTGTTACTGGTGTTACTGTTACTGGTGTTACTGTTACTGGAACTGGAACTACTGGTGTTACTGTTACTGGAACTACTGGTGTTACTGTTACTGGAATTACTGGTTTTACTGTTACTGGTGTTACTGCAACTGGTGTTCCTGGAACTACTGGTGTTATTGGTGTTACTGTTACTGGAACTACTGGTGTTACTGTTACTGGAAGTAACTACTGGATGTGCAATTGCATGCATAACATAACACTAGATGTGTTAATACGAGTTCATCATGAGTGTGAGAGATGACTCCATGTGTGTTTACAAACCAATGCCAGGATTGTTTTGTAAATAGCTTTTCAGCAAAATGTAACTTTAATTTCCCATATGTATGGAGACTTTTGGGACACCTTGTGTATATTTACAGATTGATGCCCTCAGTCCAGAGCCAATGATTGAAACAAGCTGTCAAAACTGATACTTCAGAACAACAGTCTACAACTTTTGAAATAACAATATAAATTCTACCTATAGAGCACAATATGCACATGACTCTTCTATTAGGAAGACTAATTTTCGAACACTCCATGATCCATTGTGAATTGAAATATGTGTATGTGATGAAAGCATTGATTTTTCAAATGATTTACAGCCAAGGGCCGTTAATGTGGACCTTCAGACTGACGCTACATTACAAGTGGACATTTCAGATGCACTGAGTGAGAGAGACAAAGTGAAATTCACCGTCCATACGAAGGTATGCAAGTGGTGTTCGAAATTACGGTTGGGTGGCAGAACGATCTTATCGTGATGCAGTTTTATGATACTATTTTGATTTTTAGATCATTGCTACAAACAAAAAAATAAATAAAGAGATTGGGGGAAAATTATAGAATCAGTAGAAAAACAGAATATAGTCCAGTCAGTTTATGCTACTGTGAGTAACAAAGGTGCCTGTGGTACTTCAGGAAATGTGTATTATGGGATAACTGATTGCAATATTGATATTGAAACACAGCTGAGCCTCATGCAAACATGCAAATTATATTTCAACCAAGCAATAAATGTAATTCTAGATATTATACAGTTTACCCTTTTCTGATGATGCATGGTCTTTTTGGCTTGAACATTTAACTGATCATATTTTTCTTGCCTTGATTTTTTTAGAGCACTCTTCCCAACTTCAAGCAGAACGAGTTCTCTGTGGTGAGACAACATGAAGAGTTCATCTGGCTTCATGACTCCTTTGTGGAGAACGAAGAATATGCTGGGTTTATTGTAAGTACAGCAAATATGTACAACAGACTGTTTTTTTTCTGGTTTGGCCCTAGATGTTCACAACGTGTTTCAAAATGTACCTGTTTCACATGAAAATGTAGACCATCTCGTGTCTTGACAATTTTTTTCAGATTCACGGAGTGTGTTTCATTTTGACTGCTAGTCTAAACATGCACTATTGTGCAAAAGTCTTGGGCATCCAATTTTTTATATAAAAAAAAATGTGCAAATTTTATTATAGATTTTTTTTTTTTGTCACTTCTAGATTATCGAGTCAGTACAAAAACATTTTAGATTTCCAAACATTAGTTTTCCAGCATAAAATGAAATATTTTTCAATATTTTGATTTTTCAAAATCAATATTTTACACATATTTTAATACTTATTTTATTTTTTTTTTTTTTTTACATTGTAGGTAGGCTATTAACTACTGTGATTTGATCTGCATAACTGAATCAGTACATATGGTGTGCTTCTGAGAGAGAATACGTTAGGTGTGACAGAAGGATTTAGCAGCTCAGTCATATGCACTGGTTATGTCTCTGCACTGGATAATATTCTGGCTTGCTCTGTTGCTGTGTGATTTATTTCATTTGGAATTTACTTTGGACCCAGGCTTCTCTGCACCGAAAGCTATATAATACTTCTTAAGTGAATTATTCATAGCACTTAACATTAGACACAGCATTTGCTTTGTGCATTTAAAGACTAACACAGTGACCACTGATATCATTAGTGTGAGTGCTCCATTAGCATTACTCTCTGCTTGTCAAAAGGCAAAACAGTTTTGGAAGCAAGGGAGATCATAAAAATTATCATAAACATGTTGCCAGATCCCACCTGCGCCTCCGAGACCAGACTTCGATGCCTCGCGAGAGAAGCTGCAGAAGCTGGGTGAGGGTGAAGGCTCCATGACCAAGGAGGAATTCACTAAAATGAAACAGGAACTCGAAGCGTGAGTCACTTTCATTTACTCACCTGGCAAAATGGTTCAATCAGTTTTAGTATTGCATTAATGGTTTGAGTTAGTATCAGCGGTTCTAATGCATATTGTGTTTCAGCGAATACTTGGCCATCTTCAAGAAGACTGTGGCGATGCACGAGGTTTTCCTCTGCCGTGTTGCTGCCCATCCTATCCTGCGGAAAGACTTAAACTTTCATGTTTTCTTGGAGTACAACCAAGATGTAAGTGTATGCTTTTTGAAGTTTGCACCATATTTCCTGGCCTGTTCTAACCAGAAATGTGTGAACCATCTGTTCAGCTAATTGTCAACTATTCTAAGCAGAAATCCTCATCCCTTGAGCAAGAACAATTTCTTGACACATTTCTACCTCTTGTGAAAATAATGAGCTTGGTTAAAAAGTCCCATTAGTGCAGCATTATTGTAATTTAATTTCTTCTTTTTTGCTTGTTTCTGGCAGCTAAGTGTACGAGGCAAAAACAAGAAAGAGAAACTGGAAGACTTTTTCAAGAATGTGGTGAAGTCTGCAGATGGAGTACTAGTGGCAGGTGTGAAGGTGAGTCATGTGAATATGTAACTGTCATGAGGTTTGAGTGAAGACACTTGAGTGAAGGAAATGATTTACTAACTGATGCTTGGAATTCATTTATCGTTTCTAATGTATTTATTCATGAACAGACCTGGCCTACAGTTCTTTGATGATTAGCCCCTGAATTATTCCTGGTAAAATCATGTGAGTTTATTTTTCACCTCTACTTGTCTCTTATTCTGTTTAAATACAGGATGTAGATGACTTCTTTGAACATGAGAAGACGTTCCTTTTAGAGTACCATAACCGTGTCAAGGATGCCTCCATCAAGTCTGACAGAATGATCAGGTCTCACAAAAGTAAGCTTCATTTTCATTTTTTTACTATGAACATTTTTATTGACAGAATGTATTATTGCAGCACAGTGTTTTATTGAACATTGCAGACATGTGTAGTTTTATTCTGAACAAGTAGTGATGACTCACTCATGCGTCTCAATCAGCTCCGTAGGTTGTGAATCAGTATATTGTGTACATGAGCTCGGACACTGTTAAGGATCCTGGCTCACTACACATCGGGATACTGAGTGAATTTCCAGCGATACGACTACGTACTCGCATTGTGAAACGTCACCACTGGCATTTAACACGGCATATAAAGGGCAGGGCTGATATCTGGCTTTCTGACATTGTCTTATACATTTGTTCGCTTACTCACATGTATTTCTGTCATGGTACTTCATACAGGATCATAGGCTAGCTAGTGGATTTAAAAAAAAAAATCGTGACACTTAAACTCAAACGAAACATATAGAATGTCAAATAAAGTATAAAAAAAAACAGCAGCACTCATGTAAATAATCATTTAAGAGCTACAACAACAATAGCAAGCTACTTAAATGTGTAGACCAAGTTGACTGAGAGTTCGTCCGCCATTTCCAGTAAAGGAGCATAATCAGATTTGACGGGCCCTGGTGTTTGTGGTTCGTTGTGGGATTAAAAAAAATTTCAAAAATTAGGAAGCGAACGTTCCTGTGCACTGGAAGGATTTTGCGATTGAGACAGGCCTTAAAATGAGATTCCTGATCAGTGCCCTGACAGCTGAGCTAGGGAGCTGATTGAGACGCACCCTAAGTGTTTTTGGTTTATATTCATTTTTGAATGTCTTCTTCAGCATTAATCAGTGGTCTTGGGAGACATTTTCATTTTATTAGGTAGTCCTACACAATAATTATGTAATGAGCTGTTTAGCAGAGGGACAATATATGTGCATCAGTTTTTATTTTAACTTACTTTTCTGATGACAAGCATTTCACCATCATCCATTGCTGCTGAAATAAACACTGA
Source organism: Ameiurus melas (assembly GCA_012411365.1). NCBI lineage: Eukaryota > Metazoa > Chordata > Actinopteri > Siluriformes > Ictaluridae > Ameiurus > Ameiurus melas. Next base: position 17,980,095 of record CM022761.1, on the reverse strand, counting down.
TGGTTGTAAAAGCAGACATGACACTTTTACATAGGAGCAAAAGATCTTGAAAGAGACAACATATGGTTAAACATTTTTACATTTCATAAGTCATAGATTTGATCTGACACACCAAAACAATTTTACATCTCCAGACAACATATTGCACTCTACTTAAACCAACCTGATGTTAAGTGTGTGTGCGCGAGAGAGAGAGAGATTCACTGTACAGCTCATGTACGGTGGTCTATACCTACTCTCTTTAAAATGCATTAATTTGCACACAACTGTGTAAAGCAGAAAATGTTGTTTTGTTTTTTTTTGTGAGAGAGAGATATAGAGAAATGCCTGAGAAGGAAAAACAGACGTTCCTGATTACATGCTGCTCATGGCTGAGTCATCTCTCTGACATGCTGTTCATTATGTGCACTACAAAACTGAGTGATTTGGGTATTCTTTTCCATGTCAGTTTAACATGACCCACAGATGTGGAGAATAACCAGAGTGGGTTTGTCTTTTTAGCTGAGTGAAAGGATGCCTGAGTCAGTGCATGAATGATTATTCTACAATGAATGATTTGCCAGAGCGAAGCCTGGTGCAGGACTAGCTGTGTGTTGTGTTTGAGCTGTGTAACAGAAGCTCTTTTTCAGGTGCTGCAGAAGACATCAACAGAATTGCCTCCACGCTGTACACTTTAGGGACCCAGGACTCAACGGACATGTGCAAGTATGTGACCGTTACTGTTTTCATACTCAAAGTCTAGGACGTTATCGGCATGTTTTCCCTGTAATGTTCGATGTTTGTTTGATTCAAATTTTTAAACATTTCTGAATCTTTCTCTTTTCTCACGTCATACTAATGTACTAATATTTTAAATCAGCCACATCTGAAGGTGTCAATGTGTCCTCACCAGAGTTGGGTAACTGATAACGCAGTAATGTAAAGCATTACATTTTAAATTTATGTAATCTTATTAGTTACTGATGTCAATAAAATTGCTACTTGCGTAACAATACAATGCATAAAATAAAATGCATTTTTAATAATCACGTTTTGCCCCGAAGTTTTTTTTTCTTTAGCCCCGAAGAATTCTCCACTTGGAGAGGTTTGTCTCCTACGTAACTGAATGTCAGTAAAAGAAAGGCGGAGGTGATGTAATTTGATATCTTCAGTTAGACGGGGTTTACAGGAAAATGCATGGAAACACTCGTGTCTTATTGGCCGATAGCTCTCAATCCTGCCAAACACTAGCTCACACAGTCACTGTGAGGATAAATGGATATACACAAATTTAATTTGAATTTATTATTTTTTTTAACCCAGTAAAGGGGTTGGGGGGGGGGCTGAAAAAGTAACATGTGCAAATGTCCGAGTTCCAGTTTACGTGAACATGATATGAGCAGAGCATAAGGAAAAGATAATGTACTTTGCATGACATTGTAGCAGCTAAACCCATACAATGATAGCGTAGCTGTGCCTCTACTTGGCTCGCGACACCAGACCAGCCTAGTTTTATATTTTATGTGTCTGGTTATTCTACAAACTGTGACCATGCCTGAGACAAGTTTTATAATAAATCCAACTTTTTCTGATCATGTCCTACATTGACCGCGCTACAATTACTGAAAGAACTGATTTTCACTTTGTAGTTTATTTTTGTAGGTTTGATAGGTTTTTAAAAGTAACTTGAAAGTAAAGTCATTGGTAATCTGATTACTTTTTACAGGCAGTAATCAGTAATGTAAGATTACAATGTTAAAGTAGTCATTAATAATCTGTAGTGGATTCCTTTTATTTTTAATTTTTATTTTATTTATTTATTTATTTTGAGTAACTTGCCCAACACTGGTCATCGGACAAATAGTCACCATGAAGCCCTCCCCTTTTCTCAGTTATATATTGCTGTTTGTTCAAAGAATTTCTGATTTCCCAGGAATTGTACTACGTCTCATCTTGCTTGATTGCAGTGTGAGTCTTACGGTCATTTTGAGTCTAGGCTTTATACCTTCCCAACTAACTGTAGTAATCCCTGTTTAAAAATGCTTATGTGAAAGGCCATATGATTTGTTCCATCTATTTCCAGTATATAGACCCATCTGTTTTGGTATACAAGTGCACTTTAATGTTAATGAGCTTCTTCATGCATTATCTTCATGTGTTTAGAATGGCTAATTCTGTTTTTTTTGGTTTTGTTTTTTTTTTGTAGATTTTTCTTGAAAGTGTCTGAACTGTTCGAGAAAACACGGGTATGTAAATTTCTAGATTTTTTTTTTTTGCTGCAATTTTCTGATATATTGCTTTACAATAACTTCTTGTATGAGCAGTAGCTTCTTAAGCCCATGTGTTGTGATTGGAGATCAGATTAACTGGTTTAACTCCTTAAAATGTTTTCCTCTAACCGAAAGGAAATGGCACACTGTGTAATGCTCAGTCAACCTCAGCAGGTTTTACACCAACACAAGGCTGTAGTAATGAAATGCAGAGTGTCAGGGATCATGAGGTCATCTGCTTGTTTCCTGGTCATCCATTTTATGCCTCATGTCTGTTTCCTGTGTAGAAAATCGAAGCACGAGTTGCTGCTGATGAGGACCTAAAACTTGCTGACTTGTTGAAGTATTACCTCCGGGAATCACAAGCCGCCAAGGTACAGTGTGTGACTCTTCAGCATATCATATTGTAAGCACAGTCTGGTCCAGGATTATTGGCACCCTTGGTAAAGATGGATAAGGAAGGCTGTGAAAGAAATCCTTGTTTATTTGTTCAATCTCCCACTGAAAATATGCGAGAAATCTTACTGGTGTATGTTTATCCTAAGGAAGAATTTCTTTTTTTTTTTTTTTTGCCTTTGTTTATTTATTCATATTCATGTGATTCATTTACCTTTTCTCCCTTCCCTTTCCCAAATATTTCATTAAGAGAAGAAAGAAAAAATAATTAAAAATAAATAAATAATAAAAAAATAATAAAATAACGAAGTAATAATGCACCAACAATATAAGAATTCGAATTATGTAGAGCTGGTAAGCCGAGTGCAAAAAAAGAATAAAGAATAAAAGAAAAAATAAATAAAGAAAGAAAAGAGAGAACAACAACAAAAAAAATAATATTAATAAATAAATAGATAAACAAACATTACACTGTGTAGATGATGCAGTTCACCTCGGTTTTAAGAGTTTAACGTAGTCTGCTGCTTCCTCCGCTGAAATAAAGTCCTTCTGGACACCGTTATATGTAATGCGAAGCCGAGCTGGATGAAGTATTCCATAGCGAGCTCCCTCAATATCACGAAGTTGACGCCGAACCTCGTTAAACGCGGCCTGGGCCCAGGCTGTCTTGACTGTGTAGTCAGGGAACACGGAGATGTTCAGATCCCTCACTTTAATCTGCTGGAGCTCTCTTGCAGGGCGTAAAATATCAACACAGTCACTGTGATAATGGAATCTGCACACAATAGTTCGTGGTCGTTCACCAGACCTCGGCTTCGGCTGAAGGGTCCGGTGGGACCGGTCCAGAACCGGCTCCTTCTCCAGACCGAACGCATCTTTTAACAAGGCCGCTACAGCAGCGGTTGTACAGGTGTCAGTACCCTCTGAAACTCCGACTATCCTAACGTTATTGCGCCGTGACCTCGATTCCAGATCCTCACATTTATTCTTTAATTGAGTCACGGTCGCAGTGAGAGACTCGATAGTAGTCTTCATGTGAACTATATAATCAGTGCAACCGGAGAGCACGTGCTCCATCTCCCCAACGGTACCTTTCAGTGTTGATATGGTGGCCTCGGTAGCGACTTTATCGCTAGCCTGCTGTGTTTTCATGACCTGCAGGTCGAGCTGGATAGTAGACAGCACATCCCTGAGAGTCTTCTGAAGATTCTCCTGGTGATTCTACTGTTGCTTCTCCTGGTGCTTCTGATGCTCCTGGAACTCCTTTTTAAAAATATCGGCGATGTCCTTCCTCAGTAAAGCCAGCAACACAAACCTGAGTGTGGCGAGGTCAGGACCACCGCTAGGGGATGCTGATGCAGTCGGTTCACGGAGAGAAGGGAGCGTGGCTACAGATTCATGAGGAGAAGGAGGCGCGGCTGCGGATTCACGGCGAGAAGGAGATGCGCTCGCAGTGTGCACACTCGATCTCAGTTTTGTCTGAATGATACCACCGATTTTCGAGTTTTTCCCCGACATCTTAACGAACCACCAAGTTAAAAGTACAAATAAGGAAACGAAATAGAATAAGTCAAAATATATTATATTACCAAAAAAAGTGCTAATTAATTACAGGACTGAAGCAGGATTTATCAGCAAGAGACTCAAACTTCACATCTAACTCTATTGAACGCCGAATTCGAACTCTAAAGGAAGAATTTCTAAGAAACAAACGTCACAATTGATTTTTAACAAAAGCACATGTTACAATTATTTGCACCCCTGCATGTAATACTTTTTGCAACCTCCTTGTGTGTCTTCTCCTGTAATATTTGATGAGATTAGAAATTACAGAGCAGGTATTTGTGATCACTCCTCAGTGGTCTCTCCAGTTCCTCCAAAGTCTGAGGTTCTCCCTTCTAGACTCTCATCTTCAGCTCGCCCTACATGTTTTCAATAGAGTTTAGGTCTGGAGACTGGTATGGCCATATCAGAAGCTTGATTCTGTGATCATTTAAAACATTTCTTCGGGGATTTGAATGTATTGTTAGTCATTTATCTTGCTTTAATATCTAACCATGACACAGTTGTATCTTCTTGGCAGAAACAGTCTTTTTTTGGCAGATTTTCATTTTAAATCCCTTGGATCTTCAGAGCATCAATGTTATGTATCCTAACCTCATTGGTTCTCATTGCTTTTGGAGGAAAAACAGCCCACAACATTATAGATTCTCCAGCTTGTTTTTTCCCCAATTATAACAAAACCATTTTTTTCACCAAACCCACCAAAAAGTTTTATTTTTCTCTCCTCATGCCATAGAAAGTTCAAAAGTTCCTATGAACTGCAGTCACTGACATTTGTGGTTTGATGAAAGAAAAGGCACACAATATAGTTTGTTGAAATAAAAGTAGCGTGACCGAGGATACTGCCATCTTCTGCAAATCTCCAGCTGTGAACCTTAGAGAAATGAAGAGATGGTAAATGTTTCTTACCATCTCTGGGAGCAAAATATACTTTGCATCCTGTTCCTGGTAGATTAATTATAGCTCTGTTTGTTTAACAACTTAATTGTCCTAACGATGTATATGGGCATTTTCAGGTGTGGTGCTACTGTTTAAAGTCATTACCTAATTTATTAGTCAACATGCCTTTGTCTTTTATTTCATTTGTGTATGCTCTGATCTTCTCTGTTAAATAAAGGGGAATTTGGCGTCTGTGTCACCTCATGAAACAAGAAGTCATGAATGACTGCTTGAGTGTTTACTAAACACTCAAGTGAACTTACAAAAAGCAAAATATTATGGGGAACATCCTTCAGTTGCATTCTGTCCATAAGGAGTTATATGGGTGCCTGTAATTGTGAGATGTGATTTCTTAACAACTATGAAAGGCTTGATAAGGCTTTTAATTTACTTAAATGTGTATTGGGATTAAGCTAATGAAGCACAACAAGATTTCTTTACCAAGGTGCCAATGACACTGGAGCTGACCATGCAAGTGTTATTTGCATTCTTACAAGTAATATTACTTGTAAACTGCAGCATGGAAATTGAGGTTTAGCATTTCAATTGTAGTCATGTGTGTTTGTTTTGTGTTTGTGCTGACTGCTGAGAAATGCTATCTCTGCCCTTCAGGACCTGCTTTACAGACGAGGAAGGGCATTAGTTGATTACGAGAATGCAAACAAAGCTCTGGACAAAGCCAGGGCTAAAAACAAAGATGTCCTTCAGGCAGAAACCACCCAGCAGGTTTGCTGTCAGAAGTTTGAGAAAATCTCTGAATCGGCTAAACAAGGTATTTGTTGTTGTTTTTGTCTTTTTCGCTCTCTCAGAACAGTGCCTCGTTGTGATTAGTGTCTGTGTTTACATGTAAATGGCACTGCAGTTATGAGATTATACTACTATTGTGCAAAATTTGTGTTTGGTTAACAAACTTCCTGTTTTCATTCCCGTACAGAACTGGTAGATTTCAAAACAAGAAGAGTAGCAGCGTTCAGAAAGAACTTGGTGGAACTAGCTGAGCTTGAACTCAAACATGCTAAGGTAACTATAAATTCTATGAAAAGTTCATGTTTGTGTAAAAAAACAAAACAAAAAACCTTCCTGCCATGAAAGCATGCAAAAGTTAAAAAAAAAAAAAGAAAAGAAAATGATCAAATCAGAAATTCAATTGCCATGGTATTCACTGCTCACTCACCTCTGTTTTAAAGGGGAATCTCCAGCTGTTGCAAAGCTGCCTGTCTGTTCTAAAAGGGGACACTTAAGACCCTGACCAGAGGTTCACTAGGGCTTTCCCTGTTTGGTCCCGTCTTATTGGGAGGATGGAAGAGAGAGAAAGAGAGCATACCTGGGGTCTATTCGTCAAGAAACAGTATGTATCACTGTTTGTATCACTACCTGAGACATCATACTCCCTCCACTACCCCCTTAAATTGATGCGGCCCACTGTGGAAGATTTCCCAAGTCCACACAGCACAAGAATCTACAACTTCATCAATTCACGTCTTGTAACTTCTGATTGTTAATTGACGTTTTTCATGTGAGTCAATACATCAACATTTAAACATTTATGTCTAATTGTTTTTTCTATCTCTTGTTTATTTTTGGTTTATTGTAATCTTTAGTTTGGGTAATCCTTTTGTATGGATGATGCTCGGTTGATTTGTTCAAATTGAGCTAATGGTATGATTAAACTGTATGTTCACTCAAAGCCTTGTACATGTTGTATTAGTTTCCATTGTACTGCTATTAATTGGCTTAATCTGACTAATATTTTTTTTTACTACTTTATAGCAAATTCAATCCACTTATTCTTTTTCATTCCTGATCATTATGTTTGCCTTAATTATATACTCTTATCTCATATTGTAAAAACAAAACAAAACTTCAAACTGAAAACATCCCCCCCAGGCTTTTGAAGTGCACTGCATATGAATGTGTATTTTTCACAGTATGTGACCAAAGCTTCCATTTATTCAGATGGACGAATGCTGACAAACAATAATACTGATGCTACAAATGGTGATGAACATGACATAAAAAAAATAAATAATTCTGTACCTTGTGTGATAGAATTGATTCCACATGAGTGAAAAGAACATTTTTCCTCGGATTTTTAACATGTACTCTCACCAGTTACAATAAAACATATCTGATACAAGAACCTTACTTGAAACACTGATGCTGCTATACATATTCATCATGGGTATTAGGTGAATAACAAAACTGGGACTCTATGGAACAACAGTAGGCGTGCTCACATTACACAGTGCGACACATTTACAGTGTTCATTTATTCAGCTTCTGCGAATGTGTTATCCTGGTCAGGGTTGCAGGAGTTTAAAGTACTAATTTGTTTATATTTTGGCAACTAGAATCAACTAGGCTTGTACAAAGGCTTTGCAGGCAAACAAAATAACTCCTTGGTCAAAGCTTCTTTGGGAGTGGCTGTTATTGGTTGGAATTCCTTTCAAGAGTGGATTTGAAAGAGGATTATTGTGAATTTGTTTGGGAGTGCATGGGATTGGTCAGAACTTCTTCAGCAGTGGGTGGGATTGCTCTGAATTAATTAGGGAATAAGGTACTGGTCAGAACTCTTGGGGGAGGGATTGATAAATTCAGGAAGAACTCTAATAGGCACCATCTATGCACAGGTCCCAGTGACCCCCAGACTCCACAGTTCAAAGTTTCCCATGCTGGCTATATCTATTAAGATGGATAGATAATTAATTTAATTAATTATCTCCCCTTCTCTGAGATGTATAGAAAAACTTCCAGTTGTGTAGGTTAGTGGGCTACCAGCCTATATTTAATTCTATGCAAACTCTAGGGGTAAATATTCCGACGTGAGATTTTCGAATAAACTAGTTTCTTTATCTTCTACTGAATCATCGATAAACTTTTATTTTGAAGCATCACGTGACGAGGGGGAAACTTGACCTGGAAACGCTTAGCGGTCAGGTCACGACATCCTGTATGCTTCCGGGGTTTACAGTGCAGCACAGTTTGGACTAGTTATTTCTTTTTCTCTGGATTAAAACAAGCAATGAACCGAAAAGAAGAATATGATTCTTACGAGATTGAGGAACCAAGTGATGAGGAGCGAGCATGTAGCAGGTAAGTGTGTTCGGAAAATGTGAAAGGTTTAATGCAATCATCAGCCAAGCCAAATGTGTGCGGATAGTGTGGAGAACAGACACTAGACCGTGTTGTATTATCAATGTAGATATTATAAAACTTCGGTTGAATTATAAATAAATAAAAATACATCAAGAAATCTGCGCTGCTGAAGCTCATGTTTCATAATTCAGTTCAGCTTTGTTACAGAATACACTTAAAAGTACACTACAGTTTAGACCACACTTTCATACCGCGATAACTTAGTTACATAACATTGTACCGCGGGTTATGATTGGTTTCCCAGTCTTCTAATAAAGAAAATCTTAGCTATAAGTCCCACAAATAACTCAGTTTTGTAAATGTTGCCTTCAGTTCATGGAGACGATTTTTTTGTGTGAATTTGTCTAAAATAAAGAGTCAGTAGCGCTGTTCATCTCTGGCCAGAATGTTGCCGTCCTCCTGAATGGTGCACGATATTAAGTTGAAGAGCGCTGTGCTTTCTACAAATGAACACAGTGTGCTGGTCTGTTTTGATACCCATAGTTCTGAGGATGAGCTCGACATTCTTCTTAACGGAACCCCGGACCAGAAGAAGAAGCTCATCCGAGAGTACCTGACCGGGGAAAGTGAGTCGTCCAGTGGGGATGAGTTTGAGAAAGAGATGGAGGCAGAACTAAGCAGCACCATTAAATCTATGGAGTGCAACTGGACGGCTCCGTGCACTCAAGGTAAGCATTACAACAAGTTGTCTGCAGTGTTGATCTTGGCGTATTTGTGGTGTATCATCAGAGTGTTATTTGAATCATAGGTGAGCCCTCTGGGGTTAGCGGCAACACCGCGAACACCGACAGGACGCAGCAATCTCAACAATATGACAACATATACTTTGACTCAGATTCTGATGAAGACAATCAAGCTGGTAAGACCATGGCTATGAAGAGAATGCAGCAATTTTACATGTTCCTGCTTATATACATGCATTAATATTTTGGCTTGTGTTGATTCTGTTTTTATTCAGGTATCTCCCAGATCCAGCGAAGAAAACAGCGCAATGTACTTACAAATGACGAGTTATTATACGACCCAGATGAAGATGATCGTGATCAGGCTTGGGTAGACGCTAAGAGAAAAGAGTGAGTACTGAAGAGCTCTGCCTTAATCAAATATATATGAAGTTTAATGTGCAATAGTTGTCTAATATGTTATTGTTTCTATAGTAATAGTAATAACTGTTGATATAGTGAATCTTTCTCCAAGGAAATAAATTTACCTCAGTACATTTTCCTCCAAGGGAACATTTTAAGGACTTTGTGCTTTCTGGTTTCTCTGTAACATGATAAGCTTTAAGAGAGAGAAAAACATAAGCCTGGTGCTGGAGGGAATGACTGTTTCTAGCTGTTATAACATGTTAGACTTGTTTAGTGGCTATTTCAGCACAGCACACATATTGATGAATCTATAAACGGTTAAAAAGCACGATGTGTCTATTTGTAATTTGTAAATCACTGTGGTATAAGAGGTATATAACACATTGGGACATGCTGTTATACAAAAATAATTAACTTCAGGACAACTATCCACTGTATTGTGGATTATTTTATTATAATAGCACACCCTGTCGTGTTTTATTCCTCACATATATATGTGTATATTTGGATAGATACAGGTACAGGAGCCGGAGACGACCAGCGTCATCTGCACAGAGAAGAAACCAAGCTCAGCCTCTTCCGAGCAGTGATGCTATCCTCAACTGTCCTGCATGTATGACTACACTATGTCTGGACTGTCAGAGGTGAGGTCGTAATCACTCTCACTGTGATTTGTCACAACCCCTACGTTATTGCATTTCTGTAATATATTAATAGTATATTTGCCTTAATTATAAAGTTCCTCTTTTCACACACACAGACATGAGAAATACAGGACGCAGTACAGAGCCATGTTTGTGATGAACTGTACAGTGGATAAGGATGAAGTGCTGAAGTATAAAGGTGCAAAACAGAAGAAGCAGCGCAGGAAGAAGAGTCATCAGGACCACATGGCCACATCAGCAGAGGCTAAGCCTGAGGCAGAAGCTGAAGCAGGACTGACTGACTCCAGATTGGGAGGGATGGATGAAGAAGAGGTCTATCACCCAGTCAAGTGTACAGAGTGTTCGACTGAAGTGGCTGTATATGATAAGGACGAGGTCTATCACTTCTTCAACATTCTTGCAAGCCATTGTTGATGAGATGCAAATGACTCCAACACTGAGTGAATCCAAGCACCTCTTGCTTGTTAATGAACCACAGTTAAGAAAAAGGGCATTCTGTCTTTGAAATGTATACTCATGCACAATGATGTAAATTATCTGTAAAAAAAAAATTCTCATTTTGTTTACCATGTTTTAAAAATGTGTAATGTTTTGTTTTCTTTTTAAACTGCAGTGATGCAGGACAGACATTTGATATTTCCTAAACTTAAGTGTAAAGTGGTATTATTAGCTCACAGATGGTTCAAACATGTTTATTTCTTGCATTATTTGAATAAATCTTTTTTGAGTCCATTGATTTAAATGCTCTGTTTTACCGTCGTCTAATGACAATAGAATTAATATGTTCTGTATACCTTAGATTTTTGGAACAGCAACTTAATATCTGGCTCAGTTTGGCACATTTAATCTGTTGGCCGTTTGTTATCTATTGAACAGAGGATTGTCCTGTGCCACAAATCTCTCCTGATGTGCATCTCATAAAGACATTTTAATCTTCCACAATTTTTTAAGTATGACAATGTGTCCTTCTCAGATCTTACACCTATTGAACCCAATATTATTATATGTATGTATTTGTATTGTGAATATTGATTAATAGTAGTACCTTATACATACACTCACTGAGCACTTTATTGGGAACACCCGTACTCCTGTGACATAAAGAATTGTGGCTGTTTTGAGAGCAAAGAGAGGCCTGATCCAGTATTAGTATAGTGTTAATAATAAATTGCTTAGTTATTGTAGAATTTCAAATGGACAGTGGGTATGACTATTTGTGGGTAATTTTTTTATATTGGGTATTCTGTCATCTTTCTGGCCACAACATGGCACAGAAATTAGGAAAATCTTTGATTTTATTTATTTATTTTTATATATATATATATATATATATATATATATATATATATATATATATATATATATATATATATATATATATATATACACACACACACACACACACACACACACACACACACTACTCGTGTGGTCTGTTGGAATCAACAAACCTGCGGAAATAATTGTTCTCAATTCTTTGTTGTCCAGGTTAAATATACACAGAAACTGAATGACACTGTCTCAGTCCAAACATCTGTTTTAATTGTCAGAGCAAATTTCGCACAATGATTATTACAAAACTTAAAATACAAGCTATTTATATAAATCTAAGACATTCCGTATTTATTTATTATTTTTCATTTCGCTGTTTAAATGCATATTTACCAGTTATATTTCCCCCCCATGCCTATGATACAGACCGCCCCATGACAGTACCTCAGCTCATGCCTACGTCACTAAAGATTTCCACCAATCAGCTCCCTTTACAGAAACCGGAAGGGAGCGGAGAGGTAACAAGACGAACAAGACAAGCTAGCAACATGGCGTTCGGAGATGCGTGGAAACAAATATCTTGGTTTTACTACCAGTATCTTCTTGTCACGGCACTGTACATGCTGGAGCCTTGGGAGCGAACCGTCTTCAGTATCCTTTCCAGAAAATATGTTTTTTATTTTGGGACAAATCTCTACCGCTAAAGTTACCGGCGTTAACCCGGTTAGCTGGTAGCCTCGTTAGGTCACTGTGCAACAAGTTAGCTAACAACTTAATACTGTTAAAATGTTTGATTACGCGCTGGTCATATGCTGTGTCTGTGAATGATAAAGAATTGCTCTACATAACATTAGATAATTCAGTGTCATCTGTCCGCCTTTATAAAGTGCGCTAGGTAGCGTTAGTGTATCAGACTCGAATTCTCAGAAGATGGGATTAATTGCTAGAATTAATCTTAATTTTTTATAAAATATTTTAAAGGTATCTTGTAATTTTGTATCTTGCATATAAAGAGTAGATCACCTGACGCGTTTAGCGTTTTACTGAAACTCACGTCATGACGTAACACGTTGGTGTAAACATACGTATGCAGTATACGTAAAACACCTTGCTTGATGAGTTGATGGACTTGCGTCCAAAGTTTTACTTCACACCACATCTACACTGGTACATTGCAATAGTGATGGTAATGTAAAGCTTTCTGAAGCAGTGATGCTTCAGAAACAGATCATAACTCGAAGCTTTAACACACTGCGCGCTACTGCCATCTGCTGGTGAAAATCACGAAGTGCAGATAGTACAAAGGCTCCGGCGACCAAAAGTGCGCTTTCTCATTCTTCGATAAGCATTGAAATAATCCATAAATATTACAGATGCACCGATATTACATTTCTCAGCCGATACAGATGACCCATTATTCAGAGTGATATCGGCCGTTACCGATAGTTCTGCCTTGTATGCCTTCTTTTAAATTAATAATAATTCCACAATTCTGAAGGAAATGCTGAAATAGAGAGAATAAACTTTTTATTTGCAAGTTGTTTCACAGTAACTGGTCTCATAAACAGAAAACGCATTACTCTGATTAATATCAACACATTAATTACCTTCCGAAGATCAAACTAATTCATATTGAATGTTATTGAATTTAAAAAAAAACTCCTGTTATAGGCTCACATTCACTCTCCACAAACAAAAGCATTTCTACTCCATCACTGAACATCAAACTGGTTTTTATATATATATATATATATATATATATATATATATATATATATATATATATATATATATATATATATATATATATATATATATATAACCATTTATATATACATGATCATTAACTGGATATATAGTACATAAAAAATGTAATATCCAGGTAATGTTAATACATAAAAACTTATATACACGTGTGTGTCTGTGTGTTTATATTATATAAGTTTATATTATATAATAGTATTTATGCATTACTTTTTATGGATGCACAAGAAACACTGAATTAAAAAAAACTACAGTCCTAAATTAATAACAGAATCTCACTTTCATTGCAACTTGTGGTTTCTGTTCCTCACTGGCTTTAGGCATATTGTTTTACTTGTTTACTTTTGATCATAGTGTTTTAATTAGACGTTACAGATTACGTGCGCTCCTACACTATCGCCGCGAGTGAGGAGCAAAGAGGCTACGTTACTAACAGATCACTTGTTATAATACATGACAGAATTTACACTGCAAGCGTGCAAATACAGCATATAATGACAATAAACTTAAACTAAACCTTGGTTCATTCCAACCAATCAGAAGCCACACCTGAATCTATTGAAAGACAAGATCAACTGATTAAACCGATGGAATCAGGTGCGCCTCCTGCTTTGTTAGACTGAAAACCCTGCACTGACACCGGCCCTTTCTGGATAAGATTGCCTATCCCTGCATTAGATGGTAATGCAGAGTGCATAGTGTAAGTGTATAGTACGTCATTTGGGGCACTACATTAGTGTTTACATTACTTTTAAATTTATTCACTTGGCAGACACTTTTATCCAAAGCGACTTACAAATAAGCGATATCAAGCAGAGAACAATACAAGTAGTGCTACCATACAAGATCCATTAATTCCAGAGGAAGCAAAGTGCACAGAATAGAGGTGTAAGTGGGTTTGTTTTGTTGTTGTTTTTTTTATTTGTATTTTTTATTTAATGAGTTAGTGGGTTTGTTTTGTTGTTTTTTTTATTTATTTATTTATTTATTTATTTAATGAGTTAGTTAGTTCACGGAAGAGGTGGGTCTTTAGCTGTTTTCTGAAGATGGTGAGAGTTTCTGCAGCCCGGATTGAGATTGGAAGTGCATTCCACCACTGAGGAGCAGTTAGCGTGAAGGTTCTGGAAAGGGACCTTGCGTCACGCTGAGTGGGAACTACTAAACGTCGGTCGCTAATTGATCGCAGATTGCGAGAGGGAATGTATGCCTTCAGGAGAGAGTTGAGGTAGGAGGGTGCTGTTCCTGACAAGGTCTTGTAGGTGAGCATCAAGGCCTTGAACTTGATGCGGGCAGCTACAGGAAGCCAGTGGAGGGAGATGAAGAGGGGTGTGACATGGGTTGTCTTGGGCTGGTTGAAGATGAGGCGCGCAGCAGCATTCGGAATCATCTGAAGGGGTTTGATGGAGCTGGCTTAGAGGCCTGAAAGCAGTGAGTTGCAGTAGTTCAGTTTAGAGATAACAAGAGCCTGGACTAGTATCTGTGTAGCCTGTTCGGTGATGTAGGGTCTTATTTTCTTGATGCTGTACAGGATGAACCTACAGGACCTTGCAGTTGCTGAGATATGGTCTGTAAAAATATATTTACTCGCTGATGTGTGTGTTCAGAACAGAAGTAACGTAATGAGTATCTCCCCCATGCTGCGCAGACCAACTAATCGATAATTAGATTCGTTGACAATTTTCACAAACGATTATTATTGATTTTTATTGATTAGTTGTTGCAGCTCTAGTGCCTTCCATTATAGAGAATGGGTGATCATCAAGCACCATAAACATAAAATTACTTTCTGAGTAATGTCTCGAACTTTTGTGCTGTCAGATTTGAATTGTATGGTGCTGTCAAATACTTGCATGATAGAGGGAGTCACACTAGCCTTTGTTTGGCATTTAGCTTTTTTAGCTGAAGCAGCTCTGCTTTAGCTTGACAAACTCATATTCCTTGTCATGTCGGCATCTAAGGTGTATAATGAAATTCATTTTGTTAAAAGTTTTAACGGAAGTGCCACTTCATGAAATTTTAACAGTGCAGAACTTACAAACTGGAGTTTTGTCATCATTGTCACCCAATTCAAAGTAATTCCACATAAGAGGCATCATTACACACAGCACAAATTTGCCCTCTTATGATTGCCAGGATATAATCAGCCCTGATCATGGGATGATATATACAGTATCTCACAAAAGTGAGTACACCCCTCACATTTTTGTAAATATTTGATTAAATCTTTTCACTCTGAAGAAATGACACTTTGCTACCATCTAAAGTAGTGAGTGTACAGCTTATGTAACAGTGTAAATTTCTGTCCCCTCAAAATAACTCAACACACAGCCATTAATGTCTAAACCACTGGCATCAAAAGTGAGTACACCCCTAAGTGAAAATGTCTAAATTGGGCCCAAAGTATCAATATTTTGTGTGGCCAACATTATTTTCCAGCACTGCCTTAACCCTCTTGGACATGGAGTTCACCAGAGCTTCACAGGTTGCCACTGGAGTCCTTTTCCACTCCTCCATGACGACATCACAGAGCTGGTGGATGTTCGAGACCTTGTGCTCTTCCACCTTATGATTGAGGATGCCCACATATGCTCAATAGGGTTTAGTCCATCACCTTCACCTTCAGCTTCTTTAGCAAGGCAGTCGTAAACTTGGAGGTGTGTTTGGGGTCGTTATCATGCTGGAATACTGCCCTGCAGACCAGTGTCCGAAGGGAGGGGATCATTCTCTGCTTCAGTATGTCATAGTACATGTTGGCATTCATGATTCATGATCAATGAACTGTAGCTCCCCAATGCCGGCAGCACTCATGCAGCCCCAGACCTGGTTGCTGCCAAACACGCTTGACACCATCTAAAACCAAATAGGTTTTGGTCTCATCAGACCACAGGACATGGTTCCAGTAATCCATGTCCTTAGTCTACTTGTCTTCAGCAAACTGTTTGTGGGCTTTCTTGTGCATCATCTTTAGAAGAGGCTTCCTTCTGGGATGACAGCCATGCAGACCAATTTGATACAGTATCCGGAGTATGGTCTGAGCACTGACAGGCTGATCCCCACCCCTTCAACCTCTGCAGCAATGCTGGCAGCACTCATAAGTCTATTTCCCAAACACATCCTAAGGATATGACGCTGAGCACATGCACTCAACTTCTTTGGTCGACCATGGCGAGGCCTGTTCTGAGTGGAACCTGTCCTGTTAAACCGCTGTATGGTCTTGGCCACCGTTCTGCAGCTCAGTGTCAGGGTCTTGGCAATCCGCTTATAGTCTTTAAGTCATCTTTATGTAGAGCAATAATTCTTTTTTTCAGATCCTCAGAGAGTTCTTTTCCATGAGGTGCCATGTTGAACTTCCAGTGACCAGTATGAGGGAGTGTGAGAGCGATGACACCAAATTTAACACACCTGCTCCCCATTCACACCTGAGACCTTGTAACATTAACAAGTCACATGACACCAGGGAGGGAAAATGGCTAATTGGGCCCAATTTGGACATTTTCACTAAGGGGTGTACTCACTTTTGTTGCCAGTGGTTTAGACATTAATGGCTGTGTGTTGAGTTATTTTGAGGGGACAGAAATTTACACTGTTACACAAGCTGTACACTCACTACTTTACATTGTAGCAAAGTGTCATTTCTTCAGTGTTGTCACATGAAAAGTTATAATTAAATATTTACCAAAATGTTAGGGCTGTACTCACTTTTGTGAGATACTGTATATTAACTTGTTTACCAAAGGATTCAAATTTCCCTTATATCTTGGCTGAAACAACAATTTTTTCCCCTACTCACATCTCTATCACTCACATCTCTATCTCTCCCTCTCTCTTTATATATATATATATATATATATATATATATATATATATATATATATATATATATATATATATATATATATATATATATATATATATATAAATTCACTCAAACTATCAGTTTCTCGAAAGACCCTCTAAATAACGTTTTTTTTTAATCAGTTTCCATAGCAGTCATGTGGTTGTCTGCCAAGATGAAGCACTGAAAGTTTTTCAGAGTAAAATATATAGAACAAAATATATACTTCACTACACTGCAGTTAATCTGTGGATTATACATATTTAAATGTGTGTGTCTGTAAGCTGTTACAGAGTAACCTTTACATGTGGTTTTTTATCTACTAGTAAAGAATTTTCTAACGGCAGGGTGTAAATTAGAAGTAGAAGAGTCAGCACAATTTTTATCTGGACATTGGCCCAAAGGAGTAACCTACTACATTCCTGTCTCCTATACATAGCACATAGTTTCAGCATTGCCCTTATGTGTTTCTTCCAGGTGCTCATTTGCCAATTTATTCATTAATATCTGAAATATATTTTTCTTATTGTTTAACCAAGAAGTAAATGCATGTTTAATAATTATAATACTACTACTAATAATATTAATAATAATAATTATTATTAAGCCCATTATCGGCAACTTGAGCAACAAAAGAAACTTTGACATGTTTTTGGTTAGAGTCCGATGAATAGTGGTGTTAGAAAAAGTAAACTTTCAATCATAAATTATTTTTTAAAATAACTAAAAATAGCTACTACTTGGACTTTTTGTCCAGTATGTGGTGCTGTTCTGGAACTGCTCAGGTAGCATCTGAGCATTATGGTTTTCATCCAGGAAAGCGTTCAAGAGTTATAAGATTCAATTTTTTATTTTTTTTTGCTATTTCCTGACCAGTGTGCCAAAATGCTTTAGGTAACTTCGGGGCCTAATGATGGTGATACCTACCAAGTTTCATCATAATCCCCCAAAGCATGGCGGAGATACAGCCTCAAGTTAAATTTTGCATGTTAATTGTCGGATTTGTTAAAGCGCCATTCGAAAACGGTATGGTGTGTCAATAATATGGTGCTTCTAGATGATGCAGGCCAATTTTCATGCAAATCAGTTAAACGTCTAGGAGGAGTTCAAAAAGTAGGTTTTCAAAACATTTAAAAATGGCGGACAGGAAGTTTGCTCGATCATGACATAATTGGTATCATTGTTCTTGGCATGAACCACGTAATCTATCAGGACCAGTCTCAAGACGGTAGGCAAAAGGAGTCAAAAGCTATTAGCGTTTTTAGAAATAGCATTATAATTTTTGTCCATACGGTGTCGCTGTCCCAAAACAGTCCCTTCAGAGCATCGTGCCAAAGAGACCTAGTTTTTTAACGATATGCTAAGTTGTTCGTAAAATACAGCATTTTAGGAGTAGTTTATTATTAGTAGTAGCACTGTTTACCTTTCATTCATTTAAAAATGAGATCTTTATGTATGAAAACAAGAAGTTAGTAATTTTTTTGTCCTTCAGTCTTGATACACTCCTTTTAATCTTGTTAGTCCTTTTCTCTAAAATGCTGAGTTCTTTAACCACATGTCAGATTCTCTCCTGATATCTGTAGCAGCCATGGCTGTATACACTGGCTTTGTGTTTATGCCGCAGCACATCATGGCCATTTTACACTACTTTGAAGTGATCCAATGACCAGCACTCAATGATTTCCCCTTGGCTTTTTCCCCCTTTGCCTCTGACTACTGGAATCATAAAGGATTTGATGAACTTAAACTGGGACAATCCGATGACGAGCAGGCACAGGAATCGTATGAACCATTCCATTGTCATTTCTGTATAAGGTGGTATACGCACAGCCTCCAAGACTCTAAGCACATACTGCCCTGTTAGTCAATGGTGTCCTGTTAGTCAGCGATCATTGTATATATAATGCTGCAGTTTTTATAACACTTTTTTTTCTTTTTTTCTTTTCTTTTTGCATTGAGGACAGTGGCTTATTGAGAACGCTAAATATTTTGCAATAATAAATGCATGTATTTCAGTGTATACATATTGGTAACTGTTTTATAAAGATTTATCTTGACTAGTGATTAAATGATTGTTTGCCACAGTGGCGGATTGTATATGTTGTATAGTCCTTTTTCTTTATGACCTGTGTGTTGATTCAGGTTGCTATTTTAAAATGAGACTGGTTAGTAACTCTCTGGCCCCTTCGCCATGTATATTATTAAAAACTAATTTAGTATAAACCTCTTTCACTTTATATTGAGACTACATTTTCTTTTAGGTGCCTTTACAGAAGTGTCAACAGTTTTTATTCCATTGGGAAGTTTTTATTTATTTTTATGGAGTTTCATATGTTCTTTATATTGTGTGACTGTCGTTCTGCCTGAAAACCATCTAGAGTCTCTTTGGAAATGTGGAACCTCCAGAATCTTTGAAAGGTCAGTGATCTGACATACTAAAAGTGGAATTTGTTTTTGATGTGGTTATCAGTCCTGAAACTAGTTTAGTCTACAGTATGTTTGAATAAACATACTTTATTTTATCTTAATGATTTGATAAAATGCTATGCGTCAGGGTTCTGGCTTTGTTTTTAAACTACACTAAATAATTGCATAAGTTCAGTATAAGGAAAGTTACATATGTGACCTTTTGACATTATCCGCTAATTGTACAGAGCCTTCTGAAGTCAATAATAATAATAATAATAATAATAATAATAATAATAATAATGTGCAAATAAATAGGAAAATATAAGTAAAAGCTGTAGATCCCATGTTTCAGCCAAAGTTTAAAATGAATTTGGATCCTTGTGTTAATTAAAAAAAAACTAAGGAAGCTGAAGTATTCAGTTTCCATAGAGACCACCAGTTTGCCACCACTCTTGAAGTCGTTTGATATCTACAGTTAATGTGCTTCATAAATGTAATGTGCCTGAATACATAAAAGGCAGTACGTGCACAGACTTACCACCTGCAAGACCTCCTGTGGGACGGCTGTTACAGACCAACCAATGACATTCAATCTAGTTCTCAGATATATCCTACTGGCATGGAGTCAGAAAGAAAATAGCAGCTGGTTACTGTTTAAACTGCAGCATGAGGATGTTCTCACGTACATGCTCAAGGGCTGGACCTCAGATAGAGTGCAAATAGAACGGCCCTGCCAACTTTGCAACTTCACTGAGTTCAAAAAGCTGCCTGAGGCTTTTAGCACTGTATAAAGATTATCTATATCAGCTACTCATGCCTACCAGTGCAGTCATGAGTTTAATCTTTGGATCCTCAAAAGGTACTTACCATGAAACTTTTGCTAATATAGTAATATCGCATTAGAACTGACATTTGCCAATATACAGTCCCACCCAAAAGTAATGGAACAGTAAGGCCAATTCTTCTCTTTTTGCTACACACTGAGATTTATGTTTGAGATCAAAAGAAAATATGAGATGATGGATCCGAATTTCAGCCTTCGTTCCTGATATTTACATTGGTGGTATCAGGTCACCCATTTTTTTGTGAGCAAAGGTATTGGAACAGATAGTCTTAAAGTAAATCATACTTAATATTTGGTTGTATATCCCTTGTTTGCAATAACTTCATCAAACCAGTGACATCACCAAACTGTTACATTCTTTTTGATGCTTTTCTATGCTTGTATTGCAGTTTATTTCAGTTGTTCGCATTGTTTTTTTCCCCCCCAATGATAGTCATTTGTTGTGTTGGCAGTGCTTTTTTGTCATTGTCTTGCTGCATGATGAAGTTCCTCCCAATTAGATTGGATGAATTTCTCTGTAAATTGGCAGACAATGTTTCTGTAGACTTCTGAATTCATTCTGCTGCTACCATCATGAGTTACATCATCAATAAAGATGAGCGAGCCTGTTCCAGAAGCTGCTATGCAATCCAGAACTTTTCCAGAACTTTTGTGGCTCATCTCTGTATTTTATTTATTTTATTTTTTTGTGAATTCCAATCTGGCTTTGTGATTTACTGCTAGAGTAGTTTGTATGTTGTTGTATCGCCTCTGTTTCTGCACTTTGGATTGGTGGATCTGGTGGATTGTGATACTTTCAGCCCTATCGTCTCATATTCTATCAATCTTTTGATCTCAAACCCAAATGTCTTCAGTGTAAAACTAAATAATTGGTCGTGCTGTTCCAAAAATTTCTCCCAATGCTAGTCCTGGAATGCTGTCTGTTCTGCACATTTTAGTGGTTTCCCTGCTCCAACTCATCCACTTCAACTCAGGAAGCCCTTTTAGCTAGCTGATTAATAGAATCAGGTGTGTTGGGAGAATGAAAACACTGAAACGTGCAGGACAAGGGGAATTCTGAGGTTGTCATTATCATACCCAATCTAACGGTCCTGTTTTTTCCTGCAAAAAAAAAAAAATGTATTCGGGTAGGTACATTTTGTAATATGCTTTCAGCAGATATTTATGGTGCCTCTTGAGGAACTTACCCAGTTTCATTCTTCCACTATATATCAAAGGCAGATTTATGAGTGTAATTGTTATCGTTATACGAGACAAATCTTTCACAAGTTTCATAGTACTTCACTTGTACAAGGAAGTGAAAACTGTTGAGTACCTACCATTTTTTATGGGTATGAGTTTATAAACTGGAAAAGACACTTGATTTAGAAGTTGTGCAAAGTGATATTCATCTTATCACGTGTGTTTGGGGGGTCATTTTGAAAAGCTTAAAATAATGAAAGTATTTATTCAAAATAGAATTAATGATAAAAGGTTTGATGCAAGTGTACTTCATTCTATAAAGTGTTCATATTCATCAGTATTAAAGTAGTCCTGAATATATAGACCGTTCCAAACACTGCGAAAAGAAATGGTACAAGGAGTAGAACAAACAAAAGCCGTCGCAAAAGGCCCCTCAGATGTCTTTTTAAATATATGTAAGCTACAAGTCTATGCCTATTTTAACGGCCTGACGCTTGGTCACGTTTATGTAAAGTTTTTTTTTTGTTGTTTTTTTTTTGTTTGTTTTTTAAAAGCGCAGCTAAAGGTCAAGTGCACGTCTCACACACCAAGACCTTTAATCATTAAACTGCTTTCTACAGAAGTTAACTGTACACAGTGAATTACCATATATGCATTTTATATTTTGAGCCAGCTAGATTTAGAAACTGCTTATAAAAGTAATTTGCAAAGGGAGAGGCTAGTTCTGCGTACGCGATAAATATGGTACTGCTCACGTAGCGCAGAAGGCGCGCCCATCAACCGAGGATGATAACGAGCGCACGGGGGATTTACTTTACCGGCAAATGGCAGAACACCGAGCGGAAAATATCCCCGAAGAAGAGCCAAGCTCGAGTCGAAATGATACCGAGAAAGATCCTGGAGTCGAAAGGGATGAGCACAGATGCTCGAGCACAAGCCGCCACGGCGCGGGGAACGCAGCGTCGGTGTGCGCTGGAAACAGCGCTCTGCCGCGCGAGCTCCGAAAACCGCACAGCAACAGGCCGAAATCAAAAGAGCGCAAACGACTCAACGCTCATAGACTTGTATTACAATACATCGCACCTTGTATGAACTCGTACGGTTTGTGTATCGTAGACAACTTTCTGGGAGACAAGCTTGGAGAGCGAATTCTGCAGGAGGTCAGGCGCGTGCATGTGGATGGGAGCATGCAGGACGGACAGCTCGCGTGCCAAACCCTGGGCCAAACTAAAGCCATTCGCGGGGATAAAATCGCCTGGGTCGAAGGCATTGAAACGGGCTGCCACAGCATAGGTGCTCTGCTGGCAAAAATAGATAAGCTGATCACGTTCGCTGACGGCAAACTTGGGAGCTATAAAATTAGAGGGAGACACAAGGTGAGTGCTGTTGTCTACGGTCAAAAAAGTTTGCGCTTTCCTGGAAATAATGCACACAGAAAAAAGAAGGTATAGGTCTGGAAATATATATATTTTTAAAGCATAAGCATATATCCAAGAGCTTTGATATCTAAGAGATATGAATTTTGTAGGATGGCATTTATTTCCAGGACTTTGAAATATATTTCATTTTTACACACACACACACACACACTGCATTGCATCTATACAAATCGAGCAAATTAGAATGATATAACCTACCATATGGACATCATTTCACACTCGAAACACCTAAGTTTATTAGTGATAGTCATGTGTGTTCCTGTTTCTACAAGCTGCGCGCTTGAAGGCAGTGTGGAGATGTTTGCACGTAAACGGAATCAGCGCTGCTGCCTACATGCGCGCGACCCAATCCTTAATGGCGGCTACGTGCGCTTGCATGCATTAACAAATGTTTGTTAGTCACGCCTTTTACTCTGAATTCCAGATGTTGACCTAGTCTGGAAAAAATAAAATAAAACCTACCAACAATATAATTGCTTGTTTGTAAACGAAAAGAGTTTTGTATGCGACTAATGAAGAAAAAAAACCATTAAGATCACATGTGCCTTTTTTTCGCTGAGACAGTATAGACTACTATAGATCTCATATGCGTGTCACGTCGCAATATACAGCCATGTGTTCCGGAAGCATAATAAAATAATCAGTTTAGGATGGACACGTGCTGCGGGCAGCGGTCCAAACAAAGGCCAAACATACGGTATGGGCGGAATCGGTTAAACCACGCCCCCGAGTGCTACTCCACGATCCGCACGTTCCACATTACCAGGTGGGTGTGTGTGAGAAAGATACTGAAGTTCAGCGAGGAAACCGAAGCTCGTCTCAGTCCTGTTGCTGTATTGAATGGCCGAAACTCTCGCAGATTGAAACAGGAGTAAAAGCTCAGACTAAAGCTCTGAGCACAATGCCGTTTCTGCAGCATCTAACGGACTCGCATTTGGAGCAGCTGGCTCTGGAGCGCATCGTCCCGGCTCTGCTGGAGCGCGGCTACTTCTACCTCGACCATTTCCTCGGTGAAGCCATTGGTCGTTTGGTCTTGGGCCAAGTGAAACAAATTCATCGTTCTGGCGTCTTGAGTGACGGACAGCTCGCTGGTCGAGGTTCGGGAGTTTGTAGAAGTCATATTAGGGGAGATAAAATAGCGTGGCGTAGCGGCAGTGAGAGAGGATCCGAAGCCATAGGCTTCTTACTGAAACAGACTGATAAACTCATATCTCTGTGCGCTGGGAGACTGGGCAAAAACACGGTCCGGGAGCGCTCCAAGGTAAGCGGAACACATCGACACCATTCACTTGCTAGAAGAAGTGAGAATCCTGTATAAGTACAGGGATGACAAGTCCTAGGTTTTAACTCCCAGTTTCTGGGTCACCAACACCTTCACCACTGACCATCACCTTCACCACTAACCCAACATCTTCACCACTGAACCACCATCTTCACCACTGACCACCACCTTCACCACTGACCACCACCTTCACCACTAACCCAACATCTTCACCACTGAACCAACATCTTCACCACTGACCACCACCTTCACCACTGACCACCACCTTCACCACTAACCCAACATCTTCACCACTGAACCACCATCTTCACCACTGACCACCACCTTCACCACTGACCCACCATCTTCACCACTGAACTAACATCTTCATCACTGACCACCACCTTCACCACTAACCCAACATCTTCACCACTGAACTAACATCTTCACCACTGACCACCACCTTCACCACTGACCCAACATCTTCACCACTGAACCAACATCTTCACCACTGAACCACCATCTTCACCACTGACCACCACCTTCACCACTGACCACCACCTTCACCACTGACCATCACCTTCACCACTAACCCAACATCTTCACCACTGAACCAACATCTTCACCACTGAACCACCATCTTCACCACTGACCACCACCTTCACCACTGACCCAACATCTTCACCACTGACCAACACCTGAATAATTCTTTTATTTTGCACAATTAGGTAAAAACAACTGTAACAATGTTGATTCTCACAATGTTAACACCTTCTACAGTTTCTAGGTTCTCACAGTGTTTAAACAGACTTTAGTTCTATATTCTCACAATGTTTACACCGAGTGTAGTTCCTAGGTTTCTACAATGTTTAAACTTTCTGCAGTTTGTAGGTTCTCATAATGTTTACATAGACTTTAGTTCTAGGTTCTCATAATGTTCACATTGACTGTTGTTTATAGGTTCTCATAATGTTTACATAGACTTTAGTTCTAGGTTCTCATAATGTTCACATTGACTGTTGTTTATAGGTTCTCATAATGTTCACATTGACTGTTGTTTATAGGTTCTCATAATGTTTACATTGAGTGTAGTTCCTAGGTTCTCGTCTTTATATTGAGTGTAGTTTGTAGGTTCCTACAATGTTTACAGCTTCTATAGATCCTAGTTTCTCATAATGTTTACACCAACTATAAATCTGTTTTCTCATATTTAGATATCATATCTCATACAGTCATGGATAAAAACTAGAGTACTGGAACTTCTATTATAGTGTACATTAGTATTCATAATGATGTGTAAGCAACTCTATGACTAAATCTACCACGAAGGTTCACAGTAAATGTTTTTCAATTTAAAACGTAATATTATGATTTGGTAAACATGATGGCTTACTTTTTGTTTTGTATGTAACACATGCATGTTGGTGTATCATCATTTTAAAACAATTACAACCACATTATCACAAGTTAACCAAAGGTAATTGTTTAAAGTCTGTAGACCACATTTTTCAGCCTGGGGTAGAGAACATTGTAAAAGACAAAATTACAACAAAAACTTTTGACAGCAAACTTTAGCTAGCTACTCAGAAAGCGCTAGACTACTATCACAAAGTCAGATTACTCCTACTATGTACTGAGGCACTGGCAGTGGTATAATATTTAATCAGGTCTTGCAGCTTTTATTAACTGAAAAATCTGTCATCAATGGCTGAGCTTGATCATGGCAAAACTGATTGTTAGCTACCTAATAATACAAGTTTTATTACTTTTCTCCATTTTTTTGTTTACTGGGAGCGACAGGGAAAGTTTTGAGCCAAGATTTGTGTACGTGTCAAGTAGGCCATTTTTGTGCTTATTATATTTTATACATAATATATATTTATTGTAATTTTGTCATTGTAAATCAAATGTATCATACTGTATTTTTGAATTTATGTAAAATTCCTATAAAGCAATACAATACTAGTAACTAACTGTTCAGTTATATAATCTGTATAATGCTGTATAAGCCTGTATAATCCTGTAGTATCATCATACAATACTGATCTGTAATACATGTTATGTAATAGTATAGTATGTATTACAGTTTTGTATTGTATGATACTACAGGATTATACAGGCAACTGAACAGTTAGTTTCTAGTGTTGTGCAGTTTTGCATAGTCCAGATAAAGTATATATGTATTTGTACACTACTTGTATTGTTCCCTGCTTGATATATCGCTTTGCTTGTAATTTTCTCATTTGTAAGTTGCTTTGGATAAAAGCGTCTGCTAAGTGAATAAATGTAAATGTAAATATATATGAAACAATGGTTATTTTAATCTAGAACTAATCTGGAATTAAAATTTTAATTTTAATGTGCTTTTTTTGTACACAGACAAAATCCTAGAGTGTGTCATTGATTCACAGAAAAGTCAAGGGGGAAAAAACCTAAACGGGACGTGACATCTGATCTGCATAGTTCTTATCAGTTTAGTGAGGAGTATGAAAAAGCAATTAGAGTGAATGCTGAGGTATGCTAATGCAGTTCCTGTTTCCCGGTCCTCTAAATAGTTCAAGAAATGAGAACCATGGCAAATGTGTGTCTGAGGACACGTTCAATCCTTTATTAGCAGATCAATGTGGCAGCATACTCTCATCAGCCAGTCTCTTAGTATATTGCATACAGTTGGGTTCATTAGTATTCGGACAGTTACACAGCATAATTTTTAAATGTTTACAGTGCCTTGCGAAAGTATTCGGCCCCCTTGAACTTTTTAACCTTTTGCCACATTTCAGGCTTCAAACATGAAGATATAAAATTTTAATTTTTTGTGAAGAATCACCAACAAGTGGGACATAATTGTGAAGTGGAACGAAATCTATTGGATTTTTCAAACTTTTTTAGCAAATAAAAAACTGAAAAGTGGGGCGTGCAAAATTATTCGGCCCCTTTACTTTCAGTGCAGCAAACTCACTCCAGAAGTTCAGCGAGGATCTCTGAATGATCCAATGTTGTCCTAAATGACTGATGGTGATAAATAGAATCCACCTGTGTGTAATCAAGTCTCTGTATAAATGCACCTGCTCTGTGATAGTCTCAGGGTTCTGTTGAAAGCGCAGAGGGCATCATGAAGACCAAGGAACACACCAGGCAGGTCCGTAATACTGTTGTGGAGAAGTTTAAAGCCGGATTTGGATACAAAAAGATTTCCCAAGCTTTAAACATCCCAAGGAGCACTGTGCAAGCGATCATTTTGAAATGGAAGGAGTATCAGACCACTGCAAATCTACCAAGACCTGGCCGTCCCTCTAAACTTTCAGCTCAGACAAGGAGAAGACTGATCAGAGATGCAGCCAAGAGGCCCATGATCACTCTGGATGAACGCAGAGAACTACAGCTGAGGTGGGAGAGTCTGTCCATAGGACAACAATCAGTCGTACACTGCACAAATCTGGCCTTTATGGAAGAGTGGCAAGAAGAAAGCCATTTCTCAAAGATATCCATAAAAAGTCTCATCTAAAGTTTGCCACAAGCCACCTGGGAGACACATCAAACATGTGGAAGAAGGTGCTCTGGTCAGATGAAACCAAAATCGAACTTTTTTGCCCACAATGCAAAACAATATGTTTGGCATAAAAGCAACACAGCTCATCACCCTCAACACACCATCCCCACTGTCAAACATGGTGGTGGCAGCATCATGGTTTGGGCCTGCTTTTCTTCAGCAGGGACAGGGAAGATAGTTAAAATTGAGGGGAAGATGGATGCAGCCAAATACAGGACCATTCTGGATGAAAACCTGTTGGAGTCTGCAAAAGACCTGAAACTGGGACGGAGATTTAAGAGCTGAAAACTGCTGTTCACAAATGCTCTCCATCCAACCTCACTGAGCTCGAGCTGTTTTGCAAGGAAGAATGGGCAAGAATTTCAGTCTCTCGATGTACAAAACTGATAGAGACATACCCCAAGCGACTTGCAGCTGTAATTGCAGCAAAAGGTGGCTCTACAAAGTATTAACGCAAGGGGGCCGAATAATTTTGCACGCACCACTTTTCATTTTTTTATTAGTTAAAAAAGCTTCAAAAATCCAATAGATTTCGTTCCACTTCACAATTGTGTCCCACTTGTTGGTGATTCTTCACTAAAAATAAAAATTTTATATCTTTATGTTTGAAGCCTGAAATGTGGCAAAAGGTTGAAAAGTTCAAGGGGGCCGAATACTTTTGCAAGGCACTGTATTTTGGCCCTGTTTTTAGATGTTTCAGGGTGTCTCCAGGTCCTTAAAAAGTCTTCAAATGCCTTAAATTCCTTAATGTAAGGTCCTAGAAGTGCACCAATCTGACAGCGTAAAGAAGATTTAGATTTTATTTTTGTTCGTCGATTTATTATTATTTTTTTTTACAATTATTTTATGGTAAACCCGTGTGACTGTGTTGCACTGTGTGACTGAGTGCAGCTCATCAGTGTTTTAGGTTCGGCTCGGTACACAGTAAGGGCCTGTTCACACCAGGATGTATTTTGCTGCATTTTTTGTATTCACACCCTGGCCTTAAATGCCTGGGTGTGAACAGCAACTAGCTGCATGAAAGTACAAATTCACTCCCTGACAGTAGATGGCACTTATTGAACAGGACTTTAAACTTTCTTCTGTCTTTCTGATCGGTCTGTTTTGTTCTTTCAGTTTAATGATTGCCTCCTTCACTTGCATTGACACCTCTTTGGACCACATATTGAGAGTTCCCATGAACTGCTATCAAATGCAAATTCAACACTTGGAATCAATTCCAGAACATTTATCTCCTTACTTTGTTATAAAAGAATGAGAAATGCCACCAGTCAATTGTCCAAGTACTTTGATCCTGTGAAAATGGAGGGACTCGGTAAAACAATGGCTGATATTCCTAAATGGTTAATGCAGTATTTTTGTTAAACTCCTTGAATTAAAGCCGAAAGTCTACACTTCAATTATATCTTGATTGCTTAATTTCAAATCAGTTGTGGTGGTGTACAGAGGTGAAAGTACAAAAATTCTGTCACTGTCAAAATACCTATTGACCTGACTGTATATAGGTAAAGGTGGAGAAGGAAGTGTTCTGAGTGAATATGCTGATTTGACATGAGTGGAAATGTGTGGGTTTAAACTAGTTTTGTTGCCAAACTAACTTGGCAGCCAAAGTTGCAGGTACAGTGACTGTATGAACATGAAACAGATGCAGAGTTAAGAGTTTTATATATCCTATAATATTTTCTCCCTATAAAAATAGACAGCTAGAAAACTATTCTCAAACATTAAACCTATTCAAATAGATCAACACACTTGTGCACAAGATTAAATGTATGCTTTCTTTTGTGTATGTTCATAATTTGTATACCGTACACACATTATGCATATACACAAAGACTAGATTTGGTGAATATAGTGAATAAAATCTAACTAAATATATCTAATATCACTAAAAATATTGTCAGCAGTCATTAAAATCATATTCAGCTATGTTACTGCAAAACAAAATACCCCAAAATGACAAATATTGTATGAGCCATGTTCTAGAAGGTGTCTGTAGCGGGAAAGGGCGATGCACAGAGACACGGAGGTGGGAGTAGAGTAAAAGCTCAGGCTTTATTCTTGTTTTTGGTAGAGTGTAGGTCCGGGGAGCGTGTGTGTAGGTCTGCGGGGCCGGGCTGAGGCCGTGACGCTCGCGGGGGCGTATCGGGGGGAATCCCGGAAGAAGCCTCGGGGTTCTTGAGCCGTCCCTCAGCGCTGCGCGTCGTCTCGGCCGGCGCTGTCCTATATGTTTGTTTGTTTGTTTGTTTGTTTGTTTGTTTGTTTGTTTGTTTGTTTGTTTGTTTATTTATTTATTTATTTATTTATTTATTTATTTATTTATTTATTTATTTATTTATTTATTTATTTATATATATCTCTATCTCTCTCTCTCTCTCTCTCTCTCTCTCTCTCTCTCTGTCTCTCTCTCTCTCGGGGCAGCTGTATATCGGGGTGGCTGTGGCGCAGGTGGTAGAGTGGGTTGTCCACTAATCGTAGGGTTGGTGGTTCGATTCCCGGCCCGGGTGACATGCCGAAGTGTCCTTGGGCAAGTCCTTGCATGGCAGCTCTGCTACCATTGGTGTGTGAATGGGTGAATGAGACACAGTGTAAAGTGCTTTGGAGTGCACATTTACCATATATATATATGATATAAATATATATACATATAGAGAGAGCTTAGTCAGCTTTTAAAGGGAGTACGGGTGAATACCTGTAATAATGCTGCTTAAATACTGCAGCATTATTATGTATCTAATAAAGTATGTAATAAATACTGCTTTATTTATTATTTATTAAATAAATACATTTGATTTATATATATATATATATTAGCGCTGCAACAACTAATCAATAATAATCGATTATGAAAATTGTCAATAAATCTCATTATGGATTAGTTATTAGTTGGTCTGCGCATGGCACAGGGGAGATTTACTCACTACATTACTTCTGTTCTGAAAACACACTCATTGGAGTGTATATACTAAAGTTGTGCCCCAAATGAAGTACTGTACACTTACACTATGTAATGCGTACTTTACCATCTAGTGTGTTGATTTTAGAAATATCATTTAAAATTTATCACTAGCATTTTTTTAATTAATCGGACGTATAAGCCGCTTCCTAGTCAACGGTGCGTAACATCATACGCACGCTAGCATTAGCAGACCCCCAGAGTCACCGACAATGACGTTTTTCAGTTTACTGTTTATGTCAACATTCCCTTTTATTCCCAACATGAGGGAGAAAGTCCTCTAAGGCAGGGGAGAATTTTTATAATTAACACCACATAGATCAAACAGTGCTGCACAAGGACACTTACGTTTATATCCAAAATGCTCCACTGTGTGTAAGGGGCAGGGCAAACTGGTGCAAGTTGCTTAAAAGGTTCATTTAAGTTTATTGTCATTATATGCTGTATTTGTGTGCTTGCAGTGTAAACTCTGTCGTTTATTATAACTGAAGTGATGTGTTAGTAACGAGGCCGCGTTACTGATCACGCACACTGTAAACGCGCTGATACACAGCGGGAGCACGAGTAAGATCTGTAATATCTAATTAAAACATTATGATCAAAAGTAAACAGAAGTAAAATATGTCTAAAGGCAACGAGTAACAGAAACCACAAGGTGCAGTGAAAGGGAGTTTTTGTCATTAATTTAGGAATGTAGTTTAATTCATTGCTTCTTGTCTATCCATAAAAAATAATGCATAAATACTATAAAAGTATATACATTTTATATATATATATATATATACATATATATATGTATATATATGTTGGGTTCTTTTCTGTTTTGGACAAACAGTTGTGTAACGCTTTAGTCTGGAGTTTATATTTGTATAATGGGGGGGAAATAATCTCTCTAAAGGTCTGAAACTTGGCAAGTTTCTTGCTTTACTCCATCAGCAATTAAAAAATAGACACTTTGTTCAGTATTTAAAATATATAATACAGAATTATTATTAACCAGTAATAATACAGTTGAGGCTTATTTGTGTTGCTTTTCAGGAAGGAAATGTATGGATGAAAAATAAGGGGGGAAGGTCATCAGAATTTTTTTTAAATTAAGATGGGACCTTGCTAAGAGAGTTAAAACTGTTGTAGTCCAGTCTGAATTAATGAATGTACCCTTATTAGTTCCCCAACCACTCACCAACAACAAGGGAGCTTCTCCTTAGAGATTAAGACCAAGGCACAACTTCAGCTTGTCCTCAGCTAGCTGAGAACCGGGGTTTTTGTTTATTTTGACCACAGAAATACAATACCATAGAAACTAGTGGAACGATTCAAGATTGGGCTTGTAGCATGGCCATGCCAGTTGAAGCAAAACCACCTAGTCATCCTGATAAAATATACTAATTAATAATAAGTGAGTATAGAAGAGGTAGATTAATAGGATCCTCATTAGCAGTCAGCATGCACAAGTCAAGGATGGAATGTAAGCAGACGGCATAAGGTCTAACTGGGCATTGACTAATATTAAAATAATAACAGCTAAAATAATAAACCATCTGAGGGGGAAATGCCCAACTTATTTTATATTTGATTTAATTTTGAACTGCGTAAATAAAATATTTTGGTACTTTTGGATGCCAGTCTCAGCGTGACTGCAGAATGCTGTGAATGTTGGGTTCCTCCAAAAACTGCTAAAAAGGTCAATCACAGTGAACATGCCCTACATTCTTTTATTCAACCAGCTGTGTCATCGTCTTCCTTTATTTTGAATGCATGCTACAATTACAGTAGCTGTTTGTTGTGAAGCAGTGTGGTTGGTGATGAATGCCACAGATAGGCTGTCAGAGCTAGCCATGCGAGAGTTGATCATGAGTAGTACGTGACTCTTCCCACAGCTTCCCCTTCACAGGAAACATAGTCTGAAGCAACGGGAAATAAGTAAGAGGTTTTGTTTTGTTTTGTTTTTTCTTCACAGAAAAAAAAAACTTCACAACCCGTGCCACATTCCGGCAACCTCCGTCCTCCGTCTGGCCACAGTGAAATCGTCTAGCTCAGATTTGAACTCGGAATAAAGATCCAGAGCTTGTTGTCCAAGAGTAGCCTTAAGTTTTGTAGGAGTGGCGTGGAAACGAGCTGGATCTGCTTGCTATCTGACCCCAGAGGGAGGGGTTTTTGAGCCAGAGCTGAATGCTGTGTGTGTGTGTGTGTGTGTGTGTGTGTGTGTGTGTACGAAGCAGCACACTCACGCTCAACACGTAGCACTGTCATTAAACCTTCACAGTCCTGGCAGTCAGCCAGGCCTGCTCTCTCTCTCTCTCTCTCTCTCTCTCTCTCTCTCTCTCTCTCTCTCTCTCTCTCTGTCTCTCTCTCCCTCTCTCCCTCTCCCTCTCTCTCTTTCTTTTTCTTTCTGTTTTTCATCTCCCCATGCACGCGCACACACACGCGCGCGCACATACACAAGCCCTTCCAGATCGCTCCATAGGTGTTTGCACTGGGATATGACGGCAAACCTACGTGTGTGCCCTTCTTGTGGGAAGGAGACCATGATAAATATGCGTTTGCAGAAATGTAAACATGCACGGCAGTGAATAGCAACAGCAGCACTTGATTCGTGTGTTCTGTAGAGACAGAGATTATAGGGAAATGGGGTTATGTTTTGGAACAGGCTCAGTTTTTATTTTATGTTTGTGACTTTTAATGAGAAATTTTATGAGACAACAAAAAAATTTGCTGAGAATTTTTTATGGTTATGAGTTGTTATTGTTGTCAGGGCTGATTACTTTTTTGAAAGTGCAGTCACCTACATATTACACAGGCTGTGATAGAAAACATAATACATTCATTGGGGGGGTTGGAGCAGTCTTGTGGGGGCAATTCCAACGACAAAAAGATACTTTGATCAACCTCAGTGAGTGGACACAATAACTGTAGTCAGTAAACAAAATATGAGATTATCTTACCTATAATATTGTTTTAGATAAACATTTGAACATATTTATTGTACTGGTGTGTAAGTGTGTCATGTAGATTTCCCCTGCATTGTTTTTCTTCATACAGGAGTATGTATTAACGTTCAAAATCTGAAATCTTTGTATCAAAAAGGTGTTGTTGTTTTTTTTTGTTGTTTTTTAAACTAGTCTAATTACTTGTAGGACAGGAATCCCCTAATTATTCAAAAAGTTAATTTCCAAAATTATTTCCTACAGTCCCCCCTGTGCCTACCCCTCGATTGTAAATGGTCACTAAAATGGACATAATTGAATAATTGTATTCATTATAAGCATGAGTGTTTCATTTTAGACCCGTTTAATGAGAGAATACGTGCGTGTACTGTGGTAGCACACGGCATATTGCGTGCTAAATTATGTGCAAGAGCAGAAGGCCATGTGGTGCTGAGGTGATACAGAGGGGGTTTTACTTCCCGTTTCATTGTGAGAATGAGGCGTGTTGCTATTGTGCTGTGCGGCCTCACGCAATCCAGGACTTGGTGAGCTCTGGCTGCCAAACCTTTACAACTTTTTACAGAGACTATTATTGATGGATGGGAAGAGTCTCCAGATAAGCAAAGGAAGCCAGCTAACATGGAATACAAGAGTACCTAGATCCACCGTTATGATTAAGACTATATTTTAGGCTGAACAATAGGCTTTGGGTATAGTAACACCTCATAATAGATTGCTCATCAGGATACAGTGATCATGTATATTAGGGTTATTTGGAGGAAAGTTGATGAGTAAGGAATAAAACATTCTGTTATAGGAAAATAATCATCAATGTGTGATTAAAAATGTTACCATTTCCGGGACCAGTACCACCCGATGTGATTTTTATTTTTATATTTAGTCACTGTTACAACTTAAACATTTATAGCAACATTTGTTGTGGGATGTTGGTGAGTTGAGTTAGTTCCTGTTGTTATTAATGCAATAGCATTATAGTTTAGTTTTTCTCCTGAAGCTAATAAAGCAAACAATGCTATTATTCAGTAAGGGTTTTTAAAAGGCAGTATTTGATAAGGTATTACCAGCAAGAATTTTACCATTTTTATCCCAACTGAAACATTTGAAACACATATGTATATTTTTTAACTTTGTAACTTGATATTGTTATTATTAAAATGTCTTCTATGTATTTATTTCTTTATTTGTATGTTTTAGTAATTTGTGCTTATTATGAATGAAAAAAAAAATGTATAAATCAATCAATAAATAACCAACCAATCAACCTGGCTCCTGTCATGAACATAGCCTTTGATGCTGGCATAACATTAGAAATGAAACATTTAACCAAACCAGATAAAACGAACAAACAAAGGAAAATAGTCATGTTACTCAGAAACAGTCAATTTTACACTCTGTTGAACCCTACTGTTGGAAAACTTACTGACGCGTACAAAACACTAAAACCTGAGACTTCTTTCATAAATGTTAAACATCTTCTTTGAGAAACCTACACCGTGTCAACTGTTGCCTATTTTTCTTCATTAAATATGGACTGTTTTTTCAAATATATATTATGAGTACTTATAGATCGCCTCACGTTGCCATTTTTTGTGTTTGTTTGTTTCAGGCAATGGTAGCATGCTATCCAGGCAATGGGGCAGGTTATGTGAAACATGTGGATAACCCTAATGCAGATGGCCGCTGTGTCACCTGCATCTACTACCTGAACAAAAACTGGAATGCCAAGGTAGGCTGGAAGTTTAAAGCTTACATATTACGAATAGCACTCAGGGTGCAGAAGTAATGCAGTTAATCCATCATTATTTTTCCCCACAGGAGCATGGAGGAGTTCTGCGCATTTTCCCTGAAGGAAAATCATATGTCGCTGACATCGAACCTCTGTTTGATCGACTTCTGCTCTTCTGGTCAGACCGTAGGAACCCTCATGAAGTACAGCCATCATTTGCTACCAGGTCTGTTGCTGTGTGTGTGTGTGCATAAATAAATGAAAAATAATTAATTAATAATTAATTATATGTTTATAATTTATTATTATTAAAAATTAATATGCCGCCTTTGCTACAAGGAGAGTTAAATTGTATGCACTGAATTTCTGCTGTAGGTATGCAATCACTGTGTGGTACTTTGATTCAGAGGAAAGAGCTGAAGCAAAAAAAAGATTCAGGGACTCAACAGGTTTGTTTGACTAATTTTCAGTGTTATGGGTGTTCTTCATTCCTATTGAGGCACTTAAGTAACTCTTCCTTCTTTACATTTAGCCTCTTCAGAAAGCAGCACCACATCTTAGCAGAAGAGCTTGAGACAAAACATTCTCTGCTGAGAAGATTTGTGTGTGTGTGTGTGTGTGTGTGTTGTTTTATCCCTTTTGCACTTAAGGTACCAGCACTTCCTCCTCAACCATGCCTTTTGCATTACGATTTTTTGGAATCTCAGACTCCATGTAACTCTTTCCTGCAAAATGATGCTTCTTTAAAAAAAAAAAACTTAACCATCAGTGAATCTGTTATATTCTGTTTATGTAACAAAAATAGTTTCCAGTAGGTATGGGTGATGGATGAAGTGAAATATATTTTCTTTCTTTTCTTTTTTTTTAAATAAATGTTTCTGTTTTTGAAATATTTCCGGTTTCTAGTGCTTCTCTGTTTTTGCTATGTGAGAAGAGCTGTTTTGATATTTTTGCTCTTTAAATTTGTGACTTTAACCATAAAGCAAATGGTTTCAACCATATTGCAACTGTCATCAGTTGATTTGCATGGCCTGTGTGGCCCTAACCACTTACAGAGTTGAAATTATTTTCACAGCAAATATTAATAGTTTTCCAGTGAAATATTTCTAATATTATATCATTCTGATGTGCTTAGCTTTAACAAGTGACGTGTGTGTGTGTGTGTGTGTGTGTGTGTGTGTGTGTGTGTGTGTGCTTTCTCCTTATCAGAATGTAAGTGTTATATTGGGTTGCTGCATTACAGTATAACATGACAGTTCAAACTATGTAGGCAAAAGAATAGTATTTCTTTTTGGTTGTTTAAATGTAATAAACTGCCTGAATATTCAGAAGGGAAACACTTCAGAGGCTCCCATAATGTTTTACATTAATTATACTTCAACAGCATTAAACAATATTAATTGTAATGACAAAGCTCATTTTACAAAACAAAAGTAACTGGTGTCCCTGTTAATAGCAAATCACATTGATATATAGGACAGCACTAGTAGTCATTAACTGGAAATTTTCACAAGTCTGTCATTGTTTGTAAGCAGCTGTGCTGTCTTGAACTAAACAGGCACCTGAATATGTCTTGAACGAATGCGTAATGTAAAATGGATTGAAAATTATATTTGACTTTATCACTTTGCTAAGACTGGCTACATGTAGATTTTCTTTCTCTGTGGTCGCTGTAAATAAAAAGAAGAAGTGAATTAATTATTTGTGTTCTTGATTTATTCATTGTCTTCTGAAATGTTATTTAAGTGACTATGAATTTACTTGAAGTGTTTGTTGTAAAAAAAAAAGTGTTAATTGTTTAAGATTGGCTGTTTATTGGAACAGTTGATTCTGTTTAGGTCTGATTCTGATTTCCTTTTAGAAACAAACACATTAGTGGCCTTTTGCATAAATTGTTAGATTACACCCCACAAGTATCTACCGTTCACGCCTTTGTGATCTCCGTCATGCCTTTCAGCCTGCTTTACCATTAACGTCTAGTAACATTTGAATTACGTTTAGTTCTATTTTGCTATGAGCTAGAAAGTGTGGTTTGCTGCAGAGTCAGGCCCGGAGAGTCCGAAGTGAACACACACACACTGACAGATATGAGCGTGTTCAAAAGAGACTTCCCGTTTATTCATTTAAAACAGAAGTATTTATACACATTGTACACATTGATAACGCACTGTGTGGACGGTTTCTACTGGTCCAAGTGTCAGACAGATTTAGTCAAAACACACAGCACATAGTCATGATACAAAATATGTCCCATGTCATGTTGATACAGAAGTACATAATAATGTAATCAAGGATTGCAGCTGATTCGCTTATTCAAGAGGTAACTAAATGATTACACATTCATCATATATATATATATATATATATATATATATATATATATATATATATATATATATATATATATATATATTTGAGAGCAGTTCATAATATAAGAGTGTACATAATATAAAATATAAGATGATAAAAGAGAATTTCCTTTCACAGTAGATCTTAGACATCTATAACCTATCAATATTTAATAATAAGTGTTTCTCCATAAAGGAACACAATGAAATTACACATCTGAAATATATTTACTTATAATTCTCCACATATTAATGAGATTAACGTTAGATCAAAACCAACCATGTGAGTGTCGTCTGAACACGTCCGGCCTTCAGTGAAAGGCATGGATCTCAAGGAATATCTTACCTTTTGTACAATGGAGTTACAAATATCACAATATCCCACATTTGCTTAAATTTAACATTTACAAAAGTGATGCACAAATCTTGAATGTTTAATATTTCAATTTATTTTCTTTATTTTTTAAAAGAGGTTTTGTTTATTTTCCGTTTTAAATGAAACAACACTATATCTAGATGGATGGATGGATGGATGGATAGAGATAGCATTAGCTTTATAAAAATATACAAATCTACAAGATATAGGGCTTATATTATGGGGGTTAATATAGGGGCCTCCCTTTGCTCTGAAAACAGCCTGAATTCTTTGTGACCTGGATTTCTCAAGGTGTTGGAAACCTTCCTTTGAGATTCCTTTGCATGTTGACACGATTGCCTCGTTCAATTCCTGCACGTTTTTCAGGCATTCTTTCATGTTGCAAATCTCCTGTTCTACCACATCCCAAAGGTGAAGAACACTGAACTCATTGTGAAGTTCATGAAATCACTTTGAGATGACATTTGCTTTGTGACATGGTGCATTATCATAATGGAGGTAGCAATCAGAAGCTGGGTAAATTGTGGCCATGAAGGGATGCACAATACTCATACTGGGCGGCTGTGGCGTAGTTGGTAGAGTGGGTTGTCCACTAATCGTAGGGTTGGCGGTTCGATTCCCAGCCCGTGTCCACATGCCGAAGTGTCCTTGGGCAAGACACTGAACCCCAAGTTGCTCCCGATGGCAAGCTAGCGCCTTGCATGGCAGCTCTGCTACCATTGGTGTGTGAGTGTGTGTGTGAATGGGTGAATGAGACACAGTGTAAAGCGCTTTGGATAAAAGCGCTATATAAGTGCACATTTACCATTTACTCAAATTGGCTGTGGTATTCAAAAGATGATTGAATGGTATTAACAGGCCCAAATTGTGCCAAGAAAACATTCCCCACACTATTACACCACTTCCACCAGCCTGGACTGTTGACACAAGGCAGGTTGGCTTCATGGATTGATGCTGTTTGTGCTAAATTCTGATACTACCATCTGTGTGCTTCAGCAGAAATCAGGATTCATCAGGTTACATTTTTCCAGTACTCAACTGTCAATTTTTGTTGAGTCTGTGGTCACTGCAGCCTCAGTTTTCTGTTCTTGGCTGATAGTAGTGGAACCTGATGTGGTCTTCAGCTGTTGTAGCTCATCCACCTCAAGGTTGTGCATTCTGAGATGTTTTCCTGCTCACCACAATACAGAATTGTTATCTGACTTACTGTAGCCTTTCTGTCAGCTGGAACCAGTCTGACCATTCTTCAGTGACCTCTCTCATCAACAAGGCGTTTCCGTCCACAGAACTGCCACTCACTGTATGTTTTTCTTTATTGCACTAAATAATCTCTAGAGATTGTTGCATGGGCATAACCATGCCATTGTCCCCCCAGTGTTGAGGAAATACCAATCTGTCCCCCCAATATACCGTACAAAATATTTTCTATATGTCCCCCTTTAATGAACCCTGCCAACGGATCTGCCTTTTCTTCATCTATTCTATTTATTTATGTATATTCCTATTTAATATATTATTTATATTTCCGTTTGTTATGGAAAATAGGTATGTTTCCCCCCTCCAGATCTATATTTATGCAAGAGAGGCCTTTAGTTCCTTTGATGGTGTCGTTGTCCCTTTTGTGACTTCCTGGATGAGTAGTTGCTGTGCTCTTGGAGGAATTTTGGAAAGTCGGCCACTTCTTGTAAGGTTCTCTACTGTGCCAAGTTTTTCCATTTGGAGATAATGGCTCTCACTGTGGTTCTTTGGAGTCCCAGAGCCTTTGATATATGTTGGTACCTCTTCCCAGACTGATGTATTTCAATCATCTTCTTCCTCATCATTTATGGAATTTCAACTTTGGCATTGTGTGATACTGGGTAAGATCTTTTAACCAACTTCATGCTGTTGAAAAAGTTCTATCTAAGTGTTGATTTGATTGAACAGGGCTGGTAGTAATCAGGCCTGGTCTAGTCCTGCTGAACAGGATTTTCGTAGATTTTGGGAATAAGTAAGGACAAATACATTTTCACACAGGCCTAGATGGTATTAGACAACCTTTTTGCTTCAATAAATAATATTATTATTATTTAAAAACTGTATTTTGTGTTTACTCAGGTTGCCTTTGTTTTATCTTAGATTTTCTTTTAATTTCTTAATTAACACAAGTTAGTATGAGATATACACAAAAACTGAAGAAATCTGGATGAGGAAAATACCTTTTCACAGGACTGTATCTATCATAAATAACATAATAAATAAGTAACAAAAACCTAGGGTTGGGGGTTTGAATTCCATCTCCATCCTGTGTGCATGGAGCTTGCATGTTCTCCCAGTGCTTCATGGATTTCCTCCAGGTACTCCAGTTTCCACACACAATCCAAAGACATGAGTTGTTGGTTGATTGGCATTTCCAAATTGTCCATGGTGAGTGTATAAGTGCGTGATTGTGCCTTGCAATGGGTTTGCACCCCGTCCAGGGTGTCTCCAGGCTTGTGCACCGAATTTCCTTGGATAAGCTTCAGACCCCTCCTTGACCTTACGTGGGATAAGTGGTACAGAAAATTAATAGATGGATAATAAAATAAAATACAGTCCCCTCCAAAACAACAGCAAGGTCAATAATTTTTTTCTGCTATACACCAAAGACATTTGGGTTTGAGATCAAAAGATGGATATGAGACAAGTTTAGGATTTCAGCTTTTATTTCCTGGTATTTACATCTAGATGTGTTAAACAACATAAAACATGGAACCTTTTGTATCAGACCACCCAATTTTTAGTCAAGCAAAAATATAGGAACATATAAATCTTCAAGTAAATTAAAGTAAATAACACTTAATATTTGTTGCAAATAACTGCATCAAGCCTGCGACTCACTGACTCACCAAATTGTTGGGTTTTTCTTCTGTGTTGCTTTTCCAGGCTTTTACTGCAGCCTCTTTTGGGGGGTTTCTCCCTTCAGTCTCCTTTTCAGGAGATGAAATTCATCCTCAGTTGGGTTAAAGTCTGGTGATTGAATTGGTCAGATTAAAACCTTCCATTTCTCCCTCTGATAATGTTTGTTTAGTTGGACATTTAATGACCCATCTCTGTATTTCTTTTCCAAATTCCAAAATGGCTTTCAAATTCTTACTGCTGATTAGTGGTTTGAGTCTTGTGGTATGGCCTCTAAATTTCTGCTCTCAAAGTCTTCTTCAAGCGATGGATTGTGATACCTTCACCACTGCTCTGTGGAGGTTGTTGGTGATGTCACTGCCTGTTGTTTTCGGGTTTTTCTTCACAGCTATCACAATTTTTCTTTCATCAGTGTTTTCTTACTTTTTCAGGACATTCCAAATTGTTGCACTGTCTATGCCCAATGTATGATTATCCCACTTTTCTCAGTTTACTAATGGCTTGCTTTTCTCCCATAGATAGCTCTCTGATCTTTGTAATGGTTTATCCTTATTAACAGCAAATGCAGTCTTCACAGGTGAAACTGAAGGCTAAAACCAAAAGTAGTAATGTTCAGAGCTATTCATTTTTTAAACAACTGATCAAACAGGACACACCTGTTTAACAAGTAATAACTGTCAGTCACTTGTTACAATATTTTTGCTCATTAAAAATTGGCTGGTCCGATACAAGATGTGATATGTTTTATTTTGTTTAACACATCTACATATAAATCTCTGGAAAAAAAATCGGAAATTCTAAACTTTCTTCTCATATTCATCTTTTCAGCATCAAATATGTGTTCAGTCTACAGCAAAAATAAAAAATTAATTGGCCTCATTCTAATAGTTTTGCAGGGCACCGTAAATAAATTATATTTAAACATGATCAAATGATCCTTCTTGTAAAAGAGGTGGTAGGTGCACTGGAAAATATTGAGCATGACTCTGAGCTGCTCTGCATTGTCTGAATCATCATTTCTGGTTTGTGGTTTCAGAGAAAAAGTTACTGTGGGAGGGACATATGTATAAAAGACCTCCAGCAGCTATTCAGCTCACAAGAAGTCACTTAACTTGTGCATCTTCAACCAGAATGCTCCGAAACGTCCTTGTTGCTTCTTTCGTCATAGGCGCAGGTAAATCACACAATTCTAATGTGGTTATTTTACAAAAAAATTTTATGAAAAGGTAAAACACTGGTGATTATGTCTATTCTTAAATGCTCAGAACTAGGAGGTTATATAAATTCTATGATTATTCAGTTAAAAAGACAATGTCTTGATCTCTCTGCTTCTCAGCCTATGCATTGCACCTGGAATACCTGAAAGTTGACTCTAAGAAACTCCTTGATGAGACTTGGGTTTGTTTGATAAATTGTCTTGCCTGTTATTTTTTATATCAGTACAATGTATGCTCAGTCTCACCAGAGTCTACTACAAAGGCTACCAAAACCCCCATACTGAAAAAGTCTTGACTGTAAAATGGAGTTTTACTCAGGCTTAATTTGTTTGTAATATTTACTCTTTGCTCAGTAGATTTTGGCCACTTGTAATGTTTCTATTGATCAGGATGTAGATTTGCCGATGAACGAGGAACAGATCCCTGGTGTGTGTTCGATTTGTAAGCAGC
Source organism: Ameiurus melas (assembly GCA_012411365.1). Classification (NCBI taxonomy): domain Eukaryota; kingdom Metazoa; phylum Chordata; class Actinopteri; order Siluriformes; family Ictaluridae; genus Ameiurus; species Ameiurus melas. The sequence continues at coordinate 17,937,585 of CM022761.1, read as the reverse complement.
TCATGAAGCAAGTGAAAAAACATCTTGGTAATCATGAAAATGCGGTGAGTGATAAGCATCCATAATATATAGGTAGAATAAAGAAATTGGTGCCTTCAATATTTCACACATAGTTTAAATTTTATCACAGGAAAAGATTAAAGAAAAACTGAGGAGAGGCTGTGACAAACTCCCATTGAAGAGTGATTTGTGTAAGAAAATGGTTAATAAGAACATTGATCTATTGGTGGAGGAACTTTCTACTGATGATGATCCGAAAACAATCTGTGCTAAAGCTGGCTTTTGCAAGTGAGTTATGAACACTTGTTCTGACTAAAATAATTCCAATTATCCATGCAGCACAATTTAAGAACAATTTAATATGAGTAATTACAATATTTTATCTTTCAATAAACAATTACAGGTCAGTGGGAATGTTGGAATTGATCCAAGCTTTTCCACAAAACTACCAGAAGTTCTGAAGGAGCACAAAACTCCAGCATGGCAAGAAATGAATGAAACTGGAATTAGATGTTTAAAATATAAATGTTTGCAAATCATTTTCTGTTAATAAAAATTTCTGCATTAATTCTCTCTCTTTCTCCTTTGTTGTGTACAAGATAGTTAATGCTGGTTGAATCTGTAAAGAGTCTGTAAAAAGTGCTATGTCAGATTTATTAAAAGAACTTCTCCAACAAATTTTTTTTACAAATGATAATTTGACCAGAAGGTCATGAGTTCAAATCCCAGCGCTGCCACTGCTGGACCCTTGAGCAATGCCCTTAACCCTCAACTACTCAGTTATATTTTAAAAATGTTGCTGGGTTTAAGGATGCCTGTCAAGTGCTGTGAATGCAAATATATTCCATTGATATTTAAAACAACTTTTTAGTACACCTGGGTGACTAGGAATAGGAAAGTGTTCAACCATAACTTCCTGTTTCACAGGGGTATACATATGAGGTAACACATAGGCCAAATTCCTTTAGTCATTCATAACGATGGGTAAGACAAATTAATATAGCTTGTGATGTACTGCAAAAGGTTGTTGAGCTTCACAAAATGGGAAGTGAATATAAGAAAATAGCACAAGCATTGAAAATGCCCATTTCTACCATCAGGGCAAGAATTAAGAAGTTGTAGTGAACTGGAAATGTTATTAATCAACTTGGAATTGGACGCATATCTATATTGTCTCCATGCACTGTAAAGTGGATGGACTGAGTGGCCAAAAAATCTCCAAGTATCACAGCTGGAGAACTGCAGAAATTAGTTGCATCTTGGGGTCAGAAAGTCTCCAAAACTACAAACCCCGAATTACCTACATCACCACAAGTTGTTTGGAAGGGTTTCAAGAAAACTTCAGTTTGCCAGACACTACTGGAATTTCAAATGGGATTGGGTTCTATGATCAGATGAAACCAAAATAGAGCTTTTTGGTAATAAACACCAGAGGTGGTTTTGTCACACACAGAGAGGTAGTTATATGGAAAAGTACCTCATGTCCACGTTTAAATATGGTGGTGGTTCTTTAATGTTTTGGGTCCGTATTTCTGCCAGAAGACCTGAACATTTTGTTATGATACATTGAATCATGGACTCAGATATTAAATGAAAACCTGACTGCTTTTGCCAGAAAGCTTAAAATAGGCCGTGGTTATTTAACTGCAGGACAATGATCCAAAACATACATCAGAATCAGCACAAAAATGGTTTACTGATCACAAAATCAAGGTCCTGCCATGGCAATCCCTGTGGGGTGAACTGAATAGGAGAGTCCACCAGCGTGGTCCTTGAAATTTGAAGTATCTGGAGAGATTCTATATGGAGTAATGGTCTCGGATCCCTTGCCATGTATTCTCCAACCTGATCAGGCATTATAGGAGTAGAAGACTCATAGCTGTTATCTTGGCAAAGAGAGGTAATACAAAGTATTGACTAAAAGGGTGCCAATAATTGTTGTACATTTGTATTTAATAAATATATTTTTTCTGATAAACCTGTGTTGTGTTTGCAATTGTTTGATATCCATGAGAGTAGAGTATTTGTGATTTTTTTTTAAAAAAAGATCAAAAGATTAAACAATAAAGAAAAATTTTCACAACCATCTTTGCTCATATTTACTAAGGGTGCCAATATTATTGGATGGCCCTTATATACACACACACACACACAAACATACACACACACAGACACACACACAGTGCATCTGGAAATTATTCACAGCGCTTCACTTTTCCCACATTTCGTTACAGCCTTATTCCAAAATGGATTAAATTCATTATTTTCCTCAAAATTCTACAAACAATACCCCATAATGACAACATGAAAGAAGTTTCTTTGAAATCTTTGCAAATTTATTTAGCAAAAAAAAAGCACATTAAATAATTATTCACAGCCTTTGCTCAATACTTTGTTGAAGCACCTTTGGCACCAATTACAGCCTTGTTTCTTTTTGTGTACCATGCTACAAGCTTGGCACACCTATTTTTGGGCATTTTCTCCCATTCTTCTTTGCAGGACCTCTCAAGCTCCATCAGGTTGGAAGGGGAGCGTTGATGCACAGCCATTTTCAGATCTCTCCAGAGATGTTCAATCGGGTTCAAGTCTGGGCTCTGGCTGGGCCACTCAAGGACATTCACAGAGTTGTCCTGTAGCCACTCCTTTGTTAACTTGGCTGTGAGCTTGGGGTCGTTGTTCTGATGAAAGATGAACCTTTGCCCCAGTCTGTGGTCCAGAGTGCTCTAGAGCAGGTTTTCATCAAGGATGTCTCTGTACATTGCTGCATTCATCTTTCCCTCGTCTCCCAGTTCCTACCGTTGAAAAACATCCCCACAGCATGATGCTCCCACCACCATGCTTCACTCTAGAGATGGTATTGGCCAGGTGATGAGTGGAGCGTAGTTTCCTCCAGACATGACACTTGCCATTTGGGCCAAAGAGTTCAATCTTTGTCTTGGTCTGAGAGTCCTTCAGGTGTCTTTTGCCAAAGTCCAGGCAGGCTGTCATGTACCTTTTACTGAGGAGTGGCTTCCATCTGGCCACTCTACTATACAGGCCTGATTGGTGAGTGCTGCAAAGAAGGTTGTTCTTCTGGAAGGTTCTCCTTACTCCACAGAGACACGCTGGAGCTCTGTTTGAGTGACCATCGGGTTTTCGGTCACCTCCCCGACTAAGGCCCTTCTCCCACGATCGCTCAGTTTGGCCATACAGCCAGCTCTAGGAAGAGTCCTGTTTTTCTGAAGAGTCAATTTTGAGTGTCTTGGCAAAGGTACATGTGCACATATGTACATGGGCTTTTTGTTTGTTTTTAATACATTTGCAAAGATTTCAAACAAACTTCTTTGGTCTCATTATGGGGTGTTGTTTGTAGAATATTGAGGAAAATAATGAATTTAATACATTTTGGAATAAGGCTGTAACATAACAAAATGTGGGACAAGTGAAAGTGAAGTGCTGTGAATACTTATACATACATACATACATATATATATATATATATATATATAGAGAGAGAGAGAGAGAGAGAGAGAGAGAGAGAGAGAGAGAGAGAGAGTAGCGATTTTAGCCAGTGGTGGGCGGAGCACACAGGAGACACACAGGAGGCTGGTTCCGTGTTATAGGGGATTTTGTTCAAGTCACACGGCGCGCGTGAGGGTGCGTGTGCGTGTTGAAGGGCGATCGGGCGGTGAGGGTCTCAACCGTCGGCGATTACAGCCAAGGGCGCGGGGCGGAGCCGTCACTCGCGTCGGAGTCGCCTGAAATCAGAAAAAAACACACAGCAGCGGTTAGCAGACGTGCAAATATCAGCAAAACTACCCGAAACACACCAGAGACTCGCGCACACGTTTGGAGATACTTCTCTTCCTCTGCGAGTGGAGTATCGCCCTTTTATACTCTCCCCTCGCTTGCTGGACGGTGGCATTCTTCTGCACGGAGCATAATTCACGAGCCGTGGGTGTGTCGGCGGCCCCGCCCCGCCAACACTTCTGTGCCACTGCGGGAGGAGCGATATTTGTTTCCTGTTCGCCGGCTACCGGCCTGTCGCCACTGTATGTGTGTGTGTGTGTGTGTATATATATATATATATATATATATATATATATATATATATATATATATATATGTATGTATATATATATGTAAATATGTATATATAAATAAAAGCGTATGCTAAGTGAATAAATGTAAATATATATGAAACAATGGTTATTTTAATCTAGAACTAATCTGGAATTAAAATTTTTATTTTAATATGCTTTTTTTGTACACAGACAAAATCCTAGAGTGTGTCATAGATTCACAGAAAAGTCAAGGTCATAGTTCTTATCAGTTTAGTGAGGAGTATGAAAAAGCAATTAGAGTTCAAGCTCTAATTAGTTCAAGAAATGAGAACCATGGCAAATGTGTGTCTGAGGACATGTTCAATCCTTTATTAGCAAATCAATGTGGCAGCATACTCTCATCAGCCAGTCTCTTAGTATATTGTATACAGTTGGGTTCATTAGTATTCGGACAGTTACACAGCATAATTTTTAAACGTTTATTTTGGCCCTGTTTATAGATGTTTCGGGGTGTCTCCAGGTCCTTAAAAAGTCTTCAAATGCCTTAAATTCCTTAATGTAAGGTCCTAGAAGTGCACCAATCTGACAGCGTAAAGAAGATTTAGATTTTATTTTTGTTTGTCGATTTATTTATTTATTTTTTTACAATTATTTTATGGTAAACCCGTGTGACTGTGTTGCACTGTGTGACTGAGTGCAGCTCATCAGTGTTTTAGGTTCGGCTCGGTACACAGTAAGGGCCTGTTCACACCAGGATGTATTTTGCTGCATTTTTTGTATTCACACCCTGGCCTTAAATGCCTGGGTGTGAACAGCAACTAGCTGCATGAAAGTACAAATTCACTCCCTGACAGTAGATGGCACTTATTGAACAGGACTTTAAACTTTCTTCTGTTCATATTCATATTCTTCATATTCAGCTATGTTACTGCAAAACAAAATAACCCAAAATGACAAATATTGTATGAGCCATGTTCTAGAGGGTGTCCCAGAAGTCTCCATACAAAGGCGTACTTTAAAAAAATATATTTTTTTTAAGCAAAATGTAATTGTATTTACAAAACATCCTCCTACGTGATTAGCATTACTTTGTAAACACACACAGAGTCGTCTCTCACACTCATGGTGGACTCATGTTAAGACGTCTGGTGTTATGCATGTAATTGCACGTCCATCGCAACCCTACGACAGCTTCCCGATCCAGCCATGAAAAATAAATAAATACATTTGATTTTATATATATATATATATATATTAGCGCTGCAGCAACTAATCGATAATAATCGATTATGAAAATTGTCAATAAATCTCATTATGGATTAGTTATTAGTTGGTCTGCGCACGGCACAGGGGAGATTTACTCACTACATTACTTCTGTTCTGAAAACACACTCATTGGAGTGTATATACTAAAGTTGTGCCCCAAATGAAGTACTGTACACTTACACTATGTAATGTGTACTTTACCATCTAGTGTGTTGATTTTAGAAATATCATTTAAAATTTATCACTAGCATTTTTTTTAATTAATCGGACGTATAAGCCGCTTCCTAGTCAACGGTGCGTAACATCATACGCACGCTAGCATTAGCAGACCCCCAGAGTCACCGACAATGACGTTTTTCAGTTTACTGTTTATGTCAACATTCCCTTTTATTCCCAACATGAGGGAGAAAGTCCTCTAAGGCAGGGGAGAATTTTTATAATTAACACCACATAGATCAAACAGTGCTGCACAAGGACACTTACGTTTATATCCAAAATGCTCCACTGTGTGTAAGGGGCAGGGCAAACTGGTGCAAGTTGCTTAAAAGGTTCATTTAAGTTTATTGTCATTATATGCTGTATTTGTGTGCTTGCAGTGTAAACTCTGTCGTTTATTATAACTGAAGTGATGTGTTAGTAACGAGGCCGCGTTACTGATCACGCACACTGTAAACGCGCTGATACACAGCGGGAGCACGAGTAAGATCTGTAATATCTAATTAAAACATTATGATCAAAAGTAAACAGAAGTAAAATATGTCTAAAGGCAACGAGTAACAGAAACCACAAGGTGCAGTGAAAGGGAGTTTTTGTCATTAATTTAGGAATGTAGTTTAATTCATTGCTTCTTGTCTATCCATAAAAAATAATGCATAAATACTATAAAAGTATATACATTTTATATATATATATATATATATATATATATATATATATATATATATATATATATATATATATATATATATATATATATATATATATATATATATAATATGTATATATATGTTGGGTTCTTTTCTGTTTTGGACAAACAGTTGTGTAACGCTTTAGTCTGGAGTTTATATTTGTATAATGGGGGGGAAATAATCTCTCTAAAGGTCTGAAACTTGGCAAGTTTCTTGCTTTACTCCATCAGCAATTAAAAAATAGACACTTTGTTCAGTATTTAAAATATACAATACAGAATTATTATTAACCAGTATTAATACAGTTGAGGCTTATTTGTGTTGCTTTTCAGGAAGGAAATGTATGGATGAAAAATAAGGGGGGAAGGTCATCAGAATTTTTTTTAAATTAAGATGGGACCTTGCTAAGAGAGTTAAAACTGTTGTAGTCCAGTCTGAATTAATGAATGTACCCTTATTAGTTCCCCAACCACTCACCAACAACAAGGGAGCTTCTCCTTAGAGATTAAGACCAAGGCACAACTTCAGCTTGTCCTCAGCATCACCCTGGTTCCAGGCCAGCAGCTAGCTGAGAACCGGGGTTTTTGTTTATTTTGACCACAGAAATACAATACCATAGAAACTAGTGGAACGATTCAAGATTGGGCTTGTAGCATGGCCATGCCAGTTGAAGCAAAACCACCTAGTCATCCTGATAAAATATACTAATTAATAATAAGTGAGTATAGAAGAGGTAGATTAATAGGATCCTCATTAGCAGTCAGCATGCACAAGTCAAGGATGGAATGTAAGCAGACGGCATAAGGTCTAACTGGGCATTGACTAATATTAAAATAATAACAGCTAAAATAATAAACCATCTGAGGGGGAAATGCCCAACTTATTTTATATTTGATTTAATTTTGAACTGCGTAAATAAAATATTTTGGTACTTTTGGATGCCAGTCTCAGCGTGACTGCAGAATGCTGTGAATGTTGGGTTCCTCCAAAAACTCGCAAAAGGTCAATCACAGTGAACATGCCCTACATTCTTTTATTCAACCAGCTGTGTCATCGTCTTCCTTTATTTTGAATGCATGCTACAATTACAGTAGCTGTTTGTTGTGAAGCAGTGTGGTTGGTGATGAATGCCACAGATAGGGCTGTCAGAGCTAGCCATGCGAGAGTTGATCATGAGTAGTACGTGACTCTTCCCACAGCTTCCCCTTCACAGGAAACATAGTCTGAAGCAACGGGAAATAAGTAAGAGGTTTTGTTTTTGTTTTGTTTTTTCTTCACAGAAAAAAAAACTTCACAACCCGTGCCACATTCCGGCAACCTCCGTCCTCCGTCTGGCCACAGTGAAATCGTCTAGCTCAGATTTGAACTCGGAATAAAGATCCAGAGCTTGTTGTCCAAGAGTAGCCTTAAGTTTTGTAGGAGTGGCGTGGAAACGAGCTGGATCTGCTTGCTATCTGACCCCAGAGGGAGGGGTTTTTGAGCCAGAGCTGAATGCTGTGTGTGTGTGTGTGTGTGTGTGTGTGTGTGTGTGTGTGTACGAAGCAGCACACTCACGCTCAACACGTAGCACTGTTATTAAACCTTCACAGTCCTGGCAGTCAGCCAGGCCTGCTCTCTCTCTCTCTCTCTCTCTCTCTCTCTCTCTCTCTCTTTTCTCTCTCTCTCTCTCTCTCTCTCTCTCTCTCTTTTTCTCTTTTTTTCTCTCTCCTCTCTTTCTTTTTTCCTTTCTGTTTTTCATCTCCCCATGCACGCGCACACACACGCGCGCGCACATACACAAGCCCTTCCAGATCGCTCCATAGGTGTTTGCACTGGGATATGACGGCAAACCTACGTGTGTGCCCTTCTTGTGGGAAGGAGACCATGATAAATATGCGTTTGCAGAAATGTAAACATGCACGGCAGTGAATAGCAACAGCAGCACTTGATTCGTGTGTTCTGTAGAGACAGAGATTATAGGGAAATGGGGTTATGTTTTGGAACAGGCTCAGTTTTTATTTTATGTTTGTGACTTTTAATGAGAAATTTTATGAGACAACAAAAAAATTTGCTGAGAATTTTTTTATGGTTATGAGTTGTTATTGTTGTCAGGGCTGATTACTTTTTTGAAAGTGCAGTCACCTACATATTACACAGGCTGTGATAGAAAACATAATACATTCATTGGGGGTTGGAGCAGTCTTGTGGTGGCAATTCCAACGACAAAAAAGATACTTTGATCAACCTCAGTGAGTGGACACAATAACTGTAGTCAGTAAACAAAATATGAGATTATCTTACCTATAATATTGTTTTAGATAAACATTTGAACATATTTATTGTACTGGTGTGTAAGTGTGTCATGTAGATTTCCCCTGCATTGTTTTTCTTCATACAGGAGTATGTATTAACGTTCAAAATCTGAAATCTTTGTATCAAAAAGGTGTTGTTGTTTTTTTTTGTTGTTTTTTAAACTAGTCTAATTACTTGTAGGACAGGAATCCCCTAATTATTCAAAAGTATAATTTCCAAAATTATTTCCTACAGTCCCCCCTTGCCTACCCCTCGATTGTAAATGGTCACTAAAATGGACATAATTGAATAATTGTATTCATTATAAGCATGAGTGTTTCATTTTAGACCCGTTTAATGAGAGAATACGTGCGTGTACTGTGGTAGCACACGGCATATTGCGTGCTAAATTATGTGCAAGAGCAGAAGGCCATGTGGTGCTGAGGTGATACAGAGGGGGTTTTACTTCCCGTTTCATTGTGAGAATGAGGCGTGTTGCTATTGTGCTGTGCGGCCTCACGCAATCCAGGACTTGGTGAGCTCTGGCTGCCAAACCTTTACAACTTTTTACAGAGACTATTATTGATGGATGGGAAGAGTCTCCAGATAAGCAAAGGAAGCCAGCTAACATGGAATACAAGAGTACCTAGATCCACCGTTATGATTAAGACTGTATTTTAGGCTGAACAATAGGCTTTGGGTATAGTAACACCTCATAATAGATTGCTCATCAGGATACAGTGATCATGTATATTAGGGTTATTTGGAGGAAAGTTGATGAGTAAGGAATAAAACATTCTGTTATAGGAAAATAATCATCAATGTGTGATTAAAATGTTACCATTTCCAGGACCAGTACCACCCGATGTGTTTTTTATTTTTATATTTAGTCACTGTTACAACTTAAACATTTATAGCAACATTTGTTGTGGGATGTTGGTGAGTTGAGTTAGTTCCTGTTGTTATTAATGCAATAGCATTATAGTTTAGTTTTTCTCCTGAAGCTAATAAAGCAAACAATGCTATTATTCAGTAAGGGTTTTTAAAAGGCAGTATTTGATAAGGTATTACCAGCAAGAATTTTACCATTTTTATCCCAACTGAAACATTTGAAACACATATGTATATTTTTTAACTTTGTAACTTGATATTGTTATTATTAAAATGTCTTCTATGTATTTATTTCTTTATTTGTATGTTTTAGTAATTTGTGCTTATTATGAATGAACAAAAAAAATGTATAAATCAATCAATAAATAACCAACCAATCAACCTGGCTCCTGTCATGAACATAGCCTTTGATGCTGGCATAACATTAGAAATGAAACATTTAACCAAACCAGATAAAACGAACAAACAAAGGAAAATAGTCATGTTACTCAGAAACAGTCAATTTCATACTCTCTGTTGAACCCTACTGTTGGAAAACTTACTGACGTTTCAAAACACTAAAACCTGAGACTTCTTTCATAAATGTTAAACATCTTCTTTGAGAAACCTACACCGTGTCAACTGTTGCCTATTTTTCTTCATTAAATATGGACTGTTTTTTCAAATATATATTATGAGTACTTATAGATCGCCTCACGTTGCCATTTTTTGTGTTTGTTTGTTTCAGGCAATGGTAGCATGCTATCCAGGCAATGGGGCAGGTTATGTGAAACATGTGGATAACCCTAATGCAGATGGCCGCTGTGTCACCTGCATCTACTACCTGAACAAAAACTGGAATGCCAAGGTAGGCTGGAAGTTTAAAGCTTACATATTACGAATAGCACTCAGGGTGCAGAAGTAATGCAGTTAATCCATCATTATTTTTCCCCACAGGAGCATGGAGGAGTTCTGCGCATTTTCCCTGAAGGAAAATCATATGTCGCTGACATCGAACCTCTGTTTGATCGACTTCTGCTCTTCTGGTCAGACCGTAGGAACCCTCATGAAGTACAGCCATCATTTGCTACCAGGTCTGTTGCTGTGTGTGTGTGTGCATAAATAAATGAAAAATAATTAATTAATAATTAATTATATGTTTATAATTTATTATTATTAAAAATTAATATGCCGCCTTTGCTACAAGGAGAGTTAAATTGTATGCACTGAATTTCTGCTGTAGGTATGCAATCACTGTGTGGTACTTTGATTCAGAGGAAAGAGCTGAAGCAAAAAAAAGATTCAGGGACTCAACAGGTTTGTTTGACTAATTTTCAGTGTTATGGGTGTTCTTCATTCCTATTGAGGCACTTAAGTAACTCTTCCTTCTTTACATTTAGCCTCTTCAGAAAGCAGCACCACATCTTAGCAGAAGAGCTTGAGACAAAACATTCTCTGCTGAGAAGATTTGTGTGTGTGTGTGTGTGTGTGTGTGTGTGTGTGTCTGTGTGTGTGTGTGTGTGTGTGTGTTGTTTTATCCCTTTTGCACTTAAGGTACCAGCACTTCCTCCTCAACCATGCCTTTTGCATTACGATTTTTTGGAATCTCAGACTCCATGTAACTCTTTCCTGCAAAATGATGCTTCTTTAAAAAAAAAAACTTAACCATCAGTGAATCTGTTATATTCTGTTTATGTAACAAAAATAGTTTCCAGTAGGTATGGGTGATGGATGAAGTGAAATATATTTTCTTTCTTTTCTTTTCTTTTCTTTTCTTTTCTTTTCTTTTCTTTTCTTTTCTTTTCTTTTCTTTTCTTTTCTTTTTTTTTTTAAATAAATGTTTCTGTTTTTGAAATATTTCCGGTTTCTAGTGCTTCTCTGTTTTTGCTATGTGAGAAGAGCTGTTTTGATATTTTTGCCCTTTAAATTTGTGACTTTAACCATAAAGCAAATGGTTTCAACCATATTGCAACTGTCATCAGTTGATTTGCATGGCCTGTGTGGCCCTAACCACTTACAGAGTTGAAATTATTTTTCACAGCAAATATTAATAGTTTTCCAGTGAAATATTTCTAATATTATATCATTCTGATGTGCTTAGCTTTAACAAGTGACGTGTGTGTGTGTGTGTGTGTGTGTGTGTGTGTGTGCTTTCTCCTTATCAGAATGTAAGTGTTATATTGGTTTGCTGCATTACAGTATAACATGACAGTTCAAACTATGTAGGCAAAAGAATAGTATTTCTTTCTGGTTGTTTAAATGTAATAAACTGCCTGAATATTCAGAAGGGAAACACTTCAGAGGCTCCCATAATGTTTTACATTAATTATACTTCAACAGCATTAAACAATATTAATTGTAATGACAAAGCTCATTTTACAAAACAAAAGTAACTGGTGTCCCTGTTAATAGCAAATCACATTGATATATAGGACAGCACTAGTAGTCATTAACTGGAAATTTTCACAAGTCTGTCATTGTTTGTAAGCAGCTGTGCTGTCTTGAACTAAACAGGCACCTGAATATGTCTTGAACGAATGCGTAATGTAAAATGGATTGAAAATTATATTTGACTTTATCACTTTGCTAAGACTGGCTACATGTAGATTTTCTTTCTCTGTGGTCGCTGTAAATAAAAAGAAGAAGTGAATTAATTATTTGTGTTCTTGATTTATTCATTGTCTTCTGAAATGTTATTTAAGTGACTATGAATTTACTTGAAGTGTTTGTTGTAAAAAAAAAAGTGTTAATTGTTTAAGATTGGCTGTTTATTGGAACAGTTGATTCTGTTTAGGTCTGATTCTGATTTCCTTTTAGAAACAAACACATTAGTGGCCTTTTGCATAAATTGTTAGATTACACCCCACAAGTATCTACCGTTCATGCCTTTGTGATCTCCGTCATGCCTTTCAGCCTGCTTTACCATTAACGTCTAGTAACATTTGAATTACGTTTAGTTCTATTTTGCTATGAGCTAGAAAGTGTGGTTTGCTGCAGAGTCAGGCCCGGAGAGTCCGAAGTGAACACACACACACTGACAGATATGAGCGTGTTCAAAAGAGACTTCCCGTTTATTCATTTAAAACAGAAGTATTTATACACATTGTACACATTGATAACGCACTGTGTGGACGGTTTCTACTGGTCCAAGTGTCAGACAGATTTAGTCAAAACACACAGCACATAGTCATGATACAAAATATGTCCCATGTCATGTTGATACAGAAGTACATAATAATGTAATCAAGGATTGCAGCTGATTCGCTTATTCAAGAGGTAACTAAATGATTACACATTCATCATATATATATATATATATATATATATATATATATATATGTATATATATATATATATATATATATATATATATATGAATATATATATATATATATATATATATATATATATATATATATATATATATATATATATATATATATATATATATATATATATATATATATATTTGAGAGCAGTTCATAATATAAGAGTGTACATAATATAAAATATAAGATGATAAAAGAGAATTTCCTTTCACAGTAGATCATCTACAACCTATCAATATTTAATAATAAGTGTTTCTCCATAATGGAACACAATGAAATTACACATCTGAAATATATTTACTTATAATTCTCCACATATTAATGAGATTAACGTTAGAACAAAACCAACCATGTGAGTGTCGTCTGAACACGTCCGGCCTTCAGTGAAAGGCATGGATCTCAAGGAATATCTTACCTTTGGTACAATGGAGTTACAAATATCACAATATCCCACATTTGCTTAAATTTAACATTTACAAAAGTGATGCACAAATCTTGAATGTTTAATATTTCAGTTTATTTTCTTTATTTTTTAATAATGTTTTCCGTTTTAAATGAAACAACACTATATCTAGATGGATGGATGGATGGATGGATAGAGGCCTGGCAGAGAAAGTTAGCATCTGATGTGTCTATGGGATTGAGACTTCAGGCAGTCATTGACTGCGAAGGATTTGCAAATAAGTATTAAAAATTTCATTTAATTAAGTTTTAACTTCAATATATTGCTGTAGACAGCTAAAGTAACTGACGCTATCAGTGTCCAAATATTTATGGACCTAACTGTAGATCTAAAATCCTGGGGTGGAAGAAACAAGATATGGTTTTCTGATAAACCTTTTAGCTTCTTTGTGTAATGAACCTCTATCTCTATTAGCAGCATTGGCTTTATAAAAATATACAAATCTACAAGATATAGGGCTTATATTATGGGGGTTAATATAGGGGCCTCCCTTTGCTCTGAAAACAGCCTGAATTCTTTGTGACCTGGATTTCTCAAGGTGTTGGAAACCTTCCTTTGAGATTCCTTTGCATGTTGACACGATTGCCTCGTTCAATTCCTGCACGTTTTTCAGGCATTCTTTCATGTTGCAAATCTCCTGTTCTACCACATCCCAAAGGTGAAGAACACTGAACTCATTGTGAAGTTCATGAAATCACTTTGAGATGACATTTGCTTTGTGACATGGTGCATTATCATAATGGAGGTAGCAATCAGAAGCTGGGTAAATTGTGGCCATGAAGGGATGCACAATACTCAAATTGGCTGTGGTATTCAAAAGATGATTGAATGGTATTAACAGGCCCAAATTGTGCCAAGAAAACATTCCCCACACTATTACACCACTTCCACCAGCCTGGACTGTTGACACAAGGCAGGTTGGCTTCATGGATTGATGCTGTTTGTGCTAAATTCTGATACTACCATCTGTGTGCTTCAGCAGAAATCAGGATTCATCAGGTTACATTTTTCCAGTCCTCAACTGTCAATTTTTGTTGAGTCTGTGGTCACTGCAGCCTCAGTTTTCTGCTCTTGGCTGATAGTAGTGGAACCTGATGTGGTCTTCAGCTGTTGTAGCTCATCCACCTCAAGGTTGTGCATTCTGAGATGTTTTCCTGCTCACCACAATACAGAATTGTTATCTGACTTACTGTAGCCTTTCTGTCAGCTGGAACCAGTCTGACCATTCTTCAGTGACCTCTCTCATCAACAAGGCGTTTCCGTCCACAGAACTGCCACTCACTGTATGTTTTTCTTTATTGCACTAAATAATCTCTAGAGATTGTTGCATGGGCATAACCATGCCATTGTCCCCCCAGTGTTGAGGAAATACCAATCTGTCCCCCCAATATACCGTACAAAATATTTTCTATATGTCCCCCTTTAATGAACCCTGCCAACGGATCTGCCTTTTCTATTTATTTATGTATATTCCTATTTAATATATTATTTATATTTCCGTTTGTTATGGAAAATAGGTGTGTCCCCCTCCAGTTGTACACTTGTTTTCACCCATACTCAACGCAAGTTCGTTGATATATTTTAGCAGCTTAGTCTGTAAGAAATGGAGACAGCAGCCAAGTGTAGAAAAGTGCAGCAGAACATACGAGCTTTTATTAAGACAGTAAATAACTAGACACCTAAATAGCAGGTAACCTTAGCTTAGTTTAGAAGGCATCATACCTTGACTTGGTTTGTTCTTAAGAACATCAATTAACTGTTGATATTTGCACACCCACGAAGTAGGCTAGGTAACGCCACTTCCAGTTTTTGACCATTAACGTTACATTCACTTGCACATCCTCCCGCCGAGTTCGCTGTGACCCCTCACGTTGTGACAGACTGTTATAAATGCGAGTGAGAGTGAGGAAAGTTGCACAGCATTTCGTTCCTTTACACTACATTTGGGCTAAGCACAACTAAGTGATTTTACAAATATAAGGCTCCATAATGCTGAGATGTGCTAGCTTGGCAACGAGAGATATGGAACTAACATCTGAGTTGTGGCCATATTGTAGTTCTCCATTCAGAACTAGTTATGGCAGTTTGTCTTTAGAATTATGAAAAGAAAACTCTAGTACCCTTTACATAGCGAACGTTTCAGGTTACCACTATATATTGTTGTACACTTTGTACACTTATTACATAGCAAGTTAAACAGCATGATGACATTAACACAATAAATGACACCAGTTACACAAACAGAATATTCAGTTTATCAAATTAAAATGATCATCTAAGTCAATCATTTCTCTGGGAAAGTAATGGTACCTGGTCACAATGCAGGCAGCACAGCATTGCTTGGAAGCATCCGTGGGGAAATTGTATTTACAACATATATGGTGTTGAATTTAGTTTCATAGGTATCCATCCTTTCTGAGCTTGCTATTTATACTTAAATAGCGATATATTCTATTTACACTATATAAAAGTAGCAGTTCTTTGCAATAAGTGCAAATGAGATGTTATTTATACTTATAAATAGTGGTAGATACTATTTGCATCTCAGTATTGTTGTACATTAACAGGATGCAATAATAACATAGAGTGTAAATGACCATATTTATTAAAAAATATTAAATGGATGCCACCTTATTGGGACAATATAGCCCTCCAACACCTACCCCTGACCGGTAAACACTTTATTATTAAACAGTCGTTAGGCACTTTATTTCCACTTTTAAAATATTTCCTTGATTTTTAATTGAAATTAAACGTCTTTCTGATCTGATATGTGTGGCGGAAGGCAATGTACAAGCGCCTTGTACGGGAATTACTCAACACTTAACTAAGGAAGACTGAGTGAGCAACAGAATCCTAGTCCCCACACCCAATGCTTTTAGTCTCTGTACAACTTGTGGTTGTACAGTGGTGTGAAAAAGTGTTTGCCCCCTTCCTCATTTCCTGTTCCTTTGCATGTTTGTCACACTTAAGTGTTTCGGAACATCAAACCAATTTAAACAATAGTCGAGGACAACACAAGTAAACACAAAATGCAATTTGTAAATGAAGGTGTTTATTATTAAAGGTGAAAAAAAATCCAAACCATCATGGCCCTGTGTGAAAAAGTGATTGCCCCCCTTGTTAAAACATACTATAACTGTGGTTGTCCACACCTGAGTTCAATTTCTCTAGCCACACCCAGGCCTGATTATTGCCACACCTGTTCACAATCAAGGCATCACTTAAATAGGAGCTGCTTGACACAGTAAGGTCCACCAGAAGATCCTTAAAAGCTACACATCATGCCGAGACCCAAAGAAATTCAGGAACAATTGAGAAAGAAAGTAATTGAGATCTATCAGTCTGGAAAGGGTTATAAAGCCATTTCCAAAGCTTTGGGAATCCAGCGAACCACAGTGAGAGCCATTATCCACAAATGGCGAAGACATGGAACAGTGGTGAACCTTCCCAGGAGTGCGTGGCGCCCACCCAAAAAATACCCCAAGAGCGCAGCGACGACTCATCCAAGAGGTCACAAAAGACCCCACAACAACGGTCCAAAGAACTGCAGGCCTCACTTGACTCAGTTAAGGTCAGCGTTCATGCCTCCACCATCAGGAAAAGACTGGGCAAAAATGGCCTGCATGGCAGAGTTCCAAGGAGAAAACCACTGCTGAGTAAAAAGAACATCAAAGCTCGTCTCAATTTCTCCACAACACATCTTGATGATCCCCAAGACTTTTGGGACAACATTCTGTGGACCGATGAAACAAAAGTGGAACTCTTTGGAAGGTGTGTGTCCAAGTATATCTGGCGTAAACGGAACACTGCATTTCATAAAAAGAACATTATACCAACAGTAAAATATGGTGGTGGTAGTGTGATGGTCTGGGGCTGTTTTGCTGCTTCAGGACCTGGAAGACTTGCCGTGATAAAAGGAACTATGAATTCTGCTGTCTACCAAGAGATCCTGAAGGAGAATGTCCGACCATCTGTTCGTGTACTCAAGCTGAAACGAACTTGGGTTCTGCAGCAGGACAATGATCCTAAACACACCAGCAAGTCCACCACCGAATGGCTGAAGAAAAACAAAATGAAGACTTTGGAGTGGCCTAGCCAAAGTCCTGACCTGAATCGTATTGAGATGTTGTGGTATGACCTCAAAAGGCCGTTCATGCTCGAAAACCCTCTAATGTAACTGAATTAGGACAATTCTGCAAAGATGAGTGGGCCAAAATTCCTCCAGGACGCTGTAAAAGCCTCATTGCACGTTATCGCAAACGCTTGGTTGCAGTTGTTGCTGCTAAGGGTGGCCCAACCAGTTATTAGGTTTAGGGGGCAATCACTTTTTCACACAGGGCCATGATGGTTTGGATTTTTTTTCACCTTTAATAATAAACACCTTCATTTACAAATTGCATTTTGTGTTTACTTGTGTTGTCCTTGACTATTGTTTAAATTGGTTTGATGTTCCGAAACACTTAAGTGTGACAAACATGCAAAGGAACAGGAAATGAGGAAGGGGGCAAACACTTTTTCACACCACTGTATGTTGGTACCTATCGTGTTGCAACATAGTGATGCTCAAGATGAGGTGACGTGGGCTTCAGGATTTGTTCTGTAGTACAGCAGCCACCTGAAGTGTGTGTATAATTAACAAGGTAAGTGTAGTTCACTACAAGCACCCACCCTCCCCGGATCTAACAGGATAGAGAGACGCCCCCACTCCTTAATAAGTGACAGTATTAGCATTGACAGTTTTCAGTTTAACTAACAAGGGTGTTTATTCACTATGGGTGTTCTAACTAGTTTTTCTTTTCTTTACTTCACAAGATTGAATTTGTGACAAAGTAAAATTGAAGAAATAAAAAAAATTAAAATAAATTTTGCCTATTTCAACTTAACTCTGAACAAACAAAACAACAATTGGTCAGGGTTCCTCTTTGACCGTGCTGAAGTAATTTCAGATTAAAATAGAAACAAAACGTTACTTCCAAATCCAACAGGATGCTATTAAGTTCAATCACATGTCAGAATGTTCATGAACACATAGGAAGAGTATATCCTTTTTAGAAAAAGTTGCTGGTCATGGTTCCATGGATAAAAGTTTTTAAAACTCAACCGTTTGGTCTTTATCCCTTAGGAAGACATTTACACATCATTTACACATGTGTAAATGATGGCATTCATGGCATCTAATATTTTATTTTATTCCATGGACATTCAAAATAATGTAGGAATTTATATATATTTATGTGATGCTAATAGTCTGTCTTTTTCAGTGTATCAAAAACTGCATTCATAGTAACACTGTTTTTAACGCTATTAAGACACACAAAAAAAGGTGTCCTCTTTTTGGAAAACCAGAATATGGTCACCATAACTTTTGGGATGTAATGTTACCCGCATCAGTGACCCTGATCTTTTATTTATTTATTTATTTTCTTAAAACCAAATCCAAACACTGAACATGTTTTGAAGCTCTAAAAAAAATTCTAAATAAATTTTTTTTAGATCATATTGCATTTCACTTGACTTTATTTACATGTGCAACCTTGAAGAAATCCAAAAGTAATCAGATTACATTACTTTCGTATTGCGATACTTGGATTACGTTACTGATGACATTTTTTATGAAGTAATTTGTAACTGTAACGGAAAACATTTTTAAAGTACCCCTTCCGACTCTGCCCATGGTGCATTGCCGCTGTTGTAACAGGTCATTCAGGATTCAGGTTATTCAGAGATACAACATATCCACATTTACAATGCATCCACAGTGTGCAGTGTTGTTTGCACAAGTCCCTCTGTAATTGCAAGTAAACCTGATGTCCGAGGTGATTAATTTTTCCCCATTTAAGTTTTGCTTAGATGTTCTAATTTCAAATATTAAAAGACTGCAGTAATATGTAACTCACTAATTTCCAACTTTTATAACTTTTACTGTTTTTATTGTATGTAAGGTCATGATTTATTGCTGTCCAAATTTCTCAAGAAAAAAAACAACAACAACAACATTATTTTTTAACCCACACCTTTTTATAATCATGATAAATAATTAAATAATTGTATAAGATTCAGTGTTAAGTACTTTTATAATATAATTTTAAATAGAACCACTCTTCTAGATCCTTCAAATTGTAAGGGCATCTCCTGTGCACAGCCCGCTTCAGGTCACCCCACAGACTGGATTCAGATCTGGACTTTGGCTAGGCCATTCAAAAACATTAATCTTCTTTTGGTTAAGCCATTCCTTGTTGATTTGGATGTATGCTTTGGGTCATTGTCATGCTGAAAGGGGAAATTCCTTTTCATCTTCAGCTTACTAGCTGGTGAATGTTTTGCATTAAAACTGACTCATGATTACTTCTACCTTGATAAAAGCTCCAGTTCTGGCTGAAGAAAAGCAATAGGATGCTGTCAGCACTATGCTTCAATGTGATTATGGTGTTGTTTTGGTGAGGGCCCACCCCTCATGTTTAAAAAAAAAAAACATTCCTTTTGGAATGATTTAATTTTATACCTTTTGGAATTGGGGTCATCAGACCATAACACGTTTTGCCATATCGTTTGGGGTAATTTAGTTGATCTTGGATGTTTTTTGTGAGAAAGGACTTTGTCTAACTACAGTACCCCATAGCTCAGACATGTGAAGAATACAAGAGATTGTTGTCACATGCAGGGAGTGGCCAGTACTTGTCAGATATTTCCGCAGCACCTTTAATGTTGCTGTTGGTCTCTTGGCAGCCTCCCTGGCAAGTTCTTGTCCTTTTTATAAATTTTGGAGGGATATCCTGTTCTTGGTGATGTCAGGTGTTTAATTTTCTCCACTTGTTGATGATAGCCTACACATTGTTCTATGGTAAATCTAATATTTTTTGAATTTTTTGTACCTGTCTCCTGATCAGTACCTTTCCAGAAGTGAGTCATGTATAGGCTTTGTTAGCACTTTGTGGACCATGGCTTCAGCAGTCAGATGAAACCAAGAAGATGTTAAGAAAATCCTGGTCTTTATTTATAATTTCATTGATGACAGCTGTATGATAATTACTTTTGAACATGAGATTGAATGTGATTGGTTCATTCTGAACACACCCCCACTTATAAAAAGGTATGCACACTCATGCCAGGTTATTGTACATTGTAAATATTTCCCTAAACTGTCTCTGATTGTTTTTCACTTAAATTTTATAGGTTGTAATTTCATATTGAGGCTGGAAGAAATTCTGGCATGATTTATCTTGGTTTATTTATTCCATCACAAAAACTTGCCATTTTAACAGGGTTGTGTAGACTTTATTTGGTGGCCAAACCAACTTCAAAATCAATGTGCCAACCCACCCAAGCCACATCAGGACACAAGTCTGTAGTTACTTCATGTTAGCTAGTTACCATCATTGGTATCTTTGGCTTTCAAATCACATATCAAAATATAGCTTACTGCTATTTCTATTAACTATTTTTTAAAATTTAAATATCACTTTATAAAACATTTCTATAAAGTATTCACGTGAAAACATTAAAAAAATCAGTACAGAAAAAGCAAGATCTCCACCTTTACAGATTTTAATGTTCTGAGTTATTGTCAAAATTTTGGATGAACCATCTTCACAGAAATGTATGTTAAACTAGCTAAGTTCCATGTAGAAAAACTCAATCAAACTCCTTACAAAAAAACAACAGGAAAGAGAGGACAAAATATAAGTCGGTTTTCATGTGTATAGCATTATAACTCAGCTATCAAGCAGTTGAATGGCCAATAGGGCAAAACCACAGGTCAGGCTAAAATGCTCACACCATCATCCAGCCTATACTGTACATGGAAGACATAAGTGTCCGATGCAGGTAACATTATTAGATGATAAGTTACACTGGTTAATTGAAACATGAATGTGGAGAGGGACATCTGCCCTCTTTCCCCTTGGAAGCCATAGTGCCATTTTTGGAATTTCTTTTGTAAAGGCCTGTCATCTATAAGCAGAAGGGTGAAGATGTTGATAGCTGTGTGTTTTTTTTTACATTGTCTGCTTATGCTATTCTTCATAACTGTATAAATTAATATCTGAACTGTTCGAATATCTTATGTGACGCGACAAGTGAGCTATTTCCACACTTTATATGGAGACAACTACTCTATGTTGCCGAGAGAGTTTGTTTTTGGTTGGGTCGGGTCTCACCTGTTTGCTGTTTAGGCATGTAGTATTACACTTTATCAGGAAAGTGTGCAGTAGTAAGGTGAACAGCCAGCATTATAGTGGGTCTGTAGGGGAATTGTGGAGAAGCATTCTCACTGCCCCATTTAGCTCAATAGAGTTATTATTGCACCTAGTGGGGAAAAATGGAAACTACAACAAGCACTAATAGAGGCCCACTGGAACAGGAATCACCCATGCTTGGGCCACTGCAGGCAGGAGAGATAATGACAAGGTTGGCAGTGTTGTGTTTTTTCTTTAAGGATGTACTCTACTGTGCCTAGCCATGTGCAATTCTTTGATATGGATGGTGCTGAAGCTTGGGCTTCAAATACGGTTGTATGATTGTTTTAATTCATATTAATTCTAAAAACAGTGACAAAATAATAATTGTTTTATAGTGTAAATTTGGATGTCTGAGTCATACAAGCACTAGATGGCAGTAGTAAACAAGAAATAGTGGTAGCAGAAAAAAAAATGCAAATATAAGTGCATTTCTTCAAATTTAAGTACATTTCATTAGATTTTATTAATTGCAGCACATCTGGGGTGTAGAGATGATCAGAAACAAAACAGAGAATAATTATGTTATGTTTTGGAATTGATCTTTTTGGATTTTCTAGCAGTTTGAATTTTTATATAAAGATGACAAAGTAGAAACATGAAATAGCACTGATGATTTCTGAGTATAACTTCTTAACAGACAGCCTAAACTGTAAGTCATCATGTCTCCAAATTCACAATATACCACGATTGTGAAGGTGCAATAACCTGCTGCTGTACTCCAGCATTACCTTGGCTGTGCTACTGGCTCTGCAAAGTGAGAGAGGACTAGAAGCATGTGTGATACCACTAAATATCTTTTTGACCCCAAACCATTGAAAAGTCTTCTTGTGTACATAAAATGGGGCATTTGTGCTTGTGAGTATATCAAGAACCATATATAGCTAACAATTTTCTCGGTTTGGATCCTGTTAAATTACAATATATATATATATATTGTAATTTAACAGGATCCAAACCGAAAAAAAAAAAAATAAAAATATATATATATATATATATATATATATATATATATATATATATATATATATATATATATATATATATATATATATATATATATATATAGTAATTTAACAGGATCCAAACCGAAAAAAAAAAAAAAATATATATATATATATATATATATATAAAGAAGTATATATTGAAGTCATTCTCATGGCTGGATCAGGAAGCTATTGCGAGGTTGTGATGGACTTTAACAGGAAACAGGGCGAGTACATCACACTACACTGCTGCCAAACTTATTACAGTAGTTCCTGTACTGCAAACCAATATTACATCCCACAACAGCTCATTATTTTACACTCAGATTGACAAAAAAGTTAACACACACCATTGATATAGTTATATTAAAACATTAGGACAAAAAGTATCAATACATCACTGTTCATCTGCCCATCTGTAGTGCAGACTGCTTCGAAAGTTTTCTGTGAAAAAGGTGACTGATAAAAGCAAAAACAATGACAGTCAGGTTTTCTCCATATAGACCTATTCTTTCTTTAATATTTGTAGGTTGTTTTCCCATCCATTCACACTCCCTTTTCAGTGCATACGGAGAGTCAGCGTTGTTAGTTGCCATTTTAAGAGCATCTGCTGTTGTTGTGTTTTTGTTTCAAAGAGCAGTAATAGATTGATGTTAATCAAGATGTGTTCAAAGAGACAGTGACAGTGTCCAGTAAATTGGGGTAATATTTATGTTATAATTTATTAATTAATTTATTTTTTGCCAGTTTCAAAATAAGCAAAATTATTAGAATTTTTTTTTCCAATTATTGAATTTCTTTTTGAAACAAATGGAATTTGACAAACCTTTTCTTCATCAGAGTTAACACTGAAATGATATCCCACAGTGATGCTTATAAAGTTCTTCCCAGGCTCAGTGTGGAAGTTCAGGGGTTTTCAAATCTAATGCTGGTTTAAAGTTTTTCTAATTCCCTCCTTCAGTGCCCTCCACTAATACTGGCACCCTTGGTAAAATATGAGCAAAGAAGACTGTGAAAATTGGTCTTTATCGTTTAACCTTTTGATCTTTTGTTTAAAAAAAAATCATAAAAATACATGGCAAGGGAACTGAGACCATTCCTCCAAACAGAATATATCCAGATCCTTCAAATTTCGAGGTCCATGCTGGTGGACAATGAGCTATTTCCACAGTTTTCTATGGGTTTCAAGTCAGGGGACTGGAATGGTCATGGCAGGACCTTGATTTTGTGGTCAGTAAACCATTTTGGTGTTGATTTTTATGTATATTTTGGATCACTGTCCTGCTGGAAGATCCAAACACAGCCCATTTTAAGCTTTCTGGCAGAGGCAGTCAGGTTTTCATTTAATATCTGTTGATATTTGATAGAGTCCATTATGCCATGTATCCAAAAAAAGTCCAGGTCTTCTGGCAGAAAAAGAGTACCAAGTACATATGACAATTTTGAATCATGAATCTAGTGTCTGGCAAATTGAAGAGGCTTGAATTTGTTTTTGGATGAGAGTACAGACTTTTTTCTTGAAACCCTTCCAAACAACTTGTGGTAATGTAGGTGACTTCGGGTTGTAGTTTTGGAGACTTTCTGACCCCAACATGCAACTAACTTCTGCAATTCCCAGCAGTAATCCTTGGAGATTTTTTGGGCACCATCCTCTTCACAGTGCATTGAGACAATATAGACACGCGTCCAACTCCAGGTTGATTCATAACATGTCCAGTTGACTGGAACTTCTTAATTATTGCCCTGAAGATGGAATTGGTTATTTTCAATGCTTTTGCTATTTTATTATAGCGACTTCACATTTTGTGAAGCTCAACAACCTTTTGCATCACAAGCTACAGTATCTCACAAAAGTGAGTACACCCCTCACATTTTTGTAAATATTTGATATCTTTTCATGTAACAACACTGAAGAAATGACACTTTGGTTCAATGTATTAATTTAACAAAGTGTAAATTTGCTGTCCCCTCAAAGTAACTAAACACACAGCCATTAATGTCTAAACCGCTGGCAACAAAAGTGAGTACACCCCTAAGTGAAAATGTCTAAATTGGGCCCATAGTATAAATATTTTTTGTGGCCACCATTATTTTCCCGCACTGCCTTAACCCTCTTGGGCATCGAGTTCACCAGAGCTTCACAGGTTGCCACTGGAGCCTTTTCCACTCTTCCACCTTCTGGTTGAGGATGCCCCACATATGCTCAATAGGGTTTAGTCCATCACCTTCACCCTCAGCTTCTTTAGCAAAGCAGTGGTCATCGTGGAGGTGTGTTTGGGGTCGTTATCATGCTGGAATACTGCCCTGCAGCACAGTCTCCGAAGGCATTCCGAAGTACATGTTGGCATTCATGGTTCCTTCAATGAACTGTAGCTCCCCAGTGCCGGCAGCACTCATCCCAAGACATTGACACTCCCACCACCATGCTTGATTGTAGGCAAGCCACACCTGTCTTTGTACTCCTCACCTGGTTGCAGCCACACACGCTTGACACCATCCGAACCAAATAAGTTTATCTTGGTCTCATCAGACCACAGGACATCGTTCCAGTAATCCATGTCCTTAGTCTACTTGTCTTCAGCAAACAGTTTGCGGACTTTCTTGTGCATCATCTTTAGAAGAGGCTTCCTTCTGGGACGACAGCCATGCAGACCAATTTGATGCAGTGTGCGGAGTATGGTCTGAGCACTGACAGGCTGACAACCCCCCCACCCAACCTCTGCAGCAATGCTGGCAGCACTCATATGTCTGTTTCCCAAAGACAACCTCTGAATATGACTCTGAGCACGTGCACTCAACTTCTTTGGTTGACCATGGAGAGGCCTGTTCTGAGTGGAACCTGTCCTGTTAAACCGCTGTATGGTCTTGGCCACCGTTCAACCCGTCAATACCAGGGTCTTGGCAATCTTATAGCCTAGGCCATCTTTATGTAGAGCAATAATTTTTTTTTCAGATCCTCAGAGTGTTCTTTGCCATGAGGTGCCATGTTGAACTTCCAGTGACCAGTATGAGGGAGTGTGAGAGCGATGACACCAAATTTAACACACCTGCTCCCCATTCACACCTGAGACCTTGTAACACTAACACGTCACCGGGGAGGGAAAATGGCTAATTGGGCCCAATTTGGACATTTTCATTTAGGGGTGAATTCACTTTTGTTGCCAGCGGTTTAGACATTAATGTCTGTGTGTTGAGTTATTTTGAGGGGACAGCAAATTTACACTGTTACATAAGCTGTACACTCACTACTTTACATTGTAGCAAAGTGTCATTTCTTCAGTGTTGTCACATGAAAAGTTATAATTAAATATTTACAAAAATGCGAGGTGTGTACTCACTTTTGTGAGATACTGTATATTCCTTGGTCTTACCCATTGTTATGAATGACTAAGTGTAATGGGTATGGAAAGTATTGTATACATTTAATATATAGAATTACACAAAAAAAATTATACCTGAAGTAACCATCTGTATGTGTGCAGCTTCCCCCTGAATTTTCTGACTGCATTGTGTAAATGTTAACTTCCTGTCTTTGCACCTCCTCTTCCCTTTCTGCACTGTGTAACTCATAAGTAAATGTAAATAGAACTTCTGTAAAGAGAAATTATTAAATTAAATGTTTCTATTAAATAAATGATTAAAAAAGCAATTAATTGTAACTAACCAAAACGATATCTAGGATGATCATGCTTTGCCTGTAAAGCTGCATTTATTATCTTGGTTACACTGTCATACAGTTTTATAAGGAAATTGGCCAGGTTGTAGGTTCAGTAGGTTGGCCTAAACTGTTATAACACTCTGCAGAGTCCAGACAGCGTTAATGAGGTTTTTTAACCTGAAATGTGGCCTTTTATATAATATGGTACTTAAATTTTTTTTATTATTGATATACAGAAATTTCTTGCAACATTACATTACTTTTTTGGATTGCTTTGAACTCTAAACTTTGTACATTAATGCAGAATGCATAAACAGCCAGTTTTATTCTATATTTAAAATAAAGAAGAGTGTCTCAAGTCCACTGCACATTATTGTAGAAAAACTGTACTGTAGCCATATACACTCACAGAGCACTTTATTAGGAACACTATAATAATACTGGGTAGGGTCTCCCTTTGCTCTCAAAACAGCTTCAATTCTTCATGGCAGAGATTCCACAAGATGTTGAAAACATTCCTTTCAGATTCTGGTTCATGTTGATATGATTAGATCACGCATTTCCTGCAGATTTTTCTGATTTCTCCTGTTCTACCACATCCCAAAGGTGTTCTCTTGGATTCAGATCTAGTGACTGGGAAGGCCACTGAAGAACACTGAACTCTCTGTTATTTTCATGAAACCAGTTTGAGATGACATTTGCTTAGTGATATGGTGCATTATCATGCTGGAAGTAGCCATTAGAAGATGGGAAAATTGTGGACATGAAAAGAAGCACATGGTCAGCAACAACATTCAAATTGACTGTGACATTCAAGTGATGTTTTATTGGTATTAACAGGACCAAAATGTGCGAGGAAAATATTCCCCACACCAATACACCACATACACCAGCTTGGACTGTTGACACAAGGCAGGTTGGGTCCATTGATTCCTGCTGTTGGTGCCAAATTCTGACCCTACCATCTGTGCACCTCAGCAGAAATCGAGATTCATCAGACCAGGCTACATTTTTCCACTCTTCGACTGTTCATTTTTTGGTGAGCCTGTACAAACCTCAGCTGACAGAAGTGGAACCTGACATGCTCTTCTGCTGTTGTAGTCCATCCGCCTCAAGGTTCAACGTGTTGTGAATTCTGAGATGCTTTTCTGCTCACTATAATTGTACAGTTATCTTGTAGAATGTTATCTAAATTACTAGCCTTTCTGTCAGCTCGAGTCTGGCAATTCTCCCTTGACTGTTGTGCATGAAAATCCCAGGAGATCAGCAGTTATAGACATACTCAAACCAGCTCGTCTGTTGCCAACAGTCAGCATGGCCAAAATCACGTTTTCCCCCCATTCTGATTTTTGAAGTGAACATTACCTGAAGCTGCTGGCCCGTATCTGCATCATTTTATGCATTGCATTGTTGCCACATGATTGGTTGATTAGATAATTACATGAATGTGTAGGACTGGCACCTTGTCCAGGGTGTACCACGCCTTGTGCCCGATGCTTCTTGGGATAGGCTCCAGGTTCCCCGCGACCTTGAACAAGAAGTAAGTGGTAGAAGATGGATGGATGGATGAATGTGTAGGTGTACTGGTGTTCCTAATAAAGTGCTTGGTGAGTATACTGTATTTCTATATACGTAGAAGTTTGCATGTAGA
This sequence comes from Ameiurus melas, assembly GCA_012411365.1. Taxonomy (NCBI): domain Eukaryota; kingdom Metazoa; phylum Chordata; class Actinopteri; order Siluriformes; family Ictaluridae; genus Ameiurus; species Ameiurus melas. The sequence continues at coordinate 17,909,903 of CM022761.1, read as the reverse complement.
CCACTATTGACTGGAAAATCCTGATTTGGACACTAGATGCCGCTCTTGCCACAAGTCTATTAGTCCACCATGATTTATATTTCTAGCCATAGTAGAAACCCTAAGAATCATGATCTATATTATTGAGTTAATAAACAAATTTGTGTCAGTGAGTATGTCCTCTTTGGAAACTTTTGCTAAACATGATTGTAATCAAACTGTAGAAAGTTTATGAGTGCTTATGCTCATGATGCTAAGTTTATCGTATCGCAGCCCTAACTAGATTGACTATTTTATGTGAACAAACAGAAGACTAGTAAAATAGTATACCATAACAAGAAGAAATAATTTTTCTTATTCTTTCTATCATGCAGCATATAAAATGTAAAATATATTCTAAAGCAGCACAAGGTTAGCTGGTAATGTGCTGATTTCAAAAAAATGCGGGTTTTTATGTCATAATAGACAGACTAATACTTTGTAGTCTGGTACTGTGCCTCAAACATGATTTCTCAATTTATTCTGAAGTATATTAAACATAGTATTAGGAAAGCAAAGGGAGAAAACTGCAACAGCTGCCTGTGAGTATCTGCATATAAAATTGCCTTATATTGTAGGATTAGGATTCTTAAAAAAGTATATATAACAGAGAAATTTGTGTATATCAAAAAAGAAAGTGCCATATTATTTTAAAGGCCACTTTTCATATTAAGAAACTTGATCGAGACTATCTAGACACTGTAGAGACAGAGAGCCAGAGTGGGTCAGATTATTAAAGATGTACTTTAAACAATATACCAGCTGAGTTTCGTATGAACCTGTACAGCAGTAAACCTGAGACCTGATTGAATTTTAAATTCAATAGATGATCGTAGTAAATGTAGTTTTGTTGTAGTGTATTACTGTTTACTGCTCTGTACAGTTTGTTGCTGCTTTACATGATTTCATTTCATGTGCATAAGAATGTGTAAAGGTGAGTTAAGTATAAGATCAGAGCTGTTTCTGTATAAGAGCTCTCTAGGTACTGTTAAGGTTAGAGGAATATGAGCACAGATCCAACAAGCTGTTTTCCAATAAGGACAGGATGGGGAGATGGACAGCTTGTGGTCATTAGAGAGGTTTCAGGTCTAAGCTTATTTTTTCCCTGCTTCTCTTTCCTGTGATCTATCATTCATGGCCTTCATTTAAAATTACGTGAAATATTTAAAGTTGGCTGGAGTTCTACGCTGGGCTTTGCCTGTGACCTCCCCTCAGAGCCTCGAGTCAGGCGGCAGTGGGGGGATGGAGTTCAGGGAAACAGGGATGGAGGTGGAAAGAGATGATGGAGAGTCAGAGGCAGAGAGGAGGAGGGTGAGAGGCCGAGAAAGAGAAACTGAGAGAAAGTGACTGGGTTTTGCAGCCTTGAAAAGTGTGACACTTTGTTTAAAGTATGCCAACGGAGTATTGTTGTCCTGTTTCAAGTATCAACTAGCAAAGCACCAGTTATTGTTCTAAATTAAAATAGTTCCAATAATAGCTCTAAAATAAAACACTATTAAAATGAATGCTTTCCACATTTATTGGTGTTACAGTGAGATCAGTATGGCAGAACGGACAGCACAGTCTAGATTACCCACTAATTAAAAACCCAGATTGAATGATATTGTGAGATTTGAGATATACACATGTCTGTTGATATACCCATGAGTGCTTATTTAACAACTAGGTATTTGAGAGCACTGCAGTGCCACAGCCCTGGAGAGTAAAAGCGAGCAGTGAGCTGCAGAAACACACTTCGGTGCGGATTATGGACACGTCAGGATGAGAACGAGACCTGTGGTCTCATCAGTTCCCCTGTTATTAGTGACTCCAACTATGACATGAACGAATGACGTATTGGCCAGATATCTGGAAACGTAAAATAATAATAATAAAATAATAAAAAAGAAGTAAACAAGGAGGAACGTCAGGGATGTGTGATATTCACTTAAGATGAACTGAATGAGAAAGAAATGATGCCAGATAGTAAGAAATCTGAGAGAAGTTTATTATGAATATGGCACCTGTAAGATGGTAAAAAACCGTTACAGAAAGACAACCATGTATGACATGTTTGCTTAAACTGATGAGACCCTACAAAAGTATAAAAGAACCCTGTTGTAAAATGAAGTATGTACATTTCTGAATTGCAGCATTATTTATGGTAAATGAAAAGAGATGTTGTTCCATTAAAAAAAAAAAACAAGCCAGGCACTCAGTTAGCTTTAGTTAGTTGTTTCTTTTTTTTTTTTTTGAAAAAATAAAAATAAAATAATAATTAAAAACCCCAAAAGAAAATAAAAAAATGTACCATAGTTTTCTCTTTTTAATATTTTAATTTGTTTGTATTTAGAATTTATAACACTGTTAACATTGATACTAAGAGAATCCCTTTCTCCCGTATTCATCTACTTGGCACCAAGTTCCTCATAAAAGAATCTGTATAATTGTACAAGAAATAGTTAAAAACACAGACACAGTTTTCACAGGTAATGAAGTGATTTATCATATTGTAATTTTTAAACACTATTTATCTGACAGCAGCTGAGATTAGTTTAAGATTAAATCACCAGCAATCATTTTGACACAACACAGAAACACTGAGACAGCTCAGCCGGCTGTTCTGTTTGTAACATATGGGTGTATTTCCTGGTCCACAGTGTTTTTTTTTGAGCCACCCCCTGTACAGCACAACTTTTTGTAATGTAAAAAATGCTAAGACTCTAGGATCTAAGACGCTAAGCTCCAGTGGTGACGCCAAGCTCTCCTGCAACTGCCCTGACAGCAGCTATTGGTTTTAAAAACATTAATATCATGACCTGGGTTTGAATAACAACACATTTTCACAGAAACCACAGAGACGAGTTTCCTGATGCAGGGGAGCAGCCCGATTCAGTAAAAAGACAAAAAGGCTCCCCCTTTGCCTTGTTGGACAGACTAAAAAACACTAAACGCTGGCAAAGCTGCTGGACCGAACGAAATCAGGTAAACCAAACAATCAACTCTTGGTAAACATGCATTTCCAAAACACCTATAAAAATAGATTTTATAGTGTGATTTTTTTTCTTTTCTCATTAGAAATCCGTAAAATTGTTTATTGTCCTGAAATTCTGTCACAATATATTTTTTTTAACTTCCTGTGAGTTGCAGGGTCCTTGAAGTCAACTGGTTGGTGGAAACCAATGAAATACACCCAATGCACATGAGAAGCACAAGGGACTCTGGGAATGTTTCACAACTTAGGCCTTTGAGGTTCCAGACGTTACATCTAAATGCTACTTCGGTTTTATCCTTGTCAGTTTTGAGGTGGAGACCGCAATCCCAGAATTCCCCAGTGGCAAAAAAATGGCTCCTTAAACCTTTGAGCTAGTTAAGAGTCTTTTATCTCTGAGAGGAAGAGAGAGGTCTGTAGACTACACAACAGCAAAGCAATAGCAGGAACAGAAAAGTAATACAGACAGAAAAGAAGCAGCAAAAAGGTGACACTACATTGGAAGGCCACCACACAAAATCCACTAACCTCCACTGGTTCACTAAGACTGTAGAGGAGAAGGAGAGGGAGAACAAGTGTTTCCCCCGTCCAAGCCCACACTAGCACAGAGAGGACAAAGGACGAAACAGCTACATCAGCTCGGTATATACTGCATATAGTAACACACACTGAAATCGCTATGAGGACTGACAGCCAATGACACTTACACATTGTACACGTTTACGCTTATCACGCTTGGTAATAGATGATGTGATGGATGGCTGCCAAAAGATGAAGCGACAGTTTTCTTCCTTTTTATTACTTTCTTTTTTTTTTGTTCCAAACAAATTCACAGTGTCTTGACACCAAACTGTGACGGTAATTTTTTTTGGCAACAGTGGAAAAAATTAGGAATGTGATTTCTCAAAACACATTTTTGATTGAAAATGCATGTCCTTATTACAATCTTGTTGATATGTGTTTTTCAGAGTTCATGAAGGAGTGGAGGGAAACTGATTTTGGGAGACTGATGGGGGAAAAGCTACTAGGCTTCAAGTATGTGGAGGGAGAGTAAAAATAAACTGAGAGAAGCCTGTTAAGAGTTTCACATTCATCTTCAAGTTTATGATGTAAAAATTAGCCTCAGTTACACTGAGGAGTAAGAAATGATTCACAGCCTGGTCCAAATGCCTTTTCTGACTCAATCAGATTGAGCCACAGCCAAACCCTTCTCCACACTCTGCAGGGGATAAACACAAGAAAAATGAACTTGACTGTTAGAGGTTTGAGTTTTCAGTAGAAAATCTCTCAAGCCATCATTTGTTGAGCTCTGGAACAATACCTACGTCAGCCAGCTGAGTGAGGGTTAGTTGATGATAGCACCATGGATCTGCAAAAGGAAGATGGAACTGGAGGAATCTCACACTGACCTGTTCCAAAGTCCTGGGAGTTTGTAGTAACATTCGGAGCAGGTCAATCAATACCTGGCTAAAATTGCTTTTAAAATGCATGATTTGTAAGTTAAATCTGAGCTATAAAAAACGAAGAAAAGCATCATTTCTAAAATACTATTCCCTCGTTAAGAAAGAACCCTAAAACCCTTTCAACTACGTCAAACAGGGTAACATCCTTTTGTCAGTGTCAGCCTTGATCACATCAAGATATTGATAAAAAATGAACAGTTTCTTTTTATCTCCTTTGTGAATTGCCTTTAAATACACAAGACATCCTAATACGGATGCACTGTAATGAAGTCAAACAAAGCGCATTTTATTTCACCACAGAGAAACCACACACCTGAGTGGTGAATTCTCTGTGGCTCAAAGGAACTCTGAAAAAGAGATGAGCCTGTTTAGTTTGTTTAAAGAAAATGTCATTGGCTCTAGAGAAGGGAGGGAGGAAGAGAAAAGAAATGGAGAAAGACACAGGAAGAGAAACCATTTGTTTCAATTACACAAGCGTAACTGCTTGAAATTCAAAGTGCTATAACAATTAATTCCCACCCCAACTTGAAACACAGTCATAGGCCTCGAAAGAGTCTTGATTTAAATTGAACACAGTAATATGGTCTCAGTGTTTTGCTTCAATCCTCTTTGCGCTCGAGAGTCTGTGTTGTGTGGATGCCATTGCTGTAGACGGGGAAAGGAAGCGTAGAGAAGAGTCCCTCCGCCGTGGTGAAGACGTTGGCAGTGGGCATCTGTGCGAGACTGGCACCGGTGCCTGCGCCACCAAATGGACCAGACATGTTGAGCCGGTGCACGTGGTGATAGAGCATTTCCATGGGTGTCTTGGCATCAATACCAAAGCCAGGCCCGTTCACGTCCACAAAGTTGACTGCGGCATGGCCGCTGGGTAGCAGGTTGCCCTGCACAGCCAGTGTGACGTCAGCGGGTGCGTAGCGAATGGTGCCTGCTGTGTAGACACGTGGTGCCGCTGCTGTGCTGGTGGCAGCCAGTGTGCCTGCAACACGCTGCACCAGGGGAAGCACCACGTTGCCTGTCTGTAGCCGCTGTAGGGCCTCCAGGTCACCACTGTACAGAAGGGAATTCTGGGAGGTGGGTGTGGCCTGCTGCTTATCACGTGGTGAGGCTGAAAGTGGAGGTGATAGGGGGTCAGATGTTGAGGAGTTAGACAGTGGGGGTACCAGGCCGGTTGAGTTGGGGGCACTGTTACTGCTACTACTGCTACTGCTGTTAGTGAAGTTGGGCTTCCTGATGCTTGCTCCTCCTTCGGTGCCTGGTGGAGTGAGGACTGAGTCGGGGATGGCAGCGGGGAAGGCTTCATGAGCACTAGGAGGCTTGGTCATGCTGAAAGGTGACTCGTTGCGTGAGATCTCTCGGTTAGGCGGGAAGTTCCAGATACTGCTATCGTTGTCAAAGTTGATAGGCTCAGCCATCTCTGTTTTGATCTTAAGCACTGAGGCAGTGGCGGGTGATGGAGGTGGCAGTAGTGGAGGCTGCTCTCCCAGTGCTGGCTCCAGGCTTCCTGGACTTGCTGTGACAGCCTCTGGAGGTGAAAGTCGCAGACGCTGACGACTGCCCTCCCATTTCTGCTTTTTCCTCCTTTTCTTTCTCTTCTGGCGTTTACTTGTCAGTGGACCGCTCAGTTCCCCTTCACTGTTGTAGTCCTTCATAATCTCATCATTGTCTTCCTCTTCTTCCTCCTCATCTTCGTCCTCTTCCTCAGAGGATGACGAGAGCGAATTGTGAAGCTCTGCCCCCTCTCCATCACCATAGTGCTCCACTTTAATGGGCAACCCACTGAGATGAGCCAAGCGGCTCTCCTTGTGCTCAGCCTCACAATCAGAGGGTTCCAAACTGTCCTCACTCTCCTGGCTCTCTGCATTACTGGAGCTATCCTCCTCCTGATGCCTCATCTCCTGCTCAGAGTGTCTGGTGGGCTTCTTACTGTCTGACTCTGGCTCTTCACTGTTCTCAGAAGACTTATTTCCTTTCCCATCTGACTTGGAGTTCTCGTTGTCTTCTAAGAGAAAAAGAAGATGGGGGCGTTCAGGCATCATAAAAGATCATGGAGGTTATCAGAGGATTAAGAGTTCCTGCAAGTGAATTTATTTCATCAAGTTTTTTTTTTATCGTGAACACTGCTAATTCTCCCATCATGCAAACATTTACCAATCCAGCGCATTTCCTCTAAGACATGCTGAGCTAGAAATATTACCCCCGGATCAATCATGTTATAGGGCAGCTGAATGTACTTGGCAAGCTTTAACTCCCCTGTAATGTGTATTTAAGTTAATAGTTGTAAGTTTTTCCTTAAAGACTTATGCATGCATTTAAAATGTTCCTGGATATTGCTAAGTTTATTTGTTTGTAAATGATGTGTGATGCATATACAGATGTTTTTGCAAATGATTTGGCAAGCATGGACCTTTTGTCAATGATTTGATATTTTAAGACTATATGAATAGTTTGGAAAACAAAAGCTTTTAAATCGAACAGAAAAATTAGTCATCCCTCAGTGACTAATCTTCTGTCACTGCTTTAGTCATAGGTGTTATTGTTGTAAATGTTATTGTTATTTAAATGCTCCAGTTTTTTCCAATTTAGGTAAAATTCCCTGATTGCTTTTGTATAGTAACTAAAACAGTGTGGCTTATTACAGCTTATTGCTGTTATCTGACATGGCCATATTGAAGTCATAAGTTTTATCGTCTTTATCCATTTTTATTATATCTCAAGTGCACTCTTTCTGTGGTTTGGTGGTATGGAATTGGTAAGAAATGAGCCAACTGCCTTGTGAGACTGACTGAGTGAGCAAGGAAGAGTAAGACAGTGAGATAGACAGACGAATGAGAAAAAAAGGAGTCAGGGCATGATCTAGTCCAGCTGCAGCTGGCACAGATGGTAACCTTTATGATGAAGACTGGCAAAGGGCTAGCCATGCCAAGGTGCCAGGAGACAATATCCTGGCACCCTCCCCAATCTGTCAGTCTACCTCATCCTCTCAGTGCCCCTAAACCCATCTCTGGAATCACACTCAATCTTCTGCTGGAATACATAATTAATATCTCCAGTTGACTGCCCAGCCTTAATCAACCTTTTAACCAGGTTTACTAGGAGCATTGAAACCTCATGCTTCTGTACCTTGCAGGGTGGAATATGTGATTTCAGGAAAGATGAACACTTGAAATGGTATGATCTCTGAGAGTTACTTAAGCTTTTACTGAAAATACAGCTAATATGATGAACCTTATTTGTGAGGATCTTATTATACTGTAATAACTGTATTTGTATGTTGTCAGTTCATGGTATGTGTATGATCCAGATTTGAAGTAATATTGTACTGTACCAGAGTTGTCCTTAGAGTCAGACTCTGAGTCTGACGTTTCCGATGACTCTGAGGCTTTCTCTGGCAGATTCGGAAGCTGTGTGATATCAATGGGTGTGTCTTTGTATTCCGGATTACTGACCACAAAAAATAAACAGACAGAGAGAGAGAGAGAGAGAGAGAGAGAGAGAAGAGAATTATTCACAGAGCTGAACTGTTTCCAGTAGTCTGGTGGAAGGAAGGTGAAATAACCTAGAGTACACTTGCTGCACCTGAACATTTTAAACATCCTGATTGATCCAGTGTTTGCGAGCACACATCTCTCTAATGATCTCAGGCTAAGGCGCTGCTTGCGCCCGCAACGGGAGAGGAGATTAAATAGAGGCTTACAGAGATCTATTTATTTGGCTGTTGCTGCCTCACAATCGCAAATGGAAATCCTCTAGCTTTCTGATGGGAATTGACAAATAAGCATCACAGTAATTTGGGATAACACTTAACTGAAAGAGCCCTGTTTACCTAAGCACATAGTTGACCCAGATGATGTTCTTCTCATTGGCATTCTTGGCGTTGATAGCAATAGTGGCACTGGACTGGATCCAGATATAGCCTCCATTCTTCTGGATCCAGCGATAGTATTTTGTCACACACTGGCCTTTATTCATTACTATAAAGAAAGACACAAAGAGGGGAGAAATATATTAGTAACTGTTTACAGTTTAACAAGCTCTCTGTTACACCATAAGTCTTTGCTGCTCATTTGTTCTTAGATAAAACAAATATTATTTAACAGTTTCAGAAGCTTATAATGTCTAATTTCATTGCTAAAGGTTTAAAGTACCAGAGCTAAAGGGCTCTTTTGCTTTCGCCGTTTCCAGATAAGAGCACAGTACCCACACTGGCTCACCAGAGTGCGCTGTGTCTGCTTGCACTGTTTCCTTTGCGATGTCCTTGTCTGTGACTACTCCTATACTGTGTCCTTGTCTGGCTGCAATAAATTTGGCTAAATTAAGTGCTAAATGTTATCTCAACCAATATGTATTTGCATTAATCATTTCTCTAAAGCTAAAATGGTCAGAACTAACTCATGAATGTATGTTCTTAATTTAAATACAAGCACAAAGAATGTCGTTTATATATAAAAAAAAAAAAGACTGACTTTTTGAGAATTATTTATACAAAAACATCCATAATTAATACTACTACAGACTATTAACATTGTTTAATAAGACATTCAAAGCTATACTCATTGACTTAATATATTGAATGCTTCTTTGGGAAATGTAAAGGTAACAAATGAAACCAGATAAACAAACATCTGAAACAAATATGTTGTTTTTCTGACTTGCTCAGTGTGGTCAGTGGACATACCCTTGCTCTAACCTTCACCGTTTCCTCACTATACACACAATGGTCCAGAATACTGAAAGCCTGAGAAACTAAACTTAATACAGTGTTTCATTTCAGGAAACATAATGATGTACTCGGTAACAAATAAAAGTGAGTTTAAATTCATCAGAGAGATTTATGTTAGGTTCTCAGAAGTTGCAAAGTAAAATGAAGAAGGGAATCCAGCAATCCATGAAAAACTGATTCTGTACATAGTCCATGCTTGCTCTTTACTTGGTTCTCTCTTAATGAGCTGGGTTCATCTGCATTGCCGTCAATACACTGCAGCCTTGCGTCTGCCTGGCGCTGCTGCTGTGCAGGTGAGCCTTATTTTTTAACCCTTTTCACTTACACTGCTATTAAATCAATCAGGACCTGTTTGCGCTATTGATTTAGTGGTAATGAAGCCGCCCCTTCATTCTCTCTCTCTCTCTTTCTCTCTCTCTCGCTCTCTCTCCCTCTCAGAGTCATCTCTGCAGCCTTTGGAGGCATTAAAAGGAATACGGCATCTTTAATCTAGCTGTTCTCTCCTGAAGCCTCAGGCTAGCCTGGAGGATGGGCTCTCTCTCTCTCTCTCTCTCTCTCCATCGCTCTCTCTCTATGCTAGGCCTCTGTCCTTCACTTCCGTTTAATCACTTGGATACATTCCATAATAGCAGCTACCTTTCAGATACCCTTTACCCAACATGGTCCCCATTCACAGCGGGAGAGGCAGGGGGAGTCATTGTCACATAAAAGCAAGTCATTTACACCCGTGAAATTGCTTTATGGAAAAGTCCTTGCAGTCCATTGGGGTATTATCGTAAAGACAAGCCTTTTATGAATGAGTGGGAAAGGCATTGGAAAAAGACTCCTGGCTAGAGGCTGGGTTACCGGGCTGGGTGGTGTTTTGTGTTGTTTGTAGTGTTTTACTGGAAATGGCTCTTGGCCTGACCTCACCCTGAGCTACAGAAATGACTACATGAATGTTCTCTTAAGGAAAAAATGCATGATATGAACAAATCAAGGTGATTATCTTTGAAATTTAAAAATCTATTATATTGAGAAAGACATACCTGTATCGAGAAACATATGATTGAACGAATTTACTGAATGTTATCAATATAATAGAATAAGAAATTGGACAGAGTCATCTGCACAGAGAGGTCCTGATGTTTTTGTTTTTTCAGTACAGGATGGTAAAGAGCTTTATAACACTTTTATAGATTTACCTGTTATAAATCTGTTAATAAAGGAAATTGCAATATTCCTGGCTGTGTGTATCAGGTGTATTTTTTTTGCTGCAGACGATGGAGTCTGTCTTTAAGCTCAATAAGCAGTGAGGGGAGTCTTTCATTAAAGTCAGTTTGAACTAGTCTACAGAGAGCAGCTCTATGAGTCTGCCTTCAGGCACACAGCTTCCCTCTCCTGGGGGTTCCGCACACTTTTCTCAGCTATCTCTTCCCGTCCCCCATCCTGTCTAGGCTGGTAAAAACACACACAAACACACACACACACACACACACACACACACACAAAGGCACACAAAGGCACACAAACACACACACACACACATAAAAAGAGACAGAGCATTTACACAGTGCATACGATGCTTAGCTGTGTAGCGGAACGCTTTTGTTAATTTATGGTGTGTTTCTCCTGATCCGCGGCTGACACAGGTGAGGTCAGCTCTGTCACATTGCATTTCTGCAGATAGCAAACATCTGCTTACATCAAATTACTCCAGTCAAAGCACATCCAGCCATGTTCGTTTCGTAATAGAAGATTGTATAGAACAAATGCAACAAGAATGTGTGGGAATGAAAAAAAAAAGCCCAGTCAGCAAGCCCAGTAAGATGAACATGTAATAAGCAACGTATAATAATATACATGTCAGGCTATGATTATACGAGCACATTGATAATGTGTGTAGACTGCTTTTGTCTTCAGTGCACCTCCGAGCCTGTTATGTACGTTTAAAACTTCAAGAGAAAAATTGGACATGAACAGGAGAGGAACAGCCACCTTGTCATGTTGAATAGTTGGGAGAAGGCAGTTTGGGTTGAAGGTTTTCTTTGACTATCTCAGAAGAAGAAGAAGAAAAAAATCAATATCTATGCAGCAAAAAAAAGAAGAAGAGATGGCTCAGTAACACTCATTCAGCACAGGATTTAGTTGTAAGCAGTGTATCGATGGTAACCCTACTGCAAATATCAGATTTTCTGAGAGTTCTAAAAACTATCAAATTATTATTTTTTTAAAATTATACAATAATTTCATCTGTTAAACTACTACATTTAAATATTTATTCATCTTCTTCAGCAAGATTCCAAAAATTCAAACCAATTTTTTTGTTTCTGGCATTTTCCCCTCATATTTATATATTCATGCAAGGTGTCGCAATATTGCCAACACTGAAAGCAGTGAGAGATATTTGTAGTGTAATACCATTTAGTCTGCTAGTGTGTGTGTGTGTGTGTGTTAGAGCTGGCTGCTCTATTGAGGCAGGATGGGCAAAGAGGTTAGTGCAGAGACCCACGCTCTCTCATTTCCCTTACTCCAGCTGATCTGATGGCCTCGCTTGACCTGATGTCATTCTCTGATTGGCAATCAGCAGAGCAGCGGCTGCACTGGGAATGGCTGCCGCTTCTTCAGCACACACTCCCAGCGCCGCTTGATGAGCCCTTCATACGAACAGTGATGACAGTGATGATCATAGCCATTAACTGTGTCAAACTAAGCTGGAATGGTCAGTGAGGTTATACATGCAGAGTGTTCTCTAAGTGAGTAAAAACTTTCTTGGCAGTTAAGTTCGTTATATTATTTTGATCAAAATGAGCAAAAAAGTCTGGAGTTAAAACGTGATTAATTGTATTATTTTGGCCACTTAGCTTCAACTAGCTAAGGTTTAAAGTAACCTATCTTCTAGAAGTTTCTGTATACGGCACTAATTCATATTAGTGCCGTGTAAACATTACGATATTTCTACCGACAGGTGACTTCTGATTTGTAGTAAATTTACAGTTAAACTGATTTCTCTGTGAGCAGTTGCTGTTTTTTCCATAACACGATAAAATGTGAAGCAAAATACAGTAAGACTTCCCCACATCAACTTTGCAGCTGGCCCTTGCCATCGCTTCTACTTTTATGTTAATTGTCCGTATTGTAATGTGTAATAGATGGTTAGACAGACAGGGACAGCTGGAGATTTGTGGTTCTGGGCCACCCTCAGCCTTCTAACTCTCTCATCAATGCACTCCTCTCTGCTTTCTCTCTGCTGGGTTTCAAATCAAGGCCTAATGGACCCAATCTGGTGGCTTTTTAAGGCAAAGGGACACTGCAGTGCAGCAGTAATTGCACTCTAATTCAGTTGAACTTGCAATATCTAATCAGACAGCTCCAAATTCACCCAACAGCCCCAAGGACACTCGTCCTCCTCCACAAACACCTAATAAAGTGAGGGATTTATCCCCCCACCCGCGTGCCTTATCCCTCACTACTTAAATAATGGCAACTTGCCTGCTGCCGAGGCAAGCGTGCATTTACTGTATGAAACGCTACGCTGCTCTCAATGACGTTTTGAATTTCTGCCATGACGTGCAGGCGAGAGGAGAGTACAGGAAAAAAGTGCCTGCCAAAACACACTTAACAGATGATTTAGGATATTCAAAAAGCAGGGTCACACCTCCAGGCAGTCAGTGGCCCTCCTGCCGAGAACGATGAAAGTAAAGCGCGCCAAAGGTTGTGGAGTCTTTAAAGAGTTTTCCTGTGGGGTATTTGCCAAGATAAACACTTCATGGTGTAAAGGTGTGATCAAAATGCACTGGGTGTATAAGTAGAAGTGCAGATTAACCTGAGAGGAGCAATGAGACACTCACACACACACACACACACCAGAAGCCGGTAGAGTTGTTTCAGCCCCTTCCTGTTCTGACGGGCCCGTCATCATGTTATTTGAGTAATAAAAACAGTAGGTGAAATGACAGATAATCGTAATTTGTAATTATTCTTATTTAAATGACCACTTTTTAGATGTTTAAAAGTTAATCATTTGTGTCCTGTTGAAGTGGAATCATGGTCTGAAGATAACATTCAATATCGACATAGAATACATTAATGCATTAGAATACATTGGCTGATGAAATTGAGGCAGTATATATATACAAAAAATACAAAAAAAAAAAACAGGCATCAGCCAATACACAAAGTCTGAATAGAGGACTCTTTATATCAAACTGGCATTTCAGTATATATGACGGGTCTTAGTCTAGCATCTGTGTAAGAAAATAGAAAGAAATCTTTGGAAAATGCCTGCTTTCCGAGATTAATTCAGGCTACAGTAAAACGTTTATGTGAGGATGTCTAATATAACGTTAAAGTGTTTAAATATTGGTCACGTCATGGCTCCTTAGCTAAATTTAATATCCTTAGGTAAATGCCACATCTGCCCACTATTATCTTGTAAAGTTTGTTTATGGGAGTAAAAATGTTTAATACTCATGCAAAACACTTAATGGAAGCCAATGCAGTCAGGAATGCAAATAAATTACTGAAAGACACAGTAGCCTACAGTAGCATTGGTAATGTAATGTTCAAGGAAGGATTATGTAGAGCTTATAAAAGAGAATGAAAGTAATGATTCCATAACTATAAGCTAAATCTGGGAATTTTGTTTACTTGATGTTCGAAATGTAAATTTTTAATTTTTTTATTATTATTGTTAATTTATATATATATATATATATATATATATATATATATATATATATATATATATATATATATATATATTAAAAGGCTGAGCTGTTGCAAAGGTTATATTTAATAGGTCTAACAAAATCTAAGTTAACATGGTAGTTAACATGGATAAATCTAGTATTGGAATTGTAATTATAATATATAATATAATAATATAAAGAATATAATCCAGAATATAACCATAGAACATTTTTCTACCCAGTCTGAACCAAAACTCGCTGATATTTAACTACAATATAAAAAGACCCCATGCTCAGGGGAAAGCAATGTGGTAATGGCTCCCTTATTTCATTTCCATAATTTGTAATTCATTTCTATGTATTTTCCAATATTATTTCTGTAAATTCTTTTTTGAAGAGCAGTCTAATCCCAGAGGAAGTTTTTTTTTTTTTTTTGAAATCAGAGCTACATGACAGCATTCCATAAAGAAATTAAGATTTCCAGCTACTTATTACCGCTTGTTACATTGACGTGACAAGACTGTATTAAAATGGCCATGGAAAATATTGCTTCTGTTTTTTCATGACTCTCAGCTGATGGTGACTTTGAGCAGACACTGTTGTGCTCTAGTAGAGCATATAAATAGTGCAGGCATTCATACAAACTCTGTTCAAATAAAATCAGCAGAAAATATTTATGAACGATAGTATTGTTTCCATTCACAATGTATGTAGTTACTTACAGTCTAAATGGCTGTGCCGAATGCCCTCCACGTCCTCGGCATGAATAAACTGATAACATCTTTTCCCTATGATGTCCACAGGTGTCAGGTCCATGTAGTCGCTAATTCTGGAGGGGAATGAAAATATGTAATTCAATATGGATTTGTTATGGTGTTACACTAAGGTATTACATCAAATCAGTCAGAGGATCTTTATTGAAGCATGTGCAAGCAGTAAAGAATCCATGCTTTCCAAATTCTCAAGTGAATTAATAATGGTTATACCTTAATCTCTACCTATAATTAATACAAATCTAATTCAGTTAAAGCAGAACTATCACATATTAAATCAGATTTTTTGCTCACGTGTTATGTACTGTATGTTTTTTGAATGCTATTCAGTATGTCCTTGCAGGTGCACAGTAAGCACTGGGACACTCAGTTGGACTGCTTACAGAAAAAGCTGGACTCTTAGAGGGTAAGTCTGCGATCGAACGCCATGTTAAAAAAAGAGATTTGAAATGATGATAACTATGCAATAGACTTGGCCAGATGCCATTCCCTCATAAATATGTTAAGTGAAGGGAGCAGTAAAAAATTCAGCAGCCATTGGGGTGACTTTAATCCTCGAGACATAAATAAAACTAATAAAACTAATAAGACATTTCCTTTCAAGACAGACCAAATTAGGATGTCCTCATTTTGCAGAACAGAAATGGCTTTGATAGTAACAGAGGTTTTGAAAGTAGAAATGAGTCTTTCTGGGCTGAGTTTCAAAAGAAAGATAGATGTGGCAGGAGCAAATATCAGGCACAGCACACATGGTTAAACAAGAAATTAAGCAACTGATGGAGATGAATAATGCAATGTTTTGAATGCTCCTTTTTTTTGTTGATAAATGTCTAAATCAACACCTCATCAGTCTTAATGACATTGATCTTGCACTTCAGAAGGGAGAAGACCATTACCTATTTTCACAGTAGACAATGTTGAGGTCCATGTTGACCCGCGTGACAAACATCTGGCAGTCGATGCGAACCTCGTTAATGGTGGGAGGAGGGAGGGCATGAGCCACCACCACCATGCCCATAATCTGATTGGGCACTGTGCGATTGTGCGTTAGTGCCATTCTTATCCTCAGCCTGCCCGTGATGTGGATCACCTTAGAGAAAACAGAGAGATGGAGCAGAGTATAGCAAATTCCACAAGTGCATAATGTTAAATATATGTGCTTTGTCTATGAGCAGCCACACTCAAATATTGGGAAGGGAGCTCTTACTGTGAGTAATAATACTACATTGTATGACTAGCCTGGACACAATCAAGACCATATCAACCTGCCAGCTGTTATTAAGGTTCTTCTTCCACCTGGGAAGACCCCACTGCTGGGGGACAGACCAAAACCAAGGACTGAGTGACTGCCACGTTAATGAAAACAAGTTCACTCTTGTGCCTGGATTTGGACCTGGAACGCACTAATCCTCTAACACTCGAGATATCAAAGGATATCACATATTAGGGAGCAATTGACCGAGTTTCTAATGTCCTAATCAATTTTATTCCAATTGGAAGTTCATTAACTCTCTCTCTCTCTCTCTCTCTCTCTCTATATATATATATATATATATAAAATCTATCTCTACATCTATATGTCTCTCTCTCTCTCTCTCATATATATATATATATATATATATATATATATATATATATATATATGTATGTATGTATATATATATGTATGTATATATATATGTATATATATATATATATATATATATATATATATATATATATATATATATATATATATATATATATATATATATATATATATATATATGTGGGTGTGTGCGCGCATTTTATAATCAATCACTTTTAAAAAAAATATTTTATAAATCACACTAAATATTTGTTAGACTTTTTTTAATTTTCTTTACTTTGTATTTTTTATGCATTATGTTGTAAGTTGTAACTGTTTCAAATCACACTATAGTCCACATGCTTTATTTAGGATTTCCTGTAAAACAGAAATGAAACTGAGCGAAGCTCCATAGGTATTGCATTCAGAGCACCGGGCTAGACAGATGTGTTACTAGTCTGCTCCCTGTATAAACAGTTGACTATTTGTTTCCCTGCAGATAACAACATTACTGTGTGTCTGGGTTATTGACTGTGGGGGACTGATGTTATTTGTCTTTTTTCAATATGACATGACTGGATGTTCAAAGCCATGCTATATTGGAAATATACAACACATTGCTGAAATGCAAACAGAAATCCTCTCATGTTGTAATATATTGTAGAGACCATCATATAAAAGAATATATAGTCAAATGCTTAATTTATGTCAATCATTTTATTGGGTTGTGAGACATGATTGGAAGTTGTTTTATGAAATGCTCACATCCAGTCAGAATTTTTAATATTTGAAGAGTGTCTTTGTAGCTGTTGAATATTATAATACAAAAAAAAAAATATATAAAAAATTGAGAGTAGCCTGGCTCCAAGACGGATGTTGTGTGCTTGAGGATGAATTGGCACAAGATTGCGGTGTAGAGCTGGTGTTCAGCTGGTCTATATTCGTCTGGAGTTGGTGTGGATGAGACTGAGGGATTGGCATGTAGAGACACTTAACACAAATGTTGCCAGCCTTCAATAAGACATCACAGCACAATGCCAGAAACAGAAAATGTCTAATTACCAGCTGATATCAAAACCCACATGCATCGCCTCATAAACTGTGCAGCACTCCAGAGAGGAGATCTTAGCGAGATACACACTAAAGCATACAGTTTCTCACAAAGACGCAGACCCTTTCAATAAATAAAAATTCAAATGTATTAAATATATACAAAATGGAAATGATCCTTTTAGAAGCCCAAAGCCAGGGGCATCAAAAAAGTTAGTTTGAAAATACAACTTTTGAAGTAATTGCCACAAAGAGAGTGTCGGCAGTGAATTGCTGCAGGAGTGCTCTTGGCAAGAACATCATAAGCCCTGGCAAAACATTAAATATGCTCAGGCTGCTAAATGCAAACTGACACGGCAAGGGCTTGCCATGGCTGCTGTGAGAGGCAGGCGCATAGCATATCTCAATTTAATACAAGCCAACATAACAAAGGGATCAATTTTTATAATTCATGGTTCAGCACACAATGCACTCTCCCTCTCCCCATCTCTCTCTCTCGCCCTGCCCCCCAACCCCCACCCCCTATTTGGTGAATATAGAGGAGATATACATACGAAATAAGATTCATCTGTTCCTAGGCATTCTCTAGAGTGCTTTTGAAATGTGATACAGCACAAATAATGACGTGGAGCTTTTACATGAGTGCATTAAATGAGATGAATCCTGAGATATGCTGAAAAAGGAGATGGGCTTAAGCTGGAGAGGAATTCACTTTGATTTGACCTCCAGAGTGAAGAGGGGATATAAGCAGCCACGATGTGCCGTGCATTTCGCCTCTCTGACTCCAGTCTGTCGCCTAATGTTGGCATGCCATATGCAAAATTCATACGTTTGTATTATGTATCAACGTGAGGGTTAACTTAATTCAGAATAAATGTACTAAGAGTCCTTGTGTGACTCATAACATAGGCACATTTACGATTGCGAATATTTATGCAGTGGGGTAGCTTCCTGCTTATTTGCATCAAATCCATGTCCGGACAAACGCTGAAGCCACAGAGGGGGATGAGAAGCTCAGGGGGGAGATAGCTGTCTCTCCATCTATCATTCACATGTATATCCTACTTTCATAGAGATCTCAACACAAAATTCACAGAATAAAGATAAAACTGTAAGGCATGAAATGTTAAAACACACACACACGCGCACACACACACACACACACACACACACACACACCACTTTGATTATGCTCAAACCAAAGAGTAATCAAATAGGTGTTTTAATTTCTTATGCACAAGGTCTCTGATTGGTGGGACAAGCCTCTATTAAACATTCTGTGCTTAAATTTGTAGAAAGTATTTCAAATGAACAAATCAATTAGCACATGTACTGATAAAATTGAGTGAAAAACACAACTCAGAGCTCCTTCTAGTCTGCAGGCCAAAATGTGAGACTCGCTTGTGTAAAATCCATCAGCATATCCCAAAACAACTCTAATCAAATAAGCCACAGAAGCTGTCAGCACGGCGAACGTAATATATTCAGCCAAACGTCCGCTACACACTGTATTACCACACACAGGGGAGCTGTGATTGAGTGCAAGGAGATTTAGCTCCTCAGCTGAAGAGCAAGAAGGCCCCGGGACTCAGCGTTACCTTGTAGCCGGAGGATTTGATGTGGACGCCTCTCTTAGTCAACGTGGACTTCATTCGTATGAAGAAGGAACGCTCCAACGTGTTATCTGGAGAGAGGTGACTCGGACTGCTGGACTCCACTGCAGGAGGAAACACAACAGGGGAAAAAAAATCCAATTACTTTACATTACTTGTCCAATATGGTAGTGTGCAGTTAAGCCCTGGAGAGGAGACGATATTAAACAGTTCTGCTGGGTGAGATGGCTTGTAAGAAGTCCTCATTGAGTTTCTATCATCTAAAGTTGGATGTTTAATGGAAGAGCACAACCTAATGAGGAAATACAAAAATGTCAATAGAACTTTGACAGTGTTTTAATTATGCCCTCTAAAAGCAACAACACTTGCCTGTTCCAGTGCGATAACTGCTTTAAAGGCTTCATGATACTGTACAAACACATCTCATAAAGATAGCATGACATACATCTCTAATAAACAGATTACGTTTGAGTGTAATGTCAAAATACCAACACTAAATCCTAAGTTGTAAATATTTTGCTCATGCCAACTGACAGCTAATACCCAGAATACACAGTCATTTTACTGGTTGATTTATAAAAGCATTCTCAGCTGACAAGGTGAAACTTTCTTAAGTAACATTTATTTTTATCATTTAACATTACAATTTTCACAAATTTCCAGTTACCTCAATGTAGTTGATCAGCCAAGACATCAATGGTGTCTGTCCATTATGTCTAAAACTAATACTTCTTTAATGTTATATCAGAGCTACAAGGCTAACATTGTTAACAAGTGAAGGAAGTCTGTATTATAAAATCTTTTCCATAAACATGTCAACTTGATCAATTTCTCAATGCCAATTCTGTTTAGGACACAGTCTGACGCACGGTCATCTCTAAAAGTTAACAAACCTAACCTTTATGGAAGCAGCTCTCTTGAACAAATTGATTTCCCCCCTATTTTTGCCATCCCCAGGCTCATCCCTTGAAGGTTTAAAGACAAAATTGGACCAGAAATAGAAATAATGTGCATTATAATACAATTCCATTGTGAACTTAAATCTGTGTATGAAGACAAATAATTATTGATGTTGTATTTATTATATAGTATATAATATTATTATGTATGTCATTATATATGACGCAAGTAGAAGTATCTTCACTGAAAAATATTTTCGGATATTTTCAGATAACCTTGTTACTTATTAGCTACATTAGCTTCTTTGAAATGCTGATTAAGGTAACTGTGCACATCTGAACCTTAGACTCTTATACAGTAGGTTCACTTTAACAGTGTTTCTAATCTAATTAACAACATCACCATGACTGAAAGTTTTTTTCCTCAGATGAAGGCTCACAGTGTTAACAATGAGATGTTTCCGTATTCAGACTGAAACACTCTGCAAATCAGACAGAGAGCTCAGGAGACAGAACACAAGCATTTGGACAGAACTGGGAGACTTGTGTGGAATAAGATTACTAAGAAGCCACAAGGAGAAATGCCATTGTACACTATATGACAAAAGTGTGGTTGCATTGCTTTAGAAATAGAGACACTCAGAGAGAGAGAGAGAGAGAGAGAGAGAGAGAGAGAGAGAGAGAGAGAGAGAGAGAGAGAGAGAGAGAGAGAGAGAGAGAGAGAGCGAGAGAGCGAGAGCGAGAGAGAGAAAGAGAGAGAGAGAGAGAGAGGGAGAACACAGTTTCTCTCTTTTTTACACTTACAACATGGCAATGGTCTCCTTCTCTTTTTGCTCTGGCTCTTTCTTGCTCTCTGAAAGGGGAGAAAAGCTCTCTTTCTGGTGAATCTGTTTGCTCTCTCTGTTCTTGACTGAGGAGGAATGCCATCTCTTTCACTGTCTCTCTCTCTCTCTCTCTCTCTCTCTCATATGAAGCTACGATTCTCTCTCCTTCTGAGGACGTGAATTAAATGACATTTAAAATCTAACTAGTCCTTTATCACTCTGGGGAAAAGGCAGAGCCATGTTATATTTAGTCATTTCATTTCTTCTGATTAAATATGAATTACTATGAAATTTTTCTCATCATCTAACACAGCAGAATATGCCAACTGCTTTTTAATACACTACATAAGCACAAACTTCAGCTCTAAGAGTTTAATTCGCCTCTCTAATCCAATCACATCAACCTTATTTCTCTTATCAGAGATTCCCATTTTGAATTAAATGAGCTCATTAGTTTTAATCAAAGGCAGAGAGATCAAAACTTACACTTAAATGCTTTAGATCAGAGCTGTCAGTCAAGCGTAGAGTTCTATTTGACTAAAACACAAGATCAGAAGCCCTTAGAACTCTGCATTTTCATTAGGCGTGTGGCAGGCTTAAAGAAATACAGCATTCTTTCTTTGACATTATGTGAAGCAGAGAGGTCATTTACAACATGCCCTCTAAGAGTGCTCACTGCAGGTATTGGCTGGAATATGAATTATATGAAGTATAATTTTTTTCAGTAGTAAAGCACCTGAAGATGCAGCTCTTACGAGAGGGTCTGATGAACAATGTGAAAAGATCATCAACCTGAAGTGTGCTTATGTGTCTATCATCATCATCTTCATATTATTATTATTATTATTGCCCTTTTAACCTAAGACTGTGTACCTCACAGTTACTCAAGCTGCTATTATTATTATTATTATTATTATTATTATTATTAATGTGTTTTAAGACTATACCATTTGTTGCCTGACCTGTAGCTAACAGCTGTTGTAGCTCTCTGAACCTCAACTGTCACAATTTTCCTCTGATCCCAAATCTAGTCAATCAGCCAAGACGTGTTTGCTCACTGACATGCTTCTTTGGTTTTTCACTGGAGTGATTTCTAATTTACTAATCCCATCTAACTAGTGATGGAAGTCTCTATCACCCAAAATCTTTTCTGCAAATACCTTCCTCAAACATAGAATACCGTAATGTATTAACTTGAACAAAACCTCATCATGTAGCAGAACACTGTAATGTTATGAGGAATCACACAGAATCAGTTTGGGATAATGTCCTCCAAACTCCGCCTCTCGAAATTTGAAATGGAAATTAAATTCATTTGAACAGGGAATTAACTGGAAAGCTTATGTGAAGAGAATATAGTTCTGTTAAACTCAAAATACAGTATTTCCCTGTTATTTCACAAACTCGTTTATTTAAAAGGGACTTTACATAGCTTAATAATGTCATTTGAAGCATGTTCATGAAGACTTTGCGTGCTATAGATTTCTATTACTTACATCAGTATCATAGCTCCAGTGCAAAACTAACGAAGGAAAGAAATGACCATTTAAATTTGGTGTAAGTGAATTCCCCTTCCCCCCCGTTCTTGCCATTTCATCCATTCCTTTACTCAATTACTGTGCTAGTTACTTCTCATTCTGTTCTCCTCACAGTTATCTTGTACATACTTCTGTTCAGCTGGTGAGAGAATAGTATTGCTGCAGAGTCCTGGAACAGGTAGATTGTATTCTGCTGCATTTATAAATCTTTTTGGATTCAAGTGTCTGCCATATGATTAAAATGTACTGTATAGGCTAGGGTGTGTTATATACAGTACAATATCATTGTAATTATAGTGTCCCTCCAGATGACAAAATGACTCATACTCCAAGATCATGCAAAGTTGAAATGAAACAATAATATAAAGTAATTAGTTTTTGAATTGATCAAGATGAACAGTACAGTTATTATTTTTTACACAGATAAAGCACACATGTGTTTGAGCATGTGTTTGTGTGAGTGTGTATGTGTGTGTGTGTGAGTGTGTGTGTGTGTGTGTGTGTGTGTGTGTGCGCGCAATTACTAAAAGTTTCATACATTCCCATAAAGTCCAAACCTAGAAGGCCACAGCACTACAGGATTTGGCGTCGACCTTATTAACACATCTGATTCAACTCACCAAGTGCTGAACTTGGTGTTTTAGAAAATGGAAAAGGCAGACGACATCCTGCTTTGCTGTATGTTTTTGAGTGAACTGTCATTTATATTCTGGGCTGTTCAACTGACCACTGATTAGAGTTGTTTAGAAAATTTTGTTGTAATTTACTTCTTCCCACCTCTCAAGGATTTACTCTATGCTGTATACTATAACACACAAAATCCCTAAATCCACTAATACACTGCAGAATTCTTTTCACAAAGCAGACTATTTTTGCAAGTTTAAAATACAATCTCCTGTAATACACCGCTCTCTTACTGTGAATCTGCTGCTCATATAAATCTGACAATATCAGACATGATATTAAAGGGAGGATATCGTTTGTGTGAAAGCGCAGTAATTTATAGTTCGGAAGGCTCCGGGATTAATTTTCTTGATGAAACCCTTGAGAATAGTGATCTCTGGGAGTAAGTGATGAGATTTTAAAAGTATTACTCTGCGTACTGAGAATGTTGACCATCAATAACATCTTGGCAGGTCCTGATGTCCACTCTGTCCCTTTCTCTCACTCTTTTACACTGTAATTCTCTCACACACTACAAGCTGGTAGTTCATTCCTGCCTGCGACTTACGGGGCAGAGAAAGCTCACTTCCTCAAGGTAGATGTCAGTAGAAGGGGGGTGCTTGGAGGTCAGATGAAGTCACTTGTGCT
Source organism: Ameiurus melas (assembly GCA_012411365.1). Taxonomy (NCBI): domain Eukaryota; kingdom Metazoa; phylum Chordata; class Actinopteri; order Siluriformes; family Ictaluridae; genus Ameiurus; species Ameiurus melas. The sequence goes on along the minus strand of CM022761.1, from coordinate 17,886,486 downwards.
AATTAGGAGGCACTGCTTGCTGGATTTGGATTAAAAACTCTACTGGCTATGAGTGCAGTGAATACATGGAGTAATATGAATTACATGAATTACAGTTGGCATGAAAAGTACTAAATAATACTAAATATACAATAACTACAAAAAAAAAATCCCCCTCCTTTGAACCACAATTTTAAATTATTGATGCTGACACATCTCTGTGTGTGTGTGTGTGTGTGTGTGTGTGTGTGTGTGTGTGTGCGTGTGTGTGTGGTGTGTGTGTGTGTGTGTGTGTGTGTGTGTGTGTGTGTGTGTGTGTGTGTGTGTGTGTGTGTGTGTGTGTGTGTGTGTGTGTGTGTGTGTGTGTGTGTGTGTGTGTGTGTGTGTGTGTGTGTGTGTGTGTGTGTGTGTGTAGGGGCGCAAGGTGGCTTAGTTGTTAGTTGTTAGCACTTTAACCAACCTCAGAGGTCCGGGGTTCGTTCCCCCGGGCCATGTGTGTGCAGAGTTTGCATGTTTTCCCCGTGCTGTGGGGGTTTCCTCCGGGTACTCTGGTTTCCTCCCCCAGTCCAAAGACATGCATGGTAGGCTGATTGGCGTGTCCGTAGTGTATGGGTGAGTGTGTATGTGATTGTGCCCTGCGATTGTGCCCTGCGACTGGCACCCTGTCCAGTGTGTACCCCGCCCTCTGCCGATGATTCCTGGGATAGGCTCCAGGTTCCCCGTGACCCTGAAGAAGGAGTAAGCGGTAGAAGATGGATATATATATATATATATATATATATATATATATATATATATATATATATATATATATATATATATATATATATATAATATATCTGCCAGTTTCCATAGCAACCCACTACAATGTGGCGGACAGTCACGACGTAGCAGTGCTAGCGAGAGCATACACACTTGAGCAGAACTCTAGAGCCCTACAGAATGCGTGGGACAGATGAGGCGCGACTGTATAAGCATATCTGCGTGACATCTAAAAATATTAACTAAAAAGACTGCTGTGTTTAGCATGTATATCCACAACACTGTTTTCATGACATTCAGCTGAACATAAACAGAAACAGATTTGTGTCCCCTGGTCTTTCAATAAGGTTATAAAATGTATAACGGAATTAAATATGCAGCGTAACATCACACTAATTAACTGAAAATGTGATCCAAACTCAAAATCCAACTTTACTGAAAAAGAAGCTTATTTTTTTCAGCAGAAGAGAAACAGACAGCGTTCTGAATCAGCATGCCAAGGTGTAATTGCAGTCCATAAAGCCATGCATTTACACCAAAACACTGCCGAGCATCATAAACACGAGATATCAATTAGCTGCTGTTAACACTGTTTTAATTAGTCCCTCATCTGCAAAAGTAAAGCAATAATCAAATGTGGGGTTGTAAATAAATTTCAAAGTGCTCTAATTGAAGCACTTTTTTTCCCCTTCTCAAATCGAAGCATACACATTTAGATTTATTGGTAGCTTGTTTTACATCAGTCCACGCAAATCAATCAAAATGGTTTCAGGGTCATGTTTACTTAAGTTAATGGCACCTATGAATTTTTTGACTACGTTTTTGGAGACATCAGGCTGCAACACAGAGTGGCTCCAAACATTCTCTAACATTAACATTGAATTACAGGCTGTCGAACATGACAGCGGATATCCATTACTCTAAAGCAGGGAGAAAGTGTGTACGCAGCAATCTGCAGAGAGATCAGTCACATTACACTTTGATGTTATTATGACAGCTAGAGGCAAAGCAAACTTGTGCACTGACAACGTTATTGACACAGACAAAATGAGCGCTCCCTCCCTCGGACTTGTCATCCACCATAAAGCCTTGATGGGGGCATAGAGAGAAAAAAATTCATATCAATCAAATATCAGCAGTGTCCCTCTGCTCAGTTCAACTCAGAGGGAGGATTGGTGTGTCTGCATCTACACCTACATGACAGGATTGTTGTCTCTTTAAAAACAGCCATATTGGGCATTTCTGAGTGGGCCACTGGGTCATATATGTGGCTCAGGCTCTCTCCCAGGAACCTGCTCTGAATGAGCCAATTGTTGTTAAAGGACGGTCAGTTGTTGTAGATTTAGGATAGGATCAGATTCTCTGAGCAGCAGCTGTGGTCAGATAACCCTTCATCCTGTCCACCTCTGTAGGACAAGCAGGTTTGTTGAACTCATCCATTATTAATATGATAAAAAGGGTAAGCCAGTGACAAGCTGGGCAGTTTATATCAGCACGGGGGTGAGTAGCGTCCAGTGCACTCTATAGTCATTAGTCAACAGCCTTTTCATGGGATCAAAGCATCTAAATGTGATAAAGCTGCATATGAGATCCAACAGAAGGGTGAATGAAGATATTTCTGTGTGTTTTAGTGAGTAGTAAGCGTGAGTGCATGTGTGTGTGTGTGTGTGTGTGTGTGTGTGTGTGTGCGTGTGTGCTGGACGTCCCTACAGCATGTCTCTGAAGCAGTGAAAGGCAGGCAGGTTGAACAGGTGGAGCGGATGCAGCAGTGATACCGCTTGTCACAGTGATGTCTCCAGACAAAACTAATGAGTGTTCAGCCCACGGGAGCCACTGCCATGCCACACTACCCTGTTCCCTAACATGCTGCAGATCATTAATGCACATTGCCTTTACACTCATTCTTCAAGTTTTAAAACAAATAGAAATTGTTAATTATTATTATTATTATTATTATTATTATTATTATTGTTGTTGTTGTTGTTGTTATTGTTATTGTTATTATTATATCCTGTGCTAGTAAAAATGATTAAATTATCCAGTGTTTACTTGTAAATCAGTACAATTGATATTTTATAATTATATCTGCATCTGCAAGACTTTGTGCATTATATTAAAAACAAAAAACAAACAAACAGCCTCTAGTATATTCACAAACATCAATTATGATTCTGAAGCAAGTACTGTATTCCCTGTGTCCTGATACATTTCATACACCACCTAACAAAAATAAAATGTGATTCCACAAGATTCAAACTGCTTTATTTCCAGTTATCATACAATCACGTCAGAACACCAAAGTATTATTTTCATCTAGGAAATATTATCACACTTAAGACACTTTTCACCTGCAGATGAGTAGAGTCAGGATCAGATCCATGACCACAAGTCATACAGTTAGGAAAAGTGGGGGATAAATAGCCTGACATGGAAATGCACTTAGAAATCATGTGCTAATAGCGTCCTAATTTAGAAAAGAGCACTCAATACAAGTTGACAGAATTTGGCATGTCATTGTAGTCTTTCCCTCTTACAGTCTTTCAACACGTCCTTAATCAAGCTGGGAGAAAATGAGAGTGAGGGAGAGGAAGTAGGAGGGAGGGAAAGATGAGAGAAACAAAAGAGAGAGAAGCAGTGGGGTGAATGTGTGTGTGTGTGTGTGTGTGTGTGTGTGTGTGTGTGTGTGTGTGTGTGTGTGTGTGTGTGTGTGTGTGTTGTGTGTGTGTATGTGAGAGAGAGAGAGAACGAGAGAGAGAGAGAGAGAGTGAGAGAGAGAGAGAGGTTGTACTTGGCTGCTTTACTCCAAAATGTTCAAGCATGACTGACCCATTTCATCAGGTCTGTCAAAGCCTTGCACTGATACATGTTGACAACATTTAATCTTAAAAATTGAAAGAAATGAATTAATATGCAAATTCCATCAGCTTTGTAATAAAAATGTCCTTGACAAAACAGAGAACAGCACCCCAGAGGAGCAGTGTGAATTATCCCAGCTCTGCTGTTCCTGAAGTCAGGCTGAGGTACACAAGTCCACCAGGAAATCAGCGCACATCTGACTCGGAAATAATTATGATGGAGGAACAAAACACTAGCAGGGTTGAATAAATGGAATGACATGGGAAAAAGCCTGGTCCGCTTTGTTATTCACTTTGAATTAATAGGATTAGTCGGAGATCCATATACACCTAAAATCAACACCACCCTATCAATGCGCACTGAGAGCGACAAGCCTTGGGAGAAGGATGGGGAGTGCGAGTGTGTGTAAGTGTGAGTGAGAATGTGTGTGTGTATGTGTGTGTGTGTGAATTGCATGCATACTATTACAAATGCAAGCATAGTGGGATTCTACAGGGAAAAGCATAGAGGTTTTCTTATTCTTCACAAGACCAAGCGATTCTCCAGAGACAGAATCTTACAAGACAAAGATTACCCATACAAAAAGAGCAGGTGGCTACAAGCAGGTCTCTCATGGAATTAGCTGAACTATGGGGCCTAATTATCTGTGGAAAGAGTGCACTGAGGAGAGAAACTTCCCTGTTTGAAGGACAAATGATTAATTAAAAAGAACAGCGCACCTCAGTTTTGATCTCTGGACAAATAGGGCACTTGAAAGTCCTGACAGAATTCTACCATAACTCAACACACTAATAACCATCTCACAGCACCGATTACCTGTAGTGGCTGTCACAGTTAAAGGAGCAGCGACAACCATACAATAATTGCTAGTATATCTAAATACATACTGTATAAATGTATGTATAATCAAGTGCAAATGTTTACATACCTTTAAGACAAAATAAAGCTGTTCCTTCATGATCAGTAATGGCAGGATAATGTGTGTTACTATATTAATAAAAACATATTATAATGTAACAGTTCAGAGTGTTTCCCTATGTCCCTCTGAAAGTGTATATATTTTCTAAAAATTGTATGTTTACTGCTTTCAACCTCTTTCATATGCTCTAAACAGCTTTTGGATTTCCTCAGTTTTTATAGTTAACCCCTGCCTCCGTTTACGGACCCCACACATGCTCATTTTGAAAATGTCTTTTTTGGATCAATTATAAAATAGAGGCTCCACAACAACTAAAGAGTTTTCAAAACAGCTGAAAATGTCATTGTCATTATTTAAATAATTACTAAAATAAAATAACACACACACACGCACACACATACACGTACACACAGTCAGACTTATGTATCATATATTTCAGTAGCTGATATAATCTCCCTCTTCTAAAGTAGATTAAGGTCTCATTATATTTAAATATTTTGTTTATTTCAATCTGATATCCTCCATCCTTCCTGTATATTGTTGGCCTGTGTCTGCAAACCTCTCTCTCTCTCTCTCTCTCTCTCTCTCTATCTCACTCTCTCTCTCTCACTGCTCTGCTCCTTGCAGCCATCCCTGAAAGATCACAGCAGACTGTAAAATAATGAAAAATGTGCAATCCTTGTGGGGCACTGCTTGTGCACATCCGCCTCCGCCCAGGCATTCATCACTCGGCAGGTATTGTCAGTGAAAGTTTAATTGCATAAACACTCAGTAACTGTCCTGTCATATTTCTTGTCAGCTAGGATTCTCTCCCCAGGCTCACTATCGCACAAAACTATAATTGAATTGCTACCGAATCGCACTGGAGCCAAGAAGAGGAGAGCTTTATGAATAGAATTTGTTTCCTATCAGCAGGTCTGACAAATTGTGTCACGAGGAAAAGCAGGCCAGATAATTTCCCTGTTTATTGGGCGAAGACCTGTTCACTGTTATTCCTTATCTCTACTGCGTTATAAGACCCAGTTAAACAAAAGTGTGTATATATGAAATTTGGCAACAAAAGCAATTGGCTTCTTTGAGGTGGGCTGTCTAAATACTGCACAAAGCAGCAAATAAGTCCACTATCTCCAGCAGGCGCTGATCTGAGAGATGAGTGGAGAGGGCTGTGGGAGGGGACAGGCATATTGCACAAGTGCTCCATGAATAAGCGCTACAGAGATGTGGTGACCCAAGCTGCTAGACGAGTGCCAATGAATCATAATGCGGCTTGTCAAAGGCTGGAGCAGTACTCAAAACATGAAAACTCTTCACTCTACCTCAGCAACTGTGTGCTCCCTAGATAAAGAGGATATAATTACAGTATTTCTTTGCCCTAAAACATTTGAACAGTGTCTACGTATTCCATAAACACCATCCCAAAACCACAAGCAAAATAAATCTGGCTTTTATAACAATACTTAACACACAAACCAGAATTGAATAAAACAAACGGTGAACAAAAGCTAGATAGTATTTCTCACAGTAAAAATGTCAATAAAATCAGCTTATCGCACCACAAATGCTGATTTCTCTGTGTTCTCTTCATAGCACATAAGCACTCAGCTGGTTTCCTGTGTGAACGAGCCGTTCAGCTTTACGCAAACACTTTCCCACCACACAACTCGGTGGGTTCTGGTTGCCTGGGAACTCAGGTCTAATGCTCCATGTCTACTCAACTTCTCTTGATAAAAAGCCCTTTCTGACAAGCTGATCAGCTAAATAAGCTTAAATAAAACTGGCTTCTAATAGTCTGGAGACTGCTTTATCCCACCTTTGTCTTCTGAAGCTCTGAAGCCTTCCTCCTTGAGTGATAGTGTACTTTCCCTGTGACAGAATCTTCTATCTTTTTAGCCTGGCTAAGCTGTCATTAGTTTCTCTGTTCCTCACAGAAGATTGTGTAGCATGTGTTGCTGTATGGTTTGATACTGAGTGTGGGACTGACAGGTGAAACATTGAGATGTTCGAAAGCTTCCTAATGTAGCTGAGTGCAGAATACGAGGTCAGCCAACTCAATTTCCATAATAAACACTGGTTTGCTTGTGCAGAAGGTTCTACATGTCAACCACATACGCTAGCTATAAACATTTTCTGCACTGCAAAAGACAAACAAAGCACCAGAGCACTCAATCACAGCCTAACCTCTGCGTGAAAGGAAGTCAGGATTGATAGGCATTTCTTTAAATCATGTTATGCTTTCACAAGAGCTTTAATTTAAGGCTAAACTTAGGGCTTGGGATAAATGAACACATCAGATGATTAAAACCATTTGTCTTAGCGAACAGGCTTGGCCTTTATTTATGGTGGCTGGTTGATCAGCACATCCAACACCGACAGAGAATCTATCCGATGAAGTGATAGGTACTTTCATAATTACTGAGTAACTTATGACCACACACAGAAAATTAACAAGCATTATGACGTTTACTTTAGCAGGAGTGTTATGGAGACTGAATTATTAAAGAGGTTGAGGGGCTCACGATGGATTAATCACATAAACACACCATACAGCAGGAGTTATTGCTCTCATGTTGAGGTGAAGCATAAAACATAAAACCATCCAGTGTTAGTTTTTAAATCAAAATGGTGAGTATTATTTAGTTGGATTATTGTATATTAAAGAAGTATGCTGTTTTACTTTGTGTACCAAAGTCTACAATGCCTACAACTATAGTGTATTATACAACTCCAATTCCAAAAAAGCGGGGATGTTGTGTAAAATGTAAATAAACCCATATGTTATTCGCAATAGAAAAAACATAGAAAACATCAAATGTTTAAACTGAGGAAATGTACCATTTTAAGGAAAAAATAAGGTAATTTTGAATTTGGGGCAACATAAGGCTGGAAATGTAAGTGTTACTAAAAAGAAACAGCTGAAGGAACATTTTAAAACTAATGAGGTTAATTGGCACTAAGTCAGTAACATGAGTGGGTATCTTAAAGAGGCAAAGTCTCTCAGAAGTAAAGATGGGATGGAATCTGGATGGAAGCAGATCTAAAACCTGTGTATACCTTTCAGCATTGATGGTGCCTTTCCAAATGTGCAAGCTGCCCATTCCATAGGCACTACTGCACCGCCATACCATCAGAGATGCAGGCTTCTGAACTGAGCGCTGATAAAAAGCCGGATGGTCCCGCTCCTCTTTAGTTCTCTTTAGTTTAGAGGACGCGGCGTCCATGGTTTTCAAAAAGAATTTCAAATTTCAATTTTGACCTCAGAACAGTTTTCCACTTTGCCTCAGTCCATTTTAAATGAGCTTTGGCCCAGAGAAGACGGTATCATTTCTGGATCATGTTCGCATATGGCTTCTTCTCTGCATAATAGAGCTTTAACCAGCATTTGTGAATAGCATGGCAAAGTGTGTTCACATACATAGGTGTTTCTAAGCCCATGCAGTTATTTGCATTACAGAATCATGTCTGATTTTAATGCAGTGCCGCCTGAGGGCCTGAAGATCACGGGCGTGCAGTATTGATTTTCACCCTTGTCCCTTGCGCACAGAGATTTCTCCAGATTATCTGAATCTTTTGATGATATTATGTACTGTAGATGATGAGACATTCATAGTCCTTGCAATTTTATGTTGAGGAACATTACTCTGATATTATAGACACGATTGGTGATTGGTGACAGATTTTTGAACCTCTGTCCATTTTACTTCTGAAAGCCTCTCTAAGATACTCTTTTATACCCAATCATGTTACTGATCTATTGCCTGTTAACCTCCAGCAGTTTATTTTTTGAGATGTGTTGCATTCATCAAATTCTCATTTTGTTCTTAAAATGGTACTCAGTTTATTTACTCAGAAAAAAATTCCTCAGTTTAAACAGTTGATATATTTTCTCTGGTCTATTCGGAATAACGTGGGTTTATGAGATTTGCAAATCATTGCATTCTGTTTTTATTTACATTTTTTCATACTTTTTTGAAATTGGGGTTATACATGGTTAAACAGTTTAAGATAGTTATTATAAGTTTTATAATAATATAAGTTTTTATAAGTTGTATAATAATTATATAATATAAGATAAATATATTTTTAAAAAATATTTAAGCTATTTTAATGAATTATATCAGCTCAAAAATGTATGTTATTTTCTAAAAGTGTTATAAATAATAACTTGCATGCCATTTTAACTTGTATCCTTTGTGTCACAAGTCGTGACGGAGCGGATGAAGGAAGGAGGTAAGCGCACATAAGAACGAGTGAGTTTATTTAATACAGATGCAGGCAGACAAATCCAAAACGTAATCCAAAGGCGTAGTCAGAAAACAGGCGAAGGTCAGGCAAACGGCAAACAGACATAAACTTGGGGCAAGGCAGATATCAGTAACGTGGCACGGAAAACGGGCTCGAGAAACAAACTTAAGCGTGAGCTATGACAATGATCTGGGAGCGGATAACCCAGCGTGAACTATAACTAACATGGACCGTGATCCTATGTTTAATTAACCGCGCTGTGTGTAGTACAGCGCGTAGTATATAAGCCGGCATGAATTAACGTGAACAGCTTCCAGCTGGAAGTAATACAGACACATGTGGGGATCCAACCTATGACAGACACGGGGCGGGGTCATGACGAACATAAACAAAACACACGTGCCCTCCCAGCCAATGACAGAAACAAAAACAAAAGCACATGTCAAAATGTCACAACAGACGTGCACGCGCTCGCGCAACTGCGCGCTCGCGTGCTGCTTCAAGGAGGAACCGTGACACTTTGCCTTTATATCCGCCTCCTACTCTTTTCTTAAACCTTGGACAGCTTTTCAACTCGCTTAGTTGCAATATTTCTGTTAACTTCGCTATCTTTTGGATTGTGAGAGATTTCAGAACGCACTAACATTTCATTCTGAACTTGTAAGAATTCTATTATTTTGTAGATCATTTTTCCCTTTACTCAGAAACCATGGAGGATGCAAACTTTTGCAACTGCACACCGAGACATGTTGGAAACAAAGGAAATATCTGCAATCTATTCTGGTTCCTAGTAGCTGGTCTGATTTAGAGGACAGCCATGTTCCTGGCTCATCTTTAGGGCTTCTCTTGAGCAATAAAGAAGAGTGAGGCAGGCTAGGTACAGTGCTCAGACTGCCGCTCCCTCGCAGCTCATCTCCACTCTGAGAATATCAGAAATCCCTTCTGCCATCTGTGAATGGAAAATACCAGTGGAAAAGAATCCAGTCTCAAATCCCCCAATCCTTGCAGCAGTCATGTCTCTTGTAATAAATGATATGGGAAAACAAATGTATACATTTTGCTGTGGAGAATGGCCTGCATTTGCGGAGCATCATTAGCATTTCCATTTGGAAGCTGGGTGGAGATGGATGCTCGGCTGATTTTAGCAGGTGGGAGCTAGAGATGAGAAGAGCGGCCATTCCAGCACATACTGATGTTTATTTAATTGAACACTCCTTGTCTGACAGAAAGGCAGATGGACAAAAGGATCGGATTTGCATTCTTAATCAAAAGGAGACGTGAGAGAGAATAAATGGAAGCAGATGATCTTTCACGTAAACAAATCACAGATTTGCGTTGCCTCTGTTACTCTTACAAAGCTTTTCCTTTCAGACTTCTTCTTGGCAGTGACACAAGCACACACACACACACACACTCTCACCCTTCTCAGAGTGAACTGAGGCACTGGGGTCTGCTTGAGTGTGTGATGGATTGGAGAAATGTCAGATGAGTTGGAACGTGACCCCATTGGCTGGGTCAGCCTGAGTGAAATCAATATGTTTGAGCTGCAGACCTTCTGTGGCTTCAGATTTCAATTAATGCTTCAGCTCAGATCATGTGATCATCTCTGACTACTCTGTCCTTACCATACAATTGAGTGCTTTGTATACTGTAATATTTTTAATGTGTGTGTGGCTCTGTGTACTAAAACAAAAGAGCTTTCTCATTACGAATACAAACCTGGAACAGGGGAAGCCTCTCTACTACAGCTACATCTTAAAATATGTGTATACCCATGATAAGCAGTCTCACTGACAGGTGGATCCGACTAATGTCTGCTCTCGGTAGGCACTAATCCCGTTATCTGTATTCTGTGCGAGTACAAATGGCTCCTTTGACCCCTGACTCCACTTCTCAAGGACACTCCAGCATACGAGGTTAACACCTTCACTATGGAGTGTGTGAAGGGGAATCACCAGGGAGAACTGTTGCTCACAGCGCACTCGTCCTGCCCCAGCCAGCTCAGAGACCCTGGACCGAGGGCACTGAGGGCACCGTTGCTGCTGTTGTCTGATGGGGCCACATGTGGAGCGGTCAAACTCACTCAACTCTCTGTCTTCTTGCTCGTTTTTTTTTCCCTTTAGACACCAACGCATGGCCATCTCAGGTTATCCATTTCAGAGAGAAATTGTAGAAGTTTGTGTAAGAAGAGTTCAAGAAGGCACTGTGAATTTCAGCCTCATTTAATAGACACTGTCAACTTTTATTGTAGGCTTAGGGTTCGATTTAAAAATGGGATTGATTTCACTACTCAGAAATTCTACATTGAATCTATCACATCCTTCATTTAAAAATACTGCAAGAGTTTATGAGGCATCTGCACATTTATAACCATTTGCACAATATAAATCGTAAGAAAATATATTAAGATAAAAAGTTACCTTTGTTTTGGTGAATTCATTTCTATGAGACAGAAAGAAATCCAATTACATCACCCTCATTTCTTACAATCCAAACAAAATTTCTCATGAGATCAGGGCCGTTTCCCAAAAGAATTTAAAGGTTAGAGGATAAATCCATGCTGTAACACATTACATTTTTTATATTGAAATGTTTATGATGTGCTTAGTGAGTCTGGTGCTAAACTGTTGGTTGGTGCTGGATTTTTGTTATTCCTGTGAGAAGATGGCAGTTGTGCACCAAGTTTTATGACACTGGGGGACATTGCTAGTGTAGTTATAGAGGCATTTAATAGAAGACGGATTTTCTACAAAAACAATCAGGTTTTTAGCCGCTGAAAACAAAAAGTGCTAAAGCTTGTTTTCTCAATTTTTCAATGATGTACAATATCATCTTGATGAGAACTCCATTGTAAAAATAGAGGAGATAATAACCGTTGGACTCAAAGTTCCACAGTGCATGTGGTTATATGATGGAGTTGCACTGAGATTTGGCTCGGCTAGTCGTTGATGCTTTAGCATGAATTAGCACGAATGATTTTGAACTTTACCTGACCGAGCAGAGTGTGTAGATGAGGAGGTGAGAGAACTGGACTAACTAAAGGACTAAAGTGCAGCTGCATTGATCTCTTTAGGTAGAGATTAAACAAGGGCTCCACTATCGGTGCACCACAATCAGCTGGTAATTGAATGGCACTGATGGTAATATAGGAAATAGTCAACTACTGAAAATAGACCAATATGCCAAGGAAAGAAGTTTAAACCAAATTACACAAATGATATTAATTAAATTGAATGTCACAGATTAATGATAAATATTGATGAGCAAATCATTCAAGGTGGAGTTCTCCTATAAGATCATCCTAACTGGTGGAGAGAGTGATTCGCTGTGATTTTACCATATAACCATGATCTTTGTGCTACAATGCTTGTGGGAAAGCAGTTGTGATAAAAGGACAGTACAGTTATTTAAGCAGCATGTACTTTAGGAGTAAAAAGAAGCACAACTGCACAAAGCTAATGTTATACACTACATGAACCTTACGATCCTATCCTCCCTTCTTTACTGACACACTAGCTATTACACAAGCACCAAAAGTACACACACATCTAAGTTTTTGTGTGTATAACAAAGATGTGTGTGTGTGTGTGTGTGTGTGTATAACTGCATGTGTGGGAGATGTGGGTATTACTCTGGTTTGACAGGCCCAGGTTTGGGGGCCTGGTGGAAAAGAGCTCTATTTGCATTTCAAATGTCACGCTCAGCAGCAGACACCTGTTTGAAGCTAGAAGTGGATGCACACAAATCAAAGGTCTGAGCCTGAGGGAGAGGCAGGATCACCCTGACCAAAGGCTAGTCCTGCTCTGGAGCCTCAGGATCCTGGTGCAGCGCTGCATCTCAACACCGCCACCCTCCAGACACACACACACACACACACACACACACACACACACACACACACACACAGCGCTTCCACACACAATTCCATAACCACATAATGGACTGGGAACAGGCATGACTAGTGTGTGTGTTGTGGCAGTAAGTTGAGGATTTGCGTCTAGTACACAATGCAGTAGGAAGTCAAAACACTGGCCTGTGAAACTGGCCTATCATTCAATCATCTGCGACGAATGAAAGCTTTCACAGATTTATGAAGTGAATATTGCTTTACTGTATTTCAGCGGATATTTGTACAGTTTATTTATTTTTTTAAAGAGTCACTTTAGAGTTGTTTGTTTAACGTAAACTACACATTTTCTGCACAAGTTCTTTATTTGGTTCAAAATTATAGCATTATTATGTCAGAGATACAAAATACATTGATTTAGTTATAAACAAAGAAAGACAAATAGGCCCCGTATGCTATTTTATCTGAAAGATTTAACAACGGGAAGCATCTAACTTTGGTTTAAAAAAAAAAGAGTTTCCATTGTGCACTTCACGTATAATGAAACTAAAAGAAAACAAATACATCCATCATTTAAGAAGGAGTCTGTGTAAAAGGAGTACAAAGAGAATTACACTACAGATCCAGTCAATATGTTGCTCCTTGGTGACCCATCAGCCTGTCAACGTCAAAGTAAAATACTGGGAAAAGAAAAGAAAAGAAAAAGTTCTACTCTAAAATTCCACATAAATTCCCAATAAAGACTGCTAGTTTGTTATAATAGGTTTTAATAAACACATCTCATTAATTCTGCCTGGGATTAAATGGATTAATATTTTATTTGACATAAAATTTACAAACTATGAAACTACGTTTCAGCGATGTCTTTATGCTGAATTTATTTGGACATGATGTCACGGGATCTGGCTGGCATCCCTGAATTCATCTTATTGCAAATAATGTTGGCAGCATTCTCTTTTATTAATGTATTTACACACACAAACAGTGCTGCCTTTCATCCACATCAAAGGACTCCTGTTGACAAACATCGGGATTAGCATCTTCAAAAAAACAAAACAATAACAAAAAAAAAAACCTCCCAACAACCCCAGCCATATTTAATATTTACCGCTTTATTACACATGTGATGTGCCCTTGAGAGAGAAGATGGAACCAGTGGGTGGGGTTGAGGGGGAGGTACTGGTGTCTCTGTAGTACTAGGCATTTAAACAAGACTGTTGATAACACAATTTACCTCGCAGGTACAACACAAGGAAAGGTGACATTGCAAAGGGAAGAGTGACATCATGAGCAGAGTGAAAGGGAGGAGAATTACATACTTCTTATTCTGGGATTTGTTCTGAGAAATAGACAGAGATGGAGGGATTGGGAGGTTGGGAAGTATTGGATGAGGGTCTGTGTAAACAAATAAATCTTAATGTCACAACCCCCCCTCCATTAAAGACCTGTGCTCTCACTGCTGCTAAGAAATGAGGACTATGAAGCCATGAGGACTGTGAAGCCTTTCTATATGCCCCCCAACCAACCCCCCTCACACACACACAAACCAGTGTGTAATGGCAAAAAAAGCAGAGAAAAGGACAAAGCCACAAATGTGGAACTTCAATTAATTTAAAGCCCCAATCAGCAAAGAATAAATCCTTGGCATATCTAATTACTGAGGCTCTCGGAAGACCCGGGCCGAACAGCCAATCTCCCTCCTGTTTGAACAGCTTGATGAACTAAGGGACTGATGGATATCAAGTCATTTTGTTTAATTTATAAATGGATTTTCCCCTAATACTTAAATTATCATCAGTTCAACACAATGAAAATGGGAACATTTGGAAGGCAAAGTCTATAACCAGCCTGAAAAGAATTCTAATGAGGAATGTCACCTCTTTTCATTTCATCTATACAAGTCCTCTAATTAAATTCTGGGGCGGGGGAAGAAGAGCAGGTTACAGTGCAGCCGCCACTGCCACTGCCGCTTTCCAGCTCGATACTCAGGAAATGCTCATCAAGCATATCATGTCTCACACACATACAGACAGACGCACGCTTCTGGCCAAACCACTGGTCTAAATATGTTTTTCAGAAAACACCTTCAGTCAAAGGACTGTCAGCTTGTTTCTTGAATCTGTCCTTTCCTTCATGTTGTCCAATACGAAATTCTGACATACTAATACTGAGTCTCACAATCAACAATGAAGCTTTAGCCAATGCAAAATTGTGAATTAAGTTTGTAAAGCTACAATGATTGAATGAACCTCCATTAAAAATTCCAACAACTGAACATTCAATTCGATTCAATTCGAGTTTGAATTTTTTAAAACTATGTACATTTTCACAAAGCAGCTGTCATATATCAAGGAGGTAAATCTGTACTTCAGTTCCCATCAGCCACTGCACTGTACTACAATATG
Organism: Ameiurus melas; assembly: GCA_012411365.1. Lineage (NCBI taxonomy): Eukaryota > Metazoa > Chordata > Actinopteri > Siluriformes > Ictaluridae > Ameiurus > Ameiurus melas. The sequence continues at coordinate 17,871,476 of CM022761.1, read as the reverse complement.
TCACATGACCACCTGCACCTGAATCACGTCTCTGTTAACAAGCACACTTATATATTTAGCCATTGTTTACACTGCTTCCCTGCCTTACATTTGTCTTAGACCACCGTTGTCCTGTTTGTTGTTGTTTAGTCCTTGCCACAGTGTTTTGCATTAGTTGTAGTATCTTTTGTGTTTTGTTGGCTTATATTAATAGAACGTTTAAAATCTGCAATTGCTTCCATAACTACCTTGGAAACGTGACAGCAGCTTTATATAAAATATATCAAACTGTAATAAAAATGAAAGTTCATTCCTAATGAGCAAGCCAGGGGCGACGGTGGCAAAGAAAAACTCTCTGAGACGACAAGAGGAAGAAACCTTGAGAGGAACTAGACTCAAATACTTTTTTGGCAGAATTGGCAGCCCAACAGGGCAAGATGGCAGGATCAGTGCAACAGTTGAAACACTCGAATATTTAAACACAGGACTCATTTCTCAAATAGTTTGTGACTGTGTCACTTGAAGAACAGGAAGAGCCTTGGATAAACTGCTATTCTCTCACAGTGTCTCCAACAGTCTACGATCATTAAGCAGGTAAGACGTCATTTCTGTATTTGCATTTCAGAATGACTAAGAATAATGATGTGATCCTGTTCTAAACCCAATCACATATTAGCAGGTTGGTCTGGCGTTACAGAATACAGAATTTGAGTACCTGCATGGAAATGTTGGTCTGTCATTGAATCCTGTCACTCAGTGGATGTGCTTTTAATTCCACAGACTGAAATCTTTATGTAAGAAACATTTAGAACTCAATACCACTGGCATCGACAGGAACTGGTTAAGTATGCAAAAGATTTCTAAAAACATTTATAAGACATACAGTTCGTTTACATGGACAACAATAATCCAATATTAACCAGATTAAGACAATACTCTGATTAAGAAACTACCACGTGAACAGCAATTATTGATGAGCTTAATCCGGCTAAAGCCATACTCGAAGTAAACACAAATCGATTTAAGACGTGTGGAGTATTCCTACTTTAGTTACATTATCGAAGTGGATTGCAGACATGTAAACACCTTACTCACACTATTAACGTCGTGTGTGAGTTTTCACCACGTACACACGGCAGTGCTCAAACGTTTGATGGCAAACAAGAGAGCACGGCTGCGTCCGAAACCGCGTACTATATAGTAGGAGAAATACATGTATCTCGGCTACTATATAGTGGGTAAGTATGTGGTTTCGAACACAGCCCACGGCTTCAAGCAGTCGTCTACTTGCACGTATAACATGACAAATAATTAACTGCACTTGAAGCGTTCGTAAAATTTTAAATAAAAACACTCAAAACTGTATACGGTACCATAACGAAGACGAAATGTATGTTGATACATGAAATTCTGGAGGGAACGTCGGACGGCGTGGTGTGGGGATGTAATGATGTGTGCCGTTAATCAATCTATGTTCTATAACGTGTAAAAAAGGAAGATGAAATGAAGCGACTCATGTAAATACTTTAATCAGAATATAGTCTTATTCAGAATAAGGTCAATAATTAAATTACTGCTGTCCATGTAAACGTAGTCACTGTCGTAACTGTTTTCATTTTCACCTTAACGCTAGCCAGCTGTTAGTTACATTCATAAATATGTATAATTTTTTCCTGCTAATAATAGCTACATGGCTAATATAAATAAACTGGTCATGATATTTCAGAAAGCTTTCTCCTCTTACCTGGTTCGGGCGTCTCAGAGTGTGAGGATGAGGAGGCTGAGCTCGCTCCGTCCTCAGCCCCGGCTCCCTGAGACAGCAGACTCCGGCCTGGAGGAAGCTTCATCCCCAACTGCTCGGCCATCTCCACCTGATCACCCGGGTGCACGTAGTCAAACACACTGCTGCCCGTCAACTCCACCTGAAACACACACAAGTTGTTTTGCCTTTACAAATGGGAAAGAGTGGACACAAGCGAACTGTTGTTCGTAATGACTCATGGCAAAGGTTCTGTATTCTACATGTTTTCAAGACACTGTTTTGAACTTGAAAAACAGAGATGACCTTCACCTACTGCCTTTCTAAAAGCATCAGCCTATTGTGTGCCTTAAACACTACATGTTGGGAGCACAAGATTACAGATAAGCGGAAGGGGGCAGTTTATATTAGAGAGGACAAACCAAAAAAATTGAAATAATAAACAAATAAATAAAACCACAACAATGCTCCTGTGGGTCCTAAAAGTCCCGTTGTTGAATCGCTGTGTGTATTTGGCCTCGGCCTGCAGGGATGTTAGGATTACATGCGAATTATCCCTCAGTGTGCAATCCCTCAGAGCAGTTTGTCTCTTTCGAAATCTACTGTTCTGAGCTGTAACAATTCATACAGAGCAGAGAAGACATGATGGCAACAATGAGTTGTGACCTGGATGTGTACTAGGTAATAATGTAAAATAGAAAGGAGCCTGGAGAAAAAACAACAGAATTTTTCAAAACTGTCTATTTAATCATACTATAGTGTAATGTACAACACAGTAATATATAGTGTTTAGAAACAATACAGAGTCGGAGGACAAATGTGTGGAAGATTAAACATTTAAGAGCAGAGAGGTGGAGTTCTCTTACCCATCCTCCACACACACATACACACACACACACACACACACACACATTCACACATTCACACATTCACACACACGAATGTGTCGTGTGAATGAATCGTGACATTTCAGGACGCAGGATTATATATATGCATATATGTATGTGTGTGTGTGTGTGTCTAACGTATACTGTATATGCTAATACTTGATATAAACCTAACCTTAATTATATAAATTTCACATGATGTGCATATATACACGCACTGAGCACTTTATTAGAAACACCTGTACACCTTATCATTCTTGTAATTATCTAATTAGACAATCATGTGGCAGCAGTGCAATGCATAAAATCATGCATATACGGGTCTATCAGAATGGGGAAAAATGTGATCTCAGTGATTTTGACTGAGGCGTGATTGTTGCTGTCAGATGGGCTGGTTTGAGTATTTCTATAACTGCTGATCTCCTGGGATTTTCACACACAACAGTCTCTAGAGTTGACTCAAAATGGTTCAATAAATAAAAAACATCCAGTGAGTCGCAGATCTGCAGATGGAAACACTTTGATCATGAGCGGTCAACGCTGAATGGCCAGACTGGTTCGAGCTGACAGAAAGGCTACAGTAACTAAGATAACCACCCTGTACACCTGTGGTGAGCATCTCAGAATGCACAACACGTTGAACCTTGAGGCGGATGGGCTACAACAGCAGAAGACCATGTCAGGTTCCACTTCTGTCAGCCAAGAACAGAAAGCTGAGGGCAGAAGAGAAGTCTGTGCCTGCAGTGGGTACAGGCTCACCAATACCAATGGTCTGATGAATCTCGATTTCTGTTGAGGCACACAGATGGTAGGGTCTGAATTCGGTGTCAACAGTATGGATCCATGGACTCATCCTGTCTTGTGTCAGCACTCCAGGATGGTGTAGTTGTAATGGTGTGGGGAATGTTTTCTTGACACATGTTTGGCCCATTAATACCAATAAATCATTACTTGAATGCCACAGCCAATCTGAGTGTTGTTGCTGACCATGTGCATCCTTTCACAGCCACAGTTTACACATCTTCTAATTCAGGGGTGTTCAATCAAATCTGCAAAAGGCTGGTGTGGGTGTAGGTTTTAATTCCAACCAAGCAGGAGCCACACCTGATTCCACCTGTTTAATCAACTGATCTTGGCTTTCAATAGACTCAGGTGTGGCTTCCACATGGTTGGAATAAAAACCTGCACCCACACCGGCCCTTGCCAGATAAAATTGGACACCCCTTTTCTAATGGCTACTTCCAGCATGATGGTGCACCATGTCACAAAACAAAAGTCATCACAATCTGGTTTCATGAACATGACAATGAGTTCAGTGGCCTTCCCAGTCAGAGGACCTGAACACCTTTGGGATGTGGTAGAACGAGAGATTCACAGATGAACATGTACCTGAAAAATCTGCAGGAATTACGAAATGCAATCATTTCAACATGAACCACAATCTCAAAGAAATTTTTCCAACATCTTGTGGAATCCATGCCATGAAGAATTAAGGCTGTTATGAGAGCAAATAGAGGCCCTAGCCAGTATTACTATAGTCTTCCTGATAAAGTGTTCTTTAAGTGCAGGTTGCTGCTTTTTTGTGTCTGAGCACAAGTGCAACTAACCTACCTATGTCTTCCATTCCCTGATTCAATGTCTTAAAGCACTACTGAAAAGTCCCACAGCAGACACACTCTACCTACAATAGCCGTGATCTCTTTTTGCTTCTCACAGTTTAACAATGCTTTTTCTCAGCACAAAGCTGGAGGTGCTACCATTTGCTCTAAAAAATCTTCGGACGTTCTGTGAACGACAAGCCAAAGGAACCGTGGATGTGATGTGATGAGACAAGGACTGGCGATCGTCCTCCACATGCTTGGAACAGCTTTCAGAAACAGGAGAGAGGTATTTTACAACTGTATTTAACCTCAAGAGACAAACAGCACCATGGATTACAAGGATGGGAGGAATGATAGCGATTCAAATGAGCAATTGGATTAAGCTTGAATAATAAGCGAGATGACAGTGTGTCGGTATGCCAGCAACAGTGCACTGAATACATTACACTGAGTGCTTTAAAAAATCTATTTCCGAATGGAGATGAAATGCCAAAGCTATCTCTCTCTCCCAGGTCTCCCGCAGACAAACCTTTTGTGTCTATTATAATTCATGAACACGGCCCTGTCGACTGTTCTAACTGTATTACAATGAGCCTACTTTTCAACACAAGTGTTTCCACAAAGCACTTGTGCAGTGTTATTCTCAGCGATGGGGAGATGGGGAGGGCTAACAATAATACTAGCTCTAATATGCATTGTGCACCAGGCGGATGCGGTACTGGTACTGGTGTTATGCGTTACAAGAGAGCAGCAGATTATACTCTGTGATTGCAGAAAGGACACTTGGATTACTGCATGAGCTTTTGCATAGTAGATGAGGCTGCGCTTGATAGAGAGGGGGCATGGGCAGTGCCCTCAACAACACATTTATTCTGTAGAAGGACACTCTATATAAACCACAGCGTCATCTCTCTTCCTCTGGCTTATTAAGACTGACTGGCACGGATTAATGAAAACACATGATTCTCTAAACACGAAGAGAGAGAAAGAGGGACGGACATTAGGCGCTGCTTAAAAAAAAGGAAAAGCTTTAATTAGCAGGGTTTCAAGAAATGTCAGCTATGTGCTATTAACTGTTCTGCTCCATCAAAGCCATAAGCCCCACTGTCAACTTTTATCACATGATCGACAGCTTCCTTCCTGTTTGCTTTCTCCCCCCATTTCCACTTCCTCTCTTCATCTTTCTCTGCTTAATGAGTGTAATAACACCCCCAACTCCCCAACTACCCCCCCAAACGGACACGCACACACACACACACACACACACACACACACACACACACACACACACACACACACACACACACACACACACACACAACTAGTGTTTGCTTTCCTTTGTCACTGGTCGCTCTTTGCTGCCCTCTGAGCCTCAGGCTACTTTGTTAAGTGTCACTGAACCCTGCTGAAGAGCCATGGGAGCGTGCCAGCCCTCATCCTCCTCATTATGACACAATTACTCTCTGGCATCAACTGCACACATGCTCACCTCCTGCTCCCAGCCACTTAACCTGCCTGGAGTTCTCCAACATTTGGCCTGGGCCACACGTGCAAACACACAATAAAGAGCCACAGTGTGAGATGAAATGCCTGTAAATAATGAAGCAAAATGCACAGTAACAGGAAAATCGACAAATTGAGACAGTCAGCAGAATCTATTCTATGGATTGTTGCCTTATCCACTTGTTTCACCAACAGCAAAGAGTAAATATATTTGTTAGAATCTACTTTTTTTCTGATAACTGACAATATTTTTGATTGCAGACATTATATTTGATATTTATTTTTGAAAGTGTTCAAATAAAACACCATATACTGTAGCATAAAAAAAAATACAATCATGTTCACGATATTTAACCATGTTGTATATTCCTCATGGCACATTCCTCAATCGCCTCTGTGTTATCTTATGGATAATAGTAAATTTTCAATATTCAGACACTATTTAGTTATTTAAAATCTGATCATGATCAGGCATTGTTATTACTATTGGTACACCTATCGTGTATTAGTTTTGGTGTCACTAGCATGTTCATGAGCAGATAGCTCTTCTGCAGAGGAAGATTTAACTGAGGGAGTAGGAACACAATTTTCCAGGCCTGACTGACCATCCAAACAGGCCCTGTGTGTAGCTGATTTGATTTTCAAAATGAAAGCTATATAATCATTACTTATATAAACTATATGACGTATCACACCAGCTAGAAAAGACAGGGCTATTACTGATGAAGCCACCAGACAACTCTGCTGTAAACATGTAGCTTCAGTAACAAACCGCAATTCCATTTGTCATAGTGCTCCGCTGTGTATTAATCAGAAATAAAACAGGCCACGGATTAGTTTTACACTGGGGAGACAGTATGTAGTTTTTGTAATCAATAAATATAGTGTGTATATAAAATGCTTCTAGACTTACAACTAAAATGCAAGTCCACAAGCACAATTAAACCACAACGCATTCCACCAATGGATCCTTTATTTCAAGCGTTTTAGGCAATACTGTTAAAAATGGGCAAAATAGATAGAAATAGATAAAAATGTTGGAAATGTAACCAGCTATCAGTCAGTAATATAAAAAGGTACGAGTTTAGCATGTTTGCTCTCGTGCCACAGAAAAATCTCCCTGTTGACTAATATTTTATACATTTACAATAATACTTTAAATTAACGTATTAAGATAAAAAAAATTAATGTACATTATTATTCAGGTTTCATACAAACACAAATTAGGTACTTTTCTTTTATTAAAATCCATATGATCATGGCACACTTAATTTTTTCACATTGCATCATTGCCAATTCAAAAGATTCTACATCAAGTTATTAAGCAAAAGAGGATCTTTAAGGCGTGTTATTATGTATTTTATATGTGTCTATAAAAAAGTTATTTTTGGAGAACTGAACAAAACACTAACATAGTTGTAAATGATTTTCGGTGGCTGTGCTATAACCCAAAAGTGTGCGTTGTTCCAAAATCAACAGCAAAGAGTTAAAGTATGGAGTAGCTTTATAAAACCAACAGCAGGCTGAGGCTTAAAGGAAGGGCCTAATTAAAGGCCAATTGGAGCTGTCGTCTTTGAGTGGAGACCTGGGGGAGAAACCACGCTACCTGGCTGACCTTGGCAAATGGGAGTCCTTGGCAGAGGCGGTGACCCCCTGAACCCTGCTCACATCCAATCTCCCTTACCGCTGCGCCATGCGACCTGCTTCATGCAAATCCCTTCTCCCCTGTGAGCCGTGGATAAACTGCAGCCTAATTAAATATTTTTTAACGATGTGAGTAATTTTTGCCGAGGGGTGGATTCGGGGGGAAAAAATTAATATGAGATCACAAAAGATGTTCCCACCGTTGATTCTGTAAATTAATGACTATCTGCCTTATGATAAAAAGCACACTGCCAAGAATAAGAATGAAGTCGGCAAAGACTTACTTCATTTGTCTAATAACCGAATGCTTTCAGGAACAAAAAAAAAGTCTAAAAAGCTTCTGGAAAGTTTCCATGAGGTAGCGGGCGGACTTTATGGCATGAAAGTGATGGATGGCAGAGAGGCTGCCAAGCCCAGGGCTGAGGAGTAATATTTGTCGGTGAAGGCTTCTAATTTCACAATTCAAACAGCCACACTGCACAGTGTGTATGTGTGACACCTCTCTGCTTCCCTGGCATCTCCAGAAGAGGGGGTGAGCTAAGCCGTTCTCTCCTCTTAGCTACTCTATTGCCTGGCTGAGGCTATATCTATCACAGCTGCACTATTAACTGGTAAGAGCATTCTCCAGCCCACTCGAGTGTTACACGGCTCAGATTACAGTAACCTTTAACTGGGCAGTGACAGACAGACAGGCGAGATTTACTGGAGAAGCACTTTGCTTCTCTCTCGCTCTCTCTCTCTCTTTCTGTCCTTTTAATACTGCTTTGTGCCACTTCTCCGCACAGCCTTAATCTTCACTACTCAACTAAAGCCTTTCACATCAGGAGAAATGGAAGGCATCAAGGCAATGCACAGTGGATATTATAGACACACCATCACTCACTGTAGCAGTCAATCAGTGATAAATTATAGTATAAGACTAATGTCCTGTTGCCATAATGGCACGTTCAATTTGGACTGTGCAAATGAGTAACAAATGATCATATCTAAAGTTGGAAGAGGATTTACAGACAATCTCTCAGATGGTGATTAAATTGATGCAAAACATGCCGCTCTTTTTTTCCCTGGCAAAGCACATGCAACAGCGAGGGGGGAAAATAACTTTAACAATTAACTTTGAAGGACAAAAAGGGAAAAATTTCTCCCGGTGCTCCTTTCTCCAGCGCGCCTGATTTTTATCGAGCCCCACAAAGCCTTCTTAGATCATCTTAATCCACTGTGGCAAAGTAGCTGAATATGAGATTCAGATTGTCTTAGAAATTCCGTGCTAGCAATCAGCTTCCTGACACCGCTTTTCTCTTCAACCTTCAGAACTTGTGACAGCAAAGACCAAAAGGCAACCCACAAAGGAGAGAACAACTGTTGAACTCGGCACACTAGCTACTTAATCCACAGAACAAAGATAGATCTTCTGACACTGAGCTGTTTCACGATCAACTATTTGATGATATACATGTAGCTTCAAGAGCTTTGCAAAAATAATGGTCTTAAAATGTTTGCTGAGTTTTAATCAGGTACATGCCGTTAAATACTGAAACATAATCAGTAAATTCTTGAAGGGCCGGATTACTGTCCAGTTATTTATCTTAAAGCATATTAATCTGCAAATATTAATTATACAGCAATGAGATTGAAACTAATATGAAGGGAATGTTGGTATGAGAGTGACGAGAGTAAGTTTAAACCAGCCGGTTCATCCATAGAAGATAGATCAAGAGATAATACTGATGACAATCATGTAGTTTCCAAATATTACATAAACTGCTAAATAATGCTTGCATCACAAAATCCATACCATTCTATTGTTATACTATTGTTACTGAAAACTAGAATGAAAATTCTATTACATATATCGAATACAATAATGTTTTGTTTTTTTATTCCACTGGGAGAACTTAAAAGTTTATATGTACTGCAGAGGGTTTCCAATTTAATTTCCAAGTAGAACCTCTTTACAAACCATAGAGGAACATGTTTTCTTTTTTGTTTTTTTTAACTGCTTAAATGCTAAGTAAATACATCTTTCATGAAGAAATACTTAGGGTCCACTGTCAAACTAAAAATTGTCATTTGTGAAGGATAACTGTAAATTTGGTCACTGAGAGAGAGACAGGGCGGGGAGGGGAGGCGAGTCGAGCTGGTCTAGGTTATATTTTCCATTGCGAGAGTGGGCTAACCTCTGTCCACTGTGCTCCTACCCCATCTCTGCCCGCTGAAGGGCCCGTTACAGATCACTGGCCACTTTGAAAATCAAGAAAATGAAAATCAACTCAGGGAGAAATCTGTCCAGGCAATAACCCGTCTGTCTCTGTGGTCACATCCCAGTGCCTCTCCATGAGCGGGAAGTGTCACGGGCGGCGAGGGTAATCTTAGATTTCAGCCTTGCTGTTTTTCCTCCTGAAGAGCGCTACCATTGTGATAGTCCGTTCTCCATATCCCTTCCTCACAATAGCCGGGTCTAAATTAAATTGCCAACAAAATAAAATGCAGTCAAACAGCCTCTATTAGAGTTCTTTGGAACAGAGATTAAACATCACTGAGTCAATGCAATCTCTCTCTCTCTCTCTCTCTTTCTCATACATCATTCTTTGTCCCCTTATTGGGATCACTTATCTATCCCCCCCACATCTGAATAGCTTTCCCTGTTAGAAACATGCCTTAAACTAAATCAATAAACTCTCATTTTCTTGTAAGGGTTCCATATTAATTGGAGAGGCTGAGGCAGTGTGGGTCCTGTGAATCAGAGGATGAAGATGGGAAACACCAGGAGGCCGCCATGATCCCTTAATGAAACCTCCACACCCCTCCCCTTCCTGACCTGTCTCTCTTTCTTCCTTCTTCCCTTTCATTCCCCCATTCCTTTTCTCCCTCTGCCCCTCATTCTGATGAGTTCTCATGCTGATCAAATACATGCAGAAACAGCCTTTTGTAGTTGTGGTCAATTTTCTCTCTATGGTCCTGATAAATCCAGACATTGCACAATCACAGGCCATAAATCTTTGTCTGTGCCCTGCTGTGTTGCATTGATGAATTATTGAACAGGAGGGAAGAGTGCACATCTGGACACGCATACACTCGCAAACATACACATAGATACATATCTCGGCGCACGTTCACCCTGCTACAGACTCCTTCTTCGCATTACAAAGCTTCTACGAGTGACATGAGAGCAGGCAGATCTTGATGGACTACAGTTTGTGATGTGTATAAGAACTGCATAAGACAAACCAAAAATAATTTGAAATGGATTTTTTTTATATGTATTTGACTTTAGAGATGGTCTTTACAGTAGCACTGAAAAGAACATTCTCCATAGCATTTCTGAACAAAATTAAATGTACCAATCCAGTCTATATGGACATCAGATGAATATCTTCTCCTCACACACCATATAATCAATAACTCGAACCTCCTCTGAACATCCAGCTTTTGAACTTCATTGTTTGAATTTATACAATAATAACCATTTGTTGGAACCATGTATTTTTTCCTGACATCTCCACTGTACCTAAGAACAAGCTGCTGTAATCATGAAGACCATGATGCTCATACTGAACATCCTTTCATCGCACTTAGAACTGGTTGAATTTCTTGTATACAGTTGTAGAAGAGTAATGATTTATAATCCCACTATCTGGCATCACCCACAGGAGAACACATTCCCTTTCCAGCAATGTTTCTCTCAGGCTATATCCACATTAATCCAGATTGATCTAAAGACTTGCATTTTCATTGTAAAAGCTCCACATCTATACTGCCGTTTTCAAAAACGATGTTTTCCAAAAATCGCTTGTCCACACTGAAACATCTGAAAATGCTTAAATCCATACACGATGTAAAAACATACGTGTTTATTTACGTTTTAAATAGGTGTTTTTTAAATAGACAGAAGAAGAGGTGGAGAGGGTACATTCCGTCCCCTTGGAAAAAATGCGATCTGAAGGTCAAACTGGATAGAAGGCACAACAACTGTAGTACAACATAATCCACCATCTTGTTTGTTCGGACTAAAAATAAACATCACCGTTTCCTCAGTCTACACTACCATGCGAAAACAGCATTTTCAAATGTATCCACTTGGGACAGCGTTTTCGAAAACGCCATCTCAGTGTGTACGGAAGGCCAAAAACGCAGAGAAAAAGATGCGTTTTCAAATCTATACATATAACTGAAGACATAGCCTCAAATTTTCTTTGTCACTTCTGGCTTGTTCATTAGGGATCTAAATCCATTTCTACATCCAGATTTCCAGACATTGTGACAATGTCTAAGTGCCATACAAATAAAATTAATTTAGGTTCGAATAGACAGTACCTATAGGCCTACTACTTTTTGCATTATTGAGGTTGGAATTAAATCCATTCAGTTCAAGTAACCAGTGAAACATACTAATAACTACTAAGTACTTATAATAAGAATATAATAATAAGAACTGAATAATAAATATAATATAACAGGTTTAAGTATATATATATATATATATATATATATATATATATATATATATATATATATATATATATATATATATATAAAACCCACTTTGAGAACCAGTGATCTATGTAACTAAGCTAATATTTTTACAAACTGAATGGTATTGGAAAGCTTGACAAGTACGGAATAAAATGTTTTGTCAGCTAACACAATAGAGCAAGGAGACTATGTCATTACATCCTGTGTCTTGCAGCCTGTTTGCACACTCCAACACAAGCTGAGGCCTGAAGCACAGTTCATACATTTCCAGAGCATTGTTTATCAGTGTATTCGCAGCAGTGCTGTATTTCAGGATAGGGTGCGAAGCTTTGCCAGCGTGAGGCTCTGTGGTGCAGGATGTCACAGCACAAGGCCAGGAGCACTTAGTGAAGGATCTTAGCTGTAATAATGCTGACTGGTTTGGCCTGTGTGGGCTTGAGCACACCCACATCCTATTAACTCCAAAGTGTTCGACTCACAGCTACAGTATGTACACGAAAATAACAACTCAAAATGAACACATGTCCAGACATTTGAAATGTATTTGTCTGACAGTCTGGGAAAACCTGTCAGATGTTGCTGTGGCTGAAGCTTGGAAAACAGCAAAAAATGACAACTTGGTTTTAACCCAAAAATGTTTTTCTTTCTGCCTATCCTGTTTGAGACCGGTACTTTAGGGGGGAAAAATTCACCAAAACAACATAATCAAAATGTTTTATTTACTTTCCAACCTTTCAAATGCTTTCTGCCTGCAGAAATCCATGAATTAATTTTGAGGTGAAAGTAAAGATTAATAGACGGACATAAGAATGGAAATAGTGATAGATGTTTGAATGCGTTTACAAGTAAACATATTCATTTATTCATTCACTCAATCAATTATTTGCCAGGCAGATGTTCTCACCTAAAGCTAGTCACACAGCCAGGCTCGTGATGCTTGAACAGTAAAACAGATCTCGCACGGGGAAGACAGCAGCAGCCTGAGAGCAGCGGGGAAGTCGGAATTCGTCACCGCTGCGACACCATTACGACCATCATGCACGCCAACACTGTACTAATGTCACATCAGATGGCATCATAAAGTGGCACACCATGCTTCACTGTACAGTCCAGCTGAGAGAGAGGGATTTGTAGTTCACACTGGGGCAACGAGACGCTCTGTTTAGCATAATGCCTCACTATACGACCCCTAAGTTTAGCCAGAAGAGCTAAAGGCTAACATCATGAACACCTTCAGGGTTTGTTTAGTGAGAGTGAGAGTGTGTAATATCATTGTTTTTGGCTGTTTGGTTGCATCATACTCTATCTGTCTCCCGATGATCAGATTGGTCTGTCTCACTCTCTGCCTCCAAACATGCTGTCTCACTCTCTACATGCAACCATGCTGTCTCACATCAAACTCAATGTCTCACTCTCTATCTCCAATCACACTGTCTCACCCTCTACATCCAACCAGGCTGTCTCACATCAAACTCAATGTCTCACTCTCTATCTCCAATCACACTGTTTCACCCTCTACATCCAACCATGCTGTCTCACACTCTACCTCTAACCATGCTATCTCACCCTCTACATCCAAACATGCTGTCTCACCAGCTACATCAAACCATGCTGTCTCATCCTCTACATCCAACTATATTATCTCACTCTCTACCTTCAAGCACGCTGTTGCACTCTCTACATCCAACCATGTTCTCACTCTCTACCTCCAACCGTGCTGTCTCACTCTCTAAATCCAACCACACAGTCTGACTCTCTACCTCCAAACATGCTGTCTCACATCACACTCACTGTCTCACTCTCTACCTCCAACCACACTGTCTCACCCGCTACATACATCCATGCTTTCTCACTCTCTAAATCCAACCATGCTCTCACTCTCTACCTCCAAACATGCTGTCTCACATCAGACTCACTGTCTCACTCTTTACCTCCAGCCACACACATGGTCTCACTCTTTACCTCCAACCATGCTGTCCCCCTCTCTACCTTCAACCATGCTGTCTCACTTTCTGTCTCCAGCCACACTATCACCCTCTTTCTGCAGCTATGCTGTCTCACTCTGTTTCTATTCATGCTGTCTTGCTCTTTCTGCCTGTCTGCCGCTCTGCATCCTTAGTTCCCCAGCGCAGAGGCTCAGGCAGAAGGACGCTGCTGTTGCTGGCTGAGTGAGTTTTCTGATTTATGCTGGGAGACTGCTGCTGGCACCAGGGCACCTTGAGGGAAATTATAAAGATCCCGATATACAAGGGCTCCAATGCAGGGGATGATACAGTTACTGAACTTTCTATAATGTGCGTGCGTGCACACACACACACACACACACACACACACACACACACACACACACACACACACACACACACACACACACATTCTTGGACACACAGAGCTGTGATTGCAGTTCAGAACTGTTCCACAGCTTAAAGGTTAATGTCTACGCTGCAGATGGGTGAACGCTCTGGCCTGCTTCCACACACCCAGCTCTGTCAGAACAGCAATCTGCTCTCCTGTTGCTCACTGAGCAATTCCTGCATATCTACAGCTGACCGGGATGAAATCTGGGATGTAGAGACCTAAAGAGCTACACGTAAAAATCAATATTAACAAAAGCTAGTATAGGTAAGTGATATTAAATACACAACATGTTTAAAAAAATCTATTCAAACGTATTTTCCATTAAATATCTTCTATTGTGTTTATCCATCCATCCATCAATTTTCTATACCGCTTACACTTTCCAGGGTCATGGGGACCTGGAGCCTATCACAGGGAGTATCGGGCACAAGGCGGGGTACACCCTGGACAGGGTGCCAAGCCATCGCAGGGCACAATCACATACACATTCAGACACCCACTCATACACTACGGACACTTTGGAAATGCCAATCAGCCTGCCATGCATGTCTTTGGACTGGGGGAGGAATCCAGAGTACCCGGAGGAAACCCCTGCAGCACAGGGAGAACATGCAAACTTATTCTGTTTATATTAACATTTAATAAATGTATTTAGATCATATGTCAGACCCTGTTGTTTTCCCCTTCTGTATGTCTTGGTATGTGTGTGCAGGTGAGAATGAGTCATCCTTTCGTGCTTCTTACATCATTATAGCCTGTCAGAGGAAGTGTACATGAGCAACTTCATTTGCAGCCAGCTGATTCCAGCAGTGCATGAGACGGCAACGAACACAGACATAGCTGTCTGAGAAACGGGCTTCATGCCAAATTTCTGCTCTAAGACTCCACACCCAGCAACCAAACCCACATGCTCTCATGAGCACCCATTGATCCACCCATGCATCCTTCCTTCCATCTTTCATTCCACTTCTGGGTCTGTGTTCTCCTGGGAGGAGCAGATGCTAATCTTCATATTCTTTGTAACGCTCTCTAACAGTCTGCGCATGGGTTTGCTAACTTTTTTTTTAGGTGAAAATAGCCTGAAAATAGTCCCTCCAGTATTTTGCAACTTTGTAATCACAGACATTAACGCAATATTCGGAGGAGCTTGCAATTTTTCCAAATCATCGCAGATTTTCCACAGATTTAGGCCAGGACGCTTCATGTGACATAATCGCAATGTGCATTCAGCCAAAGCCCTCTTCGATTCATGTTCAACATGAGTATAGCTAGATAGTCTCATTTAGTAATATACATCATGCAAAACAATTCCGTACAATTGCAATTTCAAGCTGTTTTCTGCAAAAAAGCAATTTGAAAGAAAAAAAACAACAACAGCGAAATCAAGCAAATTTGGCCACAAATCCTGTACGGACTGGCAGGAGGTCACACACATACATATGGCCAAACCCCCACAGCCCTCCCCCCCAAAAAACTAAAGCATTTAAATAATAAAACAACAGTTGATGGTTTGACTAAAAAAGGCATGTTTACAATAAAGTCTCTGCTGCTTTTTCTGCATATTTGGGTGAATATATTCAAGACCAGTAGTGGCTTAGCCTTGGTTTAAAGGCTAAACACAGTACTAATGAAGCACAATGTGAGCAGCACATCTCTCTTTATTCCTCTTCAGCGCACATGGGATTTCTGAGCATTGCATAGAGGCCGCATTCTGCCTCTGAATAACTCACATGGACCTCTGAGTGTTGCATACATCCACATCCCCAGCTTCCACATCTCGGGCAGAGGATCCGTTCATACACAGTGTCTTTGTTTGGGTCCTTTGTTCCTGACAAGGATTTCTGAAGAGGAAGCGGTCACACAAACCTCCGAGAGCAATGCTGCATTTAAAAGGAAACAATGCACACTGCACTCTGATACATAAAATAACTCTATATTGGCTGTGCAAACCCACGGAGACTGTAGACAGTGCGCTGACAAGTTCATTGACAATGACCTTGATGTGCTCATTAAGTAAAGATTTTACTTAGTGTCAAAAAACTTAGCTTAAGGCATTAATCAGTGAATTAATAATTACATTAGGTATATTTCATTAGGTGCTCACAAGACAGTAAAATTTAAATTGTATATGACGATAACAAAGGGCTGATTGGTTAGCAATATTGCTGAAAAACAATATATTTTTTTTACATCATTTATTTTAATTACTCCAGCAGTATGAACATTAGTTCTAATTAAAGAGAGTGTGACTTATTTTTTGTGAGAAAACACACCACCACGTTTTTTTTTTTTTCCTGAAAGAGCTGCAATTGATGACTAATTCTGAGCTTGGGAACACACTGCATGCATGATGAATCAACAAAGGACAAATAAAGAAGGGAAGTCGTGGCGTTTTGTCAGCAAAGGAGATCATTCTTTTTCTGCACCACAAATACACAATCAATTCATTATGAGCATGCTTGCTTTTGTAAAGCTGGGATTTATACTAGCATGCCAGGACTCCGTTTGGCTCCAGAGGAGAGTCTGATTTACTGAGGCTGAGCATTAGATTCCACTGCATAATAATCAGACTGAAAGAGCAAGTCATATGAGGAAAGAGAGATTGATGTGATTGAAAAACAAAGGGATAGTAGTACTGCTGATAGAAACAGACTTTCACATAGTATGTAGTGGATGTGGCTTTGTGAACAGACTGAACTGAAGCCCCTGTGGCAGCATCTCTATATGTGGGACTGCTCTCTGGATCTAGAGGTGGATTTGGTAGCATTCGCCGCTGCGGAGGAAGAGGAGCAGCTCAGAGAAGTGTTAACTTCAGCAAGCCTGTGGGTTCATTAGAACATCCAACTGGGTACAAGAAGGCCCAGATCATCACTCGCTTTTATCAGAAGAGGAGAAGGTCTTCTTCAGGTGGTCTTTGTCACGGTAAGATGAGTAAGACATTGATTTATCAAACAAGGTAATAAAAAACAGGGAATGTGGGGTAAAGGTGGATGGCGTGCTTATACATGGCATCGACAGGCTCTGAATCCTGTGCATTACTAAAGCCTATGGGATCACTAGACCTTTTCAAAGCCCTCATAAAACAGGCTGAAAAACAAGCATACCGGCCTGTGATAAGCTCAGGACAAAAAGCTTTACTGCACGTGGACATCACAGCAAAAGAGAGACATCTGTAATTGGATCAATGTCCAGTTTGAGGAATAAAAAGTCATCTTTCCCGTCGGTCATTGCTTAAGATGCCACAGGTGGCAAAGCCGCCTTTACAGCCCAAGGTGTCAAATTGGTATGCTTTAAACAGCTCAGGATGAGAGCGTTCTGCACCGGTGCTTTAGGTGGAGCGGAATCAAAGGAAGACCAATGTATCCCTCTCGAATTCAGGGACGAGCTGCAGATCTTGTCAAAAGGGGCCTGTTACATGTGTGAAAGCTCAAGACAGAGATACCCTACTCTAATATTTTTAAAGCTTCTTTTTAAAGACCTTCTCAGGTAATATCTCCCAGGAATGCCCAGCCAATAAAATTAAATGCCAAAGGGATAAGATTACCATGATACAATCTGCAAATGTGATGAATAGAGGAGCCGGATCAGATACACAGGGCTGTGCACTCCCCAAATTTATTACAGATGTGTCTCTCAGAGATAGAGCTCCCTTCAAAAAGGCTTCAACACCCGGCATGTGCTTCCTCTCTGAAACAGGAAATGAGTGCTGGAGAGAGGAGGACACTATCACCAGATGCCAGTCAACAGTGCTCTTCTCAGTGTTAGCGCTCCCATTCGAAGAACACACCAAGAAGCCCCCATGGTTAGGATGCTGCCACAATATGTTTTTTGTTTTTTTTAAAACAACAACCCTTGGTCTGTATTTCTTTAGAAGTGGAGCTGAAGAAATAATTCCTTCCATAAGCACACATACACATGTAACATGCCTGAAAGTGAGTTAATTACCTTTAGTTAACCTCTAGTCTCTGACTATGGGCTACAGCGCACCTTCTATCTTGTGTAAAGTTTTCTGGTCACAAACTTCAGAATGATGAAGGCTGCAATCTGATTGGCTCTCTGCACTTCAGTGCACTGGAGGACTGGCTTGTGAGACTAATTAACCTTTCACGATCCTTTACACTGCCAACCCTAAGGCTTGTTTCTATGTATCCAATAACTACATGAAAAAAACGAGTAAGGAAATATTACATATGCTGAGTGAAGATTGGAAGGGTGTAAAACAATTAACTCATCCACATTACCTTGGATCAAACATGCCATGTTGCTTTAGGAACCTTTTAATGAATTTAACACATATGTTCTTTTACATAGACCCATGTCTCACATGATTCAAAATGAATAATAATATACTTTAAAGTCCTAAATGTAGGCCAAAATAAGGTACATTGTTTTATGGTTGAAATTATATACAGTCCTTTGAAAAAATAAGTACACCCCAGGCAAATTGATAGCTTTTTTGACATTTGGACAAGCAAACATTTGATCATCTTTGAAACAATGCCTATTAATGAAAAAAAAGTTTATTTTACATAATTTATTCAACAGAAATATCAATAGATGTGATATTCTTCTATGGAAAAAATAAGTACACCCTTGACCTCAGAAGCTAGTATTGCCCCCTTTAGCAGAAATAACTACTTGTAAGTGTTTTGCATAATTGTCCACCAGTCTCTGACATCGTCTTGCTGGAATTTTTGACCACTCTTCCATGCAATATTTTGCCCTTGCATATACTGCCTGTTTCAAATCCCCCACAAAAGTTCAATGGGATTCAAATCAGGGCTTTGACTACGCATTCCATAACCTTCCATTTCTTCTTTTTGAGCCATTCCTTGGCTAGTGTGCTTAGGATCATAATCCTGTTGAAAGGTCCACTTTTGGTTCAACTTTCGGACAGATGGCCTTGTATTATCTTCAAGCACTCTGTGATATGATGCAGAATTCACAGTTGAATCAATGAATGCAAGCTGTCCAGTCTCTGAGGAAGTGAAGCAACACCAAACCATAACATTTCCACCACGTGCTTCACAGTTGGTATGAGGTGCTTCTCCTGAAAAGCTGTCTTTGGTCTGCGCCAAACGTGTCTGCTCTTACTGTGCCCAAACAACTCTATTTTTTTACTCTGTCCAAAGCACATTATTCTAAAAGGCCTGGTCTTTGTCTATATGCTTATTGGCAAACTGTAGTCCTGCAGAGGATTTTTCCTCGTACACCTCCCATGCAGGTCAAATTTGTGCAGTCTCGTTCTGATTGTAGAAGGAAGCACTTTGACACCAACAGTTGCAAGACTTACTAGCAGATCCTTTGATGAAATATTGGAGTTCTTGGAGACTTCTTTTCGTATCAGATGGTCTGCTCTTGGGCTGAATTTGCTGGGACGGACAGTCCTAGACAAATTGGTAGTCGTTTGAAATCTGCGCCATTTGTAGATAATTTTCTTGAGGTGGAATGATGTACTTCAAATAATTTGGAGATCTTTTAAATCCTTTGCCAGACTCATAGGCATCCACAAACTTTTATCTGAAGGCCTTACAGAACTCTTTAGATCTTGGCATGATAACACCACACACCTCAATATCAAAGGGAACAACAGACACTAGATATGAGAGGGGTATAAATAAGACTGGTTCCACCTGCACTCCCTAAGCACGTTCTAATCACTGGCAACCAAACTTGAACACCTGATTCTAATTTAATAGATTTGAAGGTGTGATAAATGTAGGGGTATACTTACTTTTCCATGTGACTGATGTTTTTTTGCTCATTTTAAATTATGAAAATTACTACAAAATCTGAGTTTTATGTATCATTTGATAGTGTATCACCTTTATTAATAGGCACTGTTTCAAAAAGGATCAAATATTTTCTTTTCCAAATATGTATAGAAAAAAATTTCATGGGGTGTATTTTTTTTCACATGAATGTATGCAGTATGCTATGACATAAGGGCTCTTCAGAAAACAAGAAATACATATAATATATTACTTTAAAATATAACTTTTTAAAAATGTTTTTTTTTGTTTTAAAAAATAATAATTTTAATGGATTTTTTTTAACCAGAAGCCAGGGGTGCCCATGTTCAGCAGGAAATTTCTTTGTGATGTCACACTCCACAGTAGTGGTTAATGACGCATATCCAAATAGACACTCTGGGCTTTAAAAATGAGCAGTTTTTCCATAACCATGTCTTTTTTTCTTACCTACTAGGTTTAAATTTTTATAATTTTGTTGGGACTGTTGTATATGGTGTTTTACTATCACAAAAGCTTTAGTTGTGCTGCTCATTTGGTCTCTGTATCACTATTATTGTGGTGGAGAGGTATGAATTATTGCAGAGCAGGGTGCTCACACCCCTCCCCTTTCCCATCACCCTGCTCACCAGCAGCTAAACACAGAGTCACAAGACTCTACACACAGAAACCCAACAGTGTCCTGACTAATCTTATAACATACTTGTGGTGATAAAATAATTCATTTGTTTATACTGGCTGAAAAAGTCAAATAAGGCAGAATGGAATGCAAGTGTATTGTGAGAAAGGGTTAGATGAACTTAAATGAAGAAATCCTAGTAATTCACGGTAAGCTGCAAAATAATGTGCATTCACATTTCGACGTACCCACTAATCTGACCCTGGAACCTTGGTCAGTTGTCCTGAGGTCAAATTGAAATGTTGGCCTTGTAACTCTTGCAGTGTGCTGCAAAGGTTCTGGCTAACTGCTGAGAATACAAAGTGCTGGAGACCTGCCCACTCGTTCATCAAGAACTGAGATGCTGTTTAGGGCTGTCTAGAGTCTGTTTGCCTGTGCCTGCTACTATAGCGAGACACACATTCATGATATACTGTAAGAAGATTACGTTTGTATTATTTGGCTCTATTGAGTTTTAACTGCTCATGGTCATTTTTTTAAATGGCTGTTAATATAGTTTGATCCGTAGTTCATTTATTGGATACACACAGACAAATTATATACATATATATAAATAAGGGAAACATGCCTGTGTTTAAGACTTACTAAAAAGCAGTACAGAATCTAGGTTTCCTCGCTAGACCACTAAACAACAGGAGATTCTTAAGAGGGCGCTACATACACATTTACACTTTAGATGCTCCTATTTGCAAACTTTTAGTAACAGAATGACAGAGAGAAAAATGCTCACACCCTCCCACTCACACAAACACAACTAACCTCTCAGTCTCCCTAGTCAGACAAATGCGTCTGTCAAACTGAGGCCTGGCTGACATTTCATTCTGTTGGGTAAGCAGAATTCATGGCTCTACTGCAAACAGGGCTTATGATCCAGACACCAGGAGGCTCAGTTCCTGTACAACTAGCAGCACTATGCAGAGTAGCGCAGACCTTGGAGCAAAGCCCAGAACAAAGCGTCACATCTCACCTCCATCCTCCCAGCCACCACACATCTCCAATTCTAAGAGCGAGCACCAAACTGTAAGAGCAGACGATGCTCATGCCCAAAACGATAAGGTAGGACAGAATTTGGCCAGCACAGCTGTCTAACCTTGTCTTCTGTGTGATCCAGGGCCTGAAACCATTATTAGACACCAAGCAGTTCTGAATTCAGCTGCTGTATAGTCTTGCACTTGTTAGGATTATAGATCGAACTTGCTGGCATTCAATGTCTGAAGGAAAGAGGCTTGCTAAAATAGAAAGGTATTAAACAGTGCTTACACAGAACCCCTTTTTTATTTTCTGCCAAATTTCTCCTCAGAGTTGTCAGTTCCTACCTTGCTGTTTGATTCATCTCAATCATAAAGGTTTAACTTTAATCCAGAACAATTCACTTTGTGAATTTGTGGATATCGAATATATTTCCAAGCCTTGCTCTAAACTGACAGGGAGTAACAAAGATATCTTTCTTATTCAAACATCAGGGTCCCTTTCCCTCTTTTACGTTACCTGCCATGGATGGTTTGAATATCCTATAGTATCCTGTACTACTCTAAAGATGTGCACTTCCCCAAAACAGTTTATGCCAAGGTCCTACCATTCCTTCATGTATAAAACCTCTTAAAAGACAATATTATCCCCCAAAAACATAAATGAGCTCTATCTCTTAGACCTGTAATCCAAGGCTACACAGTTTAATGACTTGGTATTTTCAGCATGCTAATGCTAATCGATTCAGTGTTGTCTTTGTGAAAGTCCTGTCTCTGTGGGTTTCTTTTGGCTAGGTGTCAAGTCCGTGGCAGCTTGATGCCAAAGGTGTTCAGAGAGTTTTATATTGCACAAAGCCAGTCGTTCGCCTCTGGGCCTTTGCTTCCCCACACACCTAAAAATGTGTCAGAAGCCCAATAGCCTTTCATGTCTAATACTGTGATATTAGCCTCAAAGGGAAGCTAAACTTTCCCAGGACAACACATAATCCTGCCTTTGTAAAGAGTGCAGTCATTTCTCTACACAGGTGAGGAGGAAAAGTTGCTCTGAAGTTGCATGCTTTTATTTATCCTACTTTTACTGGTATACACAACATATTTTTTTCTATTAATTTCCAGACCTACCTTTGATATGACGGCAGATTTTATAAGTTTGTTAAGATGCATAGCAGCCCGATATAGCGAACTCTGGAGCACCTCTACAACCAAAGGGCATGAAGTGTATTGAAACTGTATAACGGTTCAACCCTGAACTTGGTATAATATTTATGGTACACGCCCTTTACAGCAACATTCACCATTACCAAGGACACAGAGTAAACAACCAACCTGATTTACTGCATGTAACAATTCTCTAATTCCACATGTCAGTGATTTAATTTTCCCCACTTCCTAATGACTGTGTGCACATCTTCAAGGGATGGTAATAGAGCCTCATTTATCATTTGTAGCTATCTGGAATGCATGCATTCTCTCTCTCTCTCTCTCTCTCTCTCTCCCTCTCCCTCTCCCTCCCTCCCTCCCTCCCCTAGGTAGAGAAGCTGCTAGTCCCTCCTCATTGCTGCTGCTAAACTCCTGGGGGAGGCGTAGAGCTGAGGAGGTGCTGGAGGAAGTGCTGCAGGAGCAGTGTGATGAATGCTACAGAAGATAATATTATTGGCACAGCTGGCTAAGCTTGACAAGACATTTCTCACTCGGCCCAACCACAGTCATATCATTCTCTGCCCCCACAACCCCCCCTTCCTTTAAATGGTGTCTCCATTTTTTGGGGGGTGACAGAAGATTTGCACAGGACAAACTAGCTTGTCACTAACGGACAAGCCGGCCAGCTGTTAAGGTATCAGGAACATGACAGATTGCTATGTTTTACCTCTGATTAATTCACTTATTAGAGCTAGACCCAAATCACCCGTCACTGTCATATCAGATGTCATAGCTAGGAAAATGTCAGGTATGTGTGTAGCAGGCAGTCAGCCCACAACACAGACAGACAGACAGACATGCAGACAGACACACACACACACACAGACACACAATTACATATCAGTACTAGTGTCAAACAGTCCGTGGAGAGTCAGACTGACTCCTGTTCGACAGCAGAGATTTAAAGTTATGTAGAACAGTAAAAAGTATAAGATAAAAGTCCCATTTACGCCTCTTGAATCAATGCATTTTGGAAATAAAATGATAAATCAAAAGCATTTCACCAAATGAAAAATAATGATGACTAAAACAGTTATAAGTACATATCCATCCATCTATGCATATATTTACCATACTACTTATCCCACACAGAATTGCAGCCTATCCCAGGGAACAAGGCACTGAACACCCTGGACGGGGTGCCAACCCATCACAGGGCACAACTGCACACACATTCACACTCTATTGACAATTTGGAAATGCCAATCAACCTATAGCACATGCCTTTGGACTGGCGGAGGAAACCATAGTACCCGGAGGAAACACCCAAAGCACGGTGAGAACATGCAAACTCCTTGCACACAGGGCAGAGGCATAAGTACATATCATACATTGCAATCAAAATATCATTCAAGCAACCAGACAACCTCTAAATTTAGTTAGGCAGGGTTACATGCAATCTGTACACTGCATTCACTAGTCATTAGGGAGGAAGCTACAAGACATACTAACAAAAAACCCCAGCAATGAACCCTGCAAAAAAAAAAAAAAAGTGAATAAGTGACAGACAACTTAAAACTGCTGCAAACATGGCTTGTCGTGTGCCTCCTAAACGACAGCTGTTAAATACGGCGTGTTCTTTGGCAATATAAGTAAGTACAAGATGTACAATAAAATAATCTGTGGCTATTCTAATTCTGACATGTTGATAGCTGATTGACGTTGCACACTCAACCTAGCAAGCAAGCAGGTTTATTCGCATACTGTAAATAAGGTTAAATAAGACAAAGATGACTAATATAAAAGGAGAAGATGTGTGGAAGAGATCAAATCATTCGTTATCTGAAAATTGACATTACAGATACAGACAGTATGTCAACATGGGTTAAACTGAGTTTTAGGAGGCAGGAAAGCTCTCAACATTAACATTAAAGTCATGAAAATGCTTCATTTAACTAACTACAACTGTGTGGTTGGACCTTCAATTCCTAGGAAATTTCTTGGTCAGTTTTGACATGAAACTATCCTGAAATTCTACCAACAAGTACAGGAAGTCATCAGTCAACAAAAATCTGATGCTCTGACTCAAGATTTTTAGACACTGTCACATTTTTGGGGTGTAAATATAAATAATGAATCTAATATTTCTCCTGCTGTTGTCTGTGACGTATGCTAAACTCTCCATGCTGGACTGTGTTAAATGACTTAACGTGAGACACAATGAGTCTCAGTTCAGACATCTGCTAATAGAGTGCTAATGTGTGTGTGTGTGTGTGTGTGTGTCGGGTGTGTGTGGCTGTATAGTTTTGTATGCAGTGGCCCCGCCACCCGCTGCCAGTCCTCCTAACTGCACGGCAATACAAATCTTTATTCGGTCTTGAGATGTTGACAGGTCAATTGAAGAGAATGAGTCTAGTTTATGATGCAGTTGTCAGAGGTGGTTAGGCCGGGAGTCTGTTTATCTGACTAGCTGAGATATTCCGACAATCTCTCTCGCAAACCCCCGGCACCTCGAGGTTAATTACTTCACCAATTTGAGTAAATGGCATGCCATAGTCCCATCTGTCTCCATTAGTTCCCCACTATTTCTCAATTTACGAGGACGGGGGTCAAGGCGCTGGGTGCAGGAGGGATGTAATAAAGCATGGGATTTTATGTTTACACAAATGCAGGAGCCAGGGCATAAATAACTGAAATCCCTCAAATGGCAAGCGCGTTCATAATAACGCTGCTCTTTAAAAAGTCGTTTTTGAGCCATTCTCCACTGCCCATAGAGAATAAAAAACATGGTGCACTAAAAACTAACAAGCCAGAGAACGGTGGCAATAAATATAAAGCTCACGCTTCCCCTCTCTGCCCTGCGCTCACTTACAAGGGCAGTGCAATTACAGGTCTCCGTCAGTGAAACCACAGCACCAGATGTCCTCTACTTCAGCACTGTTATTTGTGACCAGACCACCTGATAGAGTAAGATTCAATATTATTGTATAACTCTGTGTGCTTTAGTCACAGTGAACTGTAAACTTAGTCTAAATTTAAGCTATCAAGCTGTTACTGAGAGATTAACATCCACTATAACGTGAAAGCTTTGATCAAGAGGCTAAGTGTGTGTCTGTGAGTGGAGGACACAGCTGTCTGAGTGTCATACACCTGCCTGTAGCTGCAGTCCCTCTCCACTTGTGATTGGAGGGTCACAGGGAGGGACTGCTGGGGCAATTAATTTCATAGCAAGGTAAATCCAGTCTGTGGCTTGACTGCAGCCCCACCCCCCACCCCCTTCTCTCTTGTTATTAGTCTGGCTCTGCCTGCTTCTGCCTTTGTCCCAAAGGATCCATACATTCAGCTGTTAAAGATGACCTTGCCAAGTACACAAAACTGCTAACTTTCTATCTCTCACACCGTCACATTCTCTCTCTCTCTCCCTCTGCCATGCTCCCACAGCTACACTCTTCAAACCCACCCGAATAAAAGAGCCACTTTTAACAGGGGGTTTTATTTATTCTGAAAAAATACTATCAAGGAAAAGACAAAAAACAGTAAAAGTTAAGTTTCACTCACATCCATCAACTTTTACTTCACGTTTAGAGGTTGTTGCGGTTCTTCTCTCACACACTCATGCTAATCTCTTTCTTTCTTTATGTGTTTATGTGTGCGTGTGTGTGTGTGCGTGTGTGTGTGTGTGTGTGTGTGTGTGTGTGTGTGTGAGTGTCGGTGTGTGGGAGTGGCGAGCATGGGCTGGATGGGGCCTCCGTGTGCAAACAACAAAGTGGCTGTCACTTAATCATAGTCTCTTTAAAGAGCACGAGAGCGATGCTGAGGTGAGACACTGATGCTTTTCCTTTTCAAGGACAATTGTTCTTTACACCCTCCATTAAAGAGGAACTTTGCTTTTCACGTAAACAACCCACTATGGGGGGAAACACGAAGTAGTCGGTTCGCCGCTGCCTTTAAAACAACTTTGGTTTTAAACTCTTTAGTTTGTGAATTATAAATCTAAATCTAGACAGAGTTTGCAAAGCATTTCCACATCGTCTGCACTTTTCCCCCCCTCTAACTTACTTTGACGTGTTTGTAACTTGAAAGGGCACACTTCACCTAGAGACAGATTCAGAGAAAACATATGAAAATGAGAAAGACACAAAGTCGCACAGCACTGTGGAACAAATCCCCCCACGAACCAAGTGTGAAAGGAACACTTCAGCTAAAGAGAGTATGGGAAATTACTATTTGTTTTCAATTTGAGATCATCCAGATTACTCTACAGGATAGAGGGCCTTGATTATTAATGTGGACGAGCTAACAACGCTTCCTCAATGGAGCAGACAGACCATTAGTCTCCCCTGACAAGCACCCCCAGCCTGCCACACACTGCAAAAGTAATGAATTTGGGGCGAAGATAAGAAAATAAAATCATCCTTAATTTCTCAGCCTGCCTTTGTGTAAACTAATATTTTTCCACCCTACTGGGTTTTGATGTGCATGGTACGGTGCTTGCCAAGCTGAAGTCCCATGAAGGATGATGGCAAACACACTCGGAATAAAAAGAGCTGAAATATGACTATCAAGCCTGCTGACGTTTAGTTCTCTTCCACGTCAAACAACGGAGACAGACTGGAGATCTCTTCCCATACTCCAGTGAACACAGCCATAAATAACACGCTAGTTTAACTCTAGCATGGATGCTAGCTTAACTGCACACGGATTGCATGTAAACATCGGCTAAACAGATACAACTCATAGAATTGTTGTTTGCTTGTTTTCCAGAAAGCTTTGAAGTAAATGGGTAGAAAAAAGACCGTATTTCAGTTTCTGGTAAACAAGACGTAGTTACCCAGAGAAGCTGCAATTTGCAGAAACTGTGACTACCTGGACAAGATCAAACTGCATTAATGAGGACTCTGTGTGCAAATACTCCCAATTCTCCCAATTCTCCCTCTCTCGCGCTCTCTCTCTCTCTCTCTCTCTCTCTCTCTCCATCTTTCAGTTTCCTTCACATACACACAATTAATACCACCGGGCAGAAGAGAAAACACTATCTAGCACAGCTTAATTTAAAAACAAGTTAAGTGAGCAGCCTGGGGATTGGTGTTTTGGTATTGAAAAATCATATAGTTGTAGGTAATGGACTGTTTGCATTCAGGGGCAGGAAGGCAATTACTTAGCGACTCATTAAGGTGGCAAATTTGTTAATGCACTGCTAAACACGCTCTAACCAACTGCTGATTTATGTTAATCTCACTACAGCTGTTTCTCGAGCAGCAGGAATGGGCTTGTCCATGGCGAACCATGGATTTTATGCACACAACGCAGACCAGATCATGAATTTTGTATGGATGAGTGGTGTGAAGAATTCACCCAGGGAAAATCTGAATATGAAAGTGTGTGTGTAAGTGTGCATGTTTCCACCCCCAAACCACCAGCTGTGCTCCATGCCAGTCTGAGCAGACCTTTGTGCCCTAACGCAATGGGGCTGAAACCTACCACTCCCTGTCACTAGGATACATCTTTGAAGGTTACACTTAAAGCAGTAATCTTACATAAGGTTAAGTGTTAGTGTGTCTGTTTAAAGATCCTCAAGCATAACCTTGATCTCAACATAACCCTGAGCCTCAAAAAGTCTTTTCTTACGCAGCCTCATCTTCAAATTATCAAGCCAGTTACAACTAAACAATGCCACTGTTTCTACCACTAAACAATAGCAAGAATGCAAATCTACAGACTATTAATCAAAAATGTCTGTGACTCATTAGTCTTCGCGTCAGATGCTCCACACACACCCCACAGAGTGTCTGATACTTATTATACATTTTCCTCAAACTCAGTGAGGTGTTGGAGTGATCGCCGGATTTCCAGAACCATGTCATTAAAGTTACTAAAGAGTCTTACTAAAAAGAGTCGAATGAAGGAGTTTAAACATGAGCTTGTGGGCCAAAATACTATGGGGAAAAAATGCAATATAATTTATGATTGGTCAGTCGTAATATCAGTCACACTGCCTGGCTGAAAGTATGTGGCTCTTGACTACATTCAGTGATAAGTAACTAAGCTTGTGAGTGTAGTGATGCATCAACAAAATGCAAAGGCCTGCTGCTGTGTCCAATCTCCATGGCTTCTTTTCATTTATATTATCCTTTACTGTGGTGCTGAGTATTTTATACCACACTGAGCATGCCTAGATCCACCCACTGAGAGATTCCCCACAGTCTGTCTGCTCATTTCTGTCTCTGTGAATGTTTGCGTGTGGATTTTATAGCGAACGAGGGCAGACGTAGGGGAGAGACGTCTGAACGGATGATCATCTGGAAGAAAGCAGAACGGGGGCTCTGGAGGGGCTGCAAGGGTCTCATGGCACAATGGGAACGGCTCCATGCTCATGTCTCAATTAGCAAATAATTAATGGCTGTGTCGAAGCAAATTGCTGGGCTCTACAGCTGCACTGATTATTAACTTTCACCAAATGAGTGTGTACTGAAGAGTACAACAAACAAACCAAAAAAGGAACGTTTTCTCAGTTGTCACATGCCCCTCATAGGGCTCAGAGTAATATGATGTATAGAAATATTCGAAATTGAAAACGTATATGAAATAAAATAGTAAGAGTAATGTAAGGGCATGAGAATGTTGTATGCTATTACCTTAAATGCTGTGAGGCTGCTGGGTTTCATGAATTCATGAAGTCATCCCCCCTCCCCAAAGTCTGGTGCTAGACCATGAGATATAAAAGCTATACAGCAGGGGGAGATACCACCGAGGGGTTTATATGATGGAGGAGGATGAAATGGGGGTAAGAAGGGGTTCCAGGAAGAGATAGGAGGAGGACTATGCGCTAAGAACAACAGACATGAGGAAAGGAATAACAGTAACAATCTGATCAACTGTGTCTGCTCGCTGGCTTTACCACCACTTTTAATGGCATCTTAATGTATATTCAGCAGTGAGATAAAAAAAAAGGCAGATATGGGCCACACTTGCTTGGGGAGCTAGTTAAATGATTCAGGGGGAAACTACGGGTTTCATTTAAGTTTGAGCCCTCCGGTCTGTTTATACTGGTCGATACACTTGTCTGAAGAATATAATGGATTAGCACATCATTCAACAAAGCAGCGATGAGGCAGACTGGGGGCGATGGAGAGAAGAAAGTAAATTACAATTAGCAGCCAAGGTAAGCCAAGGAAACATCATATCAGCTCACAACTCCTCTTCTGCTACCCAGCTAACCACAGTGGAGTGGGAAAAATATGGAAGAACAGAATAGAGAAAGAACATGCTTGTAGCACTGGAGTAAAACAATTTAACATAATAAAAATAAAACCACCTCTCTCAATCCTAGATTGTCTATTTTCATCTGAGCTCCTACAATGTAATGAGGGAATGAAAATATATACCCACACCTCTCCCCTCCCTTCGTCCACCTTCGAAAATCACATGAAATATAAATTCTAGCTCCACCACACACTGGTTTTACGTGAAGCAGATAGAGCCATTGGTTTCTCTTATGTGGCTTTCGAATCTATTCTCAATTACCCAACTGTGCAGTATGGGGACAGAGGCAATGTAAATGAGTCCTCCATCTTATCTTAGCAGCAAGCTGGGTTTTCCTGCAGGAAACAAATGAGAAACATGGCTAAGGGTCCTGGAATCTCTCTCTCTTTCTCTCCCCTTCTCTCTTTCTCTCTCTCTCTCTCTCTCTGTTCCATTAAAAGTGTATCGATCGGCACGCCTGCTGCTCTCTGCTCTAAAATGCCATGATAATCAGAGAACTTAATACAGCCATTCATTTTCATGGGGAGAAAAGCCAGGGCACTCCTCTATTCAGGGTTGTCTCTCATGAGGAAACGGACGTATGACATTATGGACAGGTATTAAACACTAATATATACATTAATATATACATTATTAATTTTTTTGATAAAATGACTAAGCAATATACTGGATGACCAGCAAAATCAGCCAAAATTCAGGTTCCATAAGATTACCATTATGAATGGAACTCAACGGAAAACCTCATCCATCAACGTGATGCTATTTTGAACGACTCTGGATGCTAGGTGGGGTTCTGGGGATTCAATTTGTCATTACAGCTCTTTACCTGACCCTCACATTAAGATGATTGTAGTCTTGAATTGAGGTATGTACATTAGGTTTTTTTTTGTTTTGTTTTTTTACAATTCTTTAAATAAACAGTTGTGAGAGCATCAAGTGTGTTTTTGTTATTGCAAAAACTGGGATTGTGGGCCTTGCTTCTTGGACTACTAATAGTAAAAGTGAGCTGTGTCTGTGTGTTTTCATTGATCGTTTTGCTTGGTTTTCTGACAAAAAGTTTGTGGAAACAAAGATGCACATAGGCCATAGGCCAAGTTCATCTAACTTCACTAAGACCAGTAAAATTTTGCTAACATTAACAAATGTTGTTGAATCATTTATTCAATGAGTGATAAACATCTGCCAGTTATTAATCCTTCAGGTTAGTAATTTTAATAAAATTATTGAATTTTATTGGTAACGGCAGTACAACAGTGCAGCGGGTTGCATTGCCACCTCACAGCTTCAGGGCCCCTGGTTTAACCCTGAGCTCTGAGCTCGGGATACTGTCTGTGCAGGCATATGGGTTTCCTTTAGGTTCTCCGGTTTCCTCCTATCTTCCAAAAAGATACCAATAGATGGATATGCTAAATTGCCTGTGGGTGTGAGTGAGTGAATGTGTGTATTCGTTGTACCCTGTGATACACTGCATTCCAGTGTTCCTGAGATAGGCCATGGATCCACTGCGACCCTGACCAGGGTTAAGATGGTACTGAATATGAATGAATGAATAAATTATTTTGATTGGTTTTATTTGTATTAAGACTTTGTAAGATTTTTCTCTTTATTTTGAGAAATTAATAATCATAGGTCAACAGTTGTTGTCTTTAATTGTGCATTATAAATAAACTGACTGATTCATACTGACTGACAAATATGACCAATTTGCTACATTTGTGCCTCCTTAATTTCACTGTTCAGCTTTCAGTGGTCATATATTTTAGTGATAAAGTTATCATTTGGTACATAATATTAACTTATATACCTTAGGATATTTGTTGGAATGTCCTATTTTGAGACGAAGCAGAAAACATGCTGCTGGTGGCTTTCAGAGCTGTATAATTTATCCCAGCACAGCAATAGCCATTTCATTTAGTACAACCAGAAAGAACTTATTAAAATCTACCCAGAGCATTTAATACACACACAAAAAAGGCAGAGAGTTATACCCTACTCATATACTGCACTTTGAGCATCACTGATAGACACCATTATAGGCACGCATTTGATATTCTGCATTCCAGTGTTTCTCTAAACCAATCTAAACGGCAAGGGACAAAGATGGCCTGCCTCAGGCTAAATGACTTTTTAGTGACAGCATCATCAAAACAAGCTCTTTTTTTTTTTTACCCCACTGAAGTAAGATATTCAAGTTCGAAGTGCCAGACTGATTGATCTGTGGCCTTGCATGATATAAACAAATCTACCCAAATGCGTTCATAATTTAAAACCTGTGGCCTTAAGAGGAGGCATGTCACTCTGGTATGTGTAGAGCAAAAATGACACTTGTAGTAACTAAAAAAACAATATCCTGTTCTCTCCTGAGTATTTCACTAATAGCTGTTGACAATCAGGCTTCATAAAAATTTCATTACCTGTCTAGGGCTCGCCTGTACAAAGAGCATCGGAAGAACATGCATAATTAAGCTAGAAGCATCATAACCTTATAGTTCCAATTATTACTTTATGACAATAATTATTACAATTATTAAAAAAGTAACAGCATTCATACAACAACAACAAAAAAACCTCCATTATACTTTATATCCCATATACACCTATTATCCAATGTCACCCAAAGCATGATGGATTGTATTTTAAGTCTGATTCTCAATGTTTCTTCCTCATGTCTTCTCAGGGAGTTATTCCTTGGCACTGTCGCTTCTGGCTCGCTCACCGGGGCTGTAAATCAAATCTACACCCAGATTTCTGTAAACCTGCTATTGTTAAAAGTGCTATACACATCAAATGTAACGTATTGTGGTATTGTTTCTAGCTGCGTGGGTTGCACATACACATTGACTTTGTGTTTGAATTTTCACACATCTGATGAGATGTTGCGTTTTTTAACTCATCCCCAATCCCTTTACTGATTTTAACAGAAAGACCCAATCTACACCTTAAGCCTGGATACTACCCGACTGATTGTACTTCCCTCTCCTGGGGCACACTCTGTGCTAAAAGGCTTGAATTTATTAAATGTCTAATGCATTCTCAAATCACCTGTTACAGTATCTTTATATTACATATCAAATCTTGGTGTATAATAAGTTGAACTTAATCCTCCCACACCCTGTTATGTAAAGAGCTGTATGTCACATATGATGATGTTGTTAACGTTTGCGCGTAAGGGCCTGCACGTTCCATATCGGGTGGACCGTTCATGTAGGAATGTGACTGAGAATATATCATACTAGACCAATTATTAGAGCTGAGGGTTAAAAAGGGTAATAGGAGCAGAAAATTTAATACATTTGTTGTGGTTAAAAAATGTAATGACTGCAAATAAAATCCCAAATATGATATCTGTATTGTGTGGCTAAACATAATATGGGAAAAAATTCAAAAAGGAAAAACAGTAGTACTGTTACTTTATAGAAGTCCTATTAGTTTAGAATTCTGCCCTCATCACGTGTTTCACTTTTAAGAACGACTAAAACAAAATAAAAGTCTTAGCAAAGGGTTAGGCTGACAATGGCAGGCAGCTGCTCAGGCTTCCCAAAATGACAGCCATTTGCACTTAAATGAGAGGATTTGTGCTGGGGCGAGCCATTACCAATATGCCATATGTGAAACCGTGTCTTTATCCCACATTATTGAGGAGGGAATGAGATCTCCTTACACCATGTTTTCTGTTTCTCTCTTCCTCTCCGTCTCGTTCGCTCTCATCAAATGGGATTCCCTCTCCTCCATCACGACAACGGCCGACATGCATCACACGTCGCTCCGCTTGTACCGAAGTATTCGAGTTTAAAACTGAGCTGGAACTTTTGGATGCACGTTTCTAATACCCATATCGAGCTTGTCTTACCTGCTGGAGTCGAATTTGCTGCACTAATGATCATCAAAGCTGAACTAATACTCACTATCACTCATACGCTCGTCATTATCCCGCAAACTGTTTCTCGCTTGTTATGAGGCAAATGACGAGATTCCTTTTCCCATTCACGTGTCGTGTCTGATGGATGTAAAGGGATTAGAAAGTGCCTCTGGCCCAGCAGCAGATACCAAGCCTGACATTCCTCTTTCTGAATGCAGTCCTATCAGAACAGAGCCAAAAGGATGAAAAACAGATATTATACGTGCCTCAAAAACAGAGATGCGACTCGGAGGCGGAATGAGGGAGCACGCTCATCGTTCATTGCCGTCCCTGATGCTCCTCGCCTGTTTATTTGACTCCTTTATCAGTTTCGAGGTGTGCCGTACTTCTTTCTCCATCCGCTCCCAACTCTAAGTATTGATTCATTACTAAGTATCTATCATACAGGCCAGAGTGTGCCGTGCATCATTGCAGGTGCTCCTCATGATAATGGATGTATGAAGTTATCATGCTTGTACACAAAGTAGCAGTGACATTTGGAAAAACCTCCAAGCAAATTCTTTCTCTTATCTGCTCATAGTTGTGGTACAGGGGTGTCTGCTCTCAGCACCCTCATTAAGTAACCGTAATTAAGTCTCATTTGTAAAAGCTCATGTACATAAACACAGACAAATGTATTAGTCATATTAATGGAAGGGAAACTAAATAATAGTATCCAAGCTGTTTTTACGAAACTAGAGCAATAAAACGAATGCAGTTTTACAGATGCTGAGATTTATTTCTGTGAAACTACTTTATTTTTTGCAAATTTCATCATCATCACACGGCTACAGCAAGATCTGGTCTGAAGGTCTGATGATTAAAAAAATTCGTCCTCGTGCAACCTTCTATCCGTGTATCTTTTTCCTTCTGCCTTTTCTAGCTGTTTCCTAAGTAATGCCCTTATTTTTTTCCTAGGTGAGGAAATGGTAATAGGCGGTACATATGGTGTCCACGTCTGTGCTCCTCTTTTACAGAGGGTCAAGTCTCATCTATTATTCTCCATGGCAAGAGTCACAAGGCCTCATTGGGCTTTTTATACCCTTATATGATGGGTTTCCTGCTTCAGACTTTAATACACAGAGCGATTACAAACACATTTTGCAGTATCTAACAGGATCTGCCATGGTAAAGTGTCAAGCTGGTTTCTTTAAAAAAAAAAAGAAGAAAAAAGAAAGAAAAGTAAGGTCAAGTAATGGATATAATTTTAGACTATTTCCTGGTCCAAACTCACTTATTTAATTATTATTAATTACGTTTCATTCTCTTTCAATATTTTTTTACAGGCATAATTACTAATCAAGCTCCTTCTTGCAGTGCTTTATTATATCAAATCGCATACTGCTACTGTTACCGTACAATATTTGGATGCACACCACATTTCCATTTCTCTGCTGGCATGTGGTGCAGTGCGTGCTGAACTTTTCACTGTGGCAGACGTTTTGTAGCATCCTGTACGGTCAATAGCATGTAATGTAATGTGGCAGAGAGATGTTGGAGTTAACATAGCTCACCTTTAACATGACACACCTGCGAGCAGATACTGGGTCCCGCCAGCGCAGTGAAATATGAGCACTCTCTTGGCCACTACTCACCTATCCATCTGTTCACTGAACTCTTTCTTTCTCTCCCTCACTCAAAAAAAAAATCATCTCCATAATCACACAACTCTAAACTCTGCTCTAGATTCACCAGTATTGTAAACTGGATAAATTTGACACGCATCGAAAAGGACACAAGTGGCCCATTTTTACCACAATTCAAAGTTACAACTGCTGGTGTTTACTGTAAATTATTTTATGTTTACAGTAAATTACTACTATGTAAATAGCTTCTTTCTTAGCTCAGATAGAAAGAATATTAAACTTCTCTTATTGCCTTGTCAAATATATTAAAGCAAAGAAATCTCCCTGTGTAAAAGCGTGAAATATCAATCTAAAAATGTTTAAATGAAACCTTATCCACCATTGATCACAAAATAGCTCAGAAATCATATTTGTCATATTCCCTATCCCAGATTCCTCCATTTCAGATCACCATTCAGATTAAAGGCAGGTAAAAAAAATAAAAATAAAATAAATCCCTGTGTCAGCACGCTGGAGATGTGATCGGACAGATTTAGCATCAGATATTAATAAGTGGCAGCAGACATCTAAAATGAGAGCGACCGTATCAGACATGAGCTGGAGGACGGGGGGAAATTTGGCCACTGCGCTTATCAAAGAGCCATTTAGATACGGGTGATAGCAGCAATGCTAACACACAGCCAGCTCCACACTGCTCTACATAGGTGACTGGAAAACAGATCCAGTGCAACTGACTAGATAAGGCTAGTCAGATATAAGTCTAGATTTAGGCAATGCCTTAATGCATTAGAAATAGAATGAACAATTTTTAAAAATATTTAACAATTACAGCAGTGGGATAAAGTTAATACATTATTTAGTCATATTGATTTTGTGTCTATGAGTATTTGTGACTCAGGATGGAAAAAAGGACAATCTGTTAAACAAAGACTTTTGTATAAAAGCCAAAAACAGACTATTATCTCAAAAGTTCGGTGACCTTGACAATGTACTGCCAACCCATCTGCTCACGAGTTTCAGCAGTCGCCTTGTTCCTCCCAGGCGGCTTCCCTTTCTTCCATTCTTCTCAATCTATCCGTCTTTCCTCTTTTACTCTTTTGAGACACAGGGCTGACCTTGAATCAGCGTCTTCTTGGCCATATTATGGAATTATCTGAAAAGTATCTGAAAAGCAGAAGCTGATCCCAATTCGAGGTTTCATGCGAGAAGGTT
Organism: Ameiurus melas; assembly: GCA_012411365.1. NCBI lineage: Eukaryota > Metazoa > Chordata > Actinopteri > Siluriformes > Ictaluridae > Ameiurus > Ameiurus melas. The sequence continues at coordinate 17,834,776 of CM022761.1, read as the reverse complement.
AATACACATCCCTGCCGTATCTTCACTCTGAGTCGTTTAAGCATGACTACAGCATTGTCAGACTTACACAATAACCGTGGCAGGCTCTCCACTGCACTTCTGTCCTGCCTCTAATTTACATTCATCCAATTATTAACAGCCCTTGTTGACTTTGAGATTCTTGCAGATACTTTTTTAGATAGTTTTTTTTTTTTTTTGCCATAAAAAAATGAAGAAGCTGGGAACTTCAGCTCCCAAAAGAACGCTGCCCTCTGAAACCTTGACATGCACAAAGACGGGCGCGCAGACAGGCCTGCAATGCCAGGAACGATAAGGTCACCCGAGGGATTGCCGAGATTATCTCTGTCAAGCACTTGGACACAGCACAGTCAAATGATGCATCATGCAGCCATTTTGAGGGGGAAAAAATCAATTTCTTCGCCAGATCGCTATTTGCTTTTCAAAGTGCCCTTGTAGTCTTTGGGTTGGAGCATTTATCAATTTAAATGTTGTGAACTGATAATGTTTTTTAGCCATGCGCCTTGTAAAGACAGTGGCTGGCGAAGGCTGAGAAACCTTTCTCCTTTCTCTGCTGCTCCTCTCACCTGGGAGACTGGATTACAGATACAGAGTCTGTACTTACTGCTGGAGAAATTGCAGAAAAATTTAATAATTTCACCAGCCTAGTGAATAGTGACTGTTAATGACAACATCAGAAAAGCAGCATTTGTGAAATGCATAAATCGTGCTGTTTTTATTATTATTATTATTATTATTATTACTATTATTATTATTATTATTATTATTATTATTATTATTATTATTATTATTATTACCATCATAACGTATTACTGATATTTTCTATTGTCCTTCTGGGAATTAAATCCTGCATTCCTACATAAAATGTAATGGGTTATAAATCATGTATCTGTACCAGATTTGATGCATTTCGACCCTCCAGCATTGTGGAGGTTTTTCACTGTCAGCAATCATTAATGCAGATGTCAGTAACAGATGACATTTTGGTGTAAAACAAGGTTTCCTTTACAGCAGTTGGTACAATGTGAAATGGAAATGAGTCCGAATTTAAAGATTCTTCAAAAATAAGTTGACGTAGCTTTCCATTTAAAAAGGTATCAATCAAGTGCATGTAACAGTTTTACATTTAATGTTCGAAAGAAACTTATATTTCCGTTTTTCTTCTATTTACTTTTGACTATGCAGATGTTGTTTATGAAAATGCATCTAAAACTAACATTCGATCTCTCAATACAGCATGCAATAATCCCTGTAGATTATCAAGATATCGGTTGTTCATCTAATGCTCATCACTGAATAACATATAACTTATTTAAATGGTCTACACTTAATATAAGAAGATACTCTCATTGGCTGCAATTTATTTTCAAATGTTAATGTTAAATATCCTTGTAATATATTCATCCTACACAGTATTTTTCCCGTTCCTACAGTTACTGGAAAAAGGCATTTTTGTATAAGGCTCTTTCGGATTGGAATAATTTACCTTCAAATATATGATCCATCATCAATTCACATGTTTTCTTATTTTGAGACACAGTGTATATGCTTCAGATGATGCTATATCTATAGCCATGTACAATATAATAATATTCTATATTATATAATGTAAAATATAATATGATATTATTGCTGGGCAAACATTTGTAGTGTTCACCAATGCACTTATCCTTTTGATGTCCGTTTGTCATGTGTGTTATTTGTAGTGTGTTTGTTGAATTATTGACTGTTTTGTTTTTGTTTTTCGCATTACGTTAGTGCTTCTGTTTTTTTATTTTTTGCCAGTACTGTATCTTAGGATGTAAAGGACTTGAAAACGAGATGCTTCATCTCAAGGGGTATATCCTAAGGAATAAACTTGTATCAATCGATTAATTACGCTAAAAACACCTCCGATATCAGATTCCTATGGCACTATTTTCTTAACAACAAGAACAACAAACTAATTAAAATGACTGTATGATTCCTGGGCTCTCACACAGCATGTGCACTCTCACTTTCAAATTTACCTTCCTCTCACACTATGCATTTCTCTCTCGCCATAGACGTTTACCTAATTCTGATCTCAAGCTCATGTGAAGTTAAGGGCTGTTGGGTCAGTGTATGTGCGTGTGTGTGTATGTGTGCATGTGTAAAGGGAAGCAGGAAGAAATTCAAGGTGGCTCAATTATACATGACCCCTCTCTGCCCTGTATCTCTGCGCAATTCTACAAATCTGCATGTGAACACTGACCCTCAGCTGCCACAGTGTCATTAATAAAAGAGTACTTATTATCCATTTAGTACTGTTCTGCTATTCTGCCTTGATGAGCTGTTAGAATAGCCAGGAGGAATATCCCAGAGTGCTTTGAAAAGCTTCAGGTGTGTAAAAATGTGTTTAAATATAAATAAATAAAACCAAAGCAAAACATAAATATTCCTGTCATAATGGTGATAATGTCCTTATCATAGGGCTCACAGACATAAACAGATTCCATTGGTTGGAAATGTAAATAATATAAAATGTAGTTATTAAAACAAAACCTACATTTTCACTCACATATTCTTACTGGAGAACAACACTGGGCTATTTTAAATCATAATATTTGACTCAATTGTGTAACAAGGTGCTTCCCAAACTTACACCTACGGATATTACTTTTATCAATAAAACCAGATTAGCTTTAGAGCACACCATTTCCACATTTGCTACCCATTTAAGCTTTTTCATGGAAAGAAAATACAATTAACAAATACACAAACAATAAAATACCCACAACTGATTCAATTATTTGATTAGCGGCAAAAAGTGCTTTGCAAAATAGCTTGGTGTCAGACAGATAGCAGGAGAGGCTAATGCAGGAGGCAGAGCAGGGTGTAAAGTGTGGAAGAATGAGGGATGGGATAAAGGAGGATGCAGAGCTGATCTCCACACAAAGATGTGATCAGACATTCAGGCAGATGGTTATGCTAATATATTCAATAGTCCTCCTCTCTGTGTAGGGGTTGCAGCATGGGGGGCAGTGCAAGCGGAGATGGGAGGCGAATAAAGGGGAGGGGTGGAGCTGGGTGTGGAATAAAAAGGGGGGAAGGTCTGGATGGATCTCAGGTGGCAAACCCTATGCTTTATCTCAGTAGACTCCAAAGCAGGCCTGCTCCCCCCAAAACTGTGGTGTTCACTCGTGAAGTAGAGTCTCTGCCAATGCAGATAGGAGGGGCTGGCCGCGGGCACTCCAAACCCATCACCATCGCCAAACACGACTGACAACTGAGAGAGGACAAATTCCTCTACCATATGGTGGATTACACATGGCCTTCACATGTCGCCGAGTGTACAGTGATGCTGTGCTTCCAGCTACACGCGAGGGGTTAAATCGAAAGCCTCCATGGCAGATGAGGACTCAGATGCTGTGTGTATTCCAGATGTATCAATTTCCTTGGATATCCAGTCCATGCGAGTGCATATGCTGTACTGGCAGGGGTGCAGGCTGAATAATGGCCACCTTCCAAAAGCTAATATTCTTTTGGCTGGAATAATGCAATTATTATTTTCCTAGCCATCAGCCTTGGCACACAATGCCATCTGTTACAGAAACAAACATACACATCTCCATTTAGAAAACAGACAGCTGCCCAGTCGCAAGCTGTACCTCCACATTAGCCGTGCAGGGAGACTGCAGGGATTCCACTGACCCTGCAACAAGGTCATACAAACCCCTCATAAAGCCTGCGACCAAGCACTATGCTTATTACTTTACAAACCACGTAAAGAAGGCCCGAGTGGCATGATTATATTCCTGCCACTCAATTTGTGCCGTGGGATGGCTTATTGAATGGCACCACTGCAAATCTGGTGATTAATCTAGAAAGACGGCAACCCATTCATCACATATTAATTATTGGAAATGAACTAATCACCCTCCTCATAAGCCAAATAGTAGCGTAGGACAGAATAACTAAGACACGAGACGAATTTGGCAGCATATGCCTATTTACATGCAGAAGTGAAATGATCATGGATATTAGCACAACAAAAATGGTTAAATGGCCATCTGGTGGAGTGAATAATAGGGGTAAGAATCGCCGTGATTCACCTACTGTCAAACACGGGCCTCATTATCAGAGGAATCTGGAAGTGGAGTCACAAACAGCGGTGATAAGAGAGCAAGAACACATCCACTCCCTTCAGTTCGACCACGCTGTGTGCATTATCAAATAGCTAAGGGCATCTGCTGAGGTTGTACAGCATCACAATAGTGTCTGCAATACAAGAGGAGAAGCTTGTTCGCGCTGTAAAAACCTGTTAGGTGCTCCAGTCTGCACACATTAATGTAACACAAGGTGGTCAATAGCCACAAAGGGAAAAGCAATTTCACATCACTCTTTCATTCAGCTCGGGGGACGTACGCAGAGAAAAAGGCGGGGAAAGGATATGAAAATGTTCTCCTGGGTGCAAAGCCCAAAAAATGCCTTTGGAGAGAGAGAGAGATCAAAATTTCACAGGCTTGTCTATGAAAAAACGGCTTTCCTTGCATCACAAGGAAATGAAATTTCATTCACACAGATTTTTTTATTTAACTTTTTAAAAACACACACACACACACATACTGGAGGTGACAACCTCTTCCAATTTAACGTTTTATTCTTTATCACATAACTGCAGTTAACCAAGGCTTTAAATCTCAGCAAGGAGCTGTGAAGTTTATCAGATATAATTGTGGCATTATCCGGCACCACTGTCTCTCTGCTGTTGTAGACAGGAGAAGATACTTTATATCTACCATCAAAGACCTGAGGAAGGGCGCGATTGAGAGATTAGCACACCTTTACTGCTGCTGGAAGCCTCAGTCTCTCTCTGCGAATAAAACTTGGATCTGAAACGCCTGTAAGATTGAGAAGTAGTGCTAAAAGGTCATGCTATCGACTGTGGCCCGATGTAACGACTAGATGATGATTCAAGTCCTGAATGTCTAATGACGTCCATCATTAGCTCTTACAATCTCATGGCCGATGCATTGGTGGTAAAAAAAAAATATGAGTGACCTTCACTTTACCATGGGTCAGATGTTAACAAGTCCCTGATGTCCAAGTCCAAGTCAAGTCTCTGAGGTGGAGTCCAAGTGGAGTACAAGTCTCAAGTCTTTGAGGTGGAGTCAAAGTCAAGCCACAAGTCTCTGATTTGGAGTCCAAGTCGAGCCTCAAGTCTCTGATTTGGAGTCCAAGTCAAGCCTCAAGTCTCTAATTTGGAATCCAAGTCAAGCTTCAAGTCTTTGAGGTGGAGTCCAAGTCATGTCTCAAGTCTTTGTTCTTTTTTTTTAGAAATAGTTCGTTCAGCTAGTTATTATAATTAACAGTGTATGAGGCTTAATCAAATTTGAAATATTAAAACTGATTACTTCTACAGAATGTCTTGTTCATTTATTCACAATTGTCTAATAAAGCACACCGGGGTTTACTTAAATCATCAATTTAATTTATATACACAATCAAAGAACGATTACTCTCAAACTATTACATTTGATCCAATTTTTAAGTCATTTTTATTGGAAATTCAGTTTGAATCAAACTTACAGCATGACTAGCTTGATTACTCTCCCTTCAAAGTGCACTTCGGAGGGAGATGTAAACCTTTTGAATGCAGAGACTCTCACCACGTGAAAAACGTGCTGTGTATTTTGAGCTATTTTATTAGTTTGCTATAGTTCTCAAGCAATGATGGGTAAGGTAGTCTTCCAGTGAGTGCCAGCGATAACAAAAACCCCGTGTATAGATGCAATTTAACTTGGTAAACTAGGATATTATATGCATATGGTACTGGGGGGGCGAAAGGATGTGGAAACATTTGTACTTCTTGTAAATGGACAGCAAGCAAGCCCCTGACAGCTGTGTAACACCGCAGCTTCCCTTTGGATTAATTGATTGCTTTTCAAATCAAATAACACGATGATTATTACAAGGTAATACTTGGCTATATTGTTATAGTTTGGTTTGTTGTTCATTTATATAACAGCACTTTTCCAATGGGTGATAAACACGTGCCTTCAGATGCGTCACATCGGGAATGAATGAATGAATGAATGAGGATTGAATAGAAAAATGTGGTGTTTGATGCTGTCATGTGGGGTAGTAAAGAAAGTCTCTGTCTTCAAGTCCAAGTCAAGTCTCGTATCAGTTGTTCATGAGTCCAAGTCAAGTCATTTTATTTGTGACTTAAGAGCGACTCCAGTTTCCATCTCTGCCACATATGTCAAGAACCTCCTTCTGCACACATCATAAAGTGCATATATTCTGTAACCTGTTTATTTAATTTGGTGATATAATGTTTGAGCCAGAAAACACACGTGACAATATGCATTTTTGTAAGAAGTTGCCTCTGTTTCAGCAGTGATAAAAATTTTTAGCAGCTAATTCATTAATACTCTGCAATCATAGAATAACAATCAAGAGGACATCTACCTTAAACAATTCAGAACCTAGTCAAAATTTAAAGTTTAAAACCACACTAATTAGCATGGAAAATAATTAACTAGGATGCACACTTTTTTTGCGCTCTAAGACAGATTAACAAGCTATAAAGTTACCGGCAATTAAGATGAGGAGAATCACAGGATCAGCTTAGCCATGTAAGATAATAAACTCTACTCCTACTAAAGACTTAACAAGCCCTTTATCAGCAGGCCAAGCTCCCGACTGCAGATAAAACCCACATTAAAGATAAGTACAACAGATTCTGCAAACTTTGGGGACGACTAATCAATTATTTGATAAAAATCATCAATCAATTAATGCTGAATTAAATTAGAATTTGCCTTAGTCTTACTTCAGCTGCAAATAACTCATCAATTTAATCTTTTAATCTGGTAGAAAATAGGCTATTTTCATTTTACCCATATCCACCATTTTCTTCGAGTTTTGGATTGTTAAAACTAATAGCACTGTTACCACCTGCTTGGAAAGTTGAAATATTCTATAAAACATCTAAAGACAAGTGAGAGATAATTTTTACTCAATCTGATGCCAGTGACTTCCGGTGGTGTATTATAGACAGACAATTAAAGCTGATTCAATCAGCTGCCAGTGGACTTATTTAATGAGCACAGGACCTGAACCAAAATCAGTTGAGTCTCTCCAGTTTGCAGGATTTAGCAAAACTAGACAGAGCCATGTGGAAACTCAAGGTCACTTACACACACCTTCCTAGCCACTTACATCATTCATTACTAGATTCTAGCCAATAGGACCATACTGTAATAATCATCTTGCATTAGATTGTCTTCACAAAAAATATGTAGCACCGAAAAGTGCAAATTAAAGACTAAGCAACGAACTGGCAAAGGTGTTAAATTACCACTAATGTGTCAGGATTGACTTTCAGATGCATAGAAGGAGTAGAAATTTGAACATGCGTTCACCTGTGAAAGGCCGAGGTATATGGACACGGTCTCTGAGATGTACAAAAACCTCCCCTCCTTGTTTAGTGCAAATACGAATCCATCCAGGGACTGTGGAAAGAGAGAGAAAGAGAAAGGAAGAAGAAGTGAGTGAGACGATACACACAAAGGGCTTGTTTTTAAAACCGGAAGGTTTCCTCACATTTTCCTTCTACAACCTCAATCAAAACTGCAGAAAAACAATAGAAACCCTCATAGAATTTATAATGGTTTCACTGGTTATAATGGAATCTGTAATGATCCCTGTGAGTCTCTACTGGTAATTAGTTTACTTCTATTGATGGCATGTTATGTCTAGTGGAGACCATTAAGGACCAATAATGGTATTGGGTTTAATGGTTAGCTGATCGTTTGTAATGGTATTTGTAGATGAAACCACTAGCATTTCATTTGTTTTGTTTTTTTCAGCAGGTAAGGCCTTGTAGAGGGCACTGAACACAAAATAACAACATGAGTCATATCAGATACAAATAATGAACAATCCATGATGAATAATGAATACATGAAGCTGTCACTACAAAAGGACACATTCCTGATAATAATACAGGATTTTCAAACAGGATTCTGTAATGTTTCCCACTTTACATGCATATAATTAGGCATTTTGGACTATGAAAAGTCTTGTTCTGTGAAGATCACTACTGGAGATTCAGAGACTAGGCGTCCAACAGGCAACAATTAAGGTACTGAGGTCAGCTAGGTTAATTACATATTGTCCCCTACTGATTCAGATAATCTGCAGGGCCTGCTAAGCACAGGCATGAGGCAGCAGAGACAGAGAGAGATGGGTAAATAACAAATGAAAAAAAAGGCTTGCTCACAAGAAAAGAAAGAGCTGAAGAAAAAAAAAAAAAAAACACAGCGTTGCACACAATGCCCCAGTCGATCTGATCACCTTTTTATGAAAATGAGGTTTACACAGATGGGGCAGAGGAGCGTCTCACTTTTTTCTTTCTCGCTCTCGTTTATTTCCAGCTCTAAAAAGAGCAGCGGCAGCTGGCGAGAGGAGCGCATGGTCTCTACCCGCCGATAAAACAGCATAGCCCTGGGCTATTTACAGCACGCTGATATGCAGCTGACAACAGGAGCTCCCATAGCGCTCCGCCAGAGCCCGACAGCCTCCCCAAACACACATCTGCTAGCACCAGTGCTTAGCTTACACTTTACATTACACTGCCTTAATGTTGCCGCTAACGCTCACTATGACACTTCACAGTACACAGCGCAGGATTTAGTTCAATTTGGTACAATTTATATGAACTGTGTTTATGCTAGCAGTGACACATTTTTTTCCACACTCTCTATCATTATATGCTAATCTAATGCGATTTGATTACGTTATGTCTGTACTAAACCATAATTATATCATCTCTGGAGCGTGAGAATAAATATTAGCCTACATAATATTAGGCTAACAGCATGCTACACATTAGCTAGCACTAACAAGAATAATAGTAAAGCTTATAGCAGATGATGTAGTAAGGCTAGTTCATGTAACAACGGTTAGCATGTAAAATATACTCAAGATAGAGTGCTTTTGAAGGTTAAGATAACACTATTGATTCCAAAGGGAAAAGACAAGGCACAAATGCACATAAGAAATAGAGTAAGAATAAAATAAAGAAAAAAATAGGACATTTGCAAACTTATTTCAGGCTTAGCATTTGCTCTAAAACTGAAATAACCATGATTCGAAAGATATGTGCAGAATGACCATGACCTTGTGAACACTGTTCGTACAAAGAATATATATGTATATATAGCTTCAGGGGTTTCCTCGGGGTACTCCAGTTCCCTCCTAGGCTGAATGGCATTTCCAAACTGTCTAAAATGTGTGTATGTGTGTGTGATTGTGCCCTGTGATGGGTTGGCACCCCATACAAGGTGGGTCCACGCCTTGTACCTCGAGTCCCCAGGCTCCAGGCTTCCCGTGACCCTGTGTAGGATAAACAGTACAGAAAATGGATGGATGGATGGTACAACCGCACATAACATGATGTAGTTACCTCAGGTAACACTTAACCTAATCCTGTGTCTGTTTTGAGTTTATCACAATTCCCACCCTTCATGTCAGTCGATAGTACTCTGCTTCTGTTGGGACTGTATCCTCCCCACACATCAGTGGAGGATCTTCTCAACCTTGTTACTGCGTAGCGTCAGATCTGGCACTGCTACGATTCCTGCATCCCCACAGAGCCAACCCTGGCAGTCAGAGAGGATTGCCAGCAGTGGCCTCCAGCTACTCTCCAATCATCTACTGGCTGCTCGTCTCTGAAAGTGCGGGGCAGCAGAGCCAGGTCTCTGGAGGAGCGCCTAGTCGCCTCCGTCAGCCTCCCTGTCGTGATAAACGGCCTCTGTTTACAGGCTAACCACTGGGTAAAATGCCCTATAAATCACCCGGCAGACAAACTTCTGGGGGAGAAATGTGTTACATTAGGATGGGCCTTTTATGTCATTTGTTTAAAACAGTCATGCCTCACGAGCCTCCTCGCGTTTTCTCTCCCTCTCTCTCCCTGCAGAGCTGAGGAGGGAAGAAGAATATCCTGAATAAGCTGCAGTGGTGCTGTGGAGAGCTCTGAGCTGGCTAGGGACTGGATCCCAGGTGATGTGTCTGACCTTTGGTGCAAGGCTGTAAGCTCATTGAGGCTAGATTGAGTTAGGACAGATGGGTTGGTGCTTGCCAGGAAACACATGAAGAACTTTTTGAACTAGGAACTTCAGTCAGGGAACTGAACCTTTAGTGCTCTGATCTACAGCTGTCGCTTCACACCAGTATATTGCCCCTTATTCAAGGCACAAAATTTAGAACAAGATGTTAAAGTGGATCAATATTTTTCATCACTTGTGGTTTAATACTTGAGGCTAAGATGTAAACCGAATAAGACATATGAACACCATGTTTTAGAACAATAACACCATCCAGACATGCTGCCCTAGAGGAGAAAATGCTGCTTCTATCCAAAGTGTCTTATGTTTTCCTAATAGAGGACAAATACGCTAGAGGTGAAGGACATGTGCTGACAAACATCAATCTACTCCCAGTGCCCTGCACAAAGCCACGCCACCATGCTGCTGTATTTACGCACACGAGCAGACACTGGCCTTGTTGACCATTAACGCATCATAAATTATTAGACCAAGAAAAAAATAGAGTAGAGAGTAGAAGGGCAGCTGGTAACTGGAGCGTACCACATGTTCAGACGCTACCAAGGTCCCCTCAATCCTCCGACCCTTCACACATCCAACCCCTCAAAAACAATCACTGCAATCAAAGCAAGCAGGGCCGATTAACTCTGCTTATGTGTATCTATGTGAGAGGAAGAGAATCTCATCAAGAACGGATAGATCCCCGCAATATTATTTTTTTAACTCGAGAAAATAAAATATACGATGGATGTACTGACAAGTATTTCCACAATTGTCAACCCTTTATTTCTTATTTCAATGGATGGATCTCATTATTAGCCCCTCTCCCTTCCACATTCACAATTGAAAACACACCGATCCAAAGGAGAGATGTAGAGGGTCCTCTTACTCAATACACAAATCACAGAAAATCACATAACAGCCCTGAGATAAGCTAGCATATGGGTTACAGTGTAAGATGTGCATGTGTATTACGTATGTGTGTGTGTGCATGTGTGTTTATAAAAGAGGGACATAATGGACAGAGAGAGAAATCAGGTATATTTATATTATAGAGACAGACAGAGTGAGGGAATGATTATGGGCTTTAAAAGACATCTTATCAGAACTAGTCCATTGCCATGGGAGCTGGGAAAAATATATTTTTCACTCTAGTCAATTTCAAAGCTGACAAGCCATGTAGAAATGTGCAAATATGGATGCAGAGTATTGATTTATTTATTGAAGGCCCTAGCTCGGGGGATGCTCAAATCACTCATCTTACCCCACGTTGGGAGCTCCTTCGAATAAAAGCATCGTTATAACATTTATTTCAGATGGAGCTTAGCAGTGGAGAAAAGATCTCAGCTCCTACTCAACATGACATATTTATCGGCCAACTTTATAGGCACAGTGACCCACTGCAGCCATCTGTTATAAAAAAAAAAGACACTGGACTACATGTAACAAAGCACCCTTTTGAACGTAGGATTTCCCCTTATCACCTCAGTGTCAGTCTTCACATTAATCCATCCATCCATTTTCCATACCTTATCCTACACAGGGTTACGGGGGAGCCTGGAACCTATCCCAGGGAACTCGGGGCATAAGGTGGGGGACACCCTTAATGGGCACAATTGTGCACAAATTCAATTTGGACATGCCAAACAGCCTACATGCATGTCTTTGGAATGGAAGAGGAAACTGGAGTACCCGGAGGAACCCCCGAAGCACAGGAATTCGAACCCCCCAACCCCGGAGGTCCGAAGCAAATGTACTAACCACTTCACATTCACATATTTTAAAAAAATTACTGTGCACTGTCTTGTTTAATTGTCAAATATACAGTCAAGAACAAATGTATGCAATCAAGTGGTTTTTCAATGGAGAAAGGAATGGGGGAGATGGGGGGTTGTGTGTCGGTGCTGAATAGTACCACTTCAGTAAAATTATAAGCTGCTGAGATGATATGAAAGAGAATGGAGACAATTATACAAGACAATGGTAGGCATACACCACACTCCTGTTATTAGAGAAAATTTATTTTACATACAGGACTGATATTAACCCCTTATATATCAAAATACTCTTTATTTTAAATGTACATTTTGCTACAAGAAATAAAACCTAACACACTAAATGTCTTGTATGTAATTTATCTATCATACTAATTTCAGCATAAAGGAAAATGAGCCTATATACACACACTACAGAAAGAAAACTAATTGAAAAAAAAAGCTTGCATGACCAAGTATAATACATGCAAACGAGATGGTGGGGGGATGAATCGTTATTCACCATGGGTTATTTGAAACTATTTAGTTAGCCATAGTCCCCCATGTCTGATTAGTTTATCATCAGAAATACCCGTAAAAAGAGCTAAATTGTGCGTATGGCTGATATATAAAATCTAAATTAGCCTACTGTGGAGGGAGAGAAAGAGAGGAAAAACAGAATATGATCAGGGCACTTGAAGAGCAGAAAGTGAACATGAATTTTTCCCTGTCCGTGGTGTGGAAAAGTTCCTTCGGGTGATGAGACAACAATATTGTTTCTACCTCCCTGCGTGTCTGGATTTAATTAAGTGATAACAGTCACCTTCGGGTGGTGGCACAAGACAATAATATCAGAGTTAAGAGAAAGTGCTGGGGAGACTGGGCTCTCCCTGTTATCGAAGAGAGAGAGAGAGAGAGAGAGAGAGAGAGAGATAGAGATTTACCTGTTATACAAACTCCATCTTGGCTTTAGTCAGGTTAGTTTCTGGGAATATTTTCTAAGTCTAATCGGAGTGAGGGGGGCGGGAGGGGGGTGGGGTTTGGTTTAAGAGGATTTACTTTAACTCTAAGAGGATTAATTCTAATTTGAATGCTTATGTGTTTAAACACAGGCTTAATAAAATGATATGACGTCCATACAAACAAATGAAAGGCCTGGCTTAGTCAGGAGGTGACTGCCAGCTAGGAGCTGACACTAAACCAACACTGAGGTTAAAATGCATGTGTACCATCTACACACCCATATATATGCACACACTGTGAGACTTTCCTGTGCCACACTGGTCTATTCTTAAGGACATGGGGAAAAAAAGGAGGATGGCTGAATAGAAGAAAAAAAAAACAAAGAGAAGAAAAGACTTGAGGTCTCAAGTGACCTCAAAAGCTACTGAAGGACAGGAGAGATAGCATGAAGAAAAAGCCACGATGTTTGCCAGGCCATTAAGATGATTACAAAAAATGTATAGTATCTGAAAGTCAACAAAGACGCCCCTCTAAATAAAGACTCAAGTTGCTCAATGGTATAATATTCATTTCTAAAAGCTTGCCTATCCAACATAGGCGAATATGAGTGCCTTATTGAAAACAGTGTAGTATTGTAAGTCGAAGACCCCGTTATGAGAGACAGGATGTAAAAAGAGCTGAGGGTCAGTCTCCTTACAGCTCTCCAGCACCCGACAGAGACCCATCATCAAAAGGTTCCATTACAGCAGCAGGCTGGCATCATAATTACACCATAATCAGCTCGGCAGCGAGGGCCTGTGGAGTGGCCCGGGGCTCGCAAAGGTATGCTCAGGGTGTATGAATCACAGCGAGGTCAGCGCAACCAGACGGCGGACTTCTCTTCAGCGCACTCAGGCCTGCACAGAGGGGTCTAGTGCTGGCTGAAGTGGCTATCGAATCATAGCGTTTTTCTAAAATGGATCCTCTTTTGATGATGAGCTCATACTATTGAACCATTTTCGAATGGTGAGGCTCGGCAGATCCGTTTTAGTACAAGTTCATGTTTGACGTGCTTACTCATTCAAAATCGCGTACGAGCATCGTGATATCAGACAAGAGATAAGATAATACTTTTATTAATCTCCAGACGGAGAAATTTGGGAGAGTAATAGCAGGAAAAGTAGCGTAATGACAGATATTGAGGTTTGTTGATAGGTTCCAAGGCTAGCTGAGCTCCTGAAGTCCTACTGGCAATGAGGACCTTCAAGCTGCCAAGAGTAATTGCCTTCTCTGCAGCTTTCAGCACTCAGAAAAAGACTCACACAAGGACCACACATACAGACACACAAACACACACACACACACAAACAAACTGCAGCGATGCATCTTAAGAAATCACATAGGGTCTGACCACCACAGTCTAATTATGCTAATTGCTGCAATGCCCTTGCTTTATTTATGCATGGTGGCTAAGATAAATAAAAGGAAATTGCTTTGGATCTAACTGTATTCATTTCAGAATGCAAACTAGCTTGTGTTTGTTATGAGATTGCTGATCTGTTTACCCCTGAAATTTTGCAGGTAATTGCAATTTTGATTGTACATTTATTTTTCCCAGTGACAGTCCCACGACTGCATCTGTCTTCAGTTTTTATAATTAAATGCTTTGTAATATTTAAAGCACATCAAATGGAAGGAAGGCAGCACACGTTAGACTATTTCATTCGGCAGACTGAATAGCTCACTCAGGGGGATGGGGATAAGCTCGCAGAATGGAGACGCACAAGCTGAATGCGTTTCAAGTTCTGTGGTGTTGCTGAAGTAAATATTGAAATGTTGAGGAAGTGTGTCAGGGGACATGGGGTGAATTGGTGTTGCGAAAGGGAATAAAACATAAGGTGTGCAGAATAGTTTCCTGCTTGATGTGTTCACAGTTTTTACAATTAGTCTGGATGGTTTATACATCACATGAATCTGAAGCATCGAAAAGTGGCTGTAATACCAATCGACCTTTCATACATGTTGTGCAGCTCAATCTGCCTGTGGATAAAATATCCCTAATATTCACAAAGCAGATTTAAAGCAACCCACAGAAATTAAGTTATGAATACATGAACAACATGAATACATTGCGTGTTACATGCTTAAAGATAAAGTTTCTTCAATGGTTCTTTATAGCGCCATAGGTTCTGCAAAGAACCGTCTTCTTGTCAAGACCATTTTTTATTGTATCGGGTTCTTCAGTTGAGCTATATGGTTCTTTGGAGATTAAAAGAATCACTTTAGGTTCTTCCGAGCAGTGCATTGGTTCTTCAATGTATCATCCATTAATATGTTAAAGTGAACAATAAGGTTCTTTGTGGGACTGGAAAAGATTCTCCTGGCATCACTCTTAAGAACCTTGTGGCACTGCTGTGAAGAACCATTTGTGGGTTCTAGAAAGCACCAGTAAATAGATGGTTCTCTAAAAACATTCTTTGTGAACTTGAAAGAGCTCTCGTATGGCATCTGCCTGTTCATATTACTACTTCCCTGACTGATAAAATAAATTCCGAGCTGCTAATCAGAATTTTAAGTGTGTTTGCTTTAAATGTATTCAAGGTGCGATTGCGCATGATTGTTCAGCAAAATCTGATAGCATTTAATATTTAATGAGAAAAAACTCAATTGATTAGAACAAATCAAACTACTAAGTCCAGTAACGAACCTGCAAAACCATGGCATGTCTATTTCACAATGTGTGTTTTAGCGGAATATTACAATGTTCTGGTCTTGTGTATAGTTTCTATATCGAGATCCTTGAAGGTTCTCCGTGAAAATTCAGTCAATTCTAAGTTATGTCTATCCTCAATAACATCAAGGTAGATATACTCTAATGAATATAATACATGTTTAATTAATATTTGCTGCAAAACTTTCTGCAAAAATGTTCTGTAGAATAATTAATAACCTTTTGAAGCATTTTTTTGGCAAATAAAAAAGTCAAGTAGAACTTATTATGGTTTAAAGATTAGCTTATTAGTTAAAAGTAGCAGGCAGCATTTTATTATTTGCTTTTGATGTGATAAATTCAGTTGTAATGTTATGAAGGGATTATTAGGTTGATTATGCATTGCCGTGACCCTGATGTGGTAGAAGATGGATGGATGGATGGATTATGCATTGCCCTTTATATGATAAGAAAATGATCAGAATGGAACTTCAAGCTGTCTCTTAGATCAGTTTTTTTTCAGATTCATAGCTGTTATCTTGGCAAAAAGAGGGAGCACAGAGTATTGACTAAAAGGGTGCCAATAATTCTTGGACATTGGTATTTCACAAAGATATTTATTTTGATAAACCTGTGTTTTGTTTGCAATTGTTTGATATCCATGAGAATTTTCTGATTTTTTTTTAAACAAAAGATCAAAAGGTTAAACAATAACAAAAAATGTTCCCATAACCTTCTTTGCTCATATTAACCAAGTTTGCTAATATTAGTGGAGGCCACTGTATCTTGGGGAAGATGAATACCATATCAGTATCATGAATGTTTAGGCAAATCAAAATGGAAAAAAGGCTGTTTTTCTTTATGAATAAAAGGTCAATCTTCTGTGTAGAAAAGCTTTCGTTTAGACACACAGCGACCTAGAGAAAACCCGATGCAGCTTCCAGTACTGATTATATAAAAAGCTTACAAATGAAATATTTGAACAGAATTTACCTGAAAAATATAGCAAAAATCACTACAGCGTTTTTTTTCTATCGTATTCTCTATTGTAGTTGTCAAAGTACTGTGTTAAATGCCGCCGTTCATTTTATTACATCAAAAATAAGAGCGGTTCGAACTATTTGTGTTTTGTAGCTTCTTCAAAGTCAGTTTTATCTATTCACTAAACACAAACCGCACAAACAAACTAAAAGCCAGAACAAAAGTTGCCGGTGTTTACTTTCTGCTGTGAAGGAGTCAGGCGGTGTGTGGGTGATGAATTCATTCATACTTATTTCATTAAGTTTACAATCCAATGGCATTACCATTTAAACGAAAAAAAACCCCAAAAAACAAAACCAAACAGAAAAGGGGAAAGGTCTTTTGTTGCTGCCTCTGTTCCCCAGCAGACAGGTGTGTTGATTTATTTATTGTATTTGTGCATTCCTGTCTTACATGGAGGAACAAATGTGCCGACCGCAGGAGAGTTCATTGACAGGCCCTTTGTATAGCACAGTAAAAAATGAGCCACTTACTTACAACCCATCCATAGGAAATCGGATGCAATGAGAATCAGAATGGAAGTGCTCCCAGCGCTGATGCCTCTACAGACAGAGGCTACGCCAGAGCGCAGGGGAGGAAAATCAATAAAGGATAACTCCTTTTCTCTCACACACAACTTAAGATTCAGCAAAAGTTTTGTCTGGGGAACTTCGCCTGATATGGGGCTTGGGAACGAAACCGACATTAATCATTCCAGCAAGTGCTACGTTGCATTAGTACAATAACTTGTCGTTGGAGCCGCTGGCCCACCTCGCTCCTGCACATAAAGCCTATCACTCAGTGTGCCCTTAAGGGCCAGATAAACAATCACCGGAGTCCCATATTCTGTTAAATCA
The DNA here is from genome assembly GCA_012411365.1 of Ameiurus melas. NCBI lineage: Eukaryota > Metazoa > Chordata > Actinopteri > Siluriformes > Ictaluridae > Ameiurus > Ameiurus melas. The sequence goes on along the minus strand of CM022761.1, from coordinate 17,817,399 downwards.
CTGTAGCCACATTAGTCTGAATGGGGAGAGGGGATCTGAGGAAGAAAAGGAATCGCTTTGCGCCGGCCGTGCCCAGATGCTTATCAGCTGCCTGAAGAAGACATTCGTCTTTTGTCTGCATTGCCCTTGACACATCCTTAAGGGAGAGGAAGTCTTGAACTTGTCTTTGTTTTGAAGAACTCTCGGACCTTGGCAGTTTAATCCGGGTTAAACACCGCAGGATCTCGCGAGTATTTAAGCATTCCCTCCGTCTTTGATATCCATCTCCTTTTATATATAAATATCTATTCAAAGGTCTTCCTCTAAGCGAGAGGGATAAGTGCACCATTGTGATCACAATGCAGAGGCTCTGATCAGAGGATAGCACACACCAAAGCCTCCAGCGCAGTCAGAGAATACTCATACTTAACCCAAACTCATCCACAGCCTAATGCGCCATACAATTAACTAAAAGTAACAGTAAACAGTAGCATTTCATTGCAAACAACACATTCTGTGGTTTTTTCATTTTCTGTAGTTTCATTTTTATGATGATGCTCTCAAAAAGCAAACAAACCCCAAAACAAAACAAGTAAACATGTCTAAGAATAAATTATGCCATGTGAATAATACCCCCAAAGCTCCAGTGGAAGTGCTGGCAGTAGGGTTAAGGCAGTTTGGGAAGCATATGGGTATTTATAGACTACGGTACCTCAGAGAACACATTTAAAACCATAGTAACTGCACCCAAAGTCACATTATGAGCCAATACGAAGCCCCAGTAAAAGCCGCCTGGTGTTACCCACGTGAGCCATAATGGACAATACAAGAGGCACATAAGGCAGAATACACAAACATGCAGTCTTCATATCAACTGATGCTTATTCTTGAGAAAATACCTTCGGCAGCTTTCGCAATCAATAACAGAGTCTGTTGCCAATGTAAGGTTGTGTTTAGCTAGATTGTTATATTACAGGGATTACATTCAGATTATTATGTATAACATAAATTATACACATGGGGTGGACAAATCACTAGCTTGATGACTAGCTGAGTTCATGAGTTATTAGTTTTTCATTCATTCAGTTAGTTTCAACAACTAAAACATCAAGAAAATATTTTATTGACTTTCGTAAACCAAACATTTCATTTGGTACTGTATGTAGCTATAGTTTTTCAGTCTCTCCAGGAATTTGTGGTTTTGCCATCGCAGGAATGAACGCAAAATCAAGCAAATTCCTCAATATTCAGAGGAGCTTGCAATGTTTCAAAATTACCGCAAATTTTCTGCAGATTTGGGCCAAGACACATCATGTGACATCATCACAACGCACATTCAGCTAAAACCCTCATGGATTCGCGGGCGACAAACGTGAGTACAGCTAAAAGGTCTCATTTTCTAACAAACATCACTGTGAACAACCGTGCAAAACAATTTTGTGCAATTGCAATTTCGCAATTCAAGTACTTTAGTGCAAAAAAGCACAAAAAACTGCAAATTGCATCACAGCAAAATCACGCCTTTCTTTGCCACAACAATCACAAAAAAATCCTCAGCGACTGTTTATAGTTTAGCTATGTAATTATAAAGCAATGCGTTTCACGATGGTGTGACATACCTTGCTATTAGTTCTGAATCCCACCACCTGCTACACTATTCACATCATCTGAGGTGCACAGAGGCTGACGTTACAGTGGTTTTTTTTTTGGGGGGGTTACTACATGGATAAATCAGTGTGCAGGGATGATAGACAATCTTTTCAGAATCAGTCATTTTTCAGAATCAGAACAAAGAAACTGTTATAGTTCAGCACAGTGGCATCATACACCTCTTCTGCTAGCATAAAAGGCAGCCACCTTTTTGATTTAAAAGATTGAGAGAAAATAAACACACTAGCTGGACTCATGATATGCTTTATGTGATGGAACATCACATCCTATAGTGAAAACCTTAGCCTTAATCACTGTTAGAGAACAATAATAACATCCGTGTTTGTTTCTCTTAATCTTTATTACTGCATTTAATTAACTTGCTGTATATTATTACGTTTCAATAGCTACTTTTATGTCAGCTAGCTATATTTATTCCTAGTCACTTTTGGTAAAGCAACTAACATTCTAACATTATTTGCCCAGTGGACTAGCTAATGAATTTATGCTTTGTCCACCTTTGTACTGTATTTGTTAAATGCATGAACAGTTGATAATCCTTTGTAAGTATAAATAATTTATTCTGATTACTAATTTGTTCTGTCATGTAGAGAAATGTTTTTGAAGGAATACACAGTTGAATATCTACATCTGTGTGATAGAAGAGGCCTGTTAAAGAGAGCCGAGGTTAAGGAGAGAAGCACATGTACAGGCCTCTCCTGGGAAGAGTGTGCAGGGTCTGTGATAATGAGAGACTCCGGTGAGACACCTGAATTCAAAGGAACGTGTTAACATCTGCATTACTCTGATATGAAGATTATTGCAGAGCCCAATTCGGAATTAGTATTCTCAAGAACACTGCTTATCTTTAGCTCTCATTTTTTCACTTGTCAGACAAAGAGTTCAATAATGAATGTTAATAATATGTCCTTTCTTTTTTTTGTTGCCCACTGCTTTCATCACAAGTCCCTATTTTCTTCATGCCAATTTGCATTTTTGTGTGTAGAACGTCACAGCTCTACTAGCTGTAAAATACTTATAATACTTATTATTATTATTTATTTATTTATTTACAATAAGATAAGTTTCAGATTATGAGATAAGATTCAGAGACTACACCAGATGTCCACTGTTGATTGAAAAGTAATAATTAGGACTATTTGCCACATAGTCATACAACATTAAACAAGTAAGTTTCATTACACATTTAAACGTGTTAAATGTAGGATGCAGGAAATGCTGCTCTAGCTGTCAAGGGCGTGGGTGACTCCTACTTATAACAAAATGTAGTGACAGGCTAAGATCAAGGGCTGCGCTGACATTCTCACTGCAAAGGTCAATGTATGGTGAGGCCGGCGATGAAGAAATGAGCACTCTGCCATCATTGCCAAGGCAAAAGGTCAGAAACAAGCTGATTGGTGATAGAACTATCAAATTAACCAATCAATACACGGCTGGGATAGGAGGAAGCAGGCCCTCAAGGGAGAGGAGACAGGCCGGACCAAATGCCAAGATGTCAATAGCTATGCGCCGATACAGCCTGGAGGAGAGGGAGCCTCTCTCATAAACACTACACTACACACACATACACACACACACACACACACACACAAGCACACGTTCCTCCACATGCTTCACTTTATTTAGAAGTAATTTGAACAAGCATTCCAATGCTAAACACTATAAGGGTGCTATATATAATTAATGCTAAGTTGAGCATTGTAACAACAATGCATTGTAAGACATGCCATAAATAGTAAAAAAAAAAAGAGATGTTTTGAATATAAAGTCTTCTTTACTGTGAGGGATCGATTTTGTTCGTGATGAGTATAAAGCCTGAGTGGAAATCAAGTCGTCCTGTGAGGTGTCGAGTGAGCGGCTGGACGTGGAGGATGGAGATGAGAAGACACACAAGGACGTAAAGTAGGACATGAGAATGAGCGTGCAGTCGGGCTGCTTCGCCAAAAGGGCTTGTAATCCTTTTCTACGTTTACAGCGGCAGCTCAATATCACTTCAATTCCCCCATGAGTGACTGGTTGCTTTGTACCTATCTCCTGTGGAGACGACCTATTCACATAGTAGCCTCTCATCCTGTCCCCCTGCTCCCAAATACCAGTTCCCCTTTAGACCTCAGGGGCCATTGAGAGATGAGCTCGTCTGGGGATTAATTGAATTGTATTAGCCACGTCAGTCAAGCTGAAGTGCCGCCGTGCTCCAGACCGCCGTGCTGGGACGCGCTGAAGCAGAGGGGGTTGGAGACACACACACAGTCACACAGGGATAAATCAAGGTGTGTGGAGATATCAGTGAAGGACGGAGTTTGACTGAGGAACAGTTTGATGTTGAAGTGCTTCGCCAAAACGATTTGCGGCATACTTTGAATTACCAAAACTTCTCCACTCCCCCTACACCCCCACCTCGCGCCATGCCTTGCATCTTTCAAGTGATAATTAATTAGCAATTAATTCACCTCTTCCCCATTACATGTATGGTAATCAGCAGGTCAGGGTAAATGATGCAGAGCTGAAATAAATATAAAGACCAGTGCTTGACATTCACATTCATGTGTCATACATGCATGGCTATGAAATCTATCTAGCAACCTAAACAATGGTCTCAGACTTTTTTTTTGGCAAGTGCACTTCTTCCAAAATACATGGTACTACACATTGGGATGATCTTCCCAGTGAAACAGTAATATAGTTTAAGGGGTTTCTTAATTTTCCTGAAATTTCCAACAACAGATAGACATTTGGATTCAACACACTCAATTTAAGTGACCAATCAAACAATAAGAAAAAAAAACCTACCAACAATAAAATCTATAAGAACCCAAACTTTAATAATAGTGAGTCTTGATTTCTACCACTGCAACAACATAATAATACAAATACTTTAAGAACCACTGATATAGAGTTATATACAAGACAAAGTATTTAAAAAAATCATTTACATGATTATTCAATTCACTCCATTTCACACGTGACACACAGTTTAATATCACGATTATATTAAACTATACCAAACTGTGATTATATTAATATCACAGTTTTATCATTTTCTAAGTAATACTATGCTTTATCAGTGTTCTTTTAGAACGGTATCTTGTGATGGATGACTGCTTTTACACAGTCAGCCTGAGAATGTTAAGTGCAAATCACAGATCTCGAGAATAAACTTTGCAGTTTAAATAATTTGTGTGGTCTGAGTGTTGTATTCTCTCCCCAGTGCTGGAGCCTCTGATTTTCCAATTCTTCAGCCCTGTGAATTGAACTACTAACAGTTCAAACTTCCAGAGCAATTAAAGAGCGGCTCGAACTCTCAGCGGCTACCTCTCTGCCTCAGCCGGGACCGTGTCAATTTTGGATGTAATTAATGATTCTTTCAAGCCGAATATTCATGCAATCGTTATTCTGTTGACACGCAGGAGAAAAATGATACATACATTTTCATTACGCAACTTATCCGGTATCCAAAGGGAGACGCTTCAAAACAAAACACTCCATTTGCATGTGTCTTGATATTTGTTAAAGTGTGCTGTTTAAGGGAAAAAAAAACCGAAGGCAGTTTAGTACTTTCAACATGTTCCTCAATTAACAGTTGTATAAATTAGACTATAAATTGTGTGAATCAGGGGAGTGAGAGAAAAGAATTCTTAATGAGGAACCAAGAGAATATGCATGAGATACTCAGCAGTAATTTAGTTTTAAATAGCAATTTAGATTTTTGTAATTTTTATGAGCTATTTATTTCAAGCAGGCGCTTATGAGTTTACCACTCTCAAATAAACAATAAAAACAACAACAACAACAATAACAACAACAGGAATTACTTTTGTTTAAGGTTTTTAATAAGCTATGCATTTATATAAATTATAAATTATTGCCTTCATAAGAATACTGTCAATGTACATAGATAGACCTTTACAATTAAACTCACTTTCTTTAAAGCAATTGTTCTGGAATTATCATAAACATGTTACACAGATTGCTTGTGTGCCTTTTCATTGCCGTCAAGAGAAATTTGAGGCCTTACTTAATATCTTTTTATCAGCAGCAGAATAGCAGCAGCACTGACTGTAGAAATCACAGATAGTGAGTTCTTCTATGCAGATTAGTGGCTCTGATAGTAGTCAAGGCCTGGGAAGAAGACATCGAGAGGACAGAGGGTGTAGACGATCGATTATATCTAGAAAGCACTACACTGTAATACTGTATAATCCTATTCTTTAGATCCATGAATATTTTGTGGTCTTGCATATCCAGAATCCTGGACGTAGGAGAATCCAGGATATAACGTGATAATGCCAAGCTGTGATGTCTAAACCATGTTGCAGAGAACAGACTAGCATTTGCTATCATTATATCGTCTAACACATCATTGCCACACCTTCTGATGGAGCAGGATTACTGAAGTGCGACCGTACTGAACGCATTTAAAGTGCCTTTTCCCAGTTACAACCAAGACCAATCACCAATCAGCGTCACACGTTTAGAGCTGCATTGCCATCTGTCTCAGCATTACAGCACTATCATCTCACTACTAGTTATGATTTTCTCAACATCTTTTATTTTTTACTTGTACTATCCTAAGAATATAATTTAATAGCATTTGATATAACGCCATGCTTAAAACAACTTTGTATAGAACTAGTACAAACTAATCTAGGAAAATATGATAGTATACTATTTAAAATCTTACTATATTTTATTAAACTATTTAAATGGACATAAAAACATGACTCCAAATGTGCAATTGGCATCAGTAAAAGCCTTCATAGTGTCTTTTTGTCTTGAATGTTTATGTGAGTGTGTGTTGTTTAGAAGTCTACAGGCTGAGGCTTGGCCCATTGGACATGTGTAGTAGAGTCTGATAAACACAGCAGAGTACCTGAACGTCCGTGAAGACGTAACCAACCCCTAAAAAAAAAAAAAAAATGACTCTGGCATTTACACCTCTTACTACTTACACACATTGCTTCTTCTAGAACTCAATTAAAGATCTTGTATGGTAGCACTACTTGTATTGTTCTCTGCTTGATATATCTCGCTTTGCTTGTATTTTCTCATTTGTAAGTCACTTTGGATAAAATCCTCTGCTGAATGACTAAATGTAAATGTAACTGTAAATGCACCTCAGTCAAACACCATTTTCATATTCTTATTCCTTCTCTGTGTCATTTTCACTAACACTAAACACAACCTTGAAATAGATGGGTAGTTTTTCTTGTTATACACCCACATCATGTTTGCTGAGTCTGTCCTGTTAATAAATCTTTTAACGCAATCCAGATAGAAGCCTCACCAGACTATTTTAACCTTCCCAAACCCGGGCAAAAAAATTCCTCCCACCACCGGCACCAGCCTATTCATCAGTGTTTGATTGAAAACACATCAGTAAGTGTGAACAATGAGTGTAAAGGCATTGCCAGGGTGGGAGGTCTAGCTAGGTTCTGGTTGTTAAATAACATGTTACAAGCTCCTTTGTTTTTTTGGATTCACACCAGAGTTACTAATAATGTGTCCTGTAATATATTTACAGACAGCAGAAGTTTACCGATATAAACAGAATGATACACGTATGATATATTGCAGCATTTGCTCACACCCAGTGCTTGACCTGGATCACATCCTGATTTTAAAAGGAGTCTGTTTGAAAAAACAGGGTTTTTTTTTGGTTTGCTGCTAAAGCTCAAAGTTCTTCATGCTTCTTGCCAGTAGAGGGCTCCTTGTCAACAGACACAAAACCAGGAAGAAAAACCTTGTGGCAAAATTTGCATCTCTGTATGAATATGGGAGAATCAATACATGAGAGATTTTACTCAAACACAATTTCTTGCTTGCAGTGAATTTTAGCATCAGATGTTTTATATTGATGTGAAGATGCGATATTGATATTGTAATAAATCTACATCAATACCATTTACAATGATGTCACTCTATACATCAAATGCATGCTTCTGAAAATTTCATCACCCCCAACTTAAAGTGTTTTTCCTCATCCCTGTATGCGCAAAATATGATGTAATGCTATTTAATATCATAATGCATCAAGCTATTTTATTGGACTACTTACAGTAGCTCGACCTTTTATTACAAAATCACAATTGGCCTAAAACCTAGTAGTGTCTATAGAGTTGTCTGTTTATATGAGGAAGTGTTGTTTACAGGTGTTGGAACCAAGGTTTGGCATTGTAGTGGTATGCAGAGAAAATATATATAACCGTAAAAACACTGCAGAGAAACTCTGTCATCTCTGTATGAGAATTTTACTGAAATGCAGAAAAGATTCCTACTAGATTTTAGCATCGGATGCCTGTTCGGTCGTGTTTTCCATGTGGATGAGATGAAAGGGCATGCTGTTAAAGGAAAATAATCAACAACAAGGTTTTGTGATATAAGCAGATTTACTGGTACGACTCTGACGTGATTAATTTCCTATAACAGCACACCTTGTAATTTGTCTTATACCACACAATTTCGTTAACAATTGCAACGTATTACAGTGCCTTGCGAAAGTATTCGGCCCCCTTGAACTTTTCAACCTTTTGCCACATTTCAGGCTTCAAACATAAAGATATAAAATTGTAATTTTTTGTGAAGAATCACCAACAAGTGGGACACAATTGTGAAGTGGAACGAAATCTATTGGATATTTTAAACTTTTTTAACAAATAAAAAACTGAAAAGTGGTGCGTGCAAAATTATACGGCCTCTTTACTTTCAGTGCAGCAAACTCACTCCAGAAGTTCAGCGAGGATCTCTGAATGATCCAATGTTGTCCTAAATGACTGATGGTGATAAATAGAATCCACCTGTGTGTAATCAAGTCTCTGTATAAATGCACCTGCTCTGTGATAGTCTCAGGGTTCTGTTGAAAGCGCAGAGAGCATCATGAAGACCAAGGAACACACCAGGCAGGTCCGTAATACTGTTGTGGAGAAGTTTAAAGCCGGATTTGGATACAAAAAGATTTCCCAAGCTTTAAACATCCCAAGGAGCACTGTGCAAGCGATCATTTTGAAATGGAAGGAGTATCAGACCACTGCAAATCTACCAAGACCTGGCCGTCCCTCTAAACTTTCAGCTCAGACAAGGAGAAGACTGATCAGAGATGCAGCCAAGAGGCCCATGATCACTCTGGATGAACTACAGAGAACTACAGCTGAGGTGGGAGAGTCTGTCCATAGGACAACAATCAGTCGTACACTGCACAAATCTGGCCTTTATGGAAGAGTGGCAAGAAGAAAGCCACTTCTCAAAGATATCCATAAAAAGGCTTGTGGCAAACTTTAGATGAGACTTTTTATGGATATCTTTGAGAAATGGCTTTCTTCTTGCCACTCGTGATGACGTCACATGGCACATTGTGATGATGTCACACGATGAGTCTTGGCCAAAATCTACAGAAAAATTTGTGGCCATTTTGATTTGAAAAATTGCAAGCTTCTGCGAATATTGCGTCGTTTCCTTGATTTTTGCGTTCATTTCTGCGATCGCAAAATCCTGACAGGACCATTTAGCATTTTTGGAGGCTAGGTAAGGCTGTTGTTTAAGGTTTTCCGACATGGGAAAACTTCCAGGATGGAGTGTTTTGCGATTTCTTGATCAGAGAGATAAGGAAAAGATGCTTGTGAATGAACGACTTTTATAACGCAAGTGGTAACAAAAAAGAATTTGTTTCACAACAATAAACATAACTTTAAATGGGTAAAAAGTATGATGTGTCATTCTTTAATAAATACAGAAAGTATTCGGCCCCCTTGAACTTTTCAACCTTTTGCCACATTTCAGGCTTCAAACATAAAGATATAAAATTTTAATTTTTTCTGAAGAATCACCAACAAGTGGGACATAATTGTGAAGTGGAACGAAATCTATTGGATATTTTAAACTTTTTAAAACTTTTTTCGACATGCGTCGAAAATGAGTACAGCTAAAAGGTCTCATTTATCAACAAACATCACTGCAAAAAGACGATGTAAAACTATTTCGTGCAGTTAGTAATTTCAAATAACTCGCAAATTGCATCACAAATTTAAAAAATAATAATTTTTTTGTGATTGCTGCGGCGCAAAATCAAACAATTTTAGCTGCAGCAATCACAAAAAAATCTTCACGAAATCCTGCATGGACTGGCTAAATAAACATCTCCATACAAAAAAACTTCACTGTATCCATAATTACATATGTTTTAATATCTAGTTATGTGGCCCATCCAAAATACAAGTCACTGTGTAAGTTATTACTATAGAAACTAATTAACATATTAGAACGATCACACTGATATAAACATTGCTCTGTCAGATCCATGCTGTTATAGCAAATTAATCAACACCTTCTGACCAATTAGATTTGTGCATTCAACAGCAAGACAATAGGATACTGATATTGCAATAAATCATAATATCAAACCGTGCTGTTCTCTGACTCTCTGTGCATTGTCAGTATGTTGTATTGTAACAGGAACAGCTAAATAAATTATGATATAGGTCTTCATAATGTGGCTAAAAAAAAACTGTCCTGAAAAATATCCTGATGTGTATTCCATATTGTGAAAATGCATTGCCTTGTATTTTCACTTATTCTTCAGTTACTTCAAATAGCGAGTCTGAAAACAGAAGACGTTTGCATCTGTTCCAGCCCTAGAAACACCTTCATGCATGAAGGAATAATAGAAGAGAATAAGAAAGAATCAGATGAGGAAAATGATAGTGGGTAAACTGTAGGAAAATTTAAGCTTGTCTGTTAGCTAGAACCTGCCCGTGTGACCGGGATATCATTGCGGTGTGAGTGAGGGACTGTTTATGTTAGCGTGCCCGTGTAAAGTAAACGAGTGTTTCCCCAGACACAGCGCTTTAGTGCACTGATACAGTACCGTAGTGCACATCTACACTCGGTGTCTGTAGCCATTTTCTTCACCTTCACTCTCCCACACTGCAGCTCGAACCTCCACCTCAGATCTTCCACACTCTTCATGAATCTTTAACGATACCCATCTGCACGCACGCTCTGACTCATACACATACAGACCCATGCACACGCGCACTCTTCTGAATGTCCAACAAGCTCCATATGGTTTTCGCTCCGACCTCTGAGAAGGAAGGAGCATGCTTCAGATGCTATGAGAGGTAAGGGTGGTGGCTCTGTGTATGTGTGTGTGTGTGTGTGTGTGTGTTCACAGGAGGGAGTTATAAAGAACATCCGTGTACAGTTAGGACATCTCTTTCACTGAGGTCTTCCAGAGATTATGATTCCAGGGCGGCAAGCTGCATTTGTCTTCATTTTGTCTGACTGTCTTCATGCGTTATTATTAGCGGCTGTCAGAGTACAGGGAGGGGGGTGGGAGTTCGGGGCTGCACTCGGCTGCACTCTCTCACTCTCTCTCTCTCACAAACAAACACACACACACACACACACACACACACACACACACACACACACACACACACACACAAAACACTGAACAAGAGAGAGGGGTGGAATCTTCACAGCTTTCCTGGACTCCCATCTCAGATGCCCTCTTCAGATATACATCCAAGTCTCACTGATGAAGGTCAATGAGCTCTTGTGCTATGATGACGATGCGTGATCAAAAGTGCTCGCTCCCTAAAGCCATCAATTTTTTATAGCCTGAATGAAATACATCCTGCTCCTGACTCGCCGAGTGCGATTGAGACTAGCACCCTCACGTACCACGGACATGGAATATTAACTTGCATCATTCTCTCTCTGTGTAAAGGATGCTGCTGACTGTACGGTTACTTATGTAGGCAGGCGCAGGATAAATAATAACTATGTGGCTGAGGCACATAACCTTGATTCCAGAGAGCTGCATAGAGCAAGTAAGAGCAGGTGTTACATAAGGAAGGCTAGTGACTCTGTGCCTTCAGTGAATGTGCTACAGTAATCACGGCAGCTGAATGGGAACAAAGCTGCATGCTGTATGCGAGTGAAAACCGGTGAGACATCAGCGAGAGGAATGCTCACAGGTATAAATATTAAAAACCTTTTTAACAAATCTGTTCTTAGTGCATTATGTATTTATGAAAAAATCAAATAATGTACCGCTTATCCTACACAGAGTCACGGAGGAGGCTGGAGCCTATCCCAGGAGACTCAGGGCATGAGACGGGGGACACCCTGGACAAAATGCCAACCCAATATGTCGCAGGACATATTCGCACACACATTCACACATCTTGGACAATTTGGAAATGCTAATCAGCTTACAACGCATGTCTTTAGACTGGGGGAGAAAACTGGAGTACCCGGAGGAAACACAGGGAGGAGGCGGGATTCCAACCCCCAACACTACGGGTGCAAGGAAAACATGTTAACTGCTAAGCCTCCATGCCCCAACATCTGACATATAAGGACTAGGACATATCTCTACTTGCTAAATCTAGCATTTAGATGTTTTAGGTTATGGCTTTGGAGAAAACACTGAAGCGAGGAGCAATACTTCAGTTCTGAGCGTCAAAATTGTTAGATTGATCTAAAATAACAGATTCCACCTTTGATATTTCAAACTTTTTTTTTTTTTTTTTAAATACTGACAGTTAATACTAGTTAATTATATTTTATGGCTAAATCTATCATCTTACCAAATTGTCATGAGAATATTTTAAAGCATTCATGAATGACAGGATGTGTTACACTGCTGCTTTGTGAAGAGACTCAATTGAGAATAAATGTGAAGTGTATGGAATAAGTGTTAAAATAGACATTTGGTTAAATGTGTTAAATAGCCATTTGGTTCAAAATATCAAACCTGTCCTTCAGTTTAACAGCCTTAACTGCTATCATAAATATCAACGCATCCCCGATGTTAAAATGATGAGTCCCCAATGTTAAAAACGGACGTTCAGTGCCAGTGAAAAAGCATCAAGACTCAATTTCCATTGCTTTCTGATGGTGTGGAAAGTCTTTAACATAGTTAAAGCAGAGTGCTGCTTCTTCCAAAAACCAACAGGGCCTTCGCTCTCAGCTCCAGCACTACAGAGCTACTTACTCTTTACAACTCCTGGCTGACAAATTCAGCCTGCAATAAAACAGCACGCAGGGGGAAAAAAAGCCTGTGCAAGTCTCAACGACGCCATGACAAACAGTCTGGAAGCCAGATGCTATCTGCCTGATGCTTGACAGTGCACAGATGCAGCTTGCTTTTCCCAGCCCTTGTTTTCATTCGCTTTATTTCTCGCTCATTTTCTTCATTGATGGATCAGAGGAGTGACCTGAGAGCTGTTAAAACACATGGATTCACTGTGTATTTGCATTTTACAACTCATAGACTGCATGTTTTTTTTTTATACTAGAATACACACAGCAGGTTGACAATAACTCAGATTCATATGTATGAGGTAATATAGCTATATATTAGGAGAGGCTGATTTAACTATTCCTTGCTTGCATGTTCTCATTTGCATGTTCTCCCAGTGGTACTCCGGTTTCCTCCCCCAGCCCAAAGACATGTGTTGTAAGCTGACTGGCACAATGGGTTGGCACCCTGTCTAGGGTGTCCCAAGTCCCCTGGGTTAGGCTCCAGGCTCTACATGACCCTGTGCAGGATACGTGGTACACAAAATGGATGAATAGATGGATAAATGGATGAATAGATGGATGGATAGCTATGCACAAAACATACATCATTCTGATTTAGTAACAGCAGCAAATTTGATAAATTATTGTTTATGAAAGGTGTAAATGTGTAACAGGCTACATATGAGCAAGATTCATTATTACAGAAAAACAGCGCTGCTTCACTCTGGGTCAGATTTTGAGTTTATAGCACTGTCTATACACTCACAGTCAGACATAATGACATTTAACCAGAGATAGACAGAGCCTGATAATCAATACACATTTAATAGATGGGTCAAGGTGTCTCTCTTAGTGTGCATGAACCTGCTTTCATACCTACAGTAGATCATCTCTCTTCCCCTTTCTCTTATCCCTCATAAAACTCAACACTGTGCACTTCCTGCACTGAAATGTCTAACAGTGTATTACGAAAACACGCCTCTGGAGAATACGTCTATATTTTATTACAGAACTGTTTGTGCACATTAGTAAGGTGCTGCAATAAAACACACATCAGTCTGCATCGCTGTATAAAATGTCATTTTCATAACAAACCACGTGAGCTCTGTATACAAGCGTTCTATTGACAACTGTTTAATACAGCACACTGAATATTAATCTTCTGTACAAATTGTGCACATCGACTGTGTTATGAACTTTGTTCGACAGCAAGAGCTATAAAAAGAAAAAAAAGAAAGAGAATGTGGAAGTGAGTGAGTGAGATCTAGAAATAATAATCATAAAAAAAGAGTGCGCTTTCTATCTTCTTTAAAGTGAAGCCACTTATTAATCCACATGTTCACAAGTTATAATGAAATTATTCAATGGGATCAAATTCCTTTGGCGCGACACAATGAGGAACAGCGAAATGAGAGGATTAATTTCCACAGCCGGATTTGTGCTCACTATTTGGAGATGGAGGGTTTACATTTCTCCCCCTCCGTCATTAGGAAGTCTGGAGCGGAGTTGACGCGTCTAAAGCTTTCTCCATCGCAGCCGAGTGCAGACTCTATCAGTCCACGGAATTTTGGATACTGTTTCTAACGCGTGGCTGCTTTCAGGTGCTCAGCAGTTGCAGTGACGTGATAAGCAGGAGAACTGCTGTGCCCTGCAAAGCTATTCACCCCCATTGAACCTTTCCATGTTTTGTAGTGTTACAGAGGAAATAAGGAAGCAGAACTGGTAAGTGATGGAGATTGTTTAATAACAATGTAATTAATGATGACGACTGTAGGCAAAGACATAAAGTAATGTAACGCTGGCACAACTTCAATTTGGCAAGCAAGTACCTAGCACATAAGGTTAATAATATAGCTAGAATTTGTTATTTTTTTCATCAAGCTGTCTTGATAGCTTAGAGGTTTTAAAGTGTATACAGTCCCCTCTGAAAGTACTGTAACAGCAAGGCCAATTGTTTTGTTCTTGTTATACACTGAAGACATTTGGGTTTGAGATTGAAAGATGAATATGAGACAATAGATCAGTTTCAGCTCTCAGTTCCTGATATTTACAACTAGATGTGTTAAACATGGCAACTTTTGTCTGAACCCACCCATTTTTTTTTTTGAGTGATCAAAAGTATTGGAACATGTGATTGATAGGTGTTTCATGCTGCCCATATGTGTCTTGTTAAATTTATTGTTTAAAGAATTAGTAGCTCTGAATGTCTTCTCTTGATTTGAGCCCCAGGCTGTTTTGCCTGTGAATACTGTATTTGTTGTTAAAAAGGATAAACCGACATAAAGACCAGAGAGCTGTCTATGGGAGAAAAGCAAGTCATTTTGAAGCTGTGAAAAGATGAGAAACTCTATCAGAGGCATTGCACAAGCATTGGCCATACAATACAACAATTTGGGATGTCCTGAAAAAGAATGAAACCACTGGTGTACAACAACCAGACATGGAACAGGTCATCCAAGGAAATCAACAGCAACTGATGACGTAAATATCGTGAGATCTGTGAAGAAAAACCCAAAAATCCAAGTTAGTGACATCACCAACAGCCTTCACAGGGCAGGGGTAAAGGTACCACAATCCACAATTTGAAGAAGACCGGAAGTGAAGAAATATATCAGGCCATACCACAAGGTACAAACTCATTAGCAGTAAGAATCAGAAGGCCAATTATCCTGTTTGTTTTTTATCTAGGTAACATAATGTTAATAAAGAGGGGGGAAATGCCATAACAAACCACAAAAAATGACAGATCACATGATAAATACAGCAATTTAAATTCCCTTAAATGATAATGTTCAACTCCCAGAGCTCAATGGCTGGTATTGTCTGACAACAAAATGTAGATTCAGGAGCAACTCTAAACACTGAATCTGAAATTATACAACAAGAGACCAGAAGACACACCGCAAAAGACACAAAAAAAAAGACCCATGCTCCTGCACTGAGCTGACGGTGCGAAAATCCTCACTGCGCTAAAGGCTGGGTATCCAAAGTAAATAATGCGCTGAAAGCTTTCTGTGGTAGTGAAGAAGAGCTGTGAAGAGGTGAATAAATAAGAAAAGGAAAAAACCCCAGTAAGAAACCAATATGGGAGACTGCACAAAAACCTGAACATCTTCATGGGTGTTCAGCAGATTAATACTTTGATTTGTGTCTATTTTGCTAGAAGATCTAATGAGGAAGTGAGACAGGAAGTGAGAAGGAGAAAGAGGGACAGGAAGACAAAGAGCGAGACAGGGAGAAAGAAAAGTGGCTCTTTTGGGAAGTTGGCCCTGTTCTGGTCTCCTGGCCAGTTGAAATTCTGCCGTTATTTCAAGGTTGTTATCTATTTAAGATCAACAGCGCAGGTCAGGGTTCATGGCTGCCCCCGTTCCCCAATCCTCCCAAGACTCCTGATTGACAGCAATCAGCATCTCGCTTTCCAAACAGTGTCAGTCAAAATCCATCCATTACCATAGACAATGTTTGTTTAAAGACTGGCCTATAAAATCAAACAATTATGAATGCAGACAAGCCTTGCTATTGACTGCATAAATAATAAGGCCGTATTTTTTTCCCCCTTCCCTTCTCCCCATCTGAATTCCCATTGCTAATGAATCGCTGGCCCTGCACAGAAAATGGAGGCAGGGATCATCAAAATGCCTGGCTTCACACTGCCCAATGACCTTTTTTCCCCAAGATTCTTCAGTGGCATCCGGTCAGGCTTTCACTGGAGTGTTATTGACAGTGAGCCGAGAATAAAGGCTGCAGAATATACAGAAGAAAATAGATCCCGTGCATTAGCATGCAGGCTAACGTACCTACAGCAACATGCCAAAGGTCAGAAAGGGCTTATACATCAACAGCCACCGCCGAGCGGTAAGAAGTACGGCGTGAATACATATCTGCATGCTCCCGTGTCCTTAAGCATGCTTCATGTCCTGCATTCATCCGTTCCACTGGAGCTGTGTGTGTAACTGGAGCAGCTGCTGCACACCCTCTGTTAATACCTGTGGCCAGTTAACACCTGCAGCCCAGTGACAGGAGAGCTCACAGCACACCTGCCTACAGCAGCCACCTGGAGCCACACACACACACACACACACACACACACACACAAGCACAATGTCTGCTCCTACATGCATGAACTCAGACATGCATCCATGTGCGGCACCACACACACACACACACACACACACACATATGCCACCTGCTCAGACTTGATTCATCTATAACTTCTAAATTGCTGTTGTAACATACACAGACATGATTACAATTTTCACCCAAAATATAGACATTCTGTGTTTTACTATTTTACTATCAAGGTCCAGTCACACTTTTTCGTCAGTGAAAGCTCACAACTAAAATTAATTTCAGTTCAAAAGGATTTGCTGCGATCACTGGATTTGCATGGTAGGACTTTTCGCGAGTGAAACATGGCTGAACTTTGACATTTGCATCAACCAATAGAACTTGAGCAAGGCCATTAATCCTCATCTGCTCAGCTCAACTGTACGTTGCTCTGGTTACAAGTATCAAATGACAAATGATTACGTATAAATGTAAAATGTTGCCAGGTCCACAATTTTGGCTGTTTTATTGTTTTTGTTTTTTTGTTGTTGTTGTTGTTTTTTTGGTCTGCAGTTGGACGTTAAGCATTTCACATACATCAGATAAACGACATCTCTATATTAAACGATTAAAACACATGCTAAAGTGAAATAACCTTTTATTCATCCTCATGAAATCCTTATGAATGTCATGAAAAAACCCAATACACTCGGAACATCGTCATGCCTCATACATATATGTATGTAATAATACGAAACCATTTTAGGACCTAGGTGAAAGAACAACTTGTTTAAACCGTGTGTCTAATCTTGCATTCTTAAAAAAAAGTATTGTATGACTTTACATTTAAATGTTACAATGTGAAATACAGTACCCTTAAATGACTTCTGGGATGTTTATCCAACTAAAAAGAATGTCAAGAATTCTCATGCGTATTATTGTTAAGTAAGAGCTTAATTGTATGTAAACAGAAGATGGTTTCCCTGCTACAGTGAGGGAAAAAAGTATTTGATCCCCTGCTGATTTTGTACGTTTGACCACTAACAAAGAAATGATCAGTCTATAATTTTAATGGTAGGTTAATTTGAACAGTGAGGGACGATGGACGAGGCCATGTACCGTTAAATCTTGGGTGAGAACCTCCTTCCATCAGCCAGGGCATTGAAAATTAAAAGTAATTACTAAGTCATTACCAAGTACTAAGTCATGTTTTGCAGAGGGGTCAAATACATATTTCCCTCATTAATATGCAAATCAATTTATAATATTATTGACATGCGTTTATCTGGATTTTTTTGTTGTTATTCTGACTCTCACTGTTCAAATAAACCTACCATTAAAATTATAGACTGATCATTTCTTTGTTAGTGGGCAAACTTACAAAATGGGCAGGGGATCAAATACTTTTTTCCCCTCAGTGTAGATTCATATTTCTTTCTCAATAAGAGCTGAAGTATAACATTTTAAGTGTGACTGCAGCTTTAGAAACTCGGAACTCCTTGGCTCATCTGCATGAGTGTCGGAGAAAAAGTATCTGCTCAGCGTGCTCCCTGTCCTGAGTGCTGCTGTCTTTTCTACAAGAAGGACATGTGTTGAATGACACAGAGGCGTGACAGATCCAAATATAGAGTGAGAAAGCGTGAGAGGGAGAGGATGAGTGTAAGAGACGGGTGGAGGCTGGACAACGTCATAAATGATGGTCTGTCAGGAACCTATCCAACCCAGAGATGAGATCAAGTGAATTCTGGTGCGTGTTGCAGTTTGTGTATGTGTGTGTTTGTGTGTGTGTGTGTTTGTGTGTGCGCGCGTGTTTATGGATATGTAAATTCTGCTCCCATTATGTTATGCAAGCTAGTGAACCACGGCAGGAAGAGCGCTGACATGTTTGCTTTCAACAGCAAATTAGTCAACAAAGGAGAAACTCCGGCATTACTTCGACAGCTGATCTAAATAGTGGAGCTAAAAGCGTAGTGTGCTGACCTTCAGCCCACTCAAATGGACTCTTCTCTGCACTTCTGTGATGGACATGTTAGCAAACATATTTTTCTCCACATCCACACATCCTAACAAGTGATGAAAATGTATGTAGCGCACGCATGAGACAAACCAAGACTAAAGCTGACAGAGTGGACAGAGCATTTACATTACAGTAAAATGGCATACTCATTATGAATGTATATATAACTTTAGACCTAATTTGCAGTGGTAATACAACCAAATCTAAAAATATTTACAAATTACTCACCTCTTTAAAAAAAAGGACTGTTTATGTTTCTTTTACAGTACAGCAAAAAAACAAACAAAAAGAAAAAAAAACAGGCCCATAATCAAAGCATGTTAAAATATTTACTGGTACGACGCAATTTTTTACCATCAAGCGTATTTGTTTTTGGTTCGATTTACACTTCTCCATATTGATGTGTTTGTGTACATCAAAAGCACCTAACACTTTCCTGAGTGTTACATCTGCTTTCTGGGTCATGTGGATGAGCTATGTTATTGAGTGAGAGATGTGATACATGATGTGAAATTTATTATATAAGATGAAAAATAAATAAATCCAATAACCCAAAAAGCCTAACGTATATGAATATGAACATTTATATAGAAGACAATGTAATAATTATTAATTTGTACAATTTTATTCTAGACAAATTAACAAGGAAATCATTCTCTGATCACCCAATTTAGTTGTCTTCCGTGGTTTTCCAGGCCTTTTGGTGTTGCTGAGCTCACCAGCGCATTCCTTCTTTTTAGGAATGTACTAAATTGTTGGTTTGGCCACTCTTAAACTTTCTCCAATCTCTCTGACAGGTGTGTGTTATGTCACTTTATTTATTTATTTATTTAGTTATTTATTGAGGGGGGCTCAGCATTCTTCACTTGAATCGGCACCGATTTTGTACCCCATAGTGAAGGTTCCAGAACGTTGTCTCCTTAATTTGTCATGAAATAACTAGGAAGCAGGCCACACCTGTCCATGAAACTGCTTATTCGGCAACTGTCCGATTACTTTTGAACCTGTAAAAAAATAGATGTAATTCCTAAATGGTTAATGCAATAGTTTTGTTAAAGTTCTTTAATTAAAGCCGAAAGTCTACACTTCAGTCACGGTCTGATTACATTATTTCATATCTGTTGTGATGGAAAAATACAGAAAATTGTGTTACTGTCCAAATACTTATGGACCGGACTGCATATTGCCTGTGGTGTTACTCAAGAAAATCTGGCACAATTTTTACCCATTTTATGGGCCACCCAGATAATGAAGCAACCTTTAAACACAATTCTGAATATAATAACGTTCCACACAAACCACTGATGTGTCATTTGTACAACGGCATGTAAGTCACTAATTAGAAACAGCAACTGATGCAAGATATGTACAATCCTAAGTAAAGCATGCATAACAGCCTTCTGTGATGAGTTCAACAATCAGTTAACACACTAATGGGCCGACCCTTGTGGACAATTGTTAGGAATCATATAAAATTCCAGTGAATTCCAGCAGGCCCGAGGAAACTGTGTAAGAAACACTGTAACCATACACACTCCAGCGCAGAGTGATACAGGACAGCGTCTTACACACTGTGCAGTTAAAGAGACTGAATGCATTCGTAAGAATAGACATCTATACGTGCAGGCATGAAGACACACACACACACACTCACACACACACACACACACGCACAAACACACACTCACACACACACAAATGCTTTCTCTCAATGACTGAATAGAAATCCCACATACACATGAACACACATACACACACACACAAACACACACACACACACACACACACACACACACACACACTTTCTCTCAATGACTGAATAGAAATCCCACATACACATGAACACACATACACACACACACAAACACACACACACACACACACACACACACACACCTTTCTCTCAATGACTGTATAGAAATGTGTCACACACAAACATACAAATACACATAAGCACACACCCGCGCACGCACACACACACACTCTATAGAGCAGCACAGTGAGTGGCAGGTGGGTGGGACAGATGTCTAAGCTCTGCTGCATGTGAGACAGTTTTGTCTGGAGACTCAACACAAAGCCTATTCCCAACATTTTCCCAATTAACCTCCATTATTACAGGGTCTGTGCAAATCCACCAAAAGCCATGTGACCTGCAGTTAAGAGTACGTCTGATGGATGATGCGTGTGACTGGCGTGGGACGGCGCCTCTTCCTCTTAGATATTACCAGGTGAAAAATGCCTTCATTCCCCGCTCTTCTCTCTACACGGGCTCGGCATGTCGTCAGCAGTAAGAGGAACGCTGGAGTGGCGATGGCAATTGGTGCGAACCACAAATCAACCTGTGATTACGGACTGTGACAGCTGCACACGCACGGTCTCAAAGACACTGCCTCGCACCTCCTTGAAGTTATGCAAATGTAAACAGCTGTCATTTCTGAAGCCGTCTTCGCTGTGCTTTCCGCCGACGTGGAGATCGAAGGCTTCTGAAAGCGACTGTGCATGTGTGCGTTTTTAATCTGAGCCCCATTATCACACACAACACTGAGTCGAGAACAACAAAGATGACAGGAACAACAAACAAGCAGGGGCCAAAAACACACACAAAGTGAACAGGAGTTGAGAAAAGATCAGGCCTTGAGACCAGGAGATGTGAGGCGTATTACGAGGTGTTTGGAGTCCTCTGACCTCGACTCTCTACAGGTGTGGAAAGAAGCTCACATGCACGTGTGCACAAGCACACTAGCTGTAATTAAGCTTCTGTGTCGACAAAAGCCACCCTTCATCCTCAGAGAAAACAACGCTCTTTTTTCTCCCGTCCTTTATCATTAAAACACATCAAAAGAAAAAGCTGCTCTTCTAAGCAACACACAGCATGAGAACTAATCCCTCCTATGCAGAGACTAAAGCAAGTTCCAGCAGTTTTGTTTACTGCGCCTCTTAATAGATCAGATTTGCAAAAACGCTGAAAATCCATAAGAAAGCAAATCACATATATTTAAATACATTTCTACTAGGCATCCTTTTTGTTTTTTGGGGGAAAGGCAACGTAATGAATGAGGAAGGCAATGAGACGAAGAAGCATCCTGGATCATCACCTGCGCTCTAATCAGAACCACCTGGTTTTCTCTCGCGGTGTAAGATTAAGGAGAGGCTTGTGTTTTTAATTACGCTGACAATCTTTTCACTGCCATCAAAAGGTAGCGGAAGCACAGAACGCTATTTATTCCTTTCTTGATCTTGCTCGTTCTTTTCAAAGATTTTCAAATTACGTTTCCATGCAAAAGATTTTTCATCCTCCATTGTTTCCAGGTTAAAAAAAAACAACAAAAAAAACAACAACAACAACAAACAACAACAAATGCACATATACAAGGTGTCATAAAACTAATGTTTGGGAATCTAAAATGTTTTTTGATTTGCGGACCAAACGATTAGTGGACATCCACTAACATCTAGTGACGAAGGTACGACCGATGTGGTGCTGGCAAACATAGTCTATGTATGGAAACTTTTGGGACACCCAGCATTGTACAATTCACTTACAAAAAATACAATTCCAAGCTGTTAAAATAAAAGAGGGATAAACTGTAGGGGAGTTTAACAGTACAGTGTATATATATATAAAAAGAAAAAAAAGTGCATGTTAAGAGAATATCAGTGGAAATATTAGTTATACAGTGCACCTCCACTATAAGAAGAGAAGGCTGTGAATAAATTGTCTTTATTGGTTAACCTTTTGAATAAAAAAAATTAAATTTATATATATATATATATATATATATATATATATATATATATATATATATATATATATATTTTTTTTTAATATACAGTTGAGCTGAATAAAAAAAATACTATGCTCTCATGGATATCAGATAATTACAAACAAAACAAAGGTTTATAAAAAAAATATATATACATATATCTTTGTTACCGTAATTTCCAGAATATAAGCCGCTACTTTTTTCATTTTTTTCATTTCTTCACGCTTTGAACACTGCGGCTTAAACAATGATGCGGCTAATTTATGGATTTTTACAGGCTAACGAGCTTCATGCCGCCTGTTACACCACGACCAGCAGAGGGCACTGTGACACGGCTCCTGACTGGTCACGTGACTTTGTTTTGGTTCGCTCGCTTCCTGCTTGAGCATTTAGTTTAGTTTAAGTGTCTGTAATGTGCCCCAGGTGTCCATGGTTTGGTTTGATTATGTTTACTATTTAAACCCCTCGGTTATTGAGCACTTCGCTCAGTATTATAGTTGGTTAAGGTTAGATAGGTGATGTCGTTTGTATCGTTTGATTCATGATCTCGTTTTATGCCACGATTCCAGTTTCTCGTTTTCCGGTGAAGACCGAGTTTTCTTTGTTTATTGAGTTACGTGTTTAATAAAGACTTCGACCTGCACCTGCATCCGCCTCCAGTCCCGTCTCGTAACACCGCCGAAACATTACCGAACAGGTCACTGTGGACCAATGAAACTATTCGAATTAAATCAAACGCACTCACACTAAAAAGAAATGCATATGATGCCGCTTTCAAGTTAAAGGCGATCGATCTGGCTGTCGAAGAAGGAAATAGAGCTTCTGCATGTAAGCTTGGCATCAATGAATCGATGGTGAGACGTTGGAGATGGCAGCGTGAAGAACTGACTCAATGCAAAAAGATGACAGAAGAGAAGGAGAAGAGAGATTGAGGAAGTGCGTGACGTAGTACCGGTAATACTGAGGCTGTTCAATTCCGACACTGAAGAAGACAACTTTAGTGTTTTTAGTGCGCAGGAGGAAGATGAAGATAGCGATCAATGAATTTTCCTGGTAGGCAACTGTATATATATATATATATATATATATATATATATATATATATATATATATATATATATATATAATTTTTTTTAACCAGCCATGTTACAGACACTGTTCTGAAAAAAGCGTTTACGGTACGTATTTAATTAAAAGTTAAAAAAATCTTTGTGTCAAAATCTCATGTTACAACGTGGACACCTGTGGCTCATATTTTTTAAATTAGTGGGTGCGGCTTATATTCAGGTGCACTCAATTGTCCGAAAATTACTGTAAATATAGGTGTGCAACAATTATTGGCACCCTTTTCGTCAGTACTTTGTGCTACCTCTCTATGCCAAGATAACTACTCTGAGTCTTCTCCTATAATGCCTGAAGAGGTTGGAGAATAAATGGCAAAGGATCTGAGACCATTCCTCCATACAGAATCTCTCCAGATCCTTCAAATTTCGAGGTCCATGCTGGTGGGCTTGATTTTGTGGTCAGTAAACCATTTTTGTGTTGATTTTGATGTATGTTTTGGATCATTGTACTGTATGATTTCCTGTTTCTAGTCACCCAGGTGTATTAAAAATGCAAAATATCAATGCAAATATACTTCAAATATATTTTTCTCATATGAATTCATAGGAGTGCCAATAATTGTTACATATATTTTTATATAAACTTGTGTTGTGTTTGCAATTGTTTGATATCCATGAGAGCAGAGTATTTTTGTGAATTTTTTCAAAAATACAGATAAACAATAAAGACATTTTACACAGCCTTCTTTGCTCCAAAGGGTGCCAATGTTAGTGGAGGGAACTGTAATTGTGTACTTCCAAAATTGTGGCAACAGTTTGGGGAAGAACCATATACGCGTGTGATGGTGTCCACTGGCCATATAGTGTGTCACAATATCCATGATAGTGCAGATTGTCAGAGTGTAATTCCTGGCAAATTGCTTTGGTATATGAGCAATACTTTGGGCCATTATTTTCCTATAACAGCTTCCCCGTGTGTTTTACTCCTAACATAGCAAAGGAACATCAGACACACACACACACACACACGTGTGGGCTGGGCAATATATCAATACAATATCGATATCACTATAACTGATTATGTGATACGCTTTTGGTATGGTATTAATTAATATTTTTATTTATTACAAATGAAATGGTACTGAATGGATGCAGTTGAACTTTTTTTTTTATTACAGTTTTGCAGACAGTTTGTTTGCGAAATAATATTTTGTGATACGCATCATGTGCCGTAGAAATGCCCTCAATGCCTATGTGTGCATGAAACAAAAAAACAGGCTCCAGCTTCATTACCTCCATGTTGTACAACACAGCATTTAAAAGCAGCCTTATACAGGAAATATCCTTGCGTGTATATTTCTGCCATGACATTAAACACTGTGTAGTGGGGAGGGGGCAGAGAGAGTGAGAGAGAGAGAGGGAGGGAGAGAAAGAGAGAGAGAACGAGAGAGGGATAGAGAGAAAAAGTGTGAGAGAGAGAGAGAGAGAGAGAGAGAGAGGGAGGGAGAGAGAGAGAGAGAGAGAGAGAGGGAGGGAGGGAGAGGGAGAGAGAGAGGGAGGGAGGGAGAGAGAGAGAACGAGAGAGGGAGAGAGAAAAAGTGAGAGAGAGAGAGAAAGAGGGAGAGGGAGAAAGAGAACGAGAGAGCAGCTGCATCCACACAGCGTACATATTAAATCAGCTAATTGATTATCTGGGATGACAAAATTGGGTGGTTTTCAGTATTCAGTGTATCTGTGGGTAAACAAAGAGAGAGAGAGAGAGCTTTCTGGAGCAATCCTGTTCCTCAAGTCAAACATTTTTTTGTAGAAAATTGTAGGGTGGAAAAAAACAATGAAATATATTTGCATTATCTGTGAAATAAAAAGAATCTATGGGTATAAAATATGCATAGGAGACTTTGGGCTTAAGAGCCATTTGGAATCAACCCTTAAGCAGTCATAAGGTGTGTGTGTGTGTGTGTGTGTGTGTGTGTGTGACCCACACTTCTCACTACAGGTAAGAACCAACAGTGAAACTCATCACCTTTCTCTTTATTAAGCTCTATCAAACACTGACTAATCTGTCTAAAATTAGAGGCACACTCAACAGGTAATGACTGCCTCG
Organism: Ameiurus melas; assembly: GCA_012411365.1. NCBI lineage: Eukaryota > Metazoa > Chordata > Actinopteri > Siluriformes > Ictaluridae > Ameiurus > Ameiurus melas. The sequence goes on along the minus strand of CM022761.1, from coordinate 17,791,731 downwards.
CATCCATTATTAGTTCATTTTCCCCAAATCAATCACTAGCCGAGCATGCCTTTTTTTTTTTTTTTAAATGTCATCCTTAAACTTTTTGCAATCAATTAAGCAGAAGATTAATGGGGACAATTTGCCAGGAACAAGTCCTTCCTTGAAAAGGCCACGCCTCGACAGACTTCCAGGGCTGGTATTGATGTTAATTATAAATTTCCACTTCCCTGTCAGACACTTAACCTGTCGAAGAGGGAAGAGCGTCGGCCATGCATGGACCACGGCATGCTATTTAAATATTCCTAATCCGCTTTCCGGACACAGGTGACTGGTATAAATTGCGGTTTCTGTTCGGTGTCATTTAAAGAAATCTGACAGGGCATTGGTGCTCTGGTTCAACATAGGGGGAAAAAACGCTTTTTTTCAGTAGTGGAGGGAAGAAAATCCCCTCCCTCGGCTCCCTCGAGTGCTTCTGTCTACTTGCACATCGCAGGTAAACGCGCTGAGGTGTCACTTCTAATTTACCTCACGTTTATTAGCACGCAACGATGCCACATATGTCTGTCTCCTCTGTCCCCTGTCACGTAGTATCTGTTCTACGCTGTGATTTCATAAAAGATGTCTTTCCCTGAATGAAAATGTAGTGTTGACATGGAAATCAAAGCAATAGATTAACATGTGTTTGACCTCAAAGACGCTCCAAAATAAAGCAACAGCCAGCCTGTGCATCAGGATGAGGTAAAATCTATCCAGTGTTAATCTGAACGTCCAACGGCAATATTGAGAAGTGATCAGATTTAATTTAAACCACACTGAATCTCAAGTAATGATAAAATAATAAACAGTATCTCGTTCATGGAGACATTACCTGGATCGATCTAATCAGTTTAATTTAGTTTAATCACCTGTCAGAAATAGGTATAAGCCACACAGCAGCTCAGGACTGTAGATCATATTAGGTAAAGCTAAGAGACCCAATTTTGACAATAAATCTAGACAAATATACAGAACAACATAAACAGCCTAGCAGAAGAGAATTTCAGCATCTACCCCAAACTTTCTCAGTCACAAAATCAAGTTATTAAAAGATGCAATATTTGCGTAATACCAAAAAAAAAAGAAGAAGAAAAAAAAGCAAGGCTGCAGTTTTAACAGCATGTGGGTTTTTAAATTATATACCTGAGGACATATACTCTATGCTCTATATAGACTGTTCCCGAAAGATGCTTACCTCAAAATATTCAGGATGACACCGAATTCACTCTGATTTCAACTCACCCATTCATTTCTTATGCCTGGTATACAGACAACACTGGAATTATTGGCACCCGTCACTCAAAACAATTTGTGAAACTTTCCTTTAACAGTTTTCCTTTTAAAAGTTTTTTTTTTTCAAACAATAGTTTGTTTTCTCTCAGAAACATACAGTATATGGTAATATATTGGCATATAACCTAAAGAATATTAAAACGATAATATTTTCAATATCCACCACCAGTGAGAGAAAAAACACAAGAGACAGATGATATTTAATATAGCAATAATAATAATAATAATAATAATAATAATAATAATAATAATAATAATAACAAATTAAAGAGAGTTCATTTTTCCAGGACAAGGACACATGAATATCACACAGATACTACAGGCTCTGTAGGTATCAATCATCAGGTATCAATTTTGCTGTTATTTGTTTTTTATATATATGTTTCTGCTCCAAGTATTTCTCAGGGTGCCAATAATTCTAAATAGATAATCAGTCACCTGGTACTGTAAAGATTTCAGTGTAAATGACAAGCTTCATAAATGTATTTTGTTTATGGTTGGGAAGTTTTAGAAAGCTCAGGTATTGTGTACGTGAACGTGTTAGTGTACAATGGAAGTGAATTATATGAAGGCGTGTACCTGTAGGATGTGGCTGCCCAGGTGAGGCTCAAAGATCTCTGAGGCGACTGCACTGGGGCTCCTCCTTCGCTGCGAGCCAATAGCTGAGGAAAGGAAAAACATAAATCAGTTGCAATATGTGGTGTGTGTGTGTGTGTGTGTGTGTGTGTGGATGTGTGTGTGAAGGCGTGCGGATGCATGTGTGTCCCTACTTTAGTTCTTCCAAATGAACTTGAGAATGGAATTTGCCAGTGTGATTTAAACAGATATGGTAAACTGCTGAACAAACACTTCTTGCCCCAATAATACTAAGCCCCTGCTACAGTAAATAGACAGATGCAAATCACAGCTTACTTATGACTTGTGTCCATGCTCGTGTTGCATATTCATCTCAATGCAGCTCTGCAAAGCCTGCTGTTTATATGAGGGATAATACCGGCACAGTTATTCAACAGCGGAGCACCTGGAGAATGACACCCTTAGGGCATTTTTTCTCAATGTCTCCACTTTAAAGCAGACTCAGGCACTGAGAGCGGTGTAGCTAAAAAAAATGGCCTGGGGTGATTTCAAACTTAACAGACCTTGTCCCACCAGAGCTCATTATTGAGAATTTTATAACAAAGCTCTGTGTACTTAATTTTCCAAGCTTAGCCAGGCGTTTGGGTAATGTTGCTGAATTAAGTGCAATTAATGATGTAATAAAAGTGCTGAATGGCTATTAAGGATTCTGAAGGACCAGAAGCAAACAGAGCCATGCAGAGAGGGCCGCAAGCAGGGGCGTGTGGGGTAAGGGGGCAGATGGCAGGGCCCTGGAGAGGGCAGAGGAGCCGAGGACAGACTGTGGAATGAGAGGCTCCTGTCCTTCAGAGAGGCTCAAGGAAAACACCGCTATCTCCCCTCTGGTTACGCTCTCAGCACTTCACTCTGAGTCGGGCCCAGAGGACACGCAAGGCCAGAACAGCACGAAGCATGAGCAAGGGGACGAGACGGAGGCACACAGAGCAGGCGGGTCAGTGGCAGCACTGCAGGACAGAGAACAAACAAAGCACAGCCAGCAGGACAGAGTGCTAACTCACAGCAGAGGGAGCTGTTACACCCCGAGAGAGCAACCCAGCTCGGGCAGAGAGGGCACACACAGTTCAGATATATATATACACCATGGGGTTGTTTCCAGAACTTTCTACACACCAAATTCTCACACAATATACTTGTTTATGAGTTAAAAGATTCGTTTCTTCCCAATCGTGATCTCCCATGTCTGGTTTTTTTTTTCTTCTTTTTTTAGCAAAGCATGATATATCACAGCAGTATAAATCTCCGTGTCTTAGAGCTTTATCTAGCTAACGGCCTTCACTTCAGTTCCATCAGCAAAAGAATTACTCAGCCTTAAACTGAAAAATTTTACAGCTTTATTAATGTATGCTGAGTTATTGGATCCTTGGTTGATTTAAATTTTTCATTCGAGCCTGAGCCTGAACATAAGCAAAAAGGCAGGAAAGGTTGTGTGAGAGAAAAAAGTGAAAGTAACTCACAATTCAAGGAAGGGGAACCCACAAGCGTAAAAGCGCACACACATAAACATAAACCTCATTACTGAATTCCATCCATTCAACTTAAAGGTTTTGGCATTCGAACAGCTATTGGATATTGAGTATTTTGTATATTTTACATTGATTATTGTACTGGAGTAAGGTTATTTCCATTTCATTATTTAATATAACTGATTTCAGATTCTATCCATTACTATTCATTACTAAGATATCTGCTGGGATTTGACTAATTTATTGTGAAAGACCCATCAGATATCTTTAATACCATCAGATTAAACAAAGATCTCTTGTTTACATAAAAAATGTTTTAGCAATATATTTGCATAAATGTATGTGCCCTGTCCTTAAATACATGTCCAATGAGTCTAATTTGAAAATAAATAAATAAATCCTTCATGTTCTGTGCTCATTGTAGCTTCAGATTTCTGTTCTTGGCTGACATGAGTGGAACCCCACGTGATCTTCTGTTGTTGTATCCCATCCACATCCACTGAACGATGCTTTTCTGCTCACCATGGTTGTAAAGAGTGTTTTTTGGCCTTTCGTAGACTTCTTTGTCCACTAGAACCAGTCTGGCCATTCTATTCTGACCGTCTCTCATCGACAAGATGTTTCCACTAGTAGAACTGCTGTTCACTGGATGTTTATTGGTTTTTTTCACCAATCTGTGTAATCTCTAGAGACTGTTGTGTGCAACAGTCCCAGGAGATCTGCAGTATCTGAAATACTCAAAGCAGTCCATCTGGCACCAACAACCATGCAATGTTCAAAGTCACCGAGATTGCATTTTCCCCATTCTGATGTTGGATAATTGCAAGAATGAGCAGGTGTACAAGTGTTCCTAATAAAGGCCTGTGAGCGTGTGTATAAACAGAATACAGCAATGAAATTGAGGCTTCTGAGGCTGCAGGAGGTGAAACAACAAAGAACGTATAACTAAATATATAACCTATAGGCTTGTTGTGCCATTGTTGCGATTTAGTACATATAGTAACACTCTCACATTCATAAACACACACAAACACACAACTTAAAACAGGCATCTCATATAAGACGCCGGAATAAAATATCAAAGATGAAAGCACACTTGACCAACTTCAATTATTATCCTCTCTATCGTCATGCAGACTCAGAGGAGGAAATGATTCTTCTTTGCCTGTACAATAGCCCTCATCACAAGGATCCTTGCCTTTGAATGAGCACTGCATAGAAATCAGGCACCGATTGCTCTGAGTGCTGCACATTCTTTGACCTTGGGGATCTTTTCAAACTCCAAACTAGATAGTGGTTAATACTTTATAATAAAGAAGTTAAAATGTTAAACTGGGCCCTTTCGATGAGGATGGGAGGCCAGAAACGAGCTCTTCCGCTAACAGAGCTGCACTGCTCTTAATGATGCTGGCATTAGTCATTCGGAGCAGTGCTTAAGCTACAGATGGTCCATTGGCCTCATGCTGTCTCACATCATCGCAGACCCCCTGTGACATCCACATCCATGTGCCAAATACAGTACTGGAGAATTATTTTTTAATTTTTTTTTTTTTACAAAGGCTAAATTAGTCTGATGAAGCTAAAGATGATAAATGTGACATTCAGAGGTGGTGCGCAGGTCATTCCGTGTAATCACCTGCTAAGCAAAGATTTTCACCTGATTTTATAAATTAAACAATGCGTCTCAAAGCAAGGACCTTGATTTGACCTTCACTGAGTTCAATTTTTTCATATTTTTTTTGCATAAAGCAGGACACTAAAGGAATTATGATAAAAACGTAATGGAACAAACCGTGAGAGCCGAAAGAATGCTTTTTCCCATCATCATCCTCAGACTCCTCTAAAATCTGGGAAATTCCTCCTCTATTCTTTTTGCTTACAGAGCACAAACAGGGGAGGGGCTCTCGGGCCTAATCTCTGCCTCCATCACAATATCCAATCCCCGCCTACATACACACTATATCTAGCACTGTGTGACCTGGAGGCAGTCCAGAGCAGACATATGACAGGTCTGTGTGAAGAGGACACGGCTGGAGATTCAGTGCTCCTCTACAGGTGCCTGAGCGGCCATGGAGATGAATATAATTACATATCGATCCCGGGCATTATGCTCTATTAATCTGCTTCATTTCAGCTCAGGCCACAAATGATACACAAAGAGCGAGCTGGCAGAAGTTCAGAGGCTACACAGAGGCTGCTCTGTCACTGTCCCACGTCGTACGTCTTCCCCGCTTTAGTGCCGTCACACGGCAGATTGAGCAGAAATAAAACAAAAAGCAGGAAGGAAGCACAACCGAATGAATCAAACACTGCAAGACACGGTGAGAAATATTCCACGTGGGTTTTTTGTTGTTTTTTTAATGCAACATTCATTATTCAGCTATTATATCTCAAAGTGTAGTATTCAGTACCTCTGTTTATTAAGTATTTAAAGTAAAACCAATTGTAAAAAGGTATAGAGTGAGGAATAGGAGTTTAAATGGTTAAAAAGCTAAAGGACTATTTTTGTTGTGTTGTACTGTTGTATATAATTAGAACATTATGAGACTTCATAGGTATTAAACAGTAATTTGTTGAATACAGGTGCACTTGGGGCGTTCTTCAGTTCTCAGGTTGAAATTATTCAGTATAAAGTATCGCCATTTCTCCCCTGCGGGATGGCAAAGGTGCATTATTCAGAAGTCCTTGACTCGAATTCATGTAGATGCAAATGGCGTAAGGACTACCCTGATACAGAATAATGCCATTTTATTATGAGAAAATATCCGTTTCCATTTAACATTTTCAATATTTAATGCCGGTGCTTAATACTGCCATGCTACAAACAGCATTCAGTGCAAGAAAGCAATATATGCAATTTGATTCTCGGTACCGTGGCAATTTCAAATCGCAGCACTATTTGAAAGTCAATTTAACTTTTGGTTTTATAAGTCAACATTATTGCTATTGTTAATTTATTTCTCATTTAATGGGAAATTGGCAACATGGCCCCTGACTGTCATTTTAAATCTGCAATAATTTCGTCTGAAGCTTAGCATTCTTATTCCCTGGTCTTGGATTATAAGAACTAAATGGCAGCCCCTTGCTTTACCAAAGCTCAGGGGCAGGTACTGTTACACAAATTGCCAATTCAATTAACAGAGTGTAAATGCTCAACTGGCAGCTGGCACAAGCGACAGCTATTTTGGCAAGTGTCAGCCTTAATTCATCAAGCTGTCAAAGTGCTCACGGTCGGGAGCCGGTGGACACTGTCAGCGCCTACAACGCCACAATGGTGAAGTTGTATAATCCGGCTACACACACACACACACATACATACATACACAGATGTGCACACAAACACACTCAACACACACCCACACACCCAGGGAAAGCATTCACCGAGGGGCTGCACCAATTGACCAGGCCCTCGCCTGGGTTTTAGCAGCACTACGGATGTGTTTTCATCAGCTTGGGAGGATCATTCGCTCACATCAAGAGCTGTTGTGAGGGCCACAACAAAAGAGCGAGATTTGGATCTTAGATCCGCTGTGGTAACTGAATCAGCACTATGAGCTCAGAATACTAATCTACCACTAGATAAAGCACTCTGACTCCAGCCCCTCGATTAGTCCCAAGACCAGAGCGAACTTACTCAACATTTTACATAGAGAACATTTTGGTGTCTTTTCAGCTCTTAAAAGAAAACATGGACTTGAAAACCATTAAGAAACACCCTGCTTAGAGAAGGCCAGTCTGTCTGCCAACAAAGGAATCTGTGCCCATTTATTGGGTGATGGAAACCTGAAATGATGTTTACGAGTTGAAATGATTTTTTTTCCCCCTTCTGATTCTAATTACTTTGATTTAGTGCTTAACAGCGCAACAATGTCAGATTTCTCCCCTGTTCTCTCCGTTCATTTGCCTCCATCTTTCCTCCATGTCTCCTCTCATTAGACAGGCTAGCTTCCTCACAGAGTGAGACACAACAGGGCTTAATTGATAGGCCTCTAGACACACTCCAATTAGTGCTGAACGCAACACCATTCACATACACGACTACACACACACACACACACACACACACACACACACACACCTACATGCACGCACGCATACACCAAGAAAATCTGCATTATATTATATAAATGAGCTTTATTCCTATTTGTCTATTATTGCAGTAAAATGTTGTATAAGGAGATGTAGGACTTTCATAATTCTTTTATTCATTTGTATGAGGGTAATGAAAAAGACATGCACTTCGAAAGACGCAAAACGAAAACGAGGCTGTCTCTTTTCTAGCAGAGCATTAACACACATCACCTCATAACTATCACTACAGAGAACGTTACCTTCAACATCCTGGATATTTCAACAGCAGAAACTAATCCATTTCTACTGCAAATCCAGCTGCAGCTTAGGCTAGGGGTCAATAAAATTACATATTCTTCCCTCTACAGTGGCTGCTTCTCCAAGGTTAGTCTTGACTTGCAAATATGAGAAGCCAAATCTTTCAGAGGTTACCCATCTAAAAAGAACAGCTCAGAGCGAAACATGCAGCTGAGGAAAATTACAACATGACTTTTATTTGCAATCAGACCTTCTATTCGTCTTGAGATGAAAGAATGAAATATTAATCAATATTTTCAATTTTGAAAATTTCAGTTTTGGAACAAAACGAAAATGTGAAAGTCTACAGTAAAGGCCAACTAAAAGAACATAATAAATAATTGACTGTCATTATTAATCAATTAATACGTTTATATGTTTATTAATGCGGAATGCAATTTCTACATTTTCAGACCCTGTCTGTTCTATGTTCACTGCTCTGATTGGATTCATGCATTTGTTCTTAACAAGTTATTTATACCCACTAGAATGACTGTAAGGAAAGCCAATCAACCCCGTATTTACCATATGCACATTCCCTGTGCTCTCATTCCTATTCAAAATGTACATTTTTTCCCTTTCAGTCTGTAACCCATCCATAATATTTTCCCAGAGTAAAAGGCATTAAATAATTCAGTGACCGATAATAATGACGGTTCCTGATCACACACTACTCACATGTTCCTGAAGTCATGGCCATGATGATGGAGGTTGAAGCATTTGTTTTAATTAGCTTTTTTTAATGCCTTCGACTGGTTTAAGTTTTCATGATGATGAGTTTAATAATCCATGTTCATCTTTCTCCTCATTTATACCATTAAATTTTTAAGCAGCTTCTTTCGGCATTAATGACGGCACTTACAGAGATGCCCTACACACTTTTTCATCCTCACTTTGTGCCACTGCTGTCTGTCTGCTTCTGGCTTATTATTATAATACGAGTGGAAGTCAGACCTGACAAATTGTATTAAATGTATATTTTATTGCAATTTATAAATTACCGGAAAGGTTGCAATTATAGATTTCATATTTCATAAAAAAAGGCACAGTTTGGCAGAATATATAGTGAACAGATCCTGCTAGCTCTTGATAGCAGCTAACTCAGGCAATAGTGACCCTCAAATAACTTAAAAGATTGATGATTTGTTATCTATCATTCATCACTGTTTAAGAATAAATAAATAAAAAGTAATTGTTGGTAAATTGGCTATAGTATAAAAGGAATAGCATCTAGTCTCCTGAGTGGCACAACAGAAAAACGATATTGCGAGATCGAATCGGGACGATGCTCCCATGGTTGAGAGAAAGCTAAACTGGCCTTGCTCTCAGGGAGGGGGGGGGGTGTACTCTCTCTTCCAGCGACACTAGACAATCATGGGCATCTGTGAGCTCATGCATGTGGTGAAATGGGCAGATAGCGCTTTCCTCCGCATGTGTTACGTTGCCCCCTGAAGTTGCATCATGTAGTCGGCTGGCTGCACGTGTCTCAGAGGAAGCATGTGATAGCCTTCACCCTCCCAGGCTGGTTATGTGATAGGGGAGATCTAACTGGAGGGTGGGAATTGGCTGAGACTAAATTAGGGAGGAAATGTTTATTAAATATGCTGCGCTGAAATGCATATTTAATACACATTTTGCAAGAACTGTATTCACTGAAATGTACTTTATGAATTGAAACTAAAGTCTAAGCAAAAGTATAGCATGTCACACATTTGAAATGTATTAAATTAATATATTTTTTAAATATTTTAATTAAGTACCTAAATGTGTCTGTATATTTACAACATACTAATTATTAATAAGACTATTACTAAGACTAGGTAATGAATTAATTAATTTTAAGTACAATTAATTTATTTTTTCCAGAGCACTGTATTCAAGAAAATAATTTCAAAATCTCTGTTTACAGTTTAAACAGTTTCATTAAAAAACATTTTTAGAAGAAAAAAAAATTGCATATTGGTGTAAATTGTGCTCACAAATAAAGAAATAAATATTTTTAAATAAATAAACAACAACAACAACAATACTGTTGACCTAGTATAGGTTGATCTGAGTAAATGCTATATTCAGATATAAATTTCAGAACTGTATTACTAGTAAATCTAAAGGTAAACTAAAGGTTTTCCTTCCCTCCAAATGTATTAAGATATGCTAGTGTTAACAGGAACCTGTATGTGCACCTGACACTTACAGTACTTCTGTCCAAATAGAACTTAATTACACTAATTTGGATAAACTTGCATTAAAGCTGACAGAAGGTATGCTACACTTTTCAGTCCTAAAATGATGTTGGCAACTTAAAATATATTTGAGGAAAAAGCTCAAATAAAGTGCATACAGACAAAAAATAAAACCATATAATCATATGACTTCAGATAAACAGGATAAAACAATGTAATTAAAAGCAGTCGAAAATATCTGCTAATACAGTGACAATATTAGCATCTGTGATTTGTCCGCATCTCTACATGTTTCACATATGAACAGGAAATGCACACATTTCAAGTGAAAATCTGCAGCTCTGTAAAACAGACACGTGATTACATCTTGAGGAAGCACTCAGTGAAAGATAATTGCCTATGGAAAGCTTCTAGTGGCTCTGACGTCCTCGCTCAAGTGATCTGGTATTTATCAACCTGCCATTTCCTCTTATCATGGCCAGAAACCACCGTATCAGATAGTCATATAAGAGGGCCAGGACAGAGACATGCTACATGACAAGTACTGTCCACTCACAAGTCATCAAAACCATCAAAACACACAGTCGGCATGAGAGAGAAAACACGACACAGAGAACCATCATCGAAAGAATCATGAATCATTCAAAAACAATGCTTTCAAAAACACAGCTACCCCATGCAAACAGATCTGAAAGTGCAAAGAGGAATCAAATTTATAGAGTGTAAAGTCACTTGACAAAGAACAACAAAGAAACCTTTCTTATTCACCATTTTAGTGAAAGTTTCCAATATTAATGCCCTGGGGTCCCGAATCCCGGGCGTTTACGTCTATTGCTCTTAGGGTTGCCACCTGTCCCAATTTTCCCAGGACTGTCCTAGAAAATATATCGCATTTCCCAAGGACACCTAATGTCCCGTTTTTTGTTTATTTTATATGGCTGATTTTATACAGCTATATTTTATACATCTACAGTATTTTGCCCAACCATCACACAGGCTATCGAGAACTGGTTGCCAAAGACAATAAACACAATATTGGTCCACTGCAGTGTCCTAACAGTCTACTGGCTTTTACTCGTGGCTTATGTTCACAATCATCCTCTTTAGTTGATAACTTATCAACTTCTCTACAACGTTTATTCATTAGTCACAGAAAACCGCTTCGGATGTGCATGCTGCAACTAAAAAGCACCAAAGCCCACTTCAATCCAAACGCAAAACAACAGCAATTTACACATTTATGGTCAAGAATGATTCAGCTGAGGAGGATAAAACTGCTGAAGCCAAAATAACCTCTGTATACCACGTCATGCACCATGGCCCCAACTACTAAGGTAAGCAGATTTTAGGTTGAATAAAAACACAGAGACTTTAGGCCTATTTATGTCCCCAATTCTCAAAACATTAGGTCTCTAAAGGGACTGTCAATCTTTTTGTCTTTCAGTCAGTCAAAGGTGGCAATCCTAATTCCTGCTTATAGCTCCAGACAACAGATAATGACATTTCTGATGGTATGACTCCATCAGCTGATCTTCTCTTGGTTTCCCTAAAACGCAGTTGACACCCATGAGAAGTGAGTACATGAGCGACAAAATATATTCTTTAGGGCCTGTGATAACGTATATGTTAATAAATTGGCATGTACTACACCATGCACAACTACACACTATAATACTTTAGTTACTGTTTAAACAGCATGATAGTTGCAAGGAATAAAACATGATGAAGCTTGCTGTTATAGGAAAATAATCAGTGATGCTGTAGTCTGACCCTGATACCATTATTTTCCTACGGTGCAAAAGTGTCTTGCTCCTCTTATGCCACATCCATTTGCCAAAAATGTATTTTTTTTATTTATTAAGAAATGACCCCTCATACTTTTTATTCTTCTAGAGATACATTTAATGCTGTGGAACATCCATGAAACAAGTTATCACTTCCGTTACACACAGATATAAAAAGTCGTTCCCCCCACCAGCACACAATATTCTGTCCTGAAGACTATCCCATGGCAGAAAACTAGCAAAAAGGAGAAGACTCCTTCCAAATATGGTAAATATAAATGTCTTAAAAAAAAAAAAAAGCTTCAGGACTTTGAAGGACCATGAAGGAATTACTACACTGAATTTTTTTAATTTCCATAACCAATAAGGTCTGAATAAAGATCATTTTAGCTGGAAGGTTATTTAATGTGGCTATCAACTGGTAATTTTGCTGAAAACACTAATGTCACCACCACTCTGTCACCTTTCTAAAGGATATGTTAGAGTGCTAACAAGTAGTTACCAACTCTGACTGCTCCGAAACACATATGGATCGCTGAATCCTGGGAGTCCTCTATGCTAAATGCATCTATCGATATCTCCCTCCATTGAGGACAGGCGGAAAAGGACACGATTACTGACATTGAGCAACATGAACCTCAAGTTCAAGGGGCATCGCAAGTGAATCAATACAGTGGAATGTGCAAAAGAAAATAATGGAGAAAAAAAAAGAATCTGATTTAATTTGGAAATGCATTCATTATGGCTAACTGCATTAGGGTGAGAGACAGGCCCCCTGCGCTGGCCTAGAACAGAGCCATGCAGATAGACTCAAAATCCATTACTGAAATGCACTACTAGGCGTGTCCTAATAAACTCATGAAGGCTCAGCCTACAGAACACACTCACATTTATGGAACCTTCAAAACACACGCTAGATACACTGTGCTCCAAAACATACGAAATATATTGATTCTACACATTTGACGGTACCTGTAAACGTCATATTATAAAGAATGTACAGCTAAAAGTGCTTAGAACATATGATAAATATAATTAACAAAGGATTTTAAAACAACTGTCTTTATAGAATGTGAAGCTGTTTAACGACATTGGCCTGAATGTGCAGGTTTGATGATTTCTAATGATAGAATGATGGTGGAAAGTCTGCATTATTACCCGCGGCACATTCCAGAGGACTGACATGCTTGGCATAGAGGATCCAAGATCACTGCTGGAGATTTGTAAATCTTCACGCACACAGTTTATGTTGGCCTGTTCACTCGAACTGCTTAGCAACGATGAGTGCAAAAAAAAGTTATTCTGTGCACAATCTTACACTTTTCTACTTCTCCTGTCTCTGGTTTTCAAACAATCCTTTCTGTCTTTTTTTTTCGGAGAGAAACAAATAATGCTCAATGTCACGCTTGAGCGTGTGTCTGTGAGAGGTTAAAAGCATCAAGGCCAGTCAATGTAGCATGAAGTCTGTGCCTTACGGAAGGTTTCCTCTCTTAGTGCTCAACTGCAGCATAACTTGTGTATAACAGACAGGATACTACCACATAGCTACCTCACACGCATTTGTATTTCTGTAGCTAAGTAATGTTGCAATAGTCCCTTTTCACAATGACGTCGGAAAACTTCCGTCTTTCTGCAAAGCAGTGTAAACGTACTTCCGTTTTATCTTACGTGTGCTGGATACTTCAGGAAAACGCAGGAACGTGCTAACTAATAACACGATTTATTTACGGGTTCTTATATTTTGATTCTTTTGATATTGTTAATGATCATTTCCAGTTTATCGTTCTTTAACGTGTTCTTTAGCCTTGGATGGGAAAGTAGGCTAGCCATCAGCAACAAGAAAAATATGCATCACTCTCGGCCTGTTTACTAACAAGTGTTAACTTTTTATATTAATGTATAATCGCACAACATTAACCATAAATACATTACTGACTTTCATCTAACAATACACAATCTATAGCTAACATCAGTAATGTGTAAACACGATTGCAACAAGAGCTTGTGGTCTGTATTACAGTAAATTACTCAAAGATTAGGACTTAAAGCCTTTCTATATGCAGAAAAGAAACCTAATGACTACCGTTATCCTAACTCGTCCGCTAACATAAGCTGGGCTGGATAATACAAAAATGCTTAGCTTCATAATCAACCAGCATCAACCAGTCATGTGAAAAGGGTCTATTGGCTAATGGTCACAACTTGTCATTTCTGACCTCTAACTAGGAAAAACAAAACAAACCAAGCAAAAACCCACTTCCTCAACTTGGAATTCCTACTGCGGAACTCAGGATGGTCTTCTCAACCCTGAGTTCAGCAAGTGACATCGAATCGACAGTCAACAAAGTAGCACCTCTTACCTTTAAAATGTGTTATACTGTATATACAAGTATACAAGTGCTTTAGATCAATCAACATACAGACATTAGATGATTAAATATACAATATATAACACTGAACGTACAGTTCGCTGTATTGAGGAGGTAAATATACATTATTCATCATTGTTAGCTGGCTACCTTGTTGCTAATCAAAGACAAAAATGGAGGCGTCCATGATTGTTTCCCACTTTGTAGCTTGAATGCATGGAGGTTGAAAATGATCTTCCAAGGTAAGTCGGATGTAGCATACTGCTAGGGGTTTACTCCAAACATTTGCCTCATTTTGTTTTTGTAGAAAGCGCATTTATTCATGAGGATAAATCAAATGTTTCAATAAGGTCAAAATGATTACTTATTTCTATCATGTGGACATTTATTGCATGTTCAATCAAAACTTCAAAAACTGAATTCATGCTTTTATCATGGAAAGCCGAACACATGATATGCCACGGATGTCATGAGTACACTGTTGCTAAGCAACTGTGAAACATCTATCTAGTGACTAAGGCTAACAATTTAGTTACCTAGCACATATTTTTTACGAACGGTAAAGGCAGAATAACAGGAAACAAGACCAGTCTGTTAGGAATATAAACATTTCCCTCAGATATGATGGTAAATTTACACACTCTAATCAAGTATGACTAAAATGACACACCTAGTGTTAACTAAGATAACCGAAGATCCATAGCCACCATATTGAAAAACTTCAACATTGCATCACAACATTTGACAAGAGTGAGCCATTTAAATGAATAATTTTTTTCTTCCTATTTCCTCCTTAAGTTTGGTCTTGCCAATTCCCACCCACTACCTTCCTCTTCCCTATCCTACGACACCTACCAACAGGTGAGGGTGGGACAACCCCGTGTTTCGGCCAATACACGTGAAGCCAATCTCTGCGAAAGAGCTATCTCCCCTCACCTGCATATATGAGTTCACAGATGCCCAACGAATGGCTAGTGTCGCTGTGCTCGACAGGGGAGAGAGAATATGCCCTCTTTCTCACCCAGAGAGTCTCTAACTCCTGATCTCCCAATGACAGGGCACATACACCTACCTCTTGAATGCACACATACACACAACATACACGCAAACAGTGTTCAAGAACAATATTCAAGAATACGTGCACACTGACTGTCCTTTATTACTGTCCTTGAAATCCAACACATTAAAAACAACTTATAGCAGAGTTTACTGCGTCTGTGTGTGTGTGTGTGTGTGTGTGTGTGTGTGTGTGTGTAAAAGAAGAAAGGATAGAAGGAGAGGTATATGACAGTAAAATGTCCTGATAATGGAAACTGAAGGGTACTGAGCTAAAAAGAAACAGAAAAGAACGGAGGATCTCTTCTATGGCTGGATGAATCACTGGTTAGAAGAAAAGAGTGAAGGTGACTGGAAGAAGCTTTAGTGTAACGTAGTCGTGGAAACCGATGAGCAGTATAGAGGAAAAAGACAGAGCAAGAGAGAGAGAGAGAGAGTGAAATAGAGACAGAAATGAATGAGGGTGTAGAGGCTGGAACGTAGGACACGTTTCAGACATCGAAAGGCTGATGTTACAGTCTGCCAAACGACATAATGAGGCATTGAGGCAGAAAATATTAGAGCCTGGGGAATATTTGGGGGAGAGTAATTAGGAGCTAACCTATAGTGGCATGCTAAACACAGAGGCTGATCTACATACCTGTACACAACTGGAGTCTATGGAGCTTCACCAGCGGAGGGCTACACATTCTAGCCACAGTGATGCACACATAAGGCTCTTATTAAGACGTAGTGTAGGAGATCAATTAATAAGTTAATGCCAGCTGCAAATGTTAAATGCTTAAAGAAGGCCAGTTGTGAGACCGAGGCTGAACATAAAGCCATTTGTGAATGTGAGTGTAAAGCAATGACAGCTAGGTAACAGCTTATATTTTCTAATTACGCTCCCTATAGTGATTTGGTAGATGTGTAAGGTTGGTTCCCTGACTTCATCCATGTTAATGAAACACCGCTGGCGCTGATCATGCTGCCAAGTCGTGCAGAGTGAAAGAGAGATTAAACTCTTGGATGACTCAACCCTTTTGCAGCTAAGGTCAGGAATTATGTCCTGCGTTTAAAAAAACAAAATTGTGAGAATTCATTGCATCTAAAGACAAGGGCTTAAATTTTTCATTCCGGTGATGTAATAAAAATATGCACAATTTCTATTTTTATCCAAAAATAATAATAATAACAGTATGCTGTGTGTTCAAATGTGGCGCTAGGTGGAGCTTTACTAGAAGAGCAATATACTGACCACTGCATTTAATCACCAGAGAGAGACAAGAATCCTGTTTCAGTCTCTCACTCTGTGTGTGTGAGAGAGAGAGAGAGAGAGAGAGAGAGAGAGAAAGAGAGAGAGAGAGAGAGAGAGAGAGGGAGAGAGAGAGGGAGGGAGAGAGAGAGAGAGAGAGAGAGAGAGAGAGAGAGGGAGAGAGAGAGAGAGAGAGAGAGAGAGAGAGAGAGAGAGAGAGAGAGAGAGAGAGAGAGAGAGAGAGAGAGAGTGTTTCAGATCTGTGTGCAGGTCCAGTGTTTGTGCTCATGTCCTGATGGAGCGAGAGCAGGCAGGAAGCACTACTGGGAGAGAATGTGCACACTAAAAATTAATGAACTCTGAACTCCTCGCTGCGCTGCTCCTACAAATTGCATTGCCTCACAACTCGGGGGCATGCTGGGTGGTTTGATGCCTTCCCCACTGTCCATCTTTCTGCTGAGCCAATTTTCATTTAAACCTCATTAAAAGCCTGAAATGAACATTTTGCATTAGTTGAAGTGTCGGGATCCGTTGACTATCCATAGAACGGGGTCTTAGGGAGAAAAAAAATTCTGAGACGGGAGAAGACAGTGTAGGGTGTAAGAATTAATTATAAGATATTAGCATACAAGTCATCTCATTGCAAGTTGAGTTAATGGAAGAATTAGTTCCATCATGTGTTAAATAGTCAGAGCTGATCTAGGAGCGTTTCTTCCATTTATTACACAAAGGTCAGTTTATAGGGTGGCAGGGCAGAGCTGTACATGGTCACAGAATGACAAAAGGTCCTCACGGTGTTTTAAACTACAATACAGCACCAATTAGGGGATAAAAAGCAGATTATGGTCCGTGTTAGCATTACAACAGCATGCAGTTTTAGCATACTGTATCCGATATCAGAGTGATTTAATTAAGATTGTTATCAGAGCTTATTGGAATGCTGCATTATCTACAAGCAATATCAACCCCAGCAGCTCAAACATAATGAACACGCTTCAGATTACACGTTAGCAACTCCACCTAATTGGGCTGCTTGCATGAAGTGCTTTTTGTCTCTCATTTCTCTACAGCCTTAAATGGCACTGCGGATGATGCAGCATTATCTGCGAGCAGCAGCAGACTGCAGGTGAAGCGGCCCGAGCTCTTATCACTCCTGGCCACTTATCACAGCTCCTCTCCATCGCCTTCTGAAGGTCTTGCCCGATGCCGCTGCCTGTAATGGAGCTCATATGCAAAAAGGTGTTCTATATGGGCCTCGACCACCACCTTCACCCCACACCCAGAAATCCCACCGCTGAACCGAGCCAAAAACACACCAGGTTTGACTACAGAGGTGCTTCTGAAACTGGGTGGGGGTTTGGGGGAATATTTCAGGAGCAATGTTGTAATTCCCACCCTCCCAACTTCATCCACACCCTCTACCAAAAATAAAAAATAAAAAATCCTGTTTGAAATATTTTGTCCTGGATTGCATTAGGCAGGCTGAAATTAATCTACCATTACGGAGAAAATTTAAGACTCTAAAGCTTTGAGGGTGGCAGTAATAAAACAGTTTAACTGCTCTACTGAAAACATGATTGGTTGAAGGCAGCCACCGAGCGTTTTATCATGTGCTAAAGAGGAGACAGGGAGGAGAGAATGAGGAAATGGAGAGGTAGAGAAGACCTCAGAGCTGGTTTTAGTGCCATTCAGCCTACTCATACTTAAAATTACACATAAACACATGGCACGCTGCTAGCTGGATAACACTATACACTAGATAGGACACTTGTGTTCCTAACAGTGAATACACATCTCTGACTGTATGTATCTGCAAATACACCAATCAGCCATAACATTAAAACATTGCATTATATTGTGTAGGTCCTCCTTATACCACCAAAACAGCTCTGACCTGTCAAGGCACTGACTCCACAAGACCTCTGAAGGTGTGCTGTAGTTACTGGTACCAATACATTAGCAGATTAGTAGCAGCAATAAGCCCATGACCCTGTCGCCAGCTCACTGGTTGTCCTTCTTTAAACCATTTTTGGTAGGTACTAACCACTGCATACCGGGAACACCCGACAAGACCTGGCATTTTGGAGATGCTCTGACCCAATCAACTAGCCATCACAATTTGGCCCTTGTCAAAGTCATTCAGAGCCTTACACTTGCCCATTTTTCCTGCTTCCAACAAACAAACCTCGAGAACTGACTATTCCCTTGTTGCCATTGTAATGAGATAATCAATGTTATTCACATTACCTGGCAGTGGTTTTAATGTTATGGCTGATCAATGTATACTGGTAGGGAAAATCACAAACAATATACCAAGGTTGGAAATGACAACCATTACTGCATAGAAGGAAAGCACCAGAACAATAATTTTCGACTTAATGATTGCTGTCCTGCAGGTTTTTTGTTTGTTTGTTTGTTTTTTCAATGCTGTGTGTCACCACTGTTTGACACCTCTGGCACACAGAGTTAATGAGCCTCTAAATGTGCATTTGTGGGATGGGATTCTCCTGCCCAGTGGTAGGCAAAATGTGCCCTATGGGGTTAAAGTTCACCCGAGGATGACAAGATCTTGGATGCCCATTTGTCCTGGCAGGTTGATGAAGCCTCGCCTCAAGTCAGGACACTGCTAGCACATGACATGCACCTCTGAAGCATAACAATAACCCTCCCATGCCAAGGGGCCCAAGCACACTCTGATTTCAAGGTTCTAATCCCTCTCAGACATTTCAGGGCATTTTTACTACCTTCATATTACACTGTAGCGCAGAGTTTAGTTTTTGTGTATGCAGCTGATTTGTTCCTTTGATTTCTTCAAAAGAAACCCAACGTTGCGTGAGCTTCACACTGTGGGAAGTGCCCTTGACCGGTATCTGAAGTCAGTGTAAAATCATGCCTATTTATAGGCCTGCCGTGGTGAGGTGACATGGCGTTGTGCACGTCGCATGACTATAAAACAGCTCATATAAACCACGTCATCAGCCTTATAATCTTCATTATAACAGCATGTCGGCTGTTTGCGTGAACGCTTCTAAAAACTCTTCACTTCCTCTCTATTATATCACAAAAAAAATCTTATTACTTTTCTGTCCCTATGTAAAAAAAAAGTATGAGTCAGAGTGTTCAGAAAGTTTGTTACTCTTTGTTTTATTATGGAGGAGGGCAGGGACACTTTCTGTGTGAGGTGTATGGGACCTCTTCCTGCTCTCTTGCTTCTCAGCTGAAGTATATATATATATATATATATATATATATATATATATATATATATATATTATATATATATATATATATATATATATATATATATATATATATATATATATATATATATATATATATATATATATATATATATATAATTAATTATTTTTTTAAAAGCACAATGAAGCAGCGCCACTCTTGGCTCTCTCAGGGTGATGGGTGATGGGTTCTCCCTCTGGTATAGAGAGTCAACCTACCCTGCTCTGACTCTGAGGAGCCAGAGGGGGGAGCCAGTGAGAAGAAAATAAGAATGAGAAGAAGAGCGCTACCTCACACCGCAGAAAATCCTCTTTTACCGGAAGTGCACCATAAAGTGTCCCGCTTTTGGAGACAGCCATGTTTACAACCGTGTAATGTGGGATTATTGGGGGGGATAAATAGTACACCTATTCTGCTATGCCGAAGGTGGAGGAGGCACTTGCGATCTACCTTTCCCCAGCAATGGCTGCAAAATCAGGGGGGCTGGCCTTGGCATCCAAGCTGTGTAAGACCACCTCTGCATTGGTTGGGGAAGCCTATGCGGCAGCGGGTCTTGCTTGCGGGTCTCAGCATACAATGGCAGTGTGGCAGGCCTACCAGGCAGACCTGCTGAACTGTGAGGGAGGGACAGAAGGCGAGTGTGGTGGCCCACCTCCCCCGCAGAAACCAGGAGACCAGGCAATCAAGCCTGTTAGTATGTCTGATTTAAAATGATAATCAGTGCTGAAAAAGCAAAAAGAGGGAGGGAGGTATTAGGGGACGAGAGGTTGTTAGGGCAATTAGCCCCCAGTACTACTGTAGGGCTCCCCTAGCCAATGTCATCCCTTGTTTTCAGTTTCTCTGGTCAGCAAGCTGTCACAGGGCAATGAAAATCTGATGCTTTCCCTCCAACAAAATGTGGAAAGTTAACGTCACTAAAGACCATCTGGCAGTGTGGAAACTGCTGCCAAATGCGTCTCCATGGGTTCTGTCCGCCAGAGAAAAGGGTACCGGATCTAGTTCATAGCTAAACCTCTGTTTCAGAGGTGTGATCACCACAGTAGTCAACACAATGCAGAGCCCAACGTTAGCCCAGGAAGTAGATTTCTTTTGCACATAGAGGGGCCATAGAACATGTACCTATTTCTTTGAGGGAGGGAGGTTTTACAGGCATTATTTCCTGTCCACAGTAAAGACGTGGTATGCTGCCAATCTTAGATCTGCATCATCTGAACAGTACTTTTCGGACACGTAGGATGACGACGTATCATTCCACAGTCTCAGTTTGAGGATTGGCTTGTGACAATAGATCTAAAAAAGACATATATTCCATTGGCCAGTCAATGGAAGTTCCTTAGATTCGTATTTGGAGGCAACGTGTATCAATATCAGTTCTTCCTTTTGGTCTAGCTGTATAACCTCAGACCT
Organism: Ameiurus melas; assembly: GCA_012411365.1. Lineage (NCBI taxonomy): Eukaryota > Metazoa > Chordata > Actinopteri > Siluriformes > Ictaluridae > Ameiurus > Ameiurus melas. The sequence continues at coordinate 17,770,680 of CM022761.1, read as the reverse complement.
TTACAGAGTACAAAAAATGTGCAAACTACCTGGATGAATGGTTAATTCTAGCGCAGTCCAGCAAGTTGGTGATTCAACATCGAGATTTTGTTCTTGCCCACGTGAGGAGCTTGGGGCTCAGCTTGGGGCTCAGGTTGACCCTCAGGGAAAGTTGCTTCTCCAGTCGAGAGTGACTTTTCTTAGCGTTATATGAGATTCGAATATGATGAGGGCATGTCTATCCCCAACACTCATAGGGCAATCCTATCAACAGTGAGAAAGATAAAGTTAGGTCTGGGCATCCCCTCCAGTCTCTATGGAGCCTGTTAGAGCTTATGGCAACAGCAGCCAAAGTCATACCATTGGGCCCATTGCACATGAGACCGTTCAGTGGTGGCTGAAAGTCAGGGGTTTCATCCGAGGACAAAAGCCCTGAGAGTAATTATTGTCACGCAGCGATGCCTACATGCTATGAGAATTTGGAGGTGTCCCCAGTTTATAGCCTCGGTTCACACTTTACTCTTACTGCAAGATGGTAATGTCAAACACCTCCCTCACAGTCTCTGGAGCGGCCCTCATCTAGTGTGGCCTAGAAGCGTGGGCCGAACTCCTAGCACTGAATTCCTTCTCCTCAGTTGAGAGCTCACCAAGCAATACAGTGGTGGTCTCATATATCAACCACCAGGGATGATTATGTTTGCACCCCCTGTTCAGGCAGGCTCAACTAATTCTTCTCTGGCAGAGGGGAAGTTTTGTCAGTGAGTGTAATGTACATTCCGGGCAACCGGAATGTGGGGGCAGACATCCACCCTGTCAAGGCAGGGGCTTGGAAGCCCTGGGGATTGGAAGCTCCATCCAGAAGTGGGTGAATCCATATGGTGGAAGTTCGGCCGAGCAGAACTGGACGTGTTCACCTCCAAAGAGACAACATGCTGCCTGCTGTGGTTTGCTCCTCACACACCAACAAAAAATAGGTCAGGGCTGGATGCCATGGCCAAGACATTGCATAGCTCTGTCAAACTGGGACATGCCTCTGAATTGTGTCTTCGCTTCAGATAATAGAGGCTGATGACCTGGTTTGCAGGCGCAGTTTTATAGTTACGCTTCTCACAGTGTGAAGCTCATGCACCGTCTAGTTCCCTTCTCAGGGAACAGGGTTACATGCAAAACCCAGATGTGTTCTTTAACTAGATTAGTTATATAGTGATTTCATTAAAAATCATGTTTGTATTTACATTGAGGCTCTGTGTTAGAGCTGTTCAGAGCAGTTTAAAAGTAACCTAATTAATCATAGTTCCAACGTGAGATCATTAGACACAAGTGCAACCAAATACATTTTAGATTTTAGTTTACATTTGTCAACAACACAAATTGCTGAACTGCTATAGGCCTTAAAACAAATATATAACTTTCTGTAAATATGTGCAGTCTATAAGTTTAGTATAAAGCAGGGGCGTTAAACCGATTCTGAGTGGGCCACATCGGCATTTTTGAAGGGCCATAAACTATTATTGTAAGGTATTTTTTAAGTGCATCTATTCTCTGATCTGATTATGGTTTTGAGTCAGTTTATCATATTTGTGTTTGCAAGGAAGACAAAAATGTTATATTTATTTGTGCTGCAGCCATTTTACTGTAGCAATATTAATAAAAAAAATCATATACCTGTCTTCTCTATTCCTCAGTCTTCCTCATCTTATGTCTTCATTCTTTAACTTCTTCAATTTCTTCATCAACATATTTATATTCCACTCCACTGGGTCTTTCATTTATGCATTTGGAGTCAATCACTTTATCAATGCCAGTTAACACCAGACATATTTCTGAAATGTTTTTGGACATGCATCAAATCCAGCAGATTTTAACCAGCCTGACAAGGGGGCATGGTGGCTTAGTGATTAGGGCATTTACCTTGCACCTCTGGGTTTGAATCCTGCCTACGCCTTGTGTACACAGAGATTGTAGGCTGATTGGCATTCCCAAATTGTCCGTAGAGTGAGTGACTGTGCCTTGCAATGCGTTGGCACCCTGACCAGGGTGTCCACTGCCTTGTGTCCCGAGTTCCCTGGGATAGGATCCCTGGGATCACCTGTGACCCTGTGTAGGATAAGTTGTATGGGTGGATGGATTTAGACTGACAAGGACTCGCTGAGACAAGAACATGATCATGTTACATTTGTTTATATACTCGGTCTCTATTTAAATGCATAAAATACATTGGAAACCAATTCCACTATCAATTTCGTGTCAACTTTATCCATTCATTGAACTTCATTAAACGAACATTTTATCCTTGTCCAGGTTTGTGGTGGATCCGCAGTCTATCCCATTGACGGGCACGGTGCACACACACATTCACACACTTATTCACATCTGGGGCTGTTTAGTGTAGCCAGTCCACCTATCTGGATGTATGGGATTAGTGGGAGGAAACTGGAGAACCAATAAGAAGACATGTGGAGAAGACACAAAACTCCACATGGACAGTAACTCAAGCACACGATTGAAACAGGGACTTTGAAACTGTTAAGGCATCAACATTACCCACTGTGCCACTATGCTGCTCTGTGAATTTATTTAAAATCATAATATATAATGATGTCAGGTTTCCGCAAAGTTTTTGCACAATAATAATAATTACAGGTTTCACTGTGGCTGAATTACTGTTGTCCTTATCCATCTTATTATTCTGACACTGTATGATTAGGCATTTGTTCTCCTTATATAAATATGCGATGGCGGTATTAATAGAACACAGGGATTGGGCAGATGGTTGCTGATGTAGGGTGTGAATTCTATGTAATACTGGTCCAGTGTGAAAATGCTGCACAGTATTGTGCTATGGGCCATTTCTTTTTTCTTTTTTATCTTGTGCGGGGTGAATGAAATGAGGCAGGAGGCCATATTTGGCCAACAGGGCTTGAGTCTGACAATTGGGTTGGACAATTATAAACACCTTGGCAAGGGCTTGTTAACAAACTGACTTTTGAGGTTGGCACAATGTGTAGTGAGAGTATTTGCTTGTTGTTGTTTTTTTCTTCTCAATTTTGCATACAAAGGAAATTTATATTTAAACTGGTGCATCTCACAAAGCCAGGCATGATTACTAATGAGATGGGCTTTCAGAAATGTGGTAGGGGTTTGATAATCGTAGAGAAATTCCAAGCAACACTATGCTCATGAGCATTCCCTTGAAAACCTGTTCCAATTTGTGTACTTTTAGCTACAGTTAAATAGAAACAACAATGTCTTAAGCAAGTTAAGTCTTAATATGGTTGTTTAACTGAATCATTTTGGCTTGAAAACATAATCGTTATTTTAAATGTGTGTAATCTGTTCTCTGCACGCATGCCACACAGATACATGCTTAAGTCTTGTGTTATGTGGTGACTGTTCATCCATCCTGGAATACATCCATGGCACTATTTGCTTGTTAGTCTTTGAGCTTGTTCCTCACTACATTCCCACCAAGACGTAGTGCAAGAGAGGTATTTTATGTTTTCTGAAAGATTAAATTCAGCCCATGAACATCTTTATAACTAATTTTACTGGAGTACTGGAGTCTGACACTGCCGATGTACAGGCTGTCCGGAAAGTCAGGAACCAATTAAGGTGTGTACAAGTCTGTAATGCACTTCGATAACGCGACTAAAATAGGGAAACTTCACATGTCTTAATTCGATTTGTGTTTACTTCGAGTATGACTTTAGACAGATTAAGGTCATCAATAATCGCTGTTTACATGGTAGTTTTTTGTAATCAGAGTATTGTCTTAATCAGGTTAATATCAGAATATTGTTGGCCATATAAACGTTCTGAATGAGAGTAAAACTTCATATACTACATTTTGTATTTATTATTTGCAACAGATGCTCTCCCTGCTCTTCACGTTTTTATGGATTCTGCTCAACCACTGGTTCCTGACTATAGAATTTACTGATCTATTGTACTACTACTGTTCTCAGATGTATTACAGGTGTTTTTCTACACTGTTCCTCTATGTGCAGGCTTTAAGAGATGCTAGGTGTCTAGAGAAAGATAACCATAAAGTCAAGGCGGTGTTGCATTGTGGGTAACTGCTTACGTTGTACCAGTAAGGCACTCAGGCTATGGGTAAGACACATCTGACAAGGCCACTATTTAGCATGGCAGATTTTTGAAGACATGCTGTAAAGCCTTGTGGTGGTGTCAGAGGGCTAACACAGAGTTGTAGAGAGTGCTGAAGGCTAACAAGGCTGAAGTGAAGCGCTCTGCTGTTAGCTCAGGCTGGTGACTCAGTCAGCATTTCGGCTTCAGCGGGAAACAGGGTCATCCCAGCCACACACACACAATCACACGCACACACACACATACACAAGTTTTGGCGCTTCTCATTAGAGCTGAGCTGGTTGTATGCATGTCAGCAAACAGTGGCTGGGAGCAGGATGGAATGCGAGAGCGGGGCAGCCCGTCGCATTTCTCAGCTGACTTTGCAGAGTAATGAGGCGAATACCAACAGGCTGAGGCTCCACCGAAGGTGTTTTCCACGTAGCATTTGATTAATTGCACTTTAGAAAAGCATCTCTGAACTGAGGCTGCTCAGGAAAAGAGAGCAGTGAGCACTTTAGAGATGCTTTAACTGGAACTGCTTCTATAGGTGATCCTATGTTCTATAGGTCAGAGTCTGAGAAACGCCCCCTGTCTGATCTACTGTATGAGAAGAAATTTGTGCATGATCATATACTGTATGTATGCATATAGGCTTGTGCATGTCAGTAATGTTATGCACCATCCTACTGAATAAGTGGAGTACATAAGCATGAGTGACACCAGCTTCCTGTCCAACAGTTAAATGGCTTCAATATTCATTCACTCTTATAAAAAGTGTTTCACTCTCTCCAGCTCTACACACAAGTACGTAAAAACACAGCGACATACAAACGATCATGCTAACGAAATTCACTTGTCTGGATTTAGATCAGTTCCATTGTTACTGAAACATCGTGCAATTTCAAACAAAGAGCAGAAAAGGGGGGGGGGGAGGATGGGGGGGGGGGGTTGGAGCTTTGACATAAGATGCAGGCCTGTTTTTGAAAATGCTCTTTAGATTATTTCAAAGAGGCTCTGTTTTAAATGCAGCGTTTCGCCTGTCTGCAGTTGAACAAGGGCGGCAGACTGGGGCTGATCTCACTATTAAAAGTGACAGAGCTCTGTAAAATGGTTTGTAATTGTGGCGATCTTGTGTTCTGGAAGCATATGAAAAGTGTTCCTGTTTTTTGAGCAGCTTGACTTAATGGAAGGGCAGCAGTGCTGCTGTATATGGGCCTAAATTGATGCAATTATTTGGTGGTGAGAAAGAAAAAAAAAATCCCAGAAAGCTTCCATCTGATTCACTGGCACATCCAGTAAGAGTAAAAGCTGATTCAAAAGAGCAGTGACAGCAAGCAAATACAAACAGGGTTTTTTGTTGTTGTTGTTGTTTTATCAGCTTCAGAGGCTTGGTTGACTACATTTGTAGTTTGCTCCAAGGCCTTTGATAGTCCAGATGGACTATAAATAGTAACATTTGGAATAAAAGCCTAGGTTACCTTCTTTACAGATCAGTGTTTGTTTGCACAATGCTACGAGCTACTAAAGCTGCTGCGTTTTGAAGTGCATGTCGTTGGTGTAACAGTTGGCGGAAAGCAGACTGCAGACTGTATCTTCAGTATTTCAGTTCTCACTGAAGCAATCGCCACTGCTTTTTGTAAGTAAATAAATTCTGCTTATTTCTTCGTTTGCAGACACCCTCCTGCCTTGTTTGTGCGAGGTCCAACAAGTGCTGTTTTACCGGATTTACATTTAAAAGGGACCCCCATGCGCAGTGGAAAATAAGTGTTGATTCGCAGAAGTATCAGCTGTGAAATCGATTGAGGTTGTGCGGCGCTCCCGAGCAGGCGGGCTGTGGCCAGGCTCGGCCGTTACGGCCTACTTCAAAAGGCAATTAGTCCGATTTCACATTCCCCGGCAGCTGAATAATTTCGTATAATTTTTCAGGAGTGCTGGATGAACGCCAACTTTGTTGGAAAGCGCAGAACCCCTGTCCCCTCTTCTCCCCCTCTCCTCCCTTCATATGTTCCCCTCATTCCACCCTCGGCCCTGGTTTCTCCCCGACTGCCACCCCTCTCTTCCCTCATGTGCTCTACTCATAATTTGAAAATCCTGCTGAAACACGGCTGTCCTAATTACATGCGCATCGACGTGCTGTTGCCTTTACCCAACCTCGTTCCCGCTGGGCCTGAGTCACCTGTGGCCCCTACGCACATGCACACACACACACACATATGCGCCCCCACCACACACACACACACACACACACACACACACACACACACACACTAATTTCATCTTAGTACTGCGCTGTCAGACATCTCCCTTGACTGGGCGCTTTTAATCGATTAGCTGAATGTCTATATAATACATCAGCAGCTGCCAGGCAGAAGAGATTCAGCAGTCAGACAGTTTAATTACTGTACATGTGTATCAGCACCAAAAAAATAATAAAACAACCACGGCATACCCACTGCTCTCTGCCCTGGAGCCTGGAGGTTGTGAGCTGATCTCCTCCCTCTGATCCAAAAAATATGAACGTAGCATAAAGGGTGAAAACAACTGTTAGAGAAATAAATAAATAAATAAAACTATGCAAATGCACAAAGTGCTTATTTTGTAGGGGTTTGTTTACAGAAATTTGACCGTGAGATCTATGTTCAATTGCAGTAATGAAATCCCTTTCTCAGGCACATATTTAGCGTTCTCATTTAATCACTGCTATTAAGCCGCACTGCCAGAGCAAGATGCAAATCTCGTGCAGAACAATTCGGCATTAAATCCACAACCGCCTTTCTACTCATGATGCCTTTTCGAGTGAGTTGAATGGGCATTCATTAGCAACAGGCAAAAAAAGGTTTGAAAGGAGTAAAATACTAAAATCTATAGAAGCCTACTTCAGATTCGATCCACCCAGACCAGCCCTCAGTATGTGTGTGTATGTGTGTGAGTGTGTGCAGAGTGTTCTACCTCCTATAAATATGCTCTCGTGTCAGATATTTCTCTTTGGCTGTGTTCGCCTAGCATAAATAATTACAAACTAAAAGGCTTGAATCATTATGGGCAGCTGCCAGTGATTGATACGCGTACAGGCTATGAGAGGGTTGGAGGAGAAAGAGAACAGACAGTCCACTTTAGAAAGTGTCTACCGAATTGATTTAACAAGTTTAATGTGTGCATCAATGTGGGACTATTACTGATCGTAAGCCTCAGTGATGCTATTTGTTCGACTGGCAAAATACTGCTCTTTAGAATGAGTGCATTAAGTCTAAGATTGCAGAGAAAACCCTATTACAACTTTATTGCTGGTAAATTGGAACCAAACGTTGTCTGTATTTCAATTATTCTGAGTTACCCGAGAAATAAATCGATTTTGTATAGGCTCAATCACAGAGACAGTGATGAGAAACGGCTTATTACACCCTGACAACCCAAAGCTGGTCTTTTGTTTTTCCCCTCAGCAATTTTCGAGAAATTGTCAATTAAGGACTTTCTTTCTCCTCCCTGATTGGGCAACGGGAGCACATCGGCCCATGGCGGAGCGATCGTCATGCATCTTGTATGGCTGGGTGCTATTCTCAATGCTTGTTTGGGTTTTAAATTTTAATCTAGCCCTCCTACGCCGGCGTGTCAACAAAAACTCACCCAGTGTGACATGGAGGATAATCATTACATAGCTCATCTCCTGCCAGCAGAGTGAGCTCTCTCTGCTCCCCTGAGCTGGCTCAGGCCTCTGCAACTCACACCTCATTTTCCCCTGAATGTGTTCCCAAAGTGTTACGATTAAGGATGCTTGAGGGAGTAAAAAAGAAAAAAAAATAAGCCTTATTTCCTGTCTGTCTAATGGTCCTGGTGTTATAGAATTCCACCATACGTAAATATCAAGCATAAAAACATGCATAAACATACTGTAACCCTAGTTAGAGGCTAAATGTTTTGTGAAATGTGTGCAAGCATGCAGCATATGTTACACGGTAGGGATGCAGATTTGACTTAAATGATGTGTGAGGGATCAAACACAACTCTTGTCGAGTATTACTTAGTCTTATTAAAGATTTTCTACAAGTTACTGCAGACGTCCAAATAAATGTTCACGATAATGATGTGTCTGATTATATTTTAAACCGCAGCCGTTTATGTAATTGCAGCTTCGGAATTCGACGTGATGTTTTAACTCCATGCATCTAAAAGAACACGCCGTCACTTTCACAATATTTCCTCAATCCTTGTGGGATTTGTGAAAGTAGCAGTCACATTAAGCAAATGGAATAGAGAGCCGCATTACACGCAGCCTGGAGATACAGCTGCCTCACATCCAAGTAATGCAAATTCCAAACCAACCAGCACAGACAAAGAAAAAAAAACAACAACAACAAAAAAAACAACAACAACAAAAAAATCACTGCAGAGTTTAATTAAAGGATCTGCATAGTTTGAATTTTGTGAAAAAAAGAGTAAGTTCAAAATCAAAACAATGCCTTGAAGTTCTATCATTTAACAGCATCAGCTCTTTTTATGGCTCAACCACGAAACACTGATCTCCTCTTCGTTAAGGCAAATGACACTCTCATCCCCTCGTCCCCTTCTCTCTTCCTCCCTTTTTCCTCCTCTCGTTCTTACAATTAAAGCTCTCTCTGCTGAGATGCATCTTTTTCATACGGAGATGAAGCAACAACAAATCAGAGAAGAAGAAGAGAGAGGCGTTATTAATCAGGAGAACATGCTCTCACTGACCCGCTCAAAACAATAGCAGTGTATGCCAGAGGATTTACCCAGCCTCGCTTTGGCACACACAGCTTCCTTTAGCTGTAATTGGCTTGGCAGCTTAGGAGCTAATAGTGAAAGGCAGGATGTGTATTACTGCTGACATTTCTGACACTGCTGTCCTCGGAGAGTACGACGTGCACAGGGTGTTCAGGGTCTCTGTTCCAGTTACTCAGCTTAAATATGAAACTAGAAGATAAAAACTCCATCTGAAGTTACAGTTGTAATGCTCTGTATTAAGGGAGGTAATATTGCTGTAATGCTGCCATATAGAAATCTAAAAAAAAAAAAACCATAAAAACACACAAACAACAAAGCAAAAACTGATCTTTGTCCTGGAATCTAGTCCATGGTGACAAAGTAACTGTATTAAGCTACTGGCTATAGGATACACAGCTGTCTCTAACCTGGTTTCTTCACGACAGCATTCTTAGTGTAAGTTATAGTAATATTGAGCCAAAGAGGCTATTCAATAGTCTATTTTCAAAGTCTCTTAAACTAAAGCACCTAGCAGCCAGCTGTGGCCAAGTGTCTCATCAAATCTATATTTCATTCATTTCTTAGAGAACAATTCGAGTTAATTGTGTCGGTTTTCACTGGCTCCTTGTCTTATCTTCTGTAGGAAATGTAAAAATGCAACAGAAAGATTGGGCAGGAAACTATAAATGAATCTTGGGTCATAAGGGATTGATAAAGCATAAATGAAGTAATTTTCTCGCACTTGGTGCCCAACTGGGATTTGCAGGGTGACGGAGGACAAAATGAAAATGAAACCTGTGTTATTTCTAATTACTTAAATCAAGCAGCAAATTCCATCAAACACAGACTTTCTTCGAGACACTACTTGTGGCAAGAGCTTCAGCTAATATAAACAATAAATTTCATGTATTATTCATGTGTCTATATTCCTGCTTATTAGCGGCGGCGACTGTGTTGAGGCAGATAGCGTGATTGAGGGGAGTGGAGATGAGGGAGGCTGAGGCACTCTCATGGGCCCTGGGCTATCTGCTGATTGACTGGGCACTGATCCCAATGCTACTGACAGCCAGCCTGAGAGATGGACATGCGGCCATTTCTGCTAGCATGCAGCAGGACAACATGTCCACCTTTCCAAGTGGGGCTACAGCCAACTAAAAACTTAGGGTCACTGGAGAAACCAAGAGAGACACCATATGGTTTTTAGAGTGGAGGTATTCTGGGATACTGTCTATGTAAGATCCTGAGCGCTCAAGCATGACTCCAGGTCAAGAAGCAAAATTTCACCTTCCTCCTCTGGCCTGGATCTCGCCTGCCAAAATCATCAGCACCTCAATAGGCGAGTAATGCAGAGAGAGAGAGAGAAAGAGAGAGAGAGAGAGAGAGAGAGAGAGAGAGAGAGAGAGAGAGTGAGAGAGAGAGAGAAACCCTGTTCTCTCAGCCATCATCACACCCGCTTATTATAGATATTAGAGAATAAAACGGGTGACCGAAAACTGTTAGTCATGCGTTGAGATGGCAATAGCTAAATGCTTCACGCATGAATCGCTCCCTTTTCGAGCGGGTGCAGACGCCTCTCGACCCTGCCTCTCGACCTCGGCTCTATCGCCCCACTTCCAGCCCATCGCTAAATGCTAAAAATCCATTGGTTTCGATATGAAGCCCTTTGTGACAGCATCAGAATGGCTGATTAGTTGAGTGGGGGCTAGTGAGGGGAAAGAAATGGTGTGATTAAATTGGATGATTAGGGGAGTCATTTGTGTCCTGCGAGGGGGAAGAGCAGCAGCAAACAAGGATGAGGCCAGAGGCCTTGGTGACCTTCCTCTGAAATCTTAACAGCTCTCGCACTTCGGTGAGACATCACGTGGCCCGATACAGAGTGCAAGACCCCACGATGCATGTTTGATTTTCACTGACAGAAATCAGCGTGCAGCTCACACAGGCTAAAGCTCAGAGTTTGGAAATTCAAGATGGAGAGACTTCTTCTCATGTCCCATCATCCAGTAAATGTTTGGGGGTGGGTGGGGGGAATTATTGTAAAATAATATATGTGCTGTGACGTTTTAAAAGCCAGATATCAAAATATCAAAGAAATATTTTTGACATTTTGATTCATGTGATGTTATAAAGCTCTAAGACAACTCGGTTTAATTATAAAACATTACTGCTGCTTAAAGTCAAGCCAATTAAATTTGATTGGATACTGTTTTTATTCAAGGAGCTCTTTTCATGTCATCGTAATTTACTGTCAAAGCAGCCGGAATATTGGAAACTAAATTATTTACTACAGCCCATAAGCCAATAATGCTCCATTTGTCTCCTACTGAGAGGGACTAGACTAACAAGATTATTAAGGACATTACTTGTAATAGTGGATGCCCTTCACTTTATTTGAAGCTCATGCTGTGCTTTCAGACGCTCAGCTTCAAAGAGTGCCACTCTATTCTGGGAGCAGTCTGTCAGCCGGACAAGTCCGCGGAACACACACTCGCGCATACACACACAAACACAACAGACAAATACAGCACACAGAGAAACAAATCATGTACCCGCGACTCACACACTCTCTAAAGGAGACCTTCGTTCATTTTAAGACTACATGGACAATCGAAAGTAAAGCAAATATAATAATATAATAACCACATTTTTCTGTTTCTGTTCTTCTTCATATTATTGTATGACAGACCAGTAGGCTTCTCTGTAGTACAGTGTGCAGTAAAGACATGGTGATTTGTAATACTTTGTAAAGATATTATCTACAGCCGAATACAAGTTCAGGCAAAGAACTGAAAAGAGCTTCAATATTCATTTCAGCTGTCTTTCTGATTTATTTCTCTATTATTGGGCCATTTGCAAAAGGACTAATTACAGGGCCAGAGCTGACATCCACATAGCGCAAGTCTAGCAGGTCAATGAGAATAAAAGCAGTTAGTCATACATCATCTCCGAGCACGTCGATTTGCTGGGAAACAATGATCATATTCTTGTGCTGTCAGTTCTGCACGGAGAAAATCTAGGCAAATGCACAAAATGACTTGTGCGCACGCACGCAAAACACACCACGTCACGCACAAACACACTGCAGGACCTAGAACACACTCACAAACAAGGCTATTGGGAACGTGAAGGCACCCTGGAGGGTCGTCTCGCTGCCAACCCTGGCTCTGTTGTCTCCATTGAAAAGAGAAATAGGCCATTAAAAGCATAGTTGCACACAAGTGCTCTATACGGTCGGCTCACAATTAAGACTCACACAAGCTAGCTGTATGGCCCAAACAAAATCCTGCACAATAAAAGCGCTAATTTAATAAGGAAATTACAGGCCTTTTACACCGTGCCACAGTAGCATGTCCGTGTTTTACCATACGAGGGTAATCTATTCATGAGCAAAGTATGTACACTATTCACTGTTATTAAAACACATTGTTCAACAACAATGCTTCCTCAGGCTGTTTCTGACGGGCCAAGAAAAAAAAAAGAGAAGGTGTACGAGTAATTGTTTCCATGGCAATTACTACTTTCTTTGGTGTGTATTGAAAAATAAAGCAAATAAGACAAACATGCCCAGAGCCTCCTCATAGCCAAAAGCAATTTCCTCTTCGAAATTTAGTTATGCGGAGCCTATGGGCATCATCAGCATTTAGTAATTAGTTTTATAATTACTGCTGTTTTGCTCACTGTCATTCAATTTTTCTTACAGGACGACTGGGGAATGAAACATCTCACACTCACAGCTGGGCAATTTACCATCCATTTATACAGTTAGACATACTATGGAGGCTTTTTCTTTTTCACCCAGGATGCTCTGCTTCTCTGTCGCTTTCCAAGTCCAGGTTGCAGAAAAAAAAAATTAAAAATAAACACTCTTTCAGAATTCTGAGAGTCTATTGTGATGCAAACGCCATTAATTCCCTCATTACCATTAACAATGAGAGTAGCACACTGGGCACCTGGAGAGATCAGTTTAATCAGTGCCGTGCTTGGTGCCAACCTGCTCCACCAAAGCCAGCCGTCCTTCAGAAGACGGGTCCAGGACTAAAGAGCAACTGGTCTGTCAGTCTGTGAGATGGTCAAAAGCCTTAATGAGCTCACCCTGTTGACTGCATTTGATGTGTTGACATGTTGTTAAATTAGAGGCGTGAGGGTTGTGCTCAGGTGGGCAGGGAACCGGCGGTAAACACGTATATGGTGGCGATGCATGCATGCGTGCTGGTAAATGCCAAGCACGAGATCCAGGGGACATTAGAAGACCTAATGAGTGGAAGAAGGGAGGGGATGTGAAAGAAGGTCTGATGCTGCTTCAAGGTCCCTTTGGAGTTTATTGATGAAATTATGCTAATTGGGACAAGTACATGAACATTTGGCTGCAGTTCCATTCCTTGAGTCCTGCTAATGCATGAAAGGAAAAAAAAAAAAAAACAGGCTAAAATTTTTATGAGTGACAAAACTATAAAGAAAATTCATTGCGCTGGAAGGAATGAAAACTTCCAGGGACACTTAATAATATTGTTGCTGATAAAAGCATGTTCAGCAGAATACCTTCACCTTATATACCACCGTGAATTTTTGAAACGTGAAGTGCTCATTTGTAAGTTATAACAGGAACTGCATTGTCCTGTGGATGTTCCATACCATTACATGTTACTGTAACCATTTAAAACTGTTGTTCATTTCTAAATAAAAATGGTCATGGCTTAATAGTTGTGGTATGAGAGGACTCAAACACCTCAGGACATGCAGTTTTGGGAAATGAATCAAGTTTGGTGCATCCATGCAGTTATAATTAGCAGAGATCTTAGAAAAGGACTTGCAAAGGCTTCCCCTGCTCAGCTAATACAGAATGAACCCTACATCTCAGGCATTAATGTCAGCTAATTAGTGCTTTCAGTCACTCCAGCCTTGCACTTTTAAATCATTCAAAAATCACATTTACAAAAGGACAGATCTGGTGTGTTTGGAGCTCAATTTACCATTGTGTCAAATCATAAATCTCTCATTTTCTGTTTGGAACCTCTAAATCCGATTTCAAAACAGGATGCTAAGTGATATCCTGCATCCTCATGGATCCGTTCCAACATTTCTTTCTTGTAAATGAAAAGGACACTGGGAGAAAGCATGTCCTCTGCTCTTCGGCTGTCTATAGGCATGAGACACATGAATGGCAGAGGCAGGAGTGGTACGTTTTTTTGGAGTGTGTGCATGTGGGCGTGAGCGCGTGCCTGGTGAAGTGTGGCATTTTGGTGACTGCTCTCTGCTCTGCATGCATGAATAATGAATGCACAGGTGGTGGAGGGGGTCAGGAGGCCCGCGCCAGCCTCCAAACAACAGAAAGGTCATGCTTGTTTGTGCAGTGTCCTTCAACAGATGTGAAACGCTCCTGACAGAGACTAGCAAATTTTGGTTAAAACACTCCAGGAAAAAAAAAAAAAAAAAAATTAGTTGATGGGTCAATTACCGTAAAGGTCAACAGGCGCGAAGAGGAGAGGCAGCACGCTCGCAGGAGTTATGATAATAAATCAACACTTGAGAAGTGGAGGTCAAATTCTTTTAGTTCAGATGCCAGTAATATAGGGAGCTTTTATTACCGATAAGGGCCAGCAATCTCTGCTTTGTCACCTTTGTTTTGTATTCAAGAGAAGAGGGCTTCATTTTAATGATGTTTGGCGACTGTGAAAACCATCAGCACAGTACAAATGCCAGCTCAAACCTATTCTTTATTCCTATAGAAGCGAGAATAAAAGAGAATGTTGATTTTTCTTTAAGCAAAGAGCCGTTCCTTGAGAGCAGGGAGATCTGCCAAACACAGCTGCAGTGAGATTTCCCTAAAGGTTACAATCATCAGTTATTAGGTAGAAATGCCTTACAAGGAGTCAGCTTGGGTTTTTCTTCCTCAGTGAGTCTGGTGTAATAACAGCCGCGTGGCCTGGCGCCGCAGCCCTGCATGTACAGTCACGAGCAAATTGATTGAAGGACTGGACTGCCAAATGAACTAGGGACTTCCATGCATCAGAAACAATATCATTTTCCTCCAGCTCACCTTGAGTCAGGTGCACCAGTGATCCAGAGCAGAAATGGGCCTTGCCCTCTACACCACTCTACCTGATGCAATAATGCACCATATGTTTGTATTAGCATGCTCCGTGCTGATGAAAATGTGTCAGGCTCTTTCATCCTAAAACAATCCAGAGCGAGCCGGAGAGGGAAAGCTCGTGCCTCTTTAGGTCAAGGCCATATAGTCACTCCAATCAAAGAATAAACACAGATTCATGGGCTCGGAAGCCCCGTCAGTGCACTGAGTATCCATTAACTTGAGTGACGCAGGGCAACACAACAGGAATCGATAGCAGGCTCTGTTCGAAATGTAGTGCAAATAAAATGGACCCAGCTCCTGATTCAATTCAAAGTGCCACTGTCAATGAGACGGAAGGACACAAAGCCAGCCTCATTGTCCTCCTCTTTTATATAAGCTCACCTCTCTAAGGATTCATTAAACTACATGTTGTAGTGGGCAATTAATACATTTCTTCCACTGTGTAATGTTTTTTTCTTTTTTGCCGGACATGTAGATTTTCGTGGTGCAGAACGGACCAGTTCGGCGAACTTGCCGGTGTATTGTACACCAAATGATTTTGTATATACATTTTCTCATTAAAATTCATGCAGTTCTTCAAAGAGAGACGACAATGATGCCATCTGTTGTGTGCTGGCCAGAATACACAGAATGCAGCCTCCTTAAAATGCGTGCAATTTCTCCGGTCCCTATGGCCATTTTCAGTTCTGCAGTTATTCCACTTCTCCTAACTGATTCTCATTTGTAGAGCAAGGCAGAAGCGAATATAAAACATTAAAATATATTAAATTAAGTCTCCTACTAGTACTTTCAAAAAAAATTATAATTTTTTTTTCTTAAATGATGTGTGACAATCGTCAGTTGTTTTTGTTCCAAAGACAAGTCTGTGTAATATTAAAGAAAAATAAATAAATAAATGACAAAAATACACAAACATCCTATCTGCTATCATGAGAAAGTAAAAAAAAATTTTTGGGGGGGGCTTGGTAAAATTTCCATTAAGCCTGACTATTTTGTATCACCTGAGGTTTAGCATTAGTTCATTAAAGAGGTCCATTACTCATATGGTCGTTACTGCCCAACAACGAATCCATACTTACTGTTAAATCTATAGACTATTTCAGTATAGTACCATTTACAACTAATTAGGCTTCCATGAAGCATGACAAACACTCTTTCTCTCACCTCATATACCCTACACAACAAATTATGACCTGATACAGGTTTTAGTGCTAAGGGGCTGGATTAATTGCCTTCATTTATAATTTTTTGTTTGGCGTTCTTCTTTTTCTTTGTATTTTATGCTTGTTGATACGAATATGTGAATATAGAAAAAAATATCTGGAGCTGCTATGTAAAAATTTCTATAGCACAATCAAGAAGAGAAGAGAAGAAAAGAGACAAATTTCATGACAGGGTATGACCTCTGACCTTTGACTGAGGTGTTGGGTGGTGGTCCTTCGATGCGCAGGTTCCATGGCGGGTCGCCCTGGTTGGCGAAGTCCCTCATCTTCAGGTAGCTGATGGTGAGGCGGATGATGGAGGCTTTGTCCAGCTGGCTGGTGATGGCACCTGGCAGTGGCAGCATCTTGGCCAACTCATAGAACTCAAAGTTCTCCTTCCCTCTGCGTGAGCGTGCCGCATCACGCGACTTCTCCTTCCTCAGAGCCTGCAACCTGACAGACAGTAGCACGGATTAGGAAGGCAATTAAAATAAAGACAAAAACTAGACTAAAGTCTACCATTTTCTGCACGTTGTGTGTAAAGATTTGCCATAAGTCCATATGGAAATGGAATATGTTGTAATCAGACTATTCCTAAAAAATTAAATATCACTGTTTTAAACCCTGTGTGTAACAGAAAGCAAAAGTCAGTTATAAAAATGAAATGAAATCCATCATCTGAATGTTTAGAGTATGTTGTTAATATGAAATCTCAGTCATTTTTTGTTCAGTAGCCCATAAGAAGAATTTGAACATGTCTTTGGATCAAAATTGCTCTTGCTTGCTTTCACATGATTCACTTTACGTGAGCTATGAAGCAGTGGTTTATTTTTTTATCATGAGAAATATATTTATGTGTCTTTGTTTCGTGCTCTTCCCTCCTGGCGAATGCAGTCAACAAACCAATACAAGGATATAATATGAGCAGTAGCCTTATGATAGTTTAATAACAGTAGCTACATGAAATGTCTGATACACAATGGGATTGCTCTTTTCTTGGAATGATGTACAGCTTTCTGTTATCAAAATGGAGCAATTATTTCTTTAATTTACTGCTCATTCATCTTGTCTAGAGGATAATTCATCACCAGGTGCCTATCGCCATTTTCACAAATTTCCCTATCAGCGGCAAAGTTTTTTGTGCGCATAGCTTGGCATTCTTCTCTCCCGGAGTAATGACAACACTCGTAATAATAACAACATTCTCTTTAAAAGAGAAAAAGTGTTTTTTTTTTTAAAGTAATATGTTCTATAAAAAGGAAAAAATATGCAGTAAAGATGGGTAGACCTTCAAATGTTAATCGACACACAGTACACAGTCAATTAGTTTATCACCTACTGAATATGTGTACTTCATATCAATAACACAACTGCCAGGTCTAATAACGTACCCTTTCATTACATTAGACTCACAGAAGTAACTGCAGTTCTAAAAATTGATTCTACTCAGAACAAACAAACAAAAAAAGTATAGAATTTATTAACAATAATATCTACAATGCGACACTGCTGATTTCTCAAATCTGATAATTCAGAAGGTGTCCATGCTCCACATACACAGATTTAAAATATTGTTCAATTGTGACATTTTCTGTGAGATGTTTATTGCACATTTAAAGAAGGAGTCTCCAGTGTCAGCACTTTGTAACAGTAAGAGGTAAAGCTGTTCCTTTACGATAGACATCTCGTCTTATAAAATTTTAGAGAGAGAGGAAAAAAAATGGAGACTGGTGAGGGATAAACTGTTTATATAATGTAAGTGATAACAGGAACAAACTTGTTTTGTGTAAAAAGTTCCTATATATTAATACATTTTATAAATAACAGAAAATTGGTTCTACTTATTGGAGGAATAATACAAGGGGTGTGTATAATACACACGTTTCCACCATCACGTCTCTGATTATTTTCCTAACAGCACACCCTGTTGTGTTTTATTCCTTACTTATTCAATATACTGCAGTTAACTTTCACTCCTGTGCAGAATTAGCAAGCCTCATCAACAACAGACTGGGTCGAAGTGGTCTATAAGCAGCAGACTGTTACGACGCGGCTAAAATTGCAGTTGCACTGACTTTCTTCTGGTCCGGAGGGAGACTTTGGCTCAATTGATTTACTCGTCAGAATCCAAAAGTGGGTCGAAGTTGTGATTAACTCGGGCCTGAGATCTCATGAGGCGGCTTCCTGAACGACTTTCATATTGCTGTCTTTTTTTCCAGAAAGCTATGCAGCAGGCCAGAGAACGTCTTTCCCGTCAGAAAAAAAGAAAGAAAGAAATGATAAGATCGACAAAGAATGCTGCACCGAGTAGATCATATTTTCTGGTCAGGCTGGGCCTTGAAATGAAAACAAGAACACGGAATAAGTTAAATAAGCCAACTACTCCTTCTGAAACACAAACCTCAGGATTTATTTCAAGATCTCTCTGTGTTCCACAGTACAGCCATATTCCTTCATTTGATATTTATTTATTAATTTTGTTTCAACTTTTTTTTCAGTTATTGACTCCTTGGTAACTCATAAAAAAGCAAGCATGGAAAAATATATATCCCTCTTGTGTGAGCCAAGACCTTTTTTATTTGAAAGCCATATAAATCCCTGGCATTTAAAGAGTAAGTAACTGCATGCAACCTGTGACGCTCCAATAATAATGTAATGTACATAGTGCATATTTTTGTTCAGAGATTTGCGAGACTCTGTGGGTTCGTTCACCTGATTTATGTGAATTTCAATCAAACAACTCGGAACAGCCAGTTTCATACTTCCAACGTGTAACTGCCCACTCTCAGTGGCGTTCATCATCTCCAGCCATTCTGAATTAAGTCTGCAATAAATCAGCCCGGATCCCCAGCGTTCCCCACCGGCCAGCACTTAGATTAATTTTTTAGCACCACAAATGCAAAATTGGTTAGAGCAAATGCTGAAAGGTGGTGAGGGGGGGTGGTGAGGGGGGGGGTTGGTTTGGGAATGGGGGGAGAGAAACAATGTCTTGCCAGGTGAAGAATGGCTGTTAGTAGAGAAAAATGATCAAATATTGTTCATATCTGTAATCTCAGCAGATAACAAAAACACAAAACTGAGATGAAATAGCACTCGCACATCAAATATAAACACACAGCAGAGTGTTCGGGCTTGTTTTTTTTTTTTTCTTTCAGGCTCGGCTCTATATTGAATATGCAAATACTGTCCTCAGAAGCAGCCTTGAATTCTGCTGCTCCTCTCTGCCCTTTGGCCATTCATTCACAATGTATGCAATTTCCAGTGAAAACTCACCAAGCAACACTGCACGCACATTCACAACACTGCTGAAGATTCTTTTTGTTAATGTTATACACACAGACATTGAGATCATTGGTTAATTTTCATAACAGTTTTGACAGACAAAGTTTATAGGGAAATTTATTAGGATGGTTTTACCAGCTAATATAGACGCACACACACAAACACACAAACTATGGTCTTACATCCTAGTGGCAGATTGCTATTCTCCATCTTTTAGACTGCTCTGGCACAAAAAGGAAAACACCATTTGATGGTCTGCCGCTCAGACAATATATAAAGCTAGTTGTAATGGTTGTTTGGAGGCAAAGTGCGACAGAGCAGCAGAATTTCATTTGTTCCGCAAACTTGGAAAGCATTATGTTGTCCTGCCCGAATATTTCTTGAAGCGCAGAGGTTATGTGACCTTCACCCCGGCGACATATTTATCATGTTTTACGAGAGTAAATGCAACGAACATGAAATGACATCACAGTGATATTTACCCACTGGCTTACGATGACTTTTTAAGCACCTTTCAAAGAAAAAGGATGAGGCAGCATTGAACTGTGGATGGAACCCTGGTCTGGGGCTGACACTCAGCTCTGAGTGATCTATACAGAGTCCAGCTCTCAGTCTGCCAAAACTATCTAACACTCACTCTGCCTGCAATGATTATAGCTTAATACAGACAGATTTACAATGCAGTTAACAAAAAAAAATAAGGAAGGAAGAAAACATGAAGGGGCATGATATTATAGGAAAATATTAAGAAGTTGGTGTGATGCATTAACACCCTGAACTTGATTATTTGTTAACTATTACAATTTTATATTTATTAAAGGACAGTTCATGCTTATTTTTTAGTTTTAAATCTGTTTTAGTGACACATAATGTTGTAGAATAAAAAGTTAGTTACTTATTACAAAAGGTATAGCAGTTATAAACAGATGCAATTTATCTTCTTTCTCTTGTAGTCAAAATTACATCTTATGTTTCAGAAAAACCAAAAAGGCAGCTTCGTCTGTGTTTAAGACTTTGCTGTTGTGGAAATTGTACTGACTGTTACTAAGAGCTGACATTGGAGACTCCTACCATAAGTGTTATATATCTGTCTTCTTACAAAGAGCTACCTTAGCAAAGAATATATATATATATATATATATATATATATATATATATATATATATATATATATATATATATACATATACCACACACACACACATACACACACACATTAATTATTAGGCCTATACTATGTGCAACAGTCCTGTGAATGAGTTGTTACTATAGAAACAATATTAGAAGTAATATGTATGTGCAATTTGAATTACAGCCAGAACTACCCTCAGAGCTGCTGTTGTAGGAAATTTTATCAGATTTAAGTATTCAACAGCACTGTGGAATATTGGAGAATAACTGATAATAAAATGCTTAAATAACGAAAGAAAAAAGAATGAAAGAACAAAGAGAGCAACCGATATTAAGAGAGATGTGTTATTTTTAGCTTTATAAATACAAAACAGGAGGATTAGTGACATATGGACCTCTAAAGCATTAAACACTAAACCTCCTGAGGCAACATGAAAACCTGCTGAGGAAATGAAGAATAGTAAGATCTTCCATATGACTATTTCGAAAGGAAAGGCATGTGATATCCTCTTCTTCCAGGAAGAAAGGTTTAGACAGTTCAGTATTTCTTTTGGATTAAATATCTACAAATGTTGTGGCAGCAGGAGATCTCGACATGTTTTACGCAAACATTGTGTGCTTCACCTTGCACACAACCTCACTGCCTTATTTACCAAATTAGCTAATCACCCCGGTGCATTCCAATGTGGGGGGAAAATCCACTGAAAGTTGTGCAAATGTTCATTTAGGATCGCTGTAATTGCCTTCATCAGCGGTGAAAAAAAGCAGGCAGACAAGAAATGTCACTCTAGATTATCTTCCTGCCTCCTGAAGCAATAGATGACACCAATGATCAGAGACTAAATGCCAAAACCAATCAATTCCTTTTGTGTCTTCTCTCCTTGCTGCAGCAGAACAGGCCACAGTATAGGTTATTCTCCTAATTAAACTAAATGTTATCCCTATGGTAACTTCATTAATATTCGCATCGACTTAGTTACACATATGTCAAGCTAGTGGTCATCACTGTAGAGAATAATCATGAGAAAAACAGAAAGAAAAATACCCTGTAATGTGCAGTTTTATTATTCCTCTGAAGTTCCATATGGGTCAGAATGTGTTTACAGTTGAGGAAATGTATAGATGGGGGAAATAGTCAAAACAGTACTGTAAGCCTAGCCAGAGGCTACATTGAATATTACCCTTTCAGCATACTGAACCGGTGAAATCTAGTGTTCAGGTTTACTCTGTAAACTCCAAAGGTACACTAATGCTCTTCAAGGTCTGTGTGTACTCCTCTATTATTCAGTAGCCTGGGTGTGCTGTGCTGAGGATGTACACTAGCCTCATTAGATTTGAATGCTTGTCTGATGTGACCTCATTCACTTGAAAAGTGTGTGGACATGTGTGTGCTGATCACCCTGAATAAGACCTGAACCGGAGGTCTGTATTGGAAAGTGAACCTCTGAAACATTAAAATGATGTTTATTACAGTTAAAGAGATTTAAATCAAACAGAAATAGAAGACGAACGCGTAAGCTGCAAATTCTGGTAACACTTCTCTAAAGGGTAGTGTTTATGGGACTAGATAACACCTGCATAAGCCCATCATGGCAAATGATATAAACCTAAATTAACATTTACATGAAAAAAACACTCTGTATTAAAGATCGTTTCTGTCAGTTTTGATGGTGGTGTACTGTAACATATAAAAAAAAAAGTATTTAGAGTTGGTAAGATAATTCCAAACTTAAAAAAATAAATAAATAAATAAGGGACAGAAAATACAGACTGAAGAAGTAAATTGCATGATGTCAAAGCTAACACAACGTAACAGCAAAACAACGGATGATTTAAAAATGTTTAACTAATATAAGATATATGAGAATGAGAAGATTATTGAAATAAACTTTGAAAAGGAGTCTAGTACAACCCCAATTCGGTGTAAAATGTAAATAAAAACCCACATGTTATTCACAATAGAACATAGAAAACATATCAAATGTTTCAATGGAGGAAATGCACCATTTTAATGAAAAAAATAAGGTCATTTTGAATTGGATGTCCGTCAGAAAAGTTGGGGCAGGAGCAACAACTGGTCAGTAACATGATTGGGTATAAAAAGAGTATCTTAGAGAGGCAGAGTCTTTCAGAAGTAAAGATGGGATGGAAACTGGATGGAAGCAGAACAAAAACCTGTATATATCTTTCAGCATTGATTCAGCAGATGTGCAAGCTGCCCATTCCATAGGCACTACTGCACCCCCATACCATCAGAGATGCAGGCTTTTGAACTGAGCACTGATAAAAAGCCGGACGGTCCCGCTCCTCTTTAGTCCTCTTTAGTTTAAAGGACAGCGTTCATGGTTTCCAAAAAGATATTCAAATTTCGATTTGACTGACCACAGAACATTTTTCCACTTTGCCTCAATTCATTTTAAATGAGCTTTGGCCCGGAGAAGATGGTGGCGTTTCTGGATCATGTTCACATATGGTTTCTTCTTTGCATAATAGAGCTTTAATGAGCATTTGTGGATGACACGGTCAACTGTGTTCACAGACAATGAGATCTGGAGGTGTTTCTGAGTCTATGCAGTGATTTCCATTACAGAATCATGCCTGTTTTTAATGCAGAACGCATAATTTCAATTTTACTTTTTGTAAGAGAAAAGATACATAACTCGAGAAAATATACATAACTCGCTATGTAACAGTATTATACAGCAGCTTTTCATGTCAACGTTATTACCACTAAGTGACTAGTTTTGGAAACGCTGCACAGCATATTGCACTCACCTTTTCCAATGTAATCCTCCCTTGGCAAGTTATGACACATTAATACCATTATAGCAGAAGTGCACTGAGCTACCGCATCGGTTGTCATGTGGTTCTCATGCAAGTCAGCCTGGAAAGTGTCATAACACAAGGTTACTGTATTTTCAATAAAATCTTGACATAGAGAAGAAAAAGCTTTTATGTCCGCTGATGTTTACCGGAATAAGACTTTATAAGTGTTTATTTAGGTTTTTGGCAGTTATGCTGAATGGTTTATGTGTCTCTATGAAAAGTGTATCAAAATTGTGTGCTCATCTTAATACACAAGATGAAAACACAGCAGAACATGAAACTAATTAAACACATCATACATTATACTCCTTTGTTCCAAACCACAGTGCCAGTGTGAGCTTTCAGAGTCAATGTCATTCTTATTCATCGCTGACTACACACGCAAGAGGAACAGATCCACATCAGTAAGCCGGTTCTTTTGTTTTACGTATATATAATGCTCCATCTAACATAAGAAGGAAAGCAAACAATAAGCAAAAGGAGGCTGAATGAGCGTCGGCTCTGTGTTGTTGTTCAGAGTCTTGCTGTGGGGCTGAGGCTATTAAAAGCAATACCTGCTGAAACACAATGGGGGTAAAATAAAGATGAGGAAAGGGAGGAGAACAGGGAGTCTTAATCAGCCTGCCTGTGGTATATATTGATTATGACTACAATCATGAGGTCAATTTGAAAAATAATAGCAACACATTATGCAAAAGCCCTGTTGGTGGTGAATAATCCTTCTTTATGGTTGAAACATATCCTCTCTCTCTCTCTCTCTCTCTCTCTCTCTCTCTCTCTCTCTCTCTCTCTCTCTCTCTCTCTCTCTCTGTGTGTGTGTGTGTCTCTCTCTCTCTCTCTCTGGTACACTGGCATTGTAAGCTCAGCTGAAGGCTCTCCAGAAGGCCATATTGGGAATAAATTGTCCTCTTGTCTTCCCCAATAGTTTAGTGGCATATACTCTCCAACAGCTCTGAATACAATTTACTGAATGCTTACACATACCAGGCTCTCCTGGCTGAAAGCAATTTTGTGTCTCTTTTGTTTTGGTGAAGAGGCTAGAAAAATAGGAAAGCCACACAGCTGTACACTTTGAAAGGTGGCTGAAATTAATGTAACAACGTTTATTATGTCTACGTTGTAGAAAAGAAGAGACAGCAGTGGCAATTGGTACAACGTGCATCCCAATGGCAGGCACAAATGCAGTAATAACAAACAAATGATGTCTAGAACTCGTACTAGCATCATGTCATGACCATAAAAGCTCTTCCATTTCCTAACCTTCACACTGTCCTTCGGCAAAGTAAAAGAACTTTTAAATCTGCACATTTTTGTGCCATCTGAGAAATATGACTATGCACACGTGCTCGTAATGAGATACAAGAGGCTGAGCTGTCTGGACAAGAGATTGGTGACTTTCCAAATAATAACCTTCATGCATAAAAAGGTACCCAGACACAAGCCTGCTATTTGACTGTGTCTAAAATGTAACAAATGTTGCCTACTCATGCAGGGTACAGAAGCAGGATGGCATCCGGTCATGTCTGAATCAAATGTCAGCACAGAATTCTGCCTACAGAGATAACTCCATCTGGTCGATTTTACATGGATCCTTTGCTGTCCTATGTATCCCATAACCATGTCTGTCAACAGCCAGTCAGAAAAAAAACAGCACCACTACAGGGGAATGTGGGCAGTTGCGTATAAATAGGAGTTATGTGTTATTGTTTTGACCTTTACCGAAATGTTTGACTTTTGACACAAATACTTATCTGCTTACTGATTATTTTGTCACATGGTGTTGGTGTAGACCTAGTCCACAGTGCATGTCTGATCAGATATAAAGTCTCAATGACTTCTGCAGGATGTGGATGTGAGTGTGTGTGTGTGTGTGTGTGTGTGTGTGTGTGTGTGTGTGTGAGAGAGTGTGAGTGTGTGTGTGTGTGTGTGTGTGGTGTCAGTGAACCTGTAGTGTGTGCGATAGGCTGGTAAGAGCATCGAGGTGACCAGATTTGGCCAGACAAAAGAGAGACTGTCAGATGAAAAGGTCACTGTGGTACATGTACAAAGTGAAAGTGATGTCAGAGCTTCAGAATAGGAGAGATCTGTCAAATCATGACCTTACAGTGGATATACAGAGAGTGGACCAAATAAAGAAATTACCAGGAAAATGTGAGTTATAATGCCTAAAATCAGGTGTATTATTACTGTAATATGCCAGTAATATTACTGGCAATTAGAGATGTAAAGATACTCATGGCCAGTACTGACCTGCTGGACTTGTATCAGACATGAACAATGAACATTCTCTGTGACATATTGTACGGCGAGTTAGAGCTGTTATATTGACAAAGCATATAGGCATCACGGTCATGCAGTACAAGTTCGGTTAATAAAAGCATTTCAATATCACATTAGTATCAAGTAGTAGATTCTCATCTATTAAGATATCTGAAATCAGTATCATATTGGACTCCTGAGTGGAATGGCAGACAAATATTCAACCTATTATTTGGAGATAGGATATTTGGAGTCTGAATATTGACAATGACACAGCCATCCGTGGCTCTCTTGGTGGGTGTGGCCTTGCTCTCTGGGTTGGAAGGGTGGAACACTTTCTCTCCCCTGTCAATGATACAGCCAATCATGGGCAATTGTGAGCTCAAATATGTGGAAGAGGGTAGACTGCCCTTTCCTCCCAGTGTGTTATGCTGCCCTGTAATACGACATCAGCGCAACAGCGTTTTTGTTATAACTGGTAAATAGTTTATTTTCTAAGCAGTAGACAGAAAGTCTGAAAAGAAAGAAGGAAAAAAAACTTGCAATGTGTTGTGGAAAAAATATGACCACTGAGTGAGAAAACAAATCTTCAAACTTAGAGTACAAGGGAAAAAAGCCAATAATGGTGTCTTGAGGTCTCTTTTACTCTTCATTCTACATCTGGATACATTTTTCTTCGGAGGACGTCAGAACGCCTGCTCAATATCATAGTGGGTTTGTTCGGTTTGAGAAATGGTCCAATTTTCCTCTAGAAATTGTTTCAAATGTATCTAGCAGCTTGCCTAGGAAGAGTGAAACTGCTCCAAAGACAAAAGTCAGTCCGGGTTTTATTACGGAAAAATCCATATACTGCTTCCTATTTCCCCATAGGAAATGATGTTTCCACACCCATATACTGTACACCATACAAACACACAGATGAGAGCTAAAAATACACCTACAGTATAAACAAAAAACATGTATGCCTTTTACTTCTCTATTCTCCATTCTATTCTCCACCCCAAATTGTGTTACATGGGGGCTGGGTCCAGAATCCGTTCTTCATCATTTACCTGGTATCTTCATTAGTAGGTTTTCACATGTAGGGCATGTAGGGCATTTGAAGCTCTAAAGCATTTGCTTTTAAAAGGTCAATGCTTAAACTGCGAGGGGGGTGACTTGAGGAAATGGGAAATCAGGATATCACTATCAAGCCCTGGAACATGTTTAGATTTTCACCTCAACAACACTATATGAATTTCCTAAGATTGCCACATTACTTGGCTTCTATCCCACTTCTACAATGTCACCAGTGTGAAGTATATTGTAAGCATCAGACTGAAGACAAAAAAACCCAACATTAACTATGTAACTTGACCAAGCAGTTTGATTAGTGTAATGCACTGGCATGTGTTTGTGTCATATGCCAGGTAGATGTGAGTTCTCGCTCGTGTGTCCAGAGGGAGAGTTTTTGTCAGTACTGATGTCCTGTCAGTGAGTAATTATAAGCACGGTGGAGAGCCATGGCAGTAGCGTGCTTCTGTGGAGCTCTGCAGCGCGCCAAATCCCGTTAGCCGTGAATAAACCCATTGGGGGCAGCACAGGTAAGCCAGACGCAATGCGATTACATGGCGAGAGTGATGCCTGAAAAGCCGAATTTCTAACACAAACCACCCCCTCCCTTTGTGTTTTAGCAGTACAGAAGAGCACTGTGCCAAATCTGGTTTACTGCCTCTCACCTAAGGCATCAAGCCAACAGAGGCTGGACAAGCATTACACGGTGGGATATAAATGGGGCATTTGTTAATACATGGAGGCTATGAATATCAATCTAAATATCTAAACAACACTTTATAGGAAGTGGAAACTGCTTTGTAGGAAATAGGTTCTGCTTAGTCCCGTCCCTGGATGCTCTGCCTATGGCTCAGACTCTATCTTAGCGGGCTACAAGACTCTTGAAGGTCATAATCTGATTGGCTCTCTGTGTATACACACTTTCATTGAGCAGTTTGCAAACTTTTGAACCATGACACAAAGAGCTGTTCAGAACAAGATTTAATCAGTTGATTGTTGTTTGGTCATTTACAATGTCAGCCAAACAGCTTCCTCCTGTGAATGTAGGCGGTTTTTGGCCAGGTTTAGTGATAAAAAGTACCAGACTCTGTAGCAAAAGCTCTAGAATGAGGACAAGCTCAGCTCTGCAGTAATGTTCAATTACTCACAGCACACCTCCAGGCTGTTTGTATTGATGGAGTACGCTGGTCTCCGTATCTTTCCCCAGACACCAAGTTAAAGAGAAACAGACAGAAAGGACTAAGTCCAGGCTGAGAATCTTCCAAGAGACTAATAACTGAACACAACCAACAACTCAGCCGCCATGGTTTGTAACATGACACATCCTCCCCATACAGTCTTCCCTCTTGAACATTACACACATTAAATAGATCCCACCCCCCTCAGAGAGGCTTCACACTCCACTCATCCCCTCGTAAAGCTGCTCTTGGAACACCACAACTAGGCAAAACTCATGACAGGAGCGATGTGATGAAGAGCTGCAGTGTCTTCTCACTAGATATGGACTATTGCTCAATCATGGGAGAAAGAAACATCCCTGACAAGCAAAGGTACACTCATTTCTCTCTCTCTGTTTTTCCATTTCTCACGATCGCTCTCTCTCTGTCCATCCCAGCAGCACCTGCAGTGGGCGGCCCAGCGAGGTGGAACGACTCAGTATTAGCGCCGAAATTAGCAGCACTGGCTCGTTAAAGAGCTGGCACACTCGGCGGCAGGACAGACACGGTTAATGGCATAAAAGCCTCCATCACCTGGGAGCCACACAATTACTTGAGCCAAGGCTCACACTCACCACATCTCCTGTACACCCCCACCCCCTTTTCCACAGACTCTCTCTCTCTCTCTCTCTCACACACACACACACACACACACACACTCCCACACATACACATCCCAAATCCTTTAGACAGCTCACTCCTCTTTTCCTGGCCTCTGGCCAAACCAGGAGAGACAGAGAATGAGATGGTTCTCTCTCTCTCTTTCTCTCTCTCTCTCTCTCTCTCTCTCTCTCCTTCAATCCCCACCTCCTCCCACGTTCACATCTTGACTGACAGCCACCTTTTCCCATGCACCACCGAATTGGAACCCTGATTTTAACTATATAAGAATGCAACAAGATTTTTTTTAAAACAAATAATTATATGTCTAATGATTAAAAGATGTTTGACTCTGTGTAGATGTTGTGACACATGCCACATATGGCAGATGTTGTGACACATATAATCATTGAGAAAAAGAGCTGTTTGTTTGCTGGATAGAGTCAACCTTCGGTGCTTTTCAAGCAGAAAGTTTGACTGGCAATATTAGTATTTGCTGACCAGACAGGCCTAATTAAAACATAATTTAAAACATGTCTCAACAGTGATGCATGTCAGCGCTGGTTAAATAGACTGTGTTATTATAACGCTTATATAACAAACTGCCAAAACATGGTAAAGCGACACACAATGCAGGAGCTCTCAACCCATAATCAAAACCGAATTTATATGGTTCATGTTTACCTCCTATGGTTCTGCAGCATTGTTCCGAAAACAACAGCACTGGAAGTTACAGAAGGATGAGCAAAGCCTAGTGCAGGTAGAAGGGCATGTTGGGAAGCAACCCCCCACAATACAGTACTAACACTCTAATTATCCACCATGATTTGTTGCAGTAGTGAGACCCATGGAGCAACCACAACTCTGGTGCCCTAACCTTCCCCATGCTAGAGTGTTAAGACCGGGGCACTGCAGCAGGTAGAGCACCCCACGTCCCACACCAGCCAGGGGTGTCCTGATCAAAGCACTGAGCAATGGACTCCATGGAGGGTCAGCCGCGTAACAACCTGTATGAGACTTCTCCACTCAATAATAAATGAGATGAATATTTGGAAGTAATTGGCTGTGGAGAGGCACCCTTCTCTCCACCACGGGAGCTTGTTTGTACAAAGCAACAGAAGCTAAATAATTGATGCTCAATGCAGAGCTTCCCTCCGATTGCCTTGATTTGGAACATGCTCCGACTTCGGCTGGTGTGCTACTGTTGATGATAATCATTGTTTAGGAAAACAACAAAAGAGAGAAAGGGAGAGGTAGAAGAGAGGGAGGGAGTGTTTTATCATCACAGTTTTTCAGCCTGAGCTGCAATGACCTGCTCCACAACAACAATAATCATGAAAAATGTGCCCTGGACAACTTGTTATTGAAGTTGGCTTGTTTAACGGCTGTTCTTTTTCCAGATTAGGCCTGCCTCTGATGTTCCATATGTCTCTGATATTGCTCCCACCTGCGTTTTCTCTCTCTGTGTAGGCAGCGGTCATGGTAAGTTTGCACAGAAGCGTTGTGTAAGAATTAACCCTGATACACTGGATCAGAATGTGCTGGATTTTTTTTTTCTGCTGACCGAGGAACATTTTGCACAATCAAACACTTTTCAATTTACACATTGTTCACATACTGTTCTTGATTTAGCTGAGTAGCATGTGCACTTCCTGAGGATTTGTTTAGCCCTGTTCTGCTATGTATTGCGTTTGTTGCAAGTGCAGCATCGTCACTGTTCAGGCTGCTGTGATAAAAGAGCAGAGACAGAAATGATGTGAACTCTCATCAGAATTCATATTGTTAACACACTGCCAGCACTTTCACGGACCCTACAATATCATCTATACTATCGTCATACTGCTGCCACAGAGGATATTGCTAGCTAAGGAGGAGCTCTGCTTTGAACCAGTGTGGCATTATTGCTTTTCTGACCAGTCCAATATCACACTGATGGAGACCTATCACTCAAGACAGTCCGAGCTGGGGGACAACTTATAGTAATGCATCTTATAACACTACAGGGCAAACCACTAAAAGCACTAAATATAGCATGAAATAATTAAGTGAGATAGCTCGGACTGGGGAAAAAGTGTGACATTCTGAAGATCTAAAGCATTATTTAAATTTCTGATAAGTCAAATACATTTAAAATGAAAGGAGCTCTACAATGTAGAACTCTTAGGTTGTATTTACACTTGCTTTCTTTTTCGAACTCAGGGCTGTTTCAGTTCAATTCAGCACAATTCAAGTGTGAATGCGGTGTTGAACTGGTCCCTGGTCCTCTTGAAAATGGTGGACTGGTTTTATATATACAAAACCATAGCATTGGAGTACTGTAATTAGCTGACCTTTGTTCTGCGAGCGTTTGCACTGAGAGTGCTGTGCAAAACGCATGTCTCGTGCCGACCTGCATGGGTTAAACATCTTCTTTTACAAGAACAGCTGCTGGTTTGCAGATATTTCTTGACACAAAGAAAATAGCTGATTAAACAGCATACTATCCTTCTGCATACCACTGTGCAAAAGTGATGCGCTGAATTGGAAGGAATTCTTCTACTGTATGTGAAGGCAAACCTGCAATTATGAGCCCTCTCCCCAAAACAAGTCCAGAATCTGTCTTGGGTATGGACACAAGCATTTGGACCAAGTGTGAAAACACCCTACAACCGAGTATTTAATTATCCGTTCCAAACTAGGTTAAGAACGCTCAACTGCAGTACAGTATAAAAAGACACCATTGAAAAACCTTGAAAAACCTTTTTTCAGTGGAGTGTGTTGATGCACATTTTTCATAGTTATCTGTGTGTGTACATGTCCTCCAGAGCAGTGATGCTATGAAGTACACAGCGACTCTTTCTCTGTCTCTCTCTATGTTTCTTGCGTTCCAAAATGGAGCTCACTGGTCTCAGAGCAAGGCAAGTGAGTTTATGAGGCTCTAACGAGCACTTCTAATCTGACACAGAGCACAGTCATTATGCAATTGTTTTTTTAAAAGCCCATTGTAAGTGATTAAGGAAGCATTATGAAGATGCCTCAAGTGGAAGAGTCCCTACAAATACAAACTCTGCTTTAGAGCATGTACTACTGATTCAAGACAAACCACTGAGATTATCTCATCAAAAAAGAAAGAAAGAAAGAAAGAAAACTGGTCAAATGGGTTGGTGGGAATATTTTAAATAAGGGAGAATAAGCCATTTTCATAAATAGGGACAAAACTATAATAACAATAAATAAAATACCAAACTCAACTAAAAGGTAAAATGTCTTAAAAAGTAAATAAGCAATATAGATCTAATCTAAGTCTTTACACTCAGGAAGAAACCAAACAGTTATATTTTTGGCTGTAAAATACAAACTTGGCAGACGCAGCAAACAGCTTTTCTACTTATAGAGTCTATATTTAAATAAATGAAATAATAAAATTTATATTGAATTCAACTATGTTCATTTATGGCCCTTTCAATATAATGCTCCCGTTCTTGTATGTAATTTATTTCGATCAATATAGTTCAACCCAACCCCCCTCCCAAATAACACAGCACTTGTTATGAAACTATAGATGTACTTGAGGGTGAAAAGAAAAAAGAAACCCATACTTTTTTAAATGATAATACAGGTAATGTTACCTAAAAATGAAAGCTTCTTTGGAAGATGTTTGCCAACGACATACTGACTAGAGGTGGGTTGTCATATCACAGCAAACCAGCGACTCCATTCCCCAGAATGCATCACCAGCTACAACCATGGCCGAAGAGGACCCCACACACATGCTCAATTTCTCCAGAGTTCTAATCAGAGACACCTGTTCCCATTTACACTTGCAATCACACCACATATATAAGAGACTGTTTGGACACAATGTCTCTGTGAAGTATACACTGAGTTGCTTTTGTCTCTGTTATAACCAAGCCTTTCTAAATGTTGATATTCTGGTTTTGGACTTTGTTTACTCTGTCGACCTTGATTCTCTGTCTAGCCTAGTGTTTGCCTGATTGTGTGGCCCTCGCCTGTTTAACGTTGTGGGATTTGGAATTACCCTTCGGACTTGTTGTTTTTGGATTAAACTTCATATAACCTTCACTTGCTTCTGTCCGCACCTCCATTAGGTGACATGGGTGATATGACAAATATATATCACAGGGATGCACGGTGGCTTAGTGGTTAGCATGTTTGCCTCACACCTCCAGGGTTGAAGGTTTGAATCTCACCCCTGCCCTGTATATGCCCCATGCTTGGGGGGGTTTCCTCCTGGTACTACGGTTTTCTGCCCCAGTCCAAACTCATGTGCTGTAGGCTGGCTGGCATTTCCAAATTGTCTGTAGTGTGCGATTATGCCCTGTGATGGTTTGGCACCCTGTCCAGGGTGTCCCCTGCTTTGTGTCCCGAGTCCCCTGGAACAGGCTCCAGGCTCCCCCAGTGTAGGATGAGCAGTATGTTAAATGGTTGGATGGATGATTTCATGACACTTGAAGACATTTCATCATGCAGCTCACTTATGCAAGCTAAGGGGGGAAAAAGATATTGATTTCAATAAGTGCTCGCAGTCAGAGTATATCGGTACAGAAATCTGTCCTGTGGATTTTGCCTGAATATGATTAAGAAACCAAATTAAACTGTAAACAGAACCTTGTGAATAAGCTGAACTGATGGAGTAGTTTGAGAGAGATGTCCAGCAGAGGTGATGTGGTGTGTCTGAGGACAGCACAGCTACTAATCTCACTGGTTAAAATACACTATATACTGCTTGTTGTTGTTTTTTCCTCCTTGCTTGACTTATCTGAAATGACTTAGTGACTGCATCACTCAAACCGACTGTGGGAAAGGCAAATATATACTGCTTCTTTTCAGTTTCATTTCAAAAATCACCTAAAGTCTGTCTCTCCATTTAAAGCTGTGGACAATGAGAGCCTTTACAAACCTAACACCATCCACCATCAATAGTTCTGTACTATTCAGTCAGGAGCCAGCCATATTGGGCGAAATGATGAGAAAACCAGCCAGCAGCAGGGAGAAAATTGCCTCAAATTTTCCAAGATGGCGAGAATGTTCGAGATAGCACACGTGTGAGGGGAAGACATAGCACGTGGGAACACACCATATCTCCTTGCAGCCTACAATGAAAGGCTTCAGCTCTTGCCTTTCATTTCCCACAGACACATTCGCTCAGCACGTCCTCTCATACAGCGCAGGCAGATAAAACAGTATGCTAAATGCAATAATCAGCAGAATGCTGAATCCTTCATTCATAGAGCTTTCATGAGAAACACGTATGTATGTTCCCACTACTGTATCATTTGTGACAAGGTGATACCAGGTATTTTTTATTGAGATAATCATTTTATTGATATGAAATAAAATGTTTCTAGTTACCAAAATGTTTCTAGTTACCATTTCTAGATA
Source organism: Ameiurus melas (assembly GCA_012411365.1). Taxonomy (NCBI): domain Eukaryota; kingdom Metazoa; phylum Chordata; class Actinopteri; order Siluriformes; family Ictaluridae; genus Ameiurus; species Ameiurus melas. The sequence continues at coordinate 17,736,850 of CM022761.1, read as the reverse complement.
CCGAAATGAATGGTATGCCAATAGTAAAAGACAGATGGTCCGCTCAGAGTCAGAGGCTTCAATCCTTAAAGTAAAAACATTTCTTGAAAGAAAGAAAGGAAGAAAATCCATCAAGTGAGAATGCTAGTTAATCACCATTTATCTGAATCTTATGAAGTCAAGCTTTTCTACAGCCATCAAGAATAAAAGCATGATTAATCCCTGTATCTGTGCTGATGTATCTGTGCCTTGCTAATGGGCGCGGCCATTAGAGAATCTCTGAGCAGTCAGACAAGGTAACTCATTTGCTGGACAAAATAAGTGGTTTGATTTCGATTCTTGTCTTCGATTGCTACATTTTAATTCCCCCAAACTTGCATTTCGACTTTAATCATTGTAATGACATGATTTCTAACTTTTAATTAAAAGTGAGAGCGCATGTGCTGTGGGCTTCTTAGAAGTTCAAATGCACACAGTCTGAAGTCCACTAGATTGGTTAGTGTAGCCCCAGGATGGATTCAGGCATGTGCGTAAAGCAGAGACACTTTCATACATCAAATACTGCATTCAAAATTAATCCTCGGTTTATATAGATGAAACATAGCAAATATGAATAAGATGCACATATGTCTGCTATGCTTATACACTGATTTTTAAAAAAATCTCCAACACTTGAAAGCTGTGCTGTCTTAAGCTGTGCTGTCTTAAATTCTGCATTGTTTAGGAAGGACCTACCAGCTTCCTTGAAAAACAAAATCAAAAAGCAACCAGTTTTGTCAGCTTCACTCCAGGCCTGATTTGCCTTACCTCGTCCCTTTTTTTTTTTTTTTTTACAGTAACAGGGCTCCTATTTACACAATGATGTAGTTAGCAAGATTGACAGATAATTACATCAACCTGAGCAGCCAAGCAAAAGCAAACAGCCCTAGTGCCTCAGAAATAATGTTTTGACAGAGCTAGCTGTATTCAACATCTCATATTTATGCTGTTAGTAGGAGAAATTTTTACTTTTTACACTTTGGGGAAAGCTGTACTAACATTATTTTGCCTATTATGAGTAAGAGCTCTATAAATAGCATTAAACATTAATAAGTAAATCGAGTCAATATTTGGCGTGAGGACCCTTTGCTTAAAAATAGTAGTCTCAGGTACCGTGTGTGCAGTTTTATAAAGGAAATGTGCTGTATGTTTTACTGAGCATCATGCAGAGCCAGACACAGTTCTTCTGGACACTTTGTCATACTTGTGTTTATTTTTGCAGCAAAACCCAGCAGCCTAATATTTGGAAATCTAAAATGTTTTTGTACCAATAATGTATAAGTCATAAAATGAAAATCTAGAACAACGTTTCTATAAAAAATAATATAGGGTGCCTGAGACTTTTGCACAGTACTACAATCGCACACACAGTCACACGCCCAGTCACACACTACGGACAATTTAGAGATGCCAGTCATCCTACAATGCATGTCTATGGATTGGGAGAGGAAACCAGTGTACCCGGAGGAAAATACGTGTGTATATATATATATATATATGCTCAAGGAGGTAACATGATTCATTAAGAGCTAGGAGGACATAAACTTTTGAACATGATGATGATCTATGTAAATTGTTATTATTTTGCTTAAAGATCGTTTTTTTTTTAATTTAGTACTGCACTTCAGATGGTGAATAAGATAGTTGCACGACAAAATACTAACAATTTACATCCTGTTCAAAAGTTTACATTCACCTGGATCTTAATGTATCGTGTTACCTTCTGGAGCATCAGTGAATGTTTGCACCTTATGTAATAGCTGTGTACGAGTCCCTCAGTTGTCCTCAGTGTGAAAAGATGAATCTCAACATCATATAGCCGCTGCTGGAAAGGGTTCAAATATGCAGAATATGATGGAAAAGCAAAGAATGTGCAGGACCTGGAAGATTTTTCTGAAGAACAGTGGGCAGTTTAACAGCTCAGAAAAAACAAGGGACTCTAAAACAACTCTCACAAAAACATAAACACAGTCGTGAATCATCCAGGTAACGACACACACTTTTGAATGGGGTAAATTTGAATAAATTCAGCTATTATCTTGTCTTGTGGTCTATATGTAAACATTTGCTATTTGAAATAGCTTATTCAGGACAGGACTAAATAAAAACCAATGTGGGGTTTGTATGATCCCCTTATTTTGTTAACAGTATTAAGATTTAGCAGATTGCAAGGGGTATGCAAGTATGCAAACTTTTGGGCACAACTGTGTATATATATATATATATATATATATATATATATATATATATATATATATACACGCACACACACACACACGCACACACACACACACACACGTTTTATATTCCTAATAATGCACATTGTGACAAAATCTAGCACCCCTCAATTGTATTGTGATAAATCTAAAGAGAGGTGCAGGGTCGACCCCAGCAGCAAGCAGCAAACAGAACAGAAGGGTTAAATAATATTGTTCAGATTGAGCGAGTGCACAATAACATCAGCACTTCTGCTGCCATGATAAAGTCAAGCAGCAAAGCGAGAGCCTGAGAGAAGATTCTCCACACTGTAAGTCACCGCAGCTGTGATATTCTCTGGCTTTAATAAGCGGAGCTTACTGTGGATGCTGCTAAGCCGAGGAGGAGAAGGGTGTTCTCGCAGCTCGAGAGGCCATTACCTGCACCAGCGTGCTTTTCGAGCACAGCACCGCTGGAAGCCATGTTTATTCATGACACAAGCAGTGAGACCTGCAAGGTGACTACCTGTCAGGAGCTGGCAGCCTCGTCCGACGCTCTCTCCATGATTCCATCTGATAGAGACGAGAAGTTGGCTGCTGTGCATGTGTGTGTGTGTGTGTGTGTATGTGTGTGTGTGTGTGTGTGTGTGTGTGTGTCTGTGTGTGTAGAGAGAGAGGAAAGGAAGAAGAGAGATCTGGGGCTAATTCACAGACATTATGGAGAGCAGGATGTAATATGTAAACTCAGGCTCACACATGCAGACTGGGACTGAAAAGAGAGTGTTGAATAAGTGTGTATCTGTTCACCTGTGTCAAAACAGGGCTTGTGCAGAAAGGAAAAATATGACTAACCAAATAGTGAGGGGAAAATAAGACTTAGAGAAAAGCTAGCAAAAGAAAAACGATGAACAAAGCTTGAACCGAATGGACAATAAATACAGATACTCAGCTGTAAAAAAAAAAAAAAAGTCACCTTCTGCAAAATAAAAAGCGTCTGTAACCAATAGCGTTCAGAGCTGAAGCTGACAGCGTGCTCAGACCCAGGCAGCTCTGACTGCCTTTTTAATCTTATCTTGTTAATATTTTAGAAAAAGCTTACAGGCATATGAATCAATTAATTATGGCTGGTATGCAGCTCATGAATTGTGCACATGGACTGTGCCAAATACACATGTCAATCACGCCTCAGCAACAGCTGGGTAATTACTGCAGTCCACATCTAAAGACACCAGCAATGCCGCACTCAAAGAATGTTGTTGCTCCAGGCTCCTGAATTACAGATTACACAGACCTGGATGAACTTAATTTGACTTTGATCTTAATTTACAAAAAGAAAGAAAAAGAAATGTAAAAGTTTGCTCAGGCTTCCTCATGCTGGACAGCGAGAAATGAATAATGTACAGTAATTTGCATCTGGAGCATGCCAGGACAAATAGTTTGGCTTCTGCTAATTGAATTTTTTTTTTCTCAGGGAAGGAAGATGTTTTCTGTGCTGTGGTACTGACTTAGATTAAATATGCTATTAAAGAATGTACATGCTAATTTAAGCATTTGCTACAGAATAGTCTGTGGTCGGTTGCATTAGTAGTGCTGTCACTGGATAACCACACATGTTGAGTTGAGAAACAAATAAATCCTCTTATTATTAAGTTCACTGAAGCATTTCGGCTGAAGGTTTGGCTGTATTTCTGCATGGATTGGACTCTGCATGGACTCGAGACTGCATGTGCTCATGGTGATAACTGCTCTCTCTCTCTCTCTCTCTCTCTCGCTCATTCCTTCTTTTTCTTACACAATCTCTCTCTCGTTCTTTCTCTGATACTCTCACTTCTCTCTCTCTGCTAGATATTTAGTAGATAATTACATATTCTCATGTCTCATTGTGCATCTGAAGGATTTATGCATTTATGTAATGAAAGCATGAGCCTGACCAAGTCTGTGAAAAAAAGAAAGAAAGCAAAAAAAGGCAAACATGTAGGTGGATATGTTTTGGCTCAGTGTTAAATAACATAATCAACACTGTCGAATGCTCAATTCTGATTGGTCAGAAGTTGGTAATTACTTCCGAATGGCGCAACAGAAAATCATTCGCCCCTATTCTTTGGAGATTGCACGGTCAATTCATGATGATGTCACAGCCAATAAAACTGGCCATGCTCTCTGGGTGGGAGGGATGACATACTCTCTCTCCCCTGTCAATCAGAGTGATACTAGCCAATCATGGGCATCTGTGAGCTCATGCCGGAGGAAGGGGCTGGATAAAAGGGACGCTTTCCTCCGAGTGTGTTACGCCGCTGGTGATGCAGCATGAGCATTTTGAAAAGATCTGGTTGTCTGACGTGTTAATCTTCACCCTCCCCATTTGATAGCTGTCGTATGATAGGGGAGAACTGGCTGGAGGGTGGGGAAATGGCCAAGACTAAAATTAGGGAGGGAATAAATGTGTTGATTAATTTTCTAGAACAATAAAACATGTATATGTTATCATCCATCCATCCATTTTCCATACCGCTTATCCTACACAGGGTCATGGTGGACAATCACAGGGCATAATCGCACACACTTTCACACACTATGGATAATTTGGAAATGCCAATCAGCCTACAACGCATGTCTTTGTACTGGTGGAGGAAACCGGAGTATCCGGGGTAAACTCCTTGGCATGGGGAGAACATGCAAACTCTGTGCACAAAGGGCGGAGGCAGGAATCAAACCATATCCATAGAAATTTACACAGAGACTTGTACTGTGATCACAACACATGAACAGGTTTAAAAATGCGTGAAACTGTTGATAAGGTGAACGATTCTGTGAGGAAACATTTATTTAGCATTTTTAGAATTAGTCTCCAGTTTGAGTTCTTTTGTAACAATCAAAAGGAAATGCTATGCTTTCCACAGGAAATTCTTGAAGACAGAGGACTTTATGTTTTACACTTTCTCTGTAACTTGAAACGCTGTCGGGATTTTTCGTCTTACTAACTTCACAAGAGAGAATAAAGAGAGAAAAACTAGATGATTATAGCTATTATAACGCAAGTGATAACAAAAGCCAACACGGTTTGTGGACATTGAACAAAATTACAAGAAAAAGTAAACAAATGCAAAAGTAAACAAAAGTAATCAAAGTATGACATGTTTTCATTCATTATTAAAAACTGCTGCAGCGTAAAAGAAATAAAACACTTTGAACATGCTGTTATAGGAATATAATCAAATTCAGGCTCTTCACATCTCACCAGCCCATTGTTGATTATTTTCCTTTAATAGCATACCATATTGTGTTTTATTTCTTACATATGTTCTATAATGTTAATTATCAATCAGCAGTGAGATAGTATAACCCAGCCTTGAAGACAGTAGTATTAGCAAGCAAGGCCACAGCCCGCCAAGTCAAGAGTTTTGTGATTGAGAGAACGCGGGCACTCTGATGTCTGTTATCGGTGTCACTGGGCCATGATACTGAGACTGACATGAGGGGAGGGCAAGGGTGGCATCAAACCTTTCTCCAACCAGCACCTGCTCAACTCTCGCATCAACAAGCATCCTGCATTTCAAAAGCTGTCATGGCGTCACAAAGCGGGCAGGGATGGTGCGGGTACATAGCACACAGAGTCACCATCCTGTAGACAGGGAGCTGACGGGGTCAGGGTACACGAGCTAAATCCCCCCGCTGTTCAAACACACCCAAGAGAACACAGCCAGATACCTCCACCCTTTCTCTTTTCTCCAGGAAATCTATACCATCCATAATTTACACAAGCTGAGACAAAGAAACAGGTAGAAAATGAAAAAGCAGTTAAATAATTGAATGTTGGTACCTTTACTAAAAGAATATCGAAAAACAGAACAGAACAGAAATTCATATAGCTTGTCTTTCTGGGAGAGAAAGTAGGTCAGGAAAGAAGAATAAATCAAAGAGAGAATACATATATATATATTATATATACACACATTCATACAGGCTTGCAAACATAACACTCTGCACACCTGACCACTCCTGCCTCTGCAAAAAGAAGGAAGGAAATAGATCTAATCTGAGACAGCGATAGACACACACTCCAAAAACTCTCCAGAAGGTGAAGTGAAAGGGAACACGAGCAGCCGTCGTAATACAGTCATCACAAATCAATACAAAAGCGCTTAACAACCAGCCTCATAGTCGCTGACATTTCGTGCTAATGTGCTCCATATTTGAGCCATTAGCACGTTCACTGGGTGCAGGAGTGCGTTAGTGGCGGCATCGCATTGTGCCCTGCTCATTTGGTTAAAATAAGCCTGCTACTCTGGATGAGGTTAAGTGCAGTGAGTTCAGCACACAACGGCGAGGGATATAAAGCACAGCATAAACCCCCTCGCAGCCCGTACTCAGGCACTAAAATAAAGTCCAACTTGCGCACCATTCCGCTGAGCTAATACAAGAGTGCTGCTGTCAGAGGTTTTACAGGGAGGGAGAGAAAGGAGAAGGACACGGTGAATTAAAGACAGAAATACATATTCATAAGTGCTTCGTTCGATAATGCTTTTATACTGTACTCTGAAATCAGCTGTGCATTGTTTGATTGGCGTATGAAAACGTTGCACATGCCAGAACATGTAAAGCATGTAAAGCATGCATTGCAGACTTCACTGATGTCTCAATTCAACTAGATACTGGAGCAGACATGAGTGCTAGGCTGGTATGGATAAAACACTGGTGTGTGTATACTGGTCTCAAGAAGCTCATGCTATTGATTAGTTTCTCTCCCACTCTGTAAATCTCTCTCTCTTTCTCTCTCTCTCTCTTTCTCTCTGTGAGGTGGGCAAGTAGGTGTGTATGTCGTAGTTGTGGAAAGAAGGATGAAACACGCTCTTGTCGCTGAGCCTGAGTTCCTGCCCTTCTGAGCGACAGCAAGCAACGGCTGAAATGTCTGCGTCTAACCTGAAATATGGAAGTTCGGAGCCGCATAAATAAAATCCCCATGGCAACTAAATGCGGATGGAGATAAGAGAGAGCGGGAGGATTTATGCATTTTTCGGAGCTGTCATGCCCTAAAGAGCCTCCTCAGGCAAAGCAGGCCACCTGCCACCCACTATATTAAACCAAAGTCTTCAGGTCTCTCTCTCTCTCTCTCTCTCTCTCTCTCGCTCTCTCTCTCTCTCTCTCTCTCTCTCTCGCTCTCTCTCAGCTGCGTTTTTTCTCCAGAACACAATCAGACTGCTGTTGGCCTAAGATATAGACATGCTTTAATAAACAGCTGAAAAGAGATTCCTTTATCCAGAGACCTTTGCTATAATAGACAATTACCAAAAACAAGGCCAAATTGAGTTGATGTAATGCAGGTCAGGGTCAAACTAGAAAGAGCAACAATGTTACTAAACACAGCAGAATTGTGAAGCAATTAGGGTTTTTTTTAATTGCTTTATTTTTTATTATAATACCTGCTCATAGAAGTATTTTGTTAATGTTTTCTATTTTTTGACTATTTAATAAGAATAATGAAGTCATTAAGACTATGAGTTAATATAATAGTGCAGTGACCAATAAAAACGTTAAACAAACAAACAAAAAACAAAATGAACATATAAGCAATGATTCAGTGATTAAAATTCTATACTAAAATAATTGGGTTCCAAATGGAATCTCATTGCAAACAGTCTCAGGGGACGAAATGGACTTGCTCTCTAGTCTTTAGTAACTCTTGTTGCCTTTGAATATTTTTCTTTCACTTGGGTATAAACATGATGCTTCACACATGTAAAGATCCAAAGCCCCAACAAACCAAAAGAGCTTTGTAACACACGAGTGAGATAGTTGTGACCATCATTTAAAAAAGTCTCAAATGTCTGGAACACTGTTTGTTGTTTAAAAATCCACTATTAGACGCTGCCTCCATAACAACAAGCTATTCGGACTGGTTTTCCAAAAGAAGCACTTCTTGAGCTCAAGTTAGCAAAAGTAAGCTGAACTTTACGAAATGTCACTGGAACTACGACTGGAATTGTATTTTGTGATTAGATAAGACCCCAACTAAACATTTTTCCCAGGAACACCTTCATTTTGCAAAAATAAAATCTTTTGGTGAAAGTAAAAAGACCCTCATATCCACTGTAAAACATAGGGATGGTTTATGGCTGGTGGTCTTATATATATAAATGAAGATGGACATGTTCAGTCTGGAAGAGTGGAACAAGATTCCTCTACACATGTTCAGACATTACAGGGTCTGTGCTGTTGTTCTCTCTCCAAGGCTTCACTAGATATAAATTGTGGGGTGTCTATAATTTTGATAGCAGAATTTTGCAGGAAAAACTTAATATTTAAGAAATATTTTTTTAGATTTGAGATTTACACCCATATAATCACCATTTTAACAAATGAACTATGCCAGCACTTTCGGTGTTAGGTGTATTTAATTTCAATACTGCATATACCGATTACATGAAACAGAAAGAAGGAAGAAGAGAGAGAGGTCCAAAGCATGCATTGTGTGTGTGCTTGTGTGTGTGTATGTGTGTGTGTGTGTGTGTGTGTGTGTGTGCATGTCTCTGATGAGAGCAGACAGCTTAATCCTAGTGCGTGTTTAGCTATGTATGGGGACAGAGGTCCCATCAGACCTGAGAAAGGTGGACCGGTGTGTGTGTGTGTGTGTGTGAGTAACGAGGAGAGACAGGTGTGCAGCAGCCTTTTGGCCCCGGTGTTTGTGTGTGTGTGCACGTGTGTGATTATGTGTTTGTGTGTCTGTGTGCATATGTGTGAGAGTGTGTGTGCATATATGTTTGTGTGTGTGCATATATGTTTGTGTGTGCATATATGTTTGTGTGTGTGTGTGTGTGCATATGTGTGTTTGTATGTGTGTATGTGTACATATGTGTGTGTGTCTGTGCACGCGTGTGTGTGCATATGTGTGATTTTGTGTGAAAGTAAAATTATAGAGTAGTATCTCTTAAAAGAGCAATCCTTTTTAAAATGAATGTGCATAAGTACTCGGTTTCGAAAGTATAAGGGCCAAAGACATGAAAAATGCCATTTGTACTTTTAATTTGGACTTTTATTAAGTTTTTTTTTCCTTTAAACAGTCAAATCTGTACTGATTCTAAATGACTTCTTGTACTTTCTTTTAGCATGATTTTTTTTTCTTTGCACTCTGGTCAGAAGGAGTTGATTGGTTTTCTGTAACAGCGGCTCTTAACAATAGTGCTGTAAGGCAAACTACAGCTTTATATTAATAGGCTCATTTGAATACATGATCATTTCTGTAGTAATAACTTAGACAGGATGTGCCACATAAATATAAATTGTTGATATGGTGAAGGTTTCTGTGAAGAGATGTTTATTTAGCTTTTTCAAAGGAGTCTCCAGTATCAGTGCTTTGTACCAGTCAATAGTAACGTGGTACAAGTAGTTAATGGTTAAGATGTTGGACTACTAATTGAGAGTTCAAATGTAAATTCAAATCCCAGCACTGCCAAACTGCCACTGTCGGGCCCTTGAGCAAGACCCTTAAAACTCAACTGCTCAGTTGTATCAATAAGCGAAATGCTGTTAATGTAAAGCTGTAACTAAGCTTTCTGACATGGGAAAGCTTCCAGGATGGACGGCTTTGCTCATTTTTTGATTTTTGGTAACATGACAATTTCTATTTTATTAACTTCAAGAGAAAGTTCCACAACATTAAATGTAACTATAAATTAATTAATGTATTATGTGTCATACTTATTTTTACTCATTTTTTTTGCACTGCTAAACTGCTGACTTGTAAGCGTAATAAAACACTGTTTTGTAAAACACCGGAACAGCTGTTATTGGAAAATGAAGGATTTCAGGGTGGTACCGGCCCTCTGCTTCATGTCGAGGCACACATCACACCGCTGATGATTATTTTCCTATAACAGCTCACCCTAACTTATTATTAGTTCTTAATTAAACACCTTTGTAAAAGAGCTGAGAAATGAGAGTGGGACTAAATGGTGTAAAATTTATACACATATTACACATTTTATACACATTTTAAATGAGCAGTTTTATAACACAAAAGAAGTTTCCTTTCTGACCTACAGATATTACATCGCTTATGTGATTTTAACAGGTTGGCGACAGTGTTAGTGTTGTGCTTTTGCTAACTGGAACGATTTCAGAGAGGGATAAAAGGTGAAAATCTGTTTAGTGGCATTATGCCACATGTAAAGCATTAAAGCGTGGATTGGCTGAGTGTGTGTGTGTGTGTGTGTGTGTGTGTGAGAGAGAGAGATGATGAGAGAGTGGGATAGGCACTGATGACAGTAAAGGCAGATCCTCTGTTATGCACTGTGGCAGTTAGTGTATCAGGAGCACAGGGTGGTAGTACTAATAATATTAAATACATGCCATGATGAGCTATTAGAGGAGGCTTTTTGTGAAAGTGATAAATAAATCCTCTTTAGTCAGTGTGACAGTAATCCCAATGCCCCTGTGCTTTCATTCCTCACCAATCCATCAAACAGTGCTGGGTTTTAGCAGCACTGAATATTCCCAAATCTGTCTGATTCTACTGTACTGCTGAGGCTCCGTAAACATGAAACATGCCGTAAATAAAACATAGCTGTTCCTAGGAGAATATGAAACGACTTCACTTCCCACAAAGCTTTGCTGTAATCTTTATGAGTTAGAGATCAGCGAGCATAAAGTGCCACGTCTTTATGCAAAAGGCCGTCGTTTATCAGCTCTCTGAGCAATAAGACTAGCCTTAATAAGCCTATTACATATTGGATTTCCCTCGGTGTGGAATAAGTCACTAGAACCGCTGTTGCTCAGAAGCAATAATACTTGTTTTTGATCAATTAACTATGTCCTTGTGAAATGTGAGGAGAATTATTCACTCTGCTTTTAAAAATGCCACTGACTCTGGTTCGGGCTCTTAGATTTATGTCAAACCATTCCAGTAAGAAGAATTAAATAAAAATAAAAACATTAAAAAAAAATTCTAACCCTTCATACTGCATTAGAAACAGGACATTGCTGAATGCTGTAAATGTGGTCTAGTGTAGGAGTAACTGAAAACTCTAAAAACAATAAAACATCTCAGAAATAGAGGTCGTTTAGGTCACTGCACTCTAAAAACACTTGTATAGCCAAGTTGAATATTAGTCTGCCAAGCATTAGTCTGTACATTAAAGTAGGATAAAAATCTCAATCATATATGTTTAGCAATTTAAATATCGTACACTACAGAACGTCTGAATGCTCAAATCTGATTGGTTTGAATTATTTTCATACAGGTAGTTTCGGCTGTAAAATAAATGATTAATATTAATGCGCATGTGTGTTATTTTTATATAACAGCACGGCCTGTCGTGTGTTGTTCCACTTAAATGACAGTGCAGTTGAATGCCTGAATCTGATTGGTGTGCATAATTTTCATATAATAGCACAGGTACTGTAGTTCTAGCTGTAACGTGAAAGTTAATATTAATGTGCTCATTCTAATCCTTTATTGTTTCTATAGTAACATCATACACAGGGAATTGTATGATGGATGCACCACATAATGAAGACTAATAGACATTTATTTAACTTTTATGGAAGGAGTCTCGGTTGTAAGCAGTCTCGGTCATGGTACCGCTTTCCGTTTCCTCTGTTTTCTCGGTCAAATGTCAGGCTGCGCTTTGCGTGTGTGTGTAATCTAACTATTAACTGTTAAATGCGTGACGTGTCATTCATTAATAAATGTAACACTGGCAAGTTCATTAAACGTTGGCAAATCGCTGTGGTATAAGCAGAAAAACACACTACACGTGTCGTGCTACATCACAACCCCTATTTTATTATTTTATTTTAGTATAACAGAACGGTCTATCACGTGGTATTCCTTACATAATATATCTTTAACAGCGCTATGCTTGGGCTAAATAAAAGAGAGAAATAGATATAAATATGTAAATGTATACTTTTGTTATTTGCATTGAGTTCTGTGCAGCTGGTGTGTGTAAACTGCCTATCGGCTCTGAATAACCAGTGGGCGGGACTGAGAAAGGGGAGAAGGGGAGGAGTTACCATGGTGATGAGGTATGTTGTTGCCCTCCGAGGTGAAGTGTCTTGGGCCTAGCGGCTGAGCACGAGCTGGCATTAGCTGGCCTCTCCCAGTAAGGGTCGCTGTGGAGAAATGTGGAAAAGCTCTTAAATGCTATATTGGGATACATACAGCTGACCCCTGACCCTTGACCCTTCCCAACCTCCCCACAAGTACACACACCTTTAAATACACATCTTACTAATTAAATCATGCAATTCTACTTCATTAAGAGAAGCGCTTACTGAAGATGAATGAATGAATAAATGAATGAATGAATGAATGTGTTGATTAATTGTCATGTGTGTAGATTTAATAATGTCTGCAGATATTGTGTACAAGCAATATAACATTAAAGTAGATGGAAATAGAGTACACAGAATTGTAATGGTATAGTACAAGGGTAAATGTGATTAAATTACAAAATACAAAATAAATGCCAAAAAAAAGAAATCTGACACTGATACAGTAACAATTACACAATATAGTATGCTGTTTATTAGGCTCAAATAATTATACAAGTCAATATGCAAACCTGAAATTCGACAACACGGTATGTTTATTTTTCTCACATCCAAAGCCCTTGAAGTAATTGCTGTAACATAAAAGTACTTCAAAGCTTTATAACACATTAACTCACATCAGAGGTGTTCAGACTGAATCAACCCTGGTCACGAGAATTTTTATTGGCTAATGAAAGCAGAGTATTTGTCAAATCTGTGATTTAACCGCAATTTTTGCCAAATGTTCCATTAGAGACATATGATTAGCAGCCTGGGCTCTTTTTGTGTTGTGTTGCTGTGGAACTGATAGCAGAGCTATAATTATTGAGCCGGCTCTAATCTGAACTCCCTCTCATGTTTCTTTTACACTCCTGCATGCGCACACTAAAGAGCTTTCATTGGTGAAGGGCCCTTCATGGGCACTACGAAGTGGCAGAAGCCGTAAAAGGGAAAGCTGATGTGTTGAGATGGAAATCTGTAATGGGGAGGGATTCATATCAGCTTGATCACTTCATTACTCTTTTTTTTCTGTGAGATTACAAAATTCTGTGTGCCACATGTCACATTACCCCAGTCTTATTTCATTTACATTGGCTGCCTGTAACTGCTCATCACATTTAAAGCCTTAAATCAGGAGTGTTCTATCTGATCCACAAATGAGCCACACCTGATAGTTGATTGAAGGTTAAGGTCAACACATTAAATAGGTGCTCTTCCAGACTGGATGGAGTGAAAAAGCTTAGACACCCCTGCCTTAAATTGTTTAGTTGCAGTGTGTCGCTGATCTCTTAACGCCGTATAGCCCATCCTGAGCACTTCACTCTGCGTTGGAGTTGTTCAACTCTACTCATGCTAATTTGATCCTTTATCTTATTTGATTAGTAGTTGATGCTTTTAAGATGTTTAATAAATTTGTAGTAGTGATGCACTGAAAATAAAATTCTTCACTGAAACCCGAAACCATAATTGGACACGACTGAAAAGCAAACGCTTTTTGTAGTGTTGCATAAATTTTATGCTTTGGGGCAAAAAACGTTCTTATTGAAACTGCAGCCATTTTTATAAAGGAAATAACCAAAAATATCTATTTTGCATGAGTTCTGATGATTGAAGATTACTTAATGAATGCAATTTTTTAAATAGAAAATATAATAATAATAATAATAATAATAATAATTTTAGTTTTTGTAGCTTGTCATTTAGCACTAACATTCCTTCTAGGTATGAAATGTGCCAGTTATGGCCATTCCACTACCACTATTGTACACTGACTTGCATACACATGCTGAAGCAAACACACAAGCATGAACGTCAACCTCTACATCACATCCCAACAGGGATTTATTTATTTATTTTTATTTCATTCCATGGCTGTGTATATTGCAGAAGCAAAGTGAGATTTGGTCCATTTTTCATTACCCCTATAGAAGGCAATTCTTAGGAAAGCATACCCTTTTTTCTCCTCTACATGTTGAGTAACTAAGCTGCGCCAGGTGCATTGTATTCCATAAAATGCTCTGAGGTGGCCTTTCTGCAATTTCCCAGGAATCGGGTATGTGATTGAAAGTGTGTCAGATCTATAATCGGGCCTCGGCGTGCTTAAACACTGTTCTTCTGACCCCACCTGTTCACTGCTGTCCCTGCACACCTCACAGACTCTTGAATGTGGACTGAGCTGAGTTTGAGGCCCAACACCACACATCAGAACACACTGCTGAGTGGAGGAGACACACACCACTGCTCAGTGGCTCACTAATAATTAATAGGCCTGAATCAGCACTGTGTGAACAAAGAGGGAATCTGAAAAGGAACTTCCTCAATTTGATATTTGACATTTAATATTGTCACAAACTCAGAGGTGAGACAGTATAGTATAGTATGGTATACACTGGTCAGTACAGTATAGTATGGTATACACTGGTCAGTATAGTATAGTATAGTATACACTGGTCAGTGTAGTACAGTATAGTATAGTATACACTGGTCAGTATAGTATAGTATGGTATACACTGGTCAGTGTAGTATAGTATACACTGGTCAGTGTAGCATAGTATAGTATAAACTGGTCAGTATAGTATAGTATAGTATAGTATACACTGGTCAGTATAGTATAGTATGGTATACACTGGTCAGTGTTGTATGAATAAAACCCGGACATAGCACATATGCCAAGTTGGTGCTGTCATGTGACCTACAGCTTAAAAAGAGTCGACATGCTGCCTTCCACCATTTTTGATTCTGACAGCTCCTCCGTCAGAATCCGATACTGCAGAATCTCAGAGGAAGCAGTAGGTCACCCGGGAATTTCTTGCCTACTGTTTTATGAATACTGAAAATTTGGACATACTACTCCTTTGGCCTACTGCTTTTTGCCTACTGTATAGTAGGGTAGTAGGAATATGCGACACATCCAGAGTTCACAGACAGAGTTGAACTGAAAGATGCAAATGTGAGCTTTCAGAGTAGTGTTTAAGATTCACATGTGCAAAACAGAGAAGGCAGGAGAGCAATGCATCTGAGTTCAGAAACTATTAAGGCACTGCACATAAGGCCAGTTTACATTTATTTAAAAGAGATGGCTTTTATTTGAGGAAAAATATGGTCAAGTCACAGTTAAAATACAAACAAAATATGCAAATCCTCAGAAATGTACGCTATGTGTGCTCATGGTGTAATAGCAATGCAAACAGTATAGTGCACATTATGAGCAATACAAAATCACACAAATGATAACACATTTTTGAGTAATGCCAAGTGCACTTAAAAAATAGCATCTACATTTAACTTTAACTAAATTTAAGTATAAGGCTATAGTATTTAATTTCAGGAAAAGCATATGAGAACAACCACAACACTTGTGGTTGTTATGAGCAAACGCTTCCAGATCTTGTCTGCATTTGAATGGCATCTTGTTGCTCAACAAATATGCGTCAAATATTTGCTGCCAAAACATTTTACAGTTTAATGTGAGAACTTGCACGATGTATCAACTCTGACTAGCCCTCTTTTGGACTAAGCTTTTCACTGTCCTCATGCACAAAAAATATGCAGAGAAAATTATGTAAACAATGCTGGCACAACAGCAACCATGTGCTCAAATGTACATGCAGTATAGTCATGCACCTTTCTGGTGGATTAATAAGAATGGCTGAGCAGGAAGCAGCTTTTATTGGCCCGCTGTATTAACTGCTGAATTGGATGGAAGAACTGGGCAGGCTGATTTATGTTGCCATTTATCGACGTCATCTACGGAGAGCTGGGTGAATGACATTTACAGGTAAATCCCTCCATGTCTACTGCAATAATATGACCTGTAGCCATAGAACTCATTCCACCAGGGCCATAGTGCCCACTGCCCTTTGCCCAGCATAAATCTACCACCTGCATGCCTGGCAGTCAAACGTGCATCAAAAGCTTGTACAAGGTGTGAGTCTTTATGTACAGTGTTTTAAATAAGTATTGAGCTTGTCAACAACTTTTTTCAGTAAATATATTTCCAATGAGGCTATTCACATGAAATTTTCACCAGACATCAGGAGTAACTCAAGATATCCAGAAATATAAAGAATTCACAACATTAAAATCCATAAATAAAGTTATGTGTAATAAAGTGGAATGACACAGGAAAAAAAGTATTGAACACGCTAAGAAAAAGCAGTTCAAGAGTAAGGCAAGGCTAAAATCCGTAAGTAATTATACCACCTGAAATCTGTAAATGATTATACCCCCTATGTGTGCGAATTAATATCAGCTGGGTTAGTAAATTAATTGTCTATAAAAAAGGCTTTTTGTTACCAAGGTGTCACACAAGAAACATCTCATGATGAGTAAAAACAAAGAACTCTCCCAAGACCTTCGGAACCTTATTGTTGCGAAACATATTGATGGAAACAGATACAGATGTATTTCAAATCTTCTGAATCCTCCAGTAAGCACCATTGGGGCCGTTATCCGCAAATGGAAGCAACATCACTCTATCATCAACCGGCCACGCACTGGAGCTCCTCGCAAGATTTCTGACCAGGGAGTCAGAAGAGTAGCCCAAGAGCCAAGGACCACTCACCAAGAGCTCCAGAAACACTTGGAGGCAGCAGGTGCCATCATCACAGAGAAAACTATAGGCAATGCACGCGACCGCCATGGCCTGTATGAACTCTCATGTCGCAAAACTCCATTACAATTCATTTGGACAAGCCTATGAAATATTGGGAGAGTGTAGTCTTGTCAGATGAGAGCCATGTTTGGAGAAGAAATGGCACTGCACATCACCCTAAAAACACTATACCAACAATGAAGTTTGGAGGTGGAAGCATCATGGTACGGAGCAGTTTTTCAACACATGGTACTGGCAGACTTCATATAATTGAAGGAACAATAAATGGAGCCTTTTATAGGGAGATTCTTGAGAAGAATCTGCTGTCATCCACTAGGATGATGAAGATGAGATGTGGGTGGACATTCCAGCAGGACAACAATCCAAAGCATACAGCAAAAAACCTCTCAATTTGGTTCAGAGAAAGAAAAAAAAATCGAGGCATTAGAATGGCCCAGTCAATCACCTGACTCAAATCCAATTGAACAAGATTTAAAGACAATATGTTTATAAGAATTGGCCAAAATCACACCTGAATACTGTGGCCAATTAATTTCTTCATACTGGAAATGTCTTGAAGCTGTCATTACAAATAAATGCTTCTCCAGTAAGTATTAAATAAATTTCAGTTAGCGTGTTCAATACTTTTTTCTTGTCATTCCACTTTATTACACAAAACATTATTTATGGACTTTAATGTTTGGATTTCTTCATATGTGAGCATTTCTTGAGTTACTACCAAAGTCTGGTGAAAATTTCATGTGAATAGCCTCATTGGAAATACATTTATTGAAAAAAATGTTGACGTGTTCAATACTTATTTTCCCCACTGTATTACTCAAGAGCTAAAATAAATTGTTTCCCCCTGTTTGTGGTGCCAAATATTTCATATAAATGTGAACATCCTGATTCTCAGTGTACGATACGACACCCCTTACTAAAGAAACATAAACTTCGCTTTTATAAGTCACATTCACGTGCCCTCTATTTTTGTTTCATATAATGTTTGCACTGCCTCTGAAACAGCACTTCTATTGGTTATGTAGGACTATTTTTGTCTCATTAGTGCTGCCATGGTTCAGAGCTGTTTTCTCTGCTGAGTGAATTCTTTGCTTATCTTACAGTGCATTCATATTATGGCAAAAAATTACAGTAATTACAAGACAACAGCTCAAAGATTAGACTAAGAGGTGTTAACTCAAATGAGTCTTTTCTGAAGGAAAAGCACAAAATCTCTTCAGACTGCAAGCTGCATACTATTTATTATGCAGTCATTACTAATAAATGGTTGGGAAAGTGTATAGTAAAATCCTGACATCATACGCCTAATTACTTTAACCATGGCAGCCACTGACATTTTCTGAATCAAGTTTGAGTATAATGTGACTTTGCACACTGTCAATCTGTATATTTCCAGAAAAGTTACCAAATGGTAATTATAAGTTCACCAAAGGCAAACAAGATGCAAGATAGTAATTATCATAATTCCAAACATTATGCAAACTCATTAGTAACCCCTCTGCCAGGTAACAATGATTATTTATGAAACCCTGTCATTTGCTTTAAAACTGTTATTCTTTGTCTAATCTCGCCTGATATCTTATTGCCAGAATATCAGTAAACATATCTCACAGGCAGAGGTGGACAATGGTAATTGTATCTTTGTTTACTATATGTAAGTTTTATTTTAGGAATATTCACACTTTACTCGCGTATTACTGAAATCGAATACTTGTACTTCCAAAAAAACCAAAAACCCCCACCCTTTTAAACCTTACATTTTTATTTAAACCTTCAAAGTACTCATTAGAAATCATGAAGGTTTCCTCTTCTCTCATCCTCCCAATGAATGTCTGCAATACATCAGTGGAATGAGCTCAGTTTAGCATCCAATCAAGTTCATCAATGTAGAGTGTCAGTTCATCAGCTGCACTGACCTTCTCATGCTACATAATGTAGTTAGCGCTATAGCTATTCGTGTGCGTCTGAAGATAGATAAGTCAACAAACACTTGTTTCAAATAGTTTGCCTTCCTAAGGCATGAGTTTAATCTCGTATGAAACAACATGCTGAAGTAAGTTTAGCTAATTTGATAACATTAGCTGACTGATTATAGTGACCTAACTTAGCCTGTTTTTGTTTGTTTGTTTTTGTTTTTTCACAAGTCAAATTCTAGCTAATGGTAAATATTGCCGTATTGCAGAGATTGAACAATGTTTACAGGTAAAATGGCTTAGTTGCTTTAAAACCATATTTCAAAAACCAGTAATCAAAATTATTTTTCACATGAAAACATGACAAGTTAATTTCATCAGTTAAAACCTTTACTCTTTTTTTATTATTACTTTTTATTTATTTATTTTTATTTATTATTATTTTTTATTATTTTATTATTTTTTATTATTACTTGAGCACATTTATAAGTAGAAATATTCTATTTCTAGAATATTATTTCTTTCCTCATCTGTACGCCACTTTGGGTAAGAGCGTCTGCTAAATGAATAAATGTAAATGTAAATGTACTTTCATTGAGTATATGTTTTGGTTCGATGATTCCAGTTTTAACCGAGTAAGATATTGACATATTAACTATTCTTTCACTTAAGCAGAATTTCACAGTACTCTGTCCACCCCTACCCACAGGCGTATGTCTCCTTTTAAGGCCTTCTCTACATTTAAACTGCTGACAGTGCAGTGACATGAAGCAGTCACACACAGTCTGAATCTCGCTTCTTTCAACACACTACCCAATATTACTTGATATGCTTTGAAGGTGTGTAATAAGAGTCAAGAGTTTGTGGGTGTGATTGGCTTTCATGGAGTTCCACAGTTTCACTAATGTCACCACACACACACACACGCGCGTGCAGAGCGTTGGGGATCAAAAGCTATTTAGATGCATAAGAATCGCACAACATTCTCTGTGTTTGTGTGTGTGTGTGTGTGTGTGTGTGTGTGTTTGTTTGTTTGTTTGTTTGTTTGTGAGAAAGGGCAGTAGTTAAAGGCTCCCCTGTTCACTTCTGCTAAACGGATCAATTATTAAGCATACTCTGCTGCACCACATCAAACCTGCACGCTGAGAGATTCACTGCACCACAGTGACAGAGTGTCATGAGACGTGTACAGCATGTCCACACGCACACAAACACACACACACACATGTTTGTCTTACTATACTTGTGAGGACCTTCCACTGACATAATCCTTAATGCAGTTTATTACACCTATATCTAGCCTTAACCTCGGTAACCAAATGGAAACATTGGCTTTTAATTTTTTAAATAAGTGCTGCATTTTTTTAAAGCAGTTTTTCTTGTGGGGGCCAGTCAAATGTACCCGCAAAGTCAATGCTATCAGATATTCCTATCCTTCCTACGTTGGGTTGCAGTCACAAAATAAAAACATGTATCATTGATCCTGGGGGGTATGGACTTGCGTTTTTGTTTTAAAATGCATCACTTGTGCTATGGTTATGCCTGTCGTCTACACTACTCCAGTGTACGACCCTCGAAAACGGAGACTTTTGGAAACCGTTTTAGTATGAAAACTCCGGGCTCAGGTTTCAGTGTAAACAGACCAAAACGAAGACTTTTGAAAACAAAGGCGTGGCTTCACCCACGTTCGCTCCCTGATTCGGTCTTCTGGATCAGTGCGTATCATTCCTTGATTCGTCAAGCTCCTACGATGTGACCGTTATGCTAATTGATCGTATACACAACACGGAGACTGAACTGCAAGCTTTGCTGGCTGTGTTGTCATTCTTAGCAGCCAGTGTGCAGTTAAATTCTGTCTTTTATAATACTGCAGCTGCCTATATGCGCAAGAGGTGATTTAAATTATGATTAAAGCAATCAGCAACAAATCTCATTTTAAGCGGCGTAAGCCCTACATGGAACGTCGGTTTGTTGTGTCTGCCTGTGACTAGCAAGCAACTTCCTGTTTACACTTGCATGTGCATGAACAGTGTGCATGAATGGTCATGTGACGTGTATTCGTTCGTGTAGTGTGAATGGAGATTGTTTCTGAAACACCGCGGAAATTCCAGTGTGGACAAGCAAAGTTTTAATTTGAAAATGCCGTTTTCAAACAAAAATGCACTAGTGTAAACAGGACCAGAGTCTGCATGTTCTCCCTGTGTTTATATGTGTGCAATTGTGTGCCTCTGATCAGATGGCACCCCATCCGGGGGTGTTCCCTGAGTTCCTGAGGCTGCCCTGCAACCGTGTGTAGTATGGAAAATGACTGGATGGATAATTGAAGACATATTTCTAGACATATAAAAATTTCAAGACATTTCATCAAGACATATAAAAACATAACCCCACCTCAACACAGCTCAGATGTGAAAAGAGGAGAGTGTGTAAGAGGCAGGAAGCTTTATGTTCATCTTAGAATGTAGGCAAGAACTAACACTTTTCTATCCTTCTCTAAAACCTCTAAAGCAAAAGGCAGGAAATGAACATACTGAGTTCTGATAACAGGAATCTGACATGACAATGGGCTCAGACTCAGAGATACAAACACTGAACCAGACCTGAGAACATTTTCCTAATCTTCAAATGTCCAGTTCAGGTGAGACTGTGCCCACTGTACCCTTAGATTCCTGTTCTTGGCTGACGAGACTGGAAGCTTATCTGCTGTGGCAACCATTCTACTGCTGTAGACCATCTGCATGAAGGTTCAACATGCTGTGCATTCCGAAATGCTTTTCCACAGTTGTAAAGAGTGTTTATTAGAGCGACTGTAGCCTTCTGTTTGCTCAAACCAGTTTTTGCCATTCTCCTTTGACCTCTCTCATTAGCAAGTCATTTCCTCCCACTGATCCACCTCTCACTGGATATTTTTCACACCATTATGTGAAAACTCTAGAGACCGTTGTATTGAAAATCCAAGGAGATCAGCAAATTCTGAAATATTCAAACCAGCCTGTCTGGCACCAATGACCATGCAAGTGAGATCACAATTGTTCACCATTCTGATGTTTGACCTGTAACTGCATGATTTTATGCATTTGCGCTGCTGCTACATGTTTGACTGATTAGATAATTGCATGAATGTGCAGGTGTACCCATGTTCCTCAGAAAAAGAGGACAGTGAGTGTTTAATGCTTTTGTGAAAACTAAACTACATTGTCATTAGTTTCAAAGGTCAAAAATAAATGACAAGTGATCTAAGGCAAAATGCTGGCACAGGGAGAACATTCACTGAGCTACTGGGGTTGTGTGTCAGCTCTCAGTTATTGCATAGTGTGACTCTGGCATGCTGTCAGCACTGAGAGGCACAAATCTGCAGCGCTGTCTCTCCTTTTAGCAGCGAGCAGTCAAATCCCGGCCTGTGTTTCAGTTCCCATTAGGTGAATGACACTCATGCATATGTTTTGCTGATAGTGCCAGAGGAGAAATGTGAACGATTCATGCTCTGTGTGTGTGTGTATCATCTCTCAGCTCTCTGCATATGTGGGCGTGCAGTGATAAAGCACGAGCCTCAGTTGGCCTCTAGATTGACTTTCTGCTGTAGGCTATAGAGAAGAATATCTCTGATGTTACAGAATTGAATGAAGTTCTCATGACCCCGATTCACCTGCTGCTTGTTCAGATGCACCTCTCGAGCAATGAGTCATCAGATATGGTATGAGTGCTAAAATACGCACATTCTGTACACTGCACTCCCTCCATTCATGAGCTGTATGTATGTACACATAGTTGCACAATAGCATAGAACCAACTCTACTAGGAACAGCTAAAACATTGAAGCAAAAATTTACTTGTATAAATGGGTCACTGCGAAAAATAAAAGATTCCACATTTAGATATGTTGTTATAAAGTTAGAAATGCCATCTGTTTATACACTTTTATGGGAACGGTTATTCAACTTAACCCTATGTTTATACTAGGAAGTGACAAATGACCCATGCTGCTTGTAGATTGAGTCTTGTGAGAGTATAGCGACCGCTATTGTTGTTGCACATGGGTGTGTTGACAAATAGTAACTATATGTCCAAAAGTATGTGGACACCTGACCATCACACCCATATGTGCTTCTTGAACATCACATTTCAAAACAATGGCCATTAATATGGATATGTGTTCTGTGTTGTATACATATAAAAAACATTAATAATCATCTGTTGTTTTGTCACATGATAATGTGAAGGTAGGATAATACGTACATAACAGAACAGATTCATTTGGGTTCTTTAAAGAGAGAGAAGATTGTAGGTTTCTCAAAAGCAGGAATGAACAGATGGATAGAGCAGAATGGGTTAATGGGATACAGTGTTCTCTCCAATCAGCTTATTTACTCAGCACGAATGCCTCTCTTTTACTGAAGTGGGGTAAATTATCAGCACCATAATTCTAAAGAGAAAGCCGGCTGATGCAAAATGCCCTTCAGTCCATTCAACACACTGCTATCTAACACAGTCCTTCTGCTCAGTGAAAAGTAGTGTATAAGTTTACTAAGAATTCTACATTAAATTATGACAATATACTAACTTCTTGTTATTTGATGACCTGGATGGAGGGCATATTGTAATATTTGTGATTTTGCAGATATGACCATATTAAACTGAAATGAAGCATCTAGCTATAATCACAGAGAAGCAATAGCTTTGTAGCTTCATTCGTAGCTTGAATTATTTACATTTCTGCTTCTTACTCAAAGTCAAGGTGGTCGATTAGTTAAAAATAAACAGTCCTAGAGACCACAGGCAGAAGGAAGAGAGTAGAGAACCAGCTGGTGCGAAAGCAGAACAGCCCAAGACTGATGGAGATTGTTATAATCCATGCCAAACAAAACTGAAGTCGTTGTTGCTCTGCCAATCCACAATGTCAATTATTTACAGACTTGATGTATCAGGAGACAGTGACGATGCCAGATGAGAACATCGACATTCCAGTCTTGGACAATATTTCTGTCTTCCTAACATGAATTACAAAAGAGTCAACCAAGACCAGAAGGACAACATGGCAAGAGGTCAATTTACTAAATGAAGTGGACTAATAATATATTGTGTTGGTTCCCAGCGATGCTATATGTGTTTGTTTGTTTTTATTCTGCTTGTGTTTAGCAAATGTTATGAGCATTGCACTGAAAGCCAAGCACCTATATTGTGCAGAATTACATACAGCTCCTTTGATGAACACTAGTAAGATTAACTTTTACATAAACAGCTGAAAACTGAGTCTCTAGAAGTAAACACACTGTTCATTTATGTTCATTTATGGAGCAGTGGTGGCTTGGTGGTTAAGGCTCTTGGTTACTGATCAGAAGGCTGGGGGTTCAAGCCCCAGCATTGCAAAGCTGCCACTGTTGGGCCCTTGAGAAAGGCCCTTAACGCTCTCTGCTCAAAAAAATTGGTGTAAGCCATGACCTCAGGATACAAGGTTTAAATGGCTGAGAAAACCCATTTGGAAAACTGGCGTCCAGTCTGGAATGCTTGTTTGTGTTTGGATGGACCTCCCATTAGTCACAGTATAGACACCGTACTCTCCAGACCAGTGAGATCCTGGGTGTGGAGCTTTGTGAACGTTAGTGAGCTCAAGGAGTTAAAAATAATTATTCAAAAGTAATTTATTCAAATTATTCATCTAACCCACCTACTTCAACATTAGAGCTTATATTGAAGAAAAATGAACTAATGCCTAATGCACCTTTAAATGCTGGCAAATGCTTCTCTTTTTTTCATTAAAATCAGTAAGGTAGCCACCCACAATCCTTATAGCAAGATCCACCAATGAGACATAGCTGCTGTAACCATGGAAACAGTAATCACAGCACATATTGGCATCTCTCGCTTTCTTTTCTCTTATATATGACAAGCTTGTTTAGGGCTGAGGCGAGTACACGGGGGGGAATCATTTCATATCAGTTCTGTGTAGTGCAGTGCAGTATACTGTATATGAGTGACAGACTATTGGCTCTGTTTTACAGGGCTGTGACGAGTGTTGCTGACTTGCAGAGGCTGGTTAGCTAATTTGTGAACGTGTGTTAGCTAATGTTGCAGCAGTATAGTGCTTTTGAACACTCTCTGATAACTGGTATGAAGGTATGAAGGAGCCTGACGTGAAACTTCACACCATAGTGTGGCTTGCCAGGCTGTTATAATGAATTTGCCGGAATAAAACAACTGAAAATGTAGAACAATAAATCTAGAATGAAAAAGAGTAAAACACTACACAAAACTACAATACATACAAACAAATACATATAAAACATTAACTGGATCAGAGAGTTGACATCATTATGTAGACAATATGTACACAGTCATAATCCTTAAATTTAGCAACATTTTAAATCTGTGAGATTATATATACGCTGAAGAGGACAGGCAGCATTTCCTTTGAGTTTGTTTTGCTGCCCTGTAATATCTGTCGTATGATCGGGGAGAGCTTGCAGGTGGTTGGTCATTGGCAAATGACCACATTGGGGTGTACGTGTGGGGGAGGGGGGGAGGGGATTTATTTCCAATGCATGGGAAATTTATTTCCAAAACTAGCTAGCATGTTTGTCTCACACCTCCAAGGGTGGAAGTTTGAATTCTCCCTCCACCCTGTGTGTGCAGTGTTTCCTCCTCAGTAGAAAAAGCCATGCACTGTATTCTGATTGGCTTTTCCAAATTGTCTGTATTGTGTGAATGTGTGTGTGATTGTGAATTGCGATGAGTTGGCAACCCATTCAGTGTCCCCAGCCTTGTTCCCCGAGTTCCCTGGGATAGGTTCCAGGCTCCCCGCAAACCCTGTGTAGGATAAGTGATATGGAAAATGGATGGATGGAACCAAGGCCATTGAAAAAATAGGTGCCCACTGTTCAGGTCTATTTATTACAGCACAGGTTAAAACCTGGAGTACCCCCTCCAGGATGTGTGGATGTTTTTCCTTCTCGCAACACATGTTTCAACTAATCAGCTTATTAAATGCCCTTCCTGAGTACAAATTGATGTGTTAGAGCAGAAAAAAACACTCCAATGTGCAGGACAAGGACTCCAGGTCCAGTATTCGGTACCTGTGTATTTTTCTGCCTTCAGAATCACTTGATTCTATCAAACCCCAGTGCATTAGCGTTCATTTTACATCATCACAATCACACATGAAGAACACGATGCGACTCATATATAAATATATCTGCAGGTTACTTTACTTCCTGAACAAGCATGGACCCGAGTTCGAGTTGCATTCACATTCACGGGAAATGTGGCTCAGTTTCAGTGCAACTGAACTCAGACCTCCTCCGACAGGTAGTCTTGGGTTCGGTACCAAGGTGCACTTCCTGGTCCACATGACAGCTTTCACATTACCAATTTTTCATGCAAACCGTGCTCTGTTTTGGAATAATCTACCAGTGTGAAAGCCCCCTTAGAGTGACTTTGTGCTGTAGATACTGTGGTTCCTATTACCCAACCGTAAAGAAATCTGCAAATGACATTTCTACCACATGAACAATTTCTTTCTGATCACATTCTACATGTTTACTAATTTTTTTTTTTTTCTGCAGAGATGCTCACACCACAGGCAGTGCTGTTCAATTAAGCCCCAGGCTATTTGTGTGTGTGTGTGTGTGTGTGTGTACAGTAGCTCTGTCTCTTCACATTTGCCATGATGTCTACAGCCCTTGCTGTCATATTTGATTTGCTGCACGATGCACCACAGGCATGTGGATCTGTGACACTGGCACTCATAGCAGGAGAGAACGAGATAGAGCAAGAGAAAATGAAAAATTGCCACTGACTTCACAGACTTTTATCTTTGAAATAACTTCCAAGAGCTGCGTCGCTACAGTTACTGACATTGTGCTGGTGTTCGGCATCCTATTAATGAGAGCAAAAGAATAGTAATTATGCTCTATTAGTTTAGAAAAGCAGTGAAAGTAATTGATATGCTGGAGCCTAGCCAGATGGTTCCTGCACCAATTAGAACATAATCTTCTAAAGCTTTGTGTGAATATTTGAGGGCAAACATCTCACACCATTTGCATGAGAGGTCATTTCACTGGCATTGATTAGAACGTCAGGTGAGCCTCAATCCACACAAAATACAACACCTGGTAATGCATTCACAATATTATCAATGTATTTATTCATTACTGTATTTATGCATTCCAGTCATACAGAGTGAGAATTTTTTTTTCATCCAGAGCACATCAGTCAAAATTGTTTATATTTATGCATTTATGTTTGCACCCTAAATAGCTATCATTGCATTTCAAAAGAAGTGTGAGGGGCGTATTAGGGCTGGGGGTTTAAATGACAAAAAAAAGTTGAACAAGCCAGCTGGATGCAATTATACACTCAGTGGCCATTTTATCACCTACCATATAGGTCACTTTGTAGATGTTCAATTAGCGATGTAGCCCATCTGTTGCAGTGCTTAATTTGTCAGCCTCATAATTGGAAAGAGACCACCATAAGGTCATGGCTGACCAGATATTATTTGGTTGGTGGATTCTTCTCAGTACTGCATTGACAGTGACGCTGGTATGAGTACATCAGGTGCAGGAGTTGTAAAACACTGTGTGTGTAACTGTATGTCACAGAATTATACTATGTACCAGTACAGTCATTCACTCTACACCGGAAGGCTCAGGACTGAATAGAGCACATTACAAATATTATCCCACCTTATACAAAAACTTTTGTGAAATTTATGAAACTATAAATTATGCGCCATGTGCAAACACTATTTTACACAAAGCGCATCTGTCTATCACTGATCTTTCTAAACAGAGCGCTAAAGCTCTATTCAGATGGGATTCGATTTACATCGCGACCAGGAGTAATTCCGTCATTTGCATGTTTTTATTTCAGCTATGTTTTTTCTCCCTCCTCCCCTGAGAAACTTACAGACCAAATTACCTACTGTTTGTGACCGCCTGCACTCATTTGATCATTTTAGTCCCATCCAGATAGATCTGGTGATCATTTTACTTGTATTGGGGGGAAAAAAAGAAGTTTATTTATTCACCTAACATGCGTGTTCACATCCCAAATCCTGAAAATATGAATGCTTTGGCGAAGTCTCAAACAACTTACTTGGTGCGGGTTGTAAGACTCTGCACTGCCTACATTAGGAGCCCATTAGCAGAAGGAAGAAAATAAAATCAATCAGAAGAGCTCCATCAAGAAGACTGATTAAAGGGGCTATTATAATGTCAGCTTCAGGTATAAAGCCACTTCATGGTCACATATACCAAAATACCACCCAACGCTTCATTTTCAAGCAATAAATGAATGAGCAGGTGTATTGCTGCAAGTTTCTGATTTAACTTTAGATGCTGCCAAATAAATAAACATGATAATATGACCATGTGTGATACATCTGGGTTCGCAGACAAAACAACCTGGCAGAAACACGTCCCTCGCACATTAATTAGATCGCCGTCCGAGTTTTATCATGTGTAAAAAAGTTATTACAGACGTCATCCAGTGAAACTAATCCCATCCAGTTAGGGCTTAAGAGAAACCTTCTTGTTACAGTGATGCAAGAGTAAGGATTTCACATCCTCAGGTGCAGCGTAAATCCTGCCATGGCCTGAATTACCCTGAAAACAGACGAAGCCAAAAATCTACACAATTAACCCCAAACTAAAAGATTTAATACAGTCATGTGAAAAAATAAATACGCCCCATGAAAATTGTTGAGTTTCTGTTTTTTGTGACATGTTTGGACAAGCGAACATTTCATCCTCTTTGAAACAGTGCCTATTAATAAAGTTGAGCAACTCTATAAAATGAGTCTCCATCCATCCTCTACCGCTTACTTCTTCAGGGTCACGGGGAACCTGGAGCCTATCCCAGGGAGCATCGGGCACAAGGCGAGGTACACCCTAGACAGGGTGCCAGTCCATCGCAGGGCACAATCACATACCCACTCACACACCCATTCATACACTACGGACACTTTAGACACAACAATCAGCCTACCGTGCATGCCTTTGGACTGGCGGAGGAATTTATTGTAGTCATTTTCACAATTTAAACGAACAAAAAACAGATCGGTCACATGGAAAAAGTAAGTACATACTGGCATTTATCACACCTTCAAATCAATAAAATTAGAATCAGGTGTTCAAGATTGTGGGGGGGGATTTGAAATGAGCAATACATGCAAGAAAACACTCAAACATCTTGCAGCTGAAAGAATATTGCATGGAAGAGTGGTCAAACATTCTAGCAAGCCTGGTGGACAATTATGCAAAACACTTTCAAGGCGTTATTTCCGTTAAAGGGGGCGATATTAGTTTCTGAGGCCAAGGGTTTCCTCAGAAGAATATAACTTCTATTCTGAATAAATGATCATTTCTGAATAAATGATCAAAAAAAGCTCATTTACCTTGTGGTTTTATTCAAGTATATCAACTTAATTAATAGGCTGTTTCAAAAATGATCAAATGTTTGTTTGTCCAAATATGTTTAAAAAAAAATTTCCATGGGGTGCAATCATTTCTTTTCTTTTTTTTTGACTGTATATCAAGTCAAGTGGGTTTATATTGTCATTCCTCTATATAGCTTATATACATTGGAACTAAATGACGTTTCTTCAGGACGATGGTGCAACGCAGAACAGTACACAAGACTACATAAAGGGCAAATAAAACAGTGTGGGACGAGTGCAAAACAATAAATACACAGAACAAAACAATAAATACACAGAACATGGACTGTAAACCGTATAGTAGCAATATTAGCAGCAAAAATGAGTTCCATAATATAAAGTGAGTGATGCAGCTAAGTAAGGTGGGGTGTGCGGTTGTACTGAGTCTTACTAGGTAAGGTTAGGTTATATAAAGCATAGATAAAACACATATCTTCATGTCCTGTTTTTACCATGATGTATCTCCCTGTGGTTAAGCCATATTTAAAATCAGTTTAAGATTCTTTTTTCATGTTTCTGAAATTGCATCATTCATCAAATTCTTCTCCCATCTATCTATCTCTCATCTATTTATGTCTATCTTCCATTAAAAGATAAGTACTATCCAAAAAAAATCTCACAGAGCATTTTACCTGTGCTTTTTCTGTCATTACTGAATAATATTTCAATAAGAAAAGTGTATAATTTTTTAAATACGTCTCTAAAGAGCATTCTATTCAGCTTATATTCAGATCTCACTGATCTATTACTCTTGATTCATTTTCATATATGACTAAATATGATCTTTCTTATTTAAGTCTCATTTGTCTCAAGAAAGATTCAGGAGAAAGGCTTCACAAGTCACTGCTCTTTAATTAAACCACTGAGATATCCCATGTCTCTGGAGATAGAGCAAAGTTTATCTTAAGCGAGATTTTTATCCTCCCGGGAGGAAAACCTCTGGCAGATAGGTCAACACAACATTGACTTCAACCTCAATATATTAAACATCTTTTATAAAGCAGTTAAACCATTTTGCATATGCAAATGCAGAACGAGAGAGAGGTGTGAAACAACAGCGCTGACAACAAATAATTTCAATTTTACATGTAATTGCAGGTTTCTGATAATACTTGATCTGGCTCAGCAGAATACAAGGAGCCTCAAGGTCTCGAACAAGTCTCCCTGCTCATTTGTTGACAACCTTTTAATAAAACATGCCACCTCGAATTCTTCTGAGACCTACAATTTCCATGCCACGATTTGCATGGCTGGTAGCTATAATTCTAAAAATATGACAGGCGAGAGCTGCGGCATCCACGAGGTCTGCCGTTCACCTTAATTGTGGATTATGGCGGGGAGGAAGAGGAGAGGATTTACAGGGAGAGAGGAAGGCAGTGGCCCTGGGCACAAAAAGCAAGCAAACATGGCGGATCCGCAAAGCTGAAAGTTGCTTTGAAGATTTGTGTAACCTTTTTGAGGGCTTGTGTCAAAACAACGCCGTGGACGGAGAGCCTTTTCTTAGCACTCTTCTCACACAGCCTATGTAATAAGAGTTTCAAATCTCACTGTAAAATTCATCACCTAGCAATTATGTGACACACACACACACACACACACAATCCTTGGGGCTGTTAACAAACCTCTGCACGTTTGATCTTTGACACCTCAAATCACATTTTAAGAGCTAAACGGCCGCAGCTGTGATTAATTAGCAAGCGTGTGCTAGCTGAAGCCACTGGTGAAGAAAACTCAAATGCTTGGCAAGAGCTACCTGCCCCCTGGTGTAGGGTGGAGCGAAGCTCTGATGGGACCCAGCCACCACACCTGTGTGTGTGTGTGTGTGTGTGTGTTAAGTGTGTATTGGACTGAGAAGTAAGCGAGCGAGCGAGTCTAAACGTTTGTGTGAGTTAGCACCATTTCAAAAGATTGAGTTTGCATAATAGATGAGGAAAATATCCAATTCTTATGCTTTGTTCAAATGTTCAGTTTTCTGATATTCACCACCTCAGAAGTCTAAAATGATCAAATACCTCAGAATTCTGATGCTATGCTAATGTAGTACATTTACATCTACAGTGTTTGGTAGACACCCTTATCCAGAGCGACTTACATTTATCTCATTTATACACCTGAGCAATTGAGGGTTAAGGGCCCAACAGCGTAGCTTGGCAGTGCTGGGGCTTGAACTCCTGACCTTCTAATCAGTACCCAGAGCCTTTAACCACTGAGACACCACGGCCCAGTGATGTGAAGTCTATTTTTAATAAGTTAACAACACATCTAAGGGAAATGCTCCTATTCCTAACAGTTTGGTCTTAACTCCACAGTCACTCAACCATTAAACGGTCTGTATAAAAAACAACAGTTAGCTAACTAAACATCTATTATAAACTACTTCATACTCTGTGTCCATATTCTCTAGTTACAGTACAAGTTTTAATCATTTGAATAGTGAGTGTGTTTTGCTTGCCTTCCTATGTCGAAAGCATAAATTCCTGAGTTCCTTATGAACAAACCAATGAAGTTAATACTCTTTCAAAATATTCTGC
The DNA here is from genome assembly GCA_012411365.1 of Ameiurus melas. Taxonomy (NCBI): domain Eukaryota; kingdom Metazoa; phylum Chordata; class Actinopteri; order Siluriformes; family Ictaluridae; genus Ameiurus; species Ameiurus melas. The sequence continues at coordinate 17,705,114 of CM022761.1, read as the reverse complement.
ATTGGTGCGCAAAAATCCTAATCAGACTTTTACACAGGCTTATCAGTTTTAATTGAAAAATATTAACAGCACCAAAAATTTGTGATAAAAAAAATCTGTCTTTTGAATCTATTTCAGTCTGTAGTATATTTGATGCAGTTTTTCATGATTCGTGATCTTTCGCTTGTTTTAAACTTTGCGCGCTATTTGTGGAAAACTACTCGAATCAGCAAAACTGCAACTGCACGAAATTGTTTTGCACGCTATTTTGCGGTGAGGTTTGTTGGTAAATGAGACCTTTTAGCTGTACTCATGTTCAACGCATGTGAATCAAAGAGGGCTTTACCTGAATGCACGTTGTGATGATGTCACATGGCGCATTGTGATGACATCATGTGACTCGTCTTGGCCCAAGTTTGCAGAAAATCTACTTTCATTTTGAAAAATCGCAAGCTCTTGTGAATATTGCTTTTCTTGATTTTGCGTTAAAACCCTGGAGGGACTGTCTATTTCATTTTTTTTAAACCTGAGATGTAGTTTTAAAATCAATCAGCCGATTTTATAATGCCACAAACAGAGCAAACATTATGACCTCTAAAAAGCACTTATACTGTCTTGTTATTACATAAACCACAGAAGATGAAAATTCTGTCACTTTTTTAAGGAAAGGAAACTACAAGAATGCCATTTTCAAAGATAGACTGATAGGTGAAGAAATAAGTGCCTCTTGGAAATAACTACTTACACGTAAAGTCACCTTTAACTTCACTTTGAACATCACTTTTTAAAGTGTTTATGTTAGCCTTTTTCTATTTGATTAAAAATCTGATAAAATAACATGTAGCATAAATGTCATGATAAGCTCCTATGCTACATAAAGTAAGATAAAAGATCATTTAGCCAAAATGTTTAATAAAAGAATATGTCGATAGACTCATACTAGGTGACTAAAAGTAAAACATGGCAAGTTAAACATTATACATTAAGGGCATGGGTTTTATGATTAAAAATGATAATATTTTTGTTTTATGCAGGAAATGGTCATACTGTCGGAATCATAATGACCGTACTAGAAATCAAAAACCTAGATGAAACACGGGTGACTAAATAATCTAAATCCTAAATTGTATGTGTATGAAAGTGAATGTCTAGAATGTGTGTGTGTGTGTGTGTGTTCTAGGGCAGCTGAGGAGAGGAAAATGCTTCAGCCCCACTGATACAGTGAGGAGGTACACTGACACACTGCTTACACACACCCTATAGTGAGAGTGCATCACAACCCTGACCATTAATCCTTAAAATCCACAGAGCAGACAGCCAATCATAAGAAGTAATAAGATGAAATTCCAGTAAGAAACACCTACTCGTACTGAAACAGCATCTGATATGCAGTATTTACAGTGGAGCCTTTAACAGTGCTAGAACAGTGTGCTTTAAGACCTCCACTATGCAAAAGAGCCGAGCTGTACTGCTGTGCCATTTTACAGTTTCAGTCATATAAAGTGTTCTCTGCATGCCGTGCTTTTATAATGGCTGTTAATCTGGGTGGTGGAAAAAAAAGGGAAGAGCCAGCAGCAGGACAAAGTCTCTCTGAGAGATACATCATCCTCCTTTATCCTCTTTTCACAGTAGGGAACGTCCCAGTCTTCTATCATGAGAGCCATCGTACAATATCCATCATACCATCCAACCACCGAGCAACATCACAAACCATGTGGCAGGATAATATAGGGAACCTTAAAGACACTGATTTCACATTGACCTTCTTTACACACGTCTCTATTAATAGACCAGATATGGAATATCCGGATTTGAGCACACTGATGAGGCCAGCAATTATACAATGCTGACTACATGCCAGCATTAGAATTAGACTTTACTCCCAAACCTAAAACTGATAGTGTTTTTTGAACTGAATTCTATAAGCACTCAAAACCTTATACATGACATTGTATTGGGTGCTATTAAGTGCTTTCTACTATTACTGAAGGGTTCAATAGTAAGTAAGTCAATTTTATTTATACAGTACATTTAAACACAGCAAAACTGACCAAAGTGTTGAACAGAGTAAGAAAAAGTTAAATAGAAAACGGAATAAAACCAAATAGAGACGGACAATAAACAATATTTAAAAATTGGATTAAAATGCCAGGGAGAAGAGATACGCTTTCAGCCTCTTTTGAAAAATGATAATAAAAGGTGCAAGGCGGATATCCAGTGGCAACTGATTCCATAAATGAGGGGCGGCGACTGAAAAATTTCTATCCCACTTATCAAAAGATCTTAAAAATCTGCTAGATGAATGTGGTGTGAGAAGATCTTTGAGATAAGAAGGAGCATGATTATTAAGAGATTTAAAGGCAAACAACATAATCTTAAACTGGATCCTAAAATGCATATGCCAATGGAGACAATGGGAGCCAATGGAGCGATGTTAAAATTGGCTTGACATGATCATATTTCTTTGCCCTGGTCAACAGCCTTGCAGCTCCATGTTGAACCATCTGGAGACGAGCAAGAGATGACTAAGGAAGACCCAAGTACTATGAATTACAATAATCTAAGCGCGATGTGATAAAAGCATAAATAACCTTCTAAAAATTTCAGAAAGGCGAAAATGTTTTAAGTTTGGAAATAATCCGTAATTGATTAAAACTAGTCTTAACGACCAAATTTGTTTGCTTGGTTAAGCATCATTCTGAGTCCAGGATGATACCAAGGTTGCTAACCTAGGAAGTAATTCAGGGGAAGTGATTACGAAGCTCATTAATGAGACCATCTCTCAATAAGACTCAGTGGCTCACAATACGCTTTCTTATTGTGCTGTAGTTTTACTCTGGAAGATAACAGCCAGGCAGATGCCATAACAATTCTTTCATATAATTACAACCATACACATACTCTCCAAGGGCCATATTTTAATGATCATAAAGCAAATAAAAAGTCAGCCATAAAGATCACAACATTGGTACATGTGGGTGTTAGACACAGATTCTCTGTGTTTTTGTTGTCCTTGGCGCAGTTGGATAATTGTAGAAGAGTGTCGCTGTGGCAAGAATAAATACTTTTTATCAAGAGGCATGGCTAAGTGCTGCTGTAATATTCAATAAAATCAACTTCTCTCATTCCTGCTAAAAAAACAAATTTGCAACAATGACACCGTTTTCACAATGGCGTGTGATTAGATTTCATTTATAGGCTTCTTACTGAGGCCAGCATGTTGGTTCGAGAGTTCCACCCTGTAGAGTTTTGCCTTTTTCTCTCTGTCTCCCTTTGGGTTTATTTTCCAAGTTCCACCCATCTCCCAAAAACCATACTGGTAATCAAACTGGTAACACAAAATTGACAGTGAACTGCCACACACTGAATATGTGTGTGTACGGTGCCTTGTGATGGACTGGTGTTCAATCCAGGGTATAATTCCTGTCTTAAGCATAGGCTTCAGATCCACAGCATCCCTCACCAGGATAAAGCAGTTAGTGTGAATGAATCAATAAATAAAAGAGCAGTGCTCATTCGTTGATATTTTTGTAGTATACCAGCTTACAACAAATATCATTTTCTGTGGACGTTCAGTCACTTATGTCAGCATTCTTAACCAATTCCTCCCAGGGTTGGTAGGTTCCCAGGGGTTCTGGAGTACCCCTGCCCTACACATTTGAGTGTTTTCCCTGCTCCCAACACAACTAATCCAATTAATTAGCTAATTAACAGCCCTTCCTCTGGTGAAGTGGTTGTGTTAGATAATACACTGAAATATGCACGACAGGGGTTACTCCAGAACCAGGACATGATGTTTATATTGTTTACTGTTAATATACCTTGTCTCTATGATGACAAAAAACGTTTCACTATCTACCTAATTATTTCCTTGTATATGTTACTGCTAAACTAATATTGAAGCTTGGTGACAATAGTGTCCATCCAGAAAACTAGGAGGAAAGAAATAAGAGAAAAAGAGAAGAAAACGAGGGAACGGCCGTTAATAGCTGCAATATCGTCAGTGATAACAGGGACTAGTTTATCTTGCAGATGTTCCACAATATTAAATGTAACTATGAACAGTTAAACTATGCGTGAAAGTTCATTCATTAGTAAATGGAAAATTGGAAAATTATAATGTTCTGTCGTGAAATTGTGTTACCATAAAGCTGATGACATTGATTTGAATCGTTTAGGTTTGCCATTAAATTTATATCCATTGCAGTTATAAAAGGTCTACACACCCCTGTTACAACTGCAGGATTTTGTGAGGTAAAAAAATTAACCAAGATACACCGTGTCCATCTTTAATGTGATATAGCAACCAACAAAATTCAAGTGAAAAACAAATAGAAACATTTTAGGGGAAAAAAGAAAAAGAAAACAAACTTGCTATAATCTGGTTTCATAAGTATGCACACCCCTTAACTAACACTTTGTTAAAACACCTGGGGTGTGCAGACTATTTTACGCCAATCAGCCATAACATTAATAGCACCTGCTTAATATTGTGTAGGTCCTTCTTGTGCCATAAAAAACAGCTCTGATCCGTCAAGGCATGCACTCCTCAATACCTCTGAAGGTATGCTGTGGTATCTGATACCAAAACGTTAGCAGCAGATCCTTTAAGTTCTGTAAGTTGTGAGGTGGGTCCCAGAGCATAATGCTTATATATATTATGTATATTGGGAACACCCCACATGACCTGCCATTTGGAGATGCTCTGACCCAGCCGTCTAGCCATCACTATTTGGCCCTTGCCAAATTCGCTCAGATCCTTACGTTTACCCATTTTTCTTGCTTCCAACACATCAACTTCGAGAACAGACTGTTCACTTGCTGAAAATATATATATCAACCCTTTACAGGTGCCATTGTCATGAGATAATCAATGATATTCATTCCACCTGTCTGTACATGCTGTAACAATGTCACAGTTTTATAATATTTTGTACAGAAGAGTTTCTGTCCTACAGACACGAGGCAGAGATCTCACTCTGCAGGCCATTACAGCTCCACATTCCCTCACACTGAGACACTATATATATGAAGACACTAATTCATATTTATGGTCCAAATAGAGTCTACCCTGTCAGCTTGCACTCAGACAATTCAAGGCTCTCCTGCTGTACCCGAACAGAGAAGCTGACTTAGCCATGAAGTGACAGCAAGGCCACCCAGCCACCAGAGACCTATGCATTTCCACAGCTTTTCAAAAGGCCTGTGCGCTTCCTAAATCACTGAGAAGTGTCTATTTTTGCTGGACTTCATGAGTGGCCATGTGCTTACACCAAAATGAGCTATTTAACACGTTCACAATGGGGCTGCTACTTTTCTTTACCTTTCTTTCAAGGTTTTCTTCCCCTTCTTTCTTTAATTTAGTGGAGATTTTTAATATGTTTTTAAATAAAGTCAAACTTAATATTCAACCAGCGCTTATCACTGTTTCTTTGCAAAGCAGGCCATAAATATTAATGAGGGGTTTCGTGCAGACCTGAAAGAGACGGCTGCACATAGTGTTTCTCCGGTAAGAAAGGAGGGGGTTGGGGGTGGGGGGATGGGGATAGTTATCACAAATAAAAACCCTTGGGTAATTTTTCACAGAAATAATTGCCCTGCATGTGGTAAATGGTGTTATTTTCTGGTATTTAAAACTTTGGCTGGACTCCCTGTATAATGATTTGCTGGCTGTGGTTAGCTCTGGCGTGCAGACAGAGAAAGGCAGGCCAGGCGCCTCGGCAGACGGGGCAGGCGTTAGGCTAACAGCAGTCGCTCAGCTAGAATCATTGTGAGGAGGTGATGGCATCTGTGCCAGCATGGGCGTTCCCCAGAGTAGAAGGCTTAAGAGGTGGCCAGACACCAAGAGGTAGAGGAAAACTAAAAACAGCTTCATCAGGGATGGAATCATTCAATCTATTGATCACTTGTTAATCTTACATTCCGGAGAGAGACAGGAGCCAACTATTTATTGACCGAGACCCTTCAGGCAATGGATTTTTCGGCATAGTGTTTTGCAAAAAAAAAAAATTATTTCTGAGGTCAGAGGCAATATATAACCAAAATAAACTATGCTCGTCGGAGCATGGAGGGAAAATTCCATCACTATACTGAACACCATGGTTCATTAATACCCCAAATGTGGAGTTTGCACTGAGAAGAGCGGCATCAGTGTGAAAAAGATGCTCTGTGAGAGTGAGTGTTTGAGAACAAATGGGTGCAGAATCTCTCAGTCAGGTGGCAAGACTGATGCCAGGGCCAGAATCATTACAGCATTTGTCAGCAGTGCCGTTCTTGCTTGGATGGCGTACAAAACATGCAGTCTGGATCATGCAGTGATGGCTGGTTTGGCTAAAGGCCCTGCTGAACACCAGACACGACGGGAACGAGAGACAGACAGAGAGCAAGAGAGAGGGAGGGAAAGAGTCAGTGACCTTCGTTGAATGTCACAATAAAAGCGTGAGCAAATGAATCTGTGAGGATAGAAGGAGAGCGAGTCGAGAAGACAAGGCTGAAAAAAGAGCGGCGGACAAGCAGTTAATAACGCAAACCAGCGCCTTGTACATTTTTTCATCAGGCTCAAATTAAAGTAATGGGATTCAAAGCGCAATTAGTCTGAAAGTATTAAAAATTTCGTTCCGTCTGTCTTCCAATCTGTACGTTGGGTCAAACTGCCAGTTTACTCTTGATTGAAGATGGAGATCTCGAGTCACACCACGCCACTTATGTTGAGCAAATACAGAATCAGAGGCAAACCTTCCCAAACTTTGAAAATCAGATGATTAGAACATGTTTGCCAGGAGAGGTCTCTCGCCACAGCTTTATCATGCTGACCTCTCTGATTTTCATTAGAGATATCAATAAAAATGTTGGTTGGAAATGAAAAGTCCAAGTGGCTGGAACTGGCTGTGACTTTAATTTCCTGTTGGTTTGGAGGTTTTCAGGGGGAAAAACAAGAGTGTTGATAGGTAAGTGTGCATCCTGTTATTAGGCCAGACAACCACAGGCAAGACGAATGAGGTGGACACTGTTCCGGCCAGTGTGCGTCCATCAGCTGCATCAGCCCCATGCTATGCCTTCAGCATGGGGGTAGGATAAAGTTTGCACACTGTATCAACAGCTGATTTGGTTTATTCATTCCTCTCCTTTTTGCTCACTAATGGACACTTCTACAGTACACTTAACTTATTAGTGTTACATCTGTATATGTGTAACATAAAATACAAGGTGTGAATCATGCACATATCCATTCATCATAATCTTTTGTCATTCTTTTTGTTAAATATGTCATTACAAGTGCAGCAGATTAAGGTGGCATAGACAGATCCATTGGCAGAAAGGAAGGCTTAACTGTTGAAGTCTCAAAATTGCTATCAAAATCCTTGCTTCAACATTTAAACACTTCTCAGGATTTTCTTTATTGCTCTGCATCTCTTCTGATTGATCTAAGATGTCTTAAGTGAAGAAAAGGAAAAGAATATGAAAATAGCCCCCTCATTATGACAGACAAATTGTACTCTAGGTCAGGAAATGGACAGGTGTATTCAACTGTCTTGTGCAAGGAAGCGAGCAGTAAATTTAAACGCACCACAATGGACATGCTAATTAGCGGCGGAGCAATGGAATCCTGGCTAGCATGTTAAATCTGCTACATGACAGTATAATTTGACTCCTTAAAAGGATTATGCAAATTAGAGCTCATCACAGCACAGGAAGACTGAGAAAGGTGACAGATAATTTATCCATAATACACCTTCCATGGGTATCTGGAGGCAGTATGGCAGCTGGGCTGCAGTCTCTTACATAGCTGGCATAGCTAAACGCATGTTTCACTCTTCTCCGATGCACTCTTCTGCATTTCCAAATGGTGATTTATTTAGTGTAGATTGAACTGCCAATCAACTTGCGTTGATTATTAATTATGTTGACAGCCTAAACATGACCACATATCTCTCTATGTATCATCAGCATCAGAAATAGTATGATACATTACATATGGAAATCTCTCAGAGGATTCAGAATTACAGGAGGTTCGCTAGTTAGTAGCGATTCATCTGTAAGTGACACCAACTCCTTTGATAAACAGTACTGCACCAGGAAAAGCAGGTCAAGTTGGAAAAGCTCTCCATGGTGGAATGGAGAAGCAGAAACACACAGCGTATGCAGTCGGGTGCTTCTGTGGTGCGTCCTCACTGCTGGCCTTACCTCCCATTTTAACACACTCATCAAGATTTATATAATTTGTAACAAGTCAGTCAAATCTATACTAAGAAAAAGGCAAGTTATGGTTAGAGGCAGGGTAGTAAATTGTTCCATTTTTGCAGGTAATCTAAATGCAAACTAGAAGCAACTTATCATGAGAATGGATTTTCCACCATCTGGTCAAATAACAGGGGATTTGTCTAGTGGCAAGCAAAGAAAGGAATGATGGGAGAAAGATTAGCAGGCAAGTCCTACAGTTGGCTAAAATGTATTTTGTGCAAACAAGAACAGATGATGCCTTAACAATTACACCTGTCAAAAACTCAAGAAAGCAATCCATCTCTCCATGGCTCAGCTGAAAGCCACCTACTTCATAGTAAAATGATTTTTTTTAAACAATTGCTAGCAAACATTTTGATACATGACAAGCTGGGGAGTTAAATTTCACTTTCATGCGTAACCAAACTGAACTCAGGTTCTGCCATTCAGTGATAAGTACAACGAATGCAAAAGCACGCTGGCAGAGGAAGGAGGGAGATAGGAGGCACTGTGGGGGCCTTTTTTTACAGAGCTGTTGCGACAGGGTAACAAAGCACGCAGTTTACTGGCCTTGGATGTGGTTTCAGGATCAAAGCCAAGCAGCTTAGCTCGCGCCTCTATGGAACTAACGGCCTCTTGGCCTTCTGAAAGCTCTTCTTTATGTGAGATTTCAGTCACTACTAAATGCAATCAAAGGAGGGACTGTTAACTATTTATCTTGTCCATCTCCGTTTGGAAACGAAAAGATTCTCACAACATTAAATGGCAAATGAAACTGTAAAGAAATGAGGAAATGATGGAGATTTGACTTCATTCCCGGCCTTTCTGTTTTTTCACAATTTGGGCTGCATTTAAAGAATCTAATACGACCTTAATAAGTAAACTTAGTTTACAGCCCATGCGTTTACTTCCAGTTGTTTTTCTAATGCACTAAAGCCACTTATATCAAATCTGCTAGAAATGATTTGGATTGCATCAAATAAAACAGCTTTCTGAGAATTTGGATTTGAGAAGATGGATGTAATAATGTACTGTAAATATAATTTAGACAATATATTTGCAAGGCCCTTTTAAAATGAATTGATTGTTTGTGTAGGCAAACAGCAAAATCGGTGGATAATATATTCTAAAAGTAATTTGAAAAACACAACCATTCCAGCTTTAAATGTTTCTCAGCCAAGAACTATGCAAACAAATTTACTCATAAAATAAACGCTAATGACCAATTGTGAGTGTACAATTGTGAGGAACCTGGAGCCTTTCCCAGGAAGCATCGGGCACAAGGGTTACAGTCCATCGCAGGGCACAATCACATACACACACCCGTTCATACACTATGGACAATTTACCAACCTACCAGTCAACCTACCATGCATGTCTTTGGACTGAGGGAGGAAACCGGAGTACCCGGAAGAAACCCCTGCAGCACGGGGAGAACATGCAAACACGCACACACATGGCCCCGGCGGGAATCGAACCCCGGACCCTAGTGCTAACCACTAAGCCACCATGCGCCCCTGGGTGATATATGGAAAATAATCAACAGTTTGGAGAGATGCCCAACAAATATTGAAGGACAGCTGATTTTTTAATAACAGCACATCCCAATTTTAATTCCTCTTATTCCACAGCACATTACCAACAATTTGTATTGTACATATTGTACATACTTTTTATACATTTATCGTTACATTTATTGTTGTCTATGTCGTTGTTCTTTCTTCATTAAATAACTAGTATTAATACTGTTAGAATGAGCACATTAATATAAAATGTAATTTGATTAACAGCTACTTTAACAGGCATTACTGTCAGAGCTGTTATAGAAAATGAAGCCATACCTTCTGACCAATCGATGTAAGAATTAAACAAATCAAATCTGATGTTAAATCAGCATATACGTTCATCCATCCATCATCTATACCGCTTATCCTTCTCAGGGTCACAGAAAACCTGGAGCCTATCCCAGGGAGCATCGGGCACAAGTCTGGGTACACCCTGGACAGGGTGCCAATCTATCGCGGGGCACAATCACATACACATTCACACACCCATTCATACAATACACTTTGGAAACATACCATGCATGTCTTTGGACTGGAAGAGGAAACCGGAGTACCCGGAGGAAACCCCCGCAGCACGGGGAGAACATGCAAACTCCGCACACACATGGCCCCGGTGGGAATCGAACCCCCGACACTGTAGCTGTGAGGCGAACGTGCTAACCACTAAGTGTCATGATTTCCCCTTGAAGCAGCGTGCTCTAAACGCGAATGCGCGAGCACCTGCTTTTCCATTGTTGACAGTAGTGACACTTGGACAAGTGTGTTTGTTTATGCTTCTGTCATGTCTCCTCCCTGTTCTATCATTGGCTGGGATTTCACGTGTGTCTGTATTGCCCTCAGCTGCTAGCAGTTTAGACACTGATCATGTCCACATATATACCGCATGCCTCCCAGCACATATCGCGGAATATTAGATGAGTTTGATTTGAATGAATCCGTTTCATAGTCATAGTCATAGTCATAGTTCAGGTTCGTTAGTTTAGTTCACGCTGGTTTCTCCACTACCAGTCCCTCACTGTAGTTTACATTTCATGTTTTGTTTATCGACCCAGTTTTCCGTGACCACGACCTTGATTCCTGCTTAGCCCTGTGTATGCCTGTTTGCCGATCACCTGACCTTTCGCCTGTTACTGGATTACGTTTATGGATCACATTTTGGATATATCTGCCTGTCTCTCTCCTAAATAAAACCTGTTCATACTGCGCTTGCATCCGTCTGAACTTCCTCACGTCACGAGACGTGACCCTAAGCCACCGTGCAGCATATACATATTCAGAGATATTGTGGGCACTATGACCGTTTCTGTTGTTACTCAGATTAATAAACAAAAACAATTCATATTGATTTCCACCTTTTCCCATACAGTAATTATGTTTGTAGACATTTAATAAACTTCTATTTTGAGTCCATCCTGCAGCCTAGAACTGCCTTGATTGAGTAAAACTGCCAAAACATTCAGTGACACAACAATAAAAACTAAAACAAATGTTGGATTTTGATATTTTGTTTATCACTTATCAATTAATGTGAGTCTTTATTGTTATTCCTCTATATAGCCGGTATACATATAGAATAGATTACAGAATACTACACATTTAAAAGTGGGTTCTTAAAATAATTGATGGCTCTAGATTATAAAGGGGTTCTACCTGGACATTTTTCTCCAAGTTCTACCTGGACATTTTTCTCAAAGGAATACCCTGTTGCAGGGTTCTACATAAAAGCTTTATGTATCTTTAATGCTATATCCACATATATCAAACACATATTATGCTACACATTAAAGAACTGTGTTACTAACTAAATATATACTGATATTTTGCCAAAACCACATATGACATACATTTCAGACAATCCTGGCATGTCAGTGTTGGTAAATAAGGTTGAAAAGGTTGAGAAATACTAAAAACGAGGTGACCAAAACTAGGAAAAGGATGAGGTAGAGTCACCTCTGCATAATCTTTCACCTTTCATCTTTATGAGGTATACAGCTGGTGGCCCAGTGTGTGCTCCATTTAACCTACAATTTACTCACACACACACACACACACACACACACACACACACACACACACACACACACACACACACACACACACTTACAAACACACACACACACACACAAACACACACACACACACACACACACACACACACTCACACCACACCTTCTTTACAGCATGCAGCCTGGCTGCTGGATTGGGACAGAGCCAGAGCAGCCAGTCACCACTTCTTATTTACAGGCTCAGTGTCGATGTTCAATAATAAAAGGCATTTGTCCTTTCATGTGATGTATAATTATAACCTGAGTCAAGGTGAGTGGCTTTCTCGGCGTATGAGGCAAGGGAGCAGTTCCACGTCAGCACTGGCTTGTTTTATTCCCCGGCCCCACTGTTCAGACCAATTGCGCATTGGCGTGAGAGCAGCAATCAGGGTCAGTGCTCAGGTCTCGAGCAAAGATATAGCGTTATCGATTTCACGGCAGTAGGGGGGGTTGCTGGAGCTCAGGCCACTGCAGGGCTTCTGCCTCCCTCCAATCAGAGAGCCAGAGGTCAGAGGTCGAGGGTCAAGCCTGTTTCACACCCCATCATGATGAATTGGGCTTTGTTGGATTTCATCACATGACACTGCATTTGAGAGGCAGGCCGCAGGGAGGCGTTACACAACAGGTAAACATGTCACCCTGCTGTGGCTGGGTAAGAAAACAAACAAAACTCTCCACTCAGACACCACATCTCTTTTAAGAATTCAGGCTTTAGAAACAAATCGGATTTACCTACTTCTGTAATCACAGACTTTAAATACAGATATAAAGATAACGAACTTGGTCTTTCGTTTCATGTTGCTGTGTCTTAAAACACTCTTCTAAAGAAAAGCTTCTCTTTGAATTCAAAAATTAAATTTACACAATTTTCCATTTACCCCATATTAGTCAATCATTCACGACACAGCTGTAATCCAACATTTGCTTTTGTAGTTTTGTACTGAAAGCAATGGCGCTAATGCACACAGGATATTATTAAAAAGATATGCGTCTGCATGCTGGAAGGCAAAACTGTACAAAAAATCCTAGAGGCTATATGCATAATAATATAGTCCATAATCATATAATAATACAATCTGTAAATATGGACTAAACCAGCAGTTAACATTTCTTATTTAAAAACAACATTGCATAGCTTACCCTTAAGCACGTATAAGAACATTTGTGATTTAGACCTTGTTAATTGTTGGAGTAGGGATGGGATAGTAGGGATCATATCACATCGCAATATTGATATATATCAGTATATTTAGTTTTACTGAGGTTTTGCTAACAAAGCACCAAGCACCACTATAGGTTCATGGAAATTTGTCCAGCATTTATAAAATTATTTCACAATGAAAAGGAGAGAAAATTACAGTTACAGAAAGGATTTATTTGCAATTGCACTATTCAGGGTCACCCAAATGAGGATGGGTTCCCTTTTGCGTCGGGTTCTTCTCAAGGTTTGTTCCTCATTTCGTCTCAGGGAGTTTTTCCTTGCCCTTGTCGCCTCTGGCCTACTCATTAGGGATAAATGTAAAATTTATATCCTGAATGTATTTATTTCTGTAAAGATGATTTCTGACAATGTCCATTATTAAAAGCACTATACAAATACTGAACTGAATTGAACTGAGTTATAAAAGCACAGACACATGGCAACACTTACTGGAATATTCCAGCTCAAAACTAAAGAAGCCAACTTTAGACACTACTCATGTCTGGGCTGATTAACTACACTATGGCTCAGTAGAAAATTGTATGAACATATATTAGAGATTCAGTGATCTAAAGGCTATTTTTCCCGCTATCGGCCAATAGTTTAAAAACACCCGATGATCAAGGCCGATTATATCCTGTCAATCAAAAGAGGGTGGGAAAACACACTGATTTTGTAAAGATGATGTCTCTTGTGTGGAATGATGACAAAATTGCAGTTTGTAAGCTCTGTAATCTCTGCACTGCTAAAATTTCACCCAGAACTATCAGTATCAGTTATCGTATCGGCCAATATCACATGGAATAATCGGTTATCAGTATAGGCTGAGAAATTTAGTATCGGTGCATCTCTATATTATATATATATATATATATATATATATATATATATATTTGTAATAATAAGAAATACGTTTCTTCGCTGTCTTTAATAATGAACTACTTTCCAGATAATGTGTCATTAGCATGTGCCTATCACTCCTGATTCCACAATTTTTCTCGAAGTTAATTACATTATTGATAATATTATACACCCTTGCACAAGAGGAAGATAATAAATCTGGGGTTTGAAAGGAAAAGATAAATCATGATTGCATGATAAATAGCTAGTAAAGCATAGTGTCTCCCTTCCTTAATCAGAGCAGTCTTTTATACCTAAAAGTCCCTTGAACCTGACCACCGTCATTCACAGGACACTCCATGGGTGAGTACCGAGGAAATCCAAACACTGTACTCAAATCTTATTCAGGAGACGCCCTTTCGATATGGCCAACATGCAGCTGGGAGCTTGCTGTGAAGTAAATCAGCATTCGGCTGCACGTTTCAGTGTTTTAACTTACGCAGTTCTTTATTTTTCACGAAAAAACTGTACAAATGGGTATCCATGGACCACTGAGCACAGACAAACGAGACTCGATGATGTATATAACTTTGCCATACGATGCTGTAAATGATGTTCTGCTGCTTCTAGCTTACATTTTCATAAAAGCCTTGAAACACTTTTCTCTCAAATGTTTGGACATAAATAATAATTGTATCACTTGTGAAATGCGCCGCTTTTGTTTCAAAAGCACATATTTAAGGTAGCTGAAGTGAGGTAAATGTGTTAAAGGGTGCTTGGAGAGTTTTGCAGATGAGTGCACTTTGGCACAGAGCGGTGGGTAAAGTGTCCAAAGGCAGGCAAGAAAACAGCCTTCCAGGAGCAACCTTCCAGAAAGAAACAAATGAACAATGCTCCAGCCAGCGAATCCTGTCGCACTTGAAAAAGAAAAAGAGAGAAAACCCATTGGTACTGGGTCTGTTATAGCAACACGCTGTGTTTTATTCCCTCATCTCTCAAGCTCTCTCACAATATCAGAGGTTCAGACTAACAACCTGAGAAAAGAAGGTTTTCTCAGGTTTCTCCATATTCCATATGGACCAGTCACTATTTGGAAAGTGAAATTTACATATGACAGTCAATATATACACTCACTGGCCACTTTAATAGGAATACCTGTACCCCGGCTCATTCAGGCAGGTATTAAATCAGCTACAGTGAGCGGAAAAAAGTATTTGATCCCCTGCTGATTTTGTACGTTTGCCCACTGACAAAGAAATGATCAGTCTATAATTTCAATGGTAGGTTTATTTGAACAGTGAGAGACAGAATAACAACAAAAAAATCCAGAAAAACGCATGTCAAAAATATTATAAATTGATTTGCATTTTAATGAGGGAAATAAGTATTTGACCCCCTATCAATCTGAAAAATTTCTGGCTCCCAGGTGTCTTTTATACAGGTAATGAGCTGAGATTAGGAGTACACACTTTAAGGCTGCTCCTAATCTAAGCTTGTCACCTGTATAAAAGACACCTGTCCACAGAAGCCATCAATCAATCAGATTCCAAACTCTTCACCATGGCCAAGACCAATGGTGGGTCCATTAAAGGGACGTGCAGAGGGGGTGGCTCTGGGGGCTTGAGCCCCAGCTCTTTTTCTAAATTATTTAAAAGTGCCTCCTCAA
Organism: Ameiurus melas; assembly: GCA_012411365.1. NCBI lineage: Eukaryota > Metazoa > Chordata > Actinopteri > Siluriformes > Ictaluridae > Ameiurus > Ameiurus melas. Next base: position 17,689,598 of record CM022761.1, on the reverse strand, counting down.
CATCAATCAACAAACAATTATATTATTTAAAAAGCATTCGAATTCAAATGAACATGAGAGCGTGCACAAAAAGAAAGTCGGCGAATTTTCCTATTTATTTGTCTGACTCGAGTCTTGTCATGACACGATCGTGATGCGTCACGCTTCGACAGGCAGACAGGTACAGTATGCTGAAACCACTATATATAACTATATATATATACATATAGTTTTCAAATTCATTAAGAGTGAATGTGTTGGTAAGTACTAGCTACTCAAGTTTATTAAATTTCCAGACATGCAAGTAACCTTGCTATATTATATGTATGTTATATAGTCAGTAAAGGCACGATCCCAAACAAACAGAGACGAGAGAAAAACTAAAGAACACATCGAATGGAACAGCTTAAAACTTTGAGAGTAAAAAGCCAGTTCAGCAAACCGTGCTGCAGTTTTATAGAAATCAGAGTTCTGCTGCCAAAAGTACATTTAACTGTGTGAAATGAACAGTTTTATTCACTTTACAGTAAGTGACATACAGTGAGTGTGTCACTACATTTGTGGATGGTAGTACATTTCATAATGTTTCAATTTTCTTTTAATGATGCTTTGGATTCATCTCTACACTAAAAGTTGCCGTTTTGTTGTAATTATTTCTATAAATGTGAAAATAAAACACCATTAGGTTATATTAGTAGTGTCATTCTCATATTCGTTATAGTGACCACACACAGTCTGTTTCCAATGTCAACCAGGGTGATAAGAATATGTACTTAAATTTAAGTTAGTAAAGTAGTAACATAGTTAAAGTAGTAAAACAGTAAAATTAGCTCTTTGGTGATGTAGCCCTTTTTTATATATATATATATATTTGAGCCCCTGCCCCTCAGGAACTTTCTGCATGTCCCTGGTTGATTATTATTCTTACTGAAAAACACAACAACAAGAAAACAGTACAATGACAAACTCGCTTATATTAAACTAAATCTCCCGCCATCGCCTTGTCAGTCAGCTCGCTCACTCTCGTCTCGACCCTTGATGATCTATGCTGTTTCTCTGACTCATTCGGCTCATGCTGAATTGAGCAGGCACGTTCAGTTTTTAATTGTAGCGTCCGCTCTCTAACTGAACTAAATGATTAATTAACTAACGACAGTGCTCGGTGCTGCGGTGAGCAAGTGATGTAATCGGTGTGTGTGGCCGTACACTGTGTACCTTCTATCGTAGCAAGCTTAGTGAGAACCATCCATCACTTTATAGTCAAATGTAAAACTTGTTTAAATGACTTCAGTGTGTGTATCAGTGCTTTCTGTACATTTTCAGCACATTTTAACAATACCGTGATAATACTGATAACCGTGATAGTTTTGTTCACGATAATCGTGATATGAAATTTTCATATCGTTACATCTCTGTTTACATTACATCTCTATTTACAACCACGGTGAGCAGAAAAGCATCACAGAATGCCCAACACATCAAATCTTGAGGAGGATGAGCTACAACAGCAGAAGACCACATCAGGTTCCACCCCTGTTAACCAAGAAGAGGAAACTGAGGATGCAATACTCACAGGTTCAACAAAACTGGAAAACAAGACATCGTCTGGTCTTTTATTTTCAATATTCATACTATTCATAATAAAGTGGGTGGTGAGTGTGTATATAAAATGTATATCCTTAAATTGAATTAACACCAGAGGAGATTGCAAATGATCTGTTAGAGATACTGTAAAATATCCAGACTCACTGTGTGTGTAGCTTTCATAGTCCACTAGTGGAGCTCTTATACATACAACAGAGCAGAAATCGCTTTTCTTTCATGAAAGGCAGACCAAACTCCCCCAGCCAAAGGCACAAAGCTTATATCCTCCTAAAGCTCTCCAGGAAAGAATCAGAGAAACACATCAAGCTGCCAGCCAATGAACTGCCAGCATCACACAAGAGCGTTTTTCCTGTTGCTTCTTTTTTTTTTCCAAGCACACAGGTTGCGGAACATCGCGTACTGCAAAGCCAGAAACGCCGAGCTGGATGCATTCGAAAGGAGAAAAATGTGTATGCAAAGGAAATATATAGATATCTCATGATCTGGACCACCTTCTAACCTGTGACTTTTTTCCCCTTCTGCAGGTGCAAGTGGTCTCTAACTGCACTGAATTCCCAGGTCCACTGCACAGATTCACTTTACTCGACGCAATCGCTGAGGTCTGCTTCTTCAAATGAACACACTGCTCATAGGTAATTTATAGTCAGTCAAGGGAGCTCCAATATTGAGCCTCAGGCCCCAAGCGAGAGCAGAAGCCTGAGATATGCAGTGCAGCATGAGCTCCAAGTGCAGAGGAGGTCAGGGAAGGGAGGAAGGGACAAGCAGGAAAGGAGTAGAGGGAGAGGAAGGTCATGCTTCATCACGCTGCCTCTCACAGAGGCCACACGTCTGCTAGCCTGTCTGGACATCAGGGGGAAATACACTGTCAGTCCTCACCACCAGTCTAATCATTACTGATTCATTACTGGGTGTGTGTGTGGGGGGCTCCTAAACCAGCATAAACCAGCATTAATTTTGTAGTAGGGTTTGTGTGTGTGTGTGTGTGTGTGTGTGTGTGTGTGTGTGTGTGTGTGTGTGTGTGTACAAAAGAGCTTTCCTCACACTGTCAACCTCCATTCCTTACAATAGTCGTCTTAAATTTTTAGAGCACCCTGTTGCTTATGATGTGAATTGCAACTAAAATAAAAAATACATTGACAAGCCTCATATGTCCTTCAAGTCAACCACATATAAACCCTGAACATTTTTATTTTCAAGCTGAGGATGGAGATCAATTCTAGGCCAGAAAGACTTACGCAGAAGCTTGAAATGAAGAAAATATCCTATCGCTGCACGGCGATATCGCAAACCATGGGTTCCCTAGGGTATCTTTGATTTTATATGATTGTTTCCAGTCTAGAAACACTTTAAACTTTAAACCATGTTTCAGACCTTGTCTCTAGTCTTTTTACGGATGCCGTTTGGAAACAAGTCTCATCTGTACTTTCTTTCTGTACTTTTCACCACCTTCTCACGTTTTAAAAAATTCACACTCTTGAACAAAACTCTGAGTTCTATAAAGCTTCTGTACATAAATGCATTCCTGCTGCTGATTGCCAGGCTGTACTGCGGCTGCTCTCCCTCCGGTCCTGCACCGTTCTGCATGTGTAGGAGGAAGGCTTGCACGGTTGTTAACCTCTTATCAAACAGTTGCTAACATTCTAAATTGTTTCCCCCTCAGCTGAGACTTGGCAAGAACGCCTTTCATTCTTCCTTTCGCTCCCTCCATCTGCCTTCACGCAGCCTTCCCTCGGAAACAGGTTGCGGCCAGAAACCCACGCCTGCGCGCTGCCTTATATAATTAATCAAGCTCGCCGTGAGGATATCGACGGACTGAACATCTAAAATTCTCCAGGCGAGCTTTTGCCTTAAAGCGAGAACAGAACAGAGAGAGCGGCGCGCGATAGGATTGTCTCAGAGACTCGTGCATCCTGCTGAGAGTAAGAAACAAACTGAAAGCAGACTCTCTCTGCTCTACCTATACCATCTCCCTGGTTTTCGTTATGCAAAATCGGAGAAAAAGATGCCAGAAAAGGTGCATGAGAATGCATATATTACGCACTTTAATATCCAGAACCATGTGAAGTCTTGTTCTCTTTCCATCTGTCTCTTTCGTTCTCTCTCTCTCTCTCTCTCTCTCTCTCTATCTATCTCTCTCTCACTCACTCTCATCCTCTGCCAGTTGGTGCTGTTTTGACAAAACACTGCTAATGAAACAGTAAGCATCCCACTGGTCCCTCTCCTTCTTTCTGGGATAGCAAATTAATTTTTCCTCTGTACTGATTAAAAATTTACCTACCACATGCAGCGGAGCAACACAGAAATATGCAAATCTCTTCCTTTTCCCCCCACTTATCTCCATATCAAATGTTGTGGAGATGTATACTTCAGAAGTAAGGCCTACGTGCTGAGATGGAGAGAAAATTTTACAGTGCAAATATCAGCACCTTTTAGACTCGAACATTTATCAAAGTGCAACATTTATATCAGAGGGGCCAGAGAACACAGTTGTGTGGAGTCAAATCAGGCAGAACAGATCATGTAAAGGGAGGGCATACCATGTCTACACACACACACACACACACACAATTTTAAATTGGTCTCATAGAAGTGGATGGCAAAAAGAAAAGTGGATGACTCATCACAGTAAATCTGAAGTATGCCTGTTTTTAAATAATTTCCTGTGAAAATTCCCATGCAAGCATATTAGAAATGTTGATGATTGTAAACTGTAATTATAATCTCTCATACTTCTTCAACTGCACTGTCAAAACGGAGGACGCTGATATAAAAAAAGAAAAGGCTAACATTCATACCATCATGCTGAGCAATTATGCGAATAATGCGAAAAAGATTTAAACTAGTTTCCAAAATCCTGACGGCTTTCCTTACACTGCTGAAAGATCCAAGATCCCATTAAAGTATTTGTGAAATGAAATTATGAAACAATGTTTTTTAAAGGGGCCCCAAAAAAAAAATCATGATTTCAATCACCTCCCTATTTGAATGTGGCACTCCACTAATTAATTCTATTGAAACGAGTCTAATTAAATTGGCCTAATATGAGGCAGCTGACTGCCATCTCGGCAAGCAGACGCAACGCTTGTAATAGTCAGGTTATCTGTGCAGTCCACAGCCACAGTGACAAGCTTAAGCCGTGTAAATACAGCCCCCTCGCACTCCTGCTCCGGCATCGACACGGCCGTGCCGAGAGCATGCAATTCCCACAGCTTCGCTTCTCTTTTTTTTATAAAAAGGTGTTCGAGAAGAAGTGGCCGTTTTCTTGCTCCGGGACCATATTGTTCGTTTTGTTTAATTGATGGGGAAAAATAAATTTCAAGTCCCTCTTTTAGCACCTTCCTTTGGAATAGAGGACCCAATTAAGGACTCTCAGACAAAAGGAGATTTGGAGTGGCAAAGCTCTCCTCTCTCTCCGCAAACACTTTCCCATGACAGAGCGGGAATTCCTTGACTCTGGAGTCACGCAGACACAGAGAGCTCGAATGGTCCAGCCTTCTAAACACACACACAGAGAGAGAGAGAAAGACAGAGAGAGAGAGAGAGAGAGAGAGAGAGAGAGAGAGAGGCCCTGATAGAAACAGGAGAAACTATGAAAAACCATTTCCAATGAGGAATAAAGTAATGAACAAGAAGGAAATACTATTTCATAAATATATGTCAGGTGTCTTTGGTATGTATTTACACTAGGGATGTCACGAGAACCAATACTTCGGTACCAAGTCGGTACCAACATTCTTAAAACGTGACTGTACTTGTTTTGGAACCGAGGTTTTGGAACCGAGGTTGCAATTCTTCCGGACCTGATGGGGGCAGCAAATACGCACAAGTGTTTTAGTTGGTTTTTAGTGGTGAAGAAGAACGCCTACAAGCACAAGAGAAAAATTACAGAAGATTAGCTTAGCTTAACTTAGCTCCGCCCCGACTTGTTGAGAGGAAAATAGAGGAAAGCTAGTATCGGTTGCCGGTGTGCAACCGAAGTTATCGTCGCTTTCAAACAAAGCGAAGAAACACCTGGAATTTGGCAAAGCACCTGAAAGATGATCCTATATCATGTTTGTTTGAGGCAGCTGGTGCTGTTGCCATGAAACCAGCTAACATTATGCTACATGTAATGTTAGTGATAGCCAGTTATTTGTTAATGACGCTAACACATTGCAATGTTATAAACTACCTCCGAATGGGCCACCATGCATTGCCTTTCAGCCCGTGACCTGTCAGTTAAATGTAGCCTAATGTCACTAATAATTAATAATTATTCAAATGTTCATGCATTTAATAAATCTTTCTGTCCTGCCACCATATCAGTGAATTTAAACTAATGCAAACATATTTGCAGGTCAAAATCATGACACTTGCTAAAGGCAGGCATTCCTGAGCGAAATACACTCCTCAATTTTCAGTCTCAAACACTAGACAGCCCTGAAATTTGATTCACTGGATCTTGGATTAGCTTGAGGAAAGCAAATATTTGAACCAAATGAGTGGTTTAGATGAATGAAAGATTTTAAACATGTCAATGAAGTTTTGGCCTTAATAGAACCTTACGAGCTAAAGCAAATAGTAAACAGCTATCTAATTCATTGCATCTACAGTACATGCACGTATACTAGCACAAGACTTATATAGTATGCTAAGTTTAGTGTGCTATACAATATAGTAGGGATGGGCTATAACCCATAAACGAGGAGCTACCTCTACAATCTGGAACTGGTTTGGTTACAGAAAATCAATGTTTCTGTTTCTGAGGCTCACACGACTGCATGCAGCTGTCACTTGTTGCCAAAAAACAGTAGTGAATGCTACTATATTGATATCGTCATTGATATCGTTATTGCAATAAATACCAGAAAATATTGTGATTTATATTGTGAGCTGAGCAAAGTATTATATTACATATTATATTTAAGTTTAAAAAGTTTATAAAGATCTGAATGCTTCTTGTGTCTTCATTCAATCCCAAGTCAAAAAAGGTGCCACAGACAGCAAAATATAGTCTATAAAAGGTTTGGGGTCTTTTTTTTTTGCGTCTGAAAGCCATTTTTAGAAAATTATTAATATGCGTAAATGTTTGTATTTCTGTCTTAAAGCTTGTTTCATTAAGTTGTAGTACATATTAGGGGAAAATTCTGAGAAAGTTTCATCCTGAATAATGGTCATAATGGTCACATAACAGTTTTACAATTTTTTGTTTAAAAAATAAACAATAAGCCCAAATAAAAGCAAACTCTGCAGCATATTGTTAAATAATTATAATTAAATAATTAGTTTTATTCTGAACAATTTTAAAAGCCCCATATGACCCATATGTTATTTGGTGTATGCTACATATGCGTAATCAAGGACAGATTGTATTAGCAGTTTAAAAAGCTAACTTTTCTTGGTCTAAATCAAGGCAGCGCAGGCTCATATCTCAGTCTCATGGGAAAGAAGGGAGTGAAGTGCTATTTGTGTAGGCATAAAAAATAAAACTGCGTACTGGCTGGATGTGTGTGAAAGCAGGCTGAAATCAGTTCCCTTTGTCTCTGAATTATCTGAAAAGAGCGCAGCTAACTGAGGGCTGCGCCTCGGCTGAAACCCTGTTTGCACTGCCAGCCCGCCTCCGAATCAGCTCTTTCTGCTCCAGCTACTGACCCATTAAGTATATTGTGTACATATGCAAAAAGGGACACAGGCAGGTGTCCGGGCCTGGTGCAGCGCGAACACTGCTGCTATGTGTTACTCCTGTTCTGTTACTGAAGGACAGCAGAGGAGGAGAGACAGAGAAAGGTGGGGGATGGGGGGATGACCAGAGAAAGTGGTATCAGACAGAGAGACTGTGAAAGACAGATACAGACAAGGAGAAGCAGGGAGACAGACAGCATGCGCCACAGGAAATCAGAGACAGTGAGTAAGGAAGTCAGGAAATAAAAAGAAAGTGAAAAAGAAAAGAGAAAGAAAGTCAGAGAGACGGGCAGAGGCAGACGAAGCAGGGTGATCGGTAAGGCTCATGTCCTCTAGCTGGCACTCTAATGCAGTTGCTTGTGAACCAGCGGTCTGATGGACGAGCGTCCTTCCTCGCTCACTCTAATCAATTTATTTAGCAACTAAGATAAATATCCTGCACTGACATGGAGAGATTAGAGAGGGGTCGCCCGTCCTGCTATGAAACGTGCTGCTAAAGCAAGAAGGGCATTAACGAAAGACATCCGTTTCTCCTTCTGACCGAGGACAAGGACTGGCCATTAAACTCTAGCATATATGCAAACGTTACAGAATGTAGCAATGTAATGTAATCTAGTTGGGTGTGACCTTAAATATTGTATTATACTCTGCTGGTATTGACAATAGCTGTGTCTTGATTGGAGCATTCGCTATACTTTTAGAGCAAATGGGATGTAGTGTATTAATACCTGGTTTGCACTCAGTAGTCACAGCCTACTCCAGGTAGAGGAAAAGACGTGTCCAGCACATGCCTGGGGTTTAAATTTTGTTGAAAGGCCAACACATAGAGCAAGACCGCCACCACACTGAATATAAATTAAAGCAAAAACTCTTGCACAATGTAAAACTGTTTGACCTATCAAGTTTGAATCTCAATGATGCCATCCATGGAGCCAAGGGAGTAAACTTGGCCAAGCTGTGTGGGTGGGAGGGATGTCATACTGTCTCTCGCCTGTCAATCAGAGCAATTCTAGTCAATCATGAGCTTCTGTGAGCATGCGTATGTGGAAGAGGGCAGACTGCGCTTTCCACTGAGTGTGCTCTGTGAAGCAGCATGAGCAGCAGTTTAAAAAGGTGTGGTTGGCTGGCTTCATGTGTCTCTGGACAAGAAGTGTCTTCACACGTGTTAGCCATTCCCCAGCTGCAGTTGGTAGTTGTCAAGTGACAGGAGAGAGAGCTGTCTGTTGAGGTGGGGATTTGCAGGCGACCCAAAAAATGCAAAAACCTCCGATTCCGCATTTCAGTGACTGATACATTGACATGACGTGATAACCTGTCATTTCCTTTTAGCGTTCAGTTTTTATACAGTGCTACTTTTAAAAAGTCAGGTACTTACATACTAGGGTATATAAAGTAGCCTATACTTTAAAGTATGCCATTTGATATGCAGGTGCCACCACCATCAAGTAAAGGCTATATTCAGTTCAGTCCACACATACACGCACACACAGCAAGAGGAATACTGAGTGTTTGTCACTGACACCAAGCCCACTGCTGCGTCAGCCTCCTGGTGTGCTTCAAACGCAAGGTGGTGTTTGCATCATGTCTGACATGACCTATGAAACTAAATGAGTTGTGACAAAAGGCAATGACTTAAGAAAACTGCTTTAATCATTTCAAGTAGCTTCTAATGCATATAAAACGCAGCGATCATAAATACAGGACCGGTGACATTAGCTTAACTCCAATATGTCCGAATCCTGTCACCAACACAGAACTTCATCAGCTGATGAAAAGAAAATAACCCCATCAGCGCACAGTGCATCCTCCCCTTCCTCCCACTCTGAGGTGAGTCATTTGCCGTGCAACGAGATTTTCCCCAGCTGGGAGCTGGAGAGTCTTCAGCTGTCGGTTTGATTGCTCTTGCCTGAGGCATTAGGTTCAATCCACCATGTCGCACCTCAGTAGTTCTGCATAGGCGGTTGAAATCTGACTCAATTTACCGTGGGGATTTGTTAACTTTCACATACATTTAGCTGTGCACTTGCCCAGCTCAAATTGATAAACCTGTTGCCCAAACAGTAGGGTGTGCTTTCACAGAACAGAATATCTGGAGGAGTCACTTCCCTCATCTTGTGTCTGCTGTCTCTGTTCCCATCTTTCTCTCTGTATAGCTGTACCTTTCTGTCAAATCCTTTCTAAATTGTTCTGTAGTCGTAGATTGGTCTGTCTCTCAGTCTGTCTGACTGTCTCTCTCTCTCTCTCTCTCTCTCTTCTCTAGCAGGGAATTAGGACAAAAAGTTTCATTAGCGAGACAAGAGGAAGAAATCTGAACATTATTAACCCACTGGAGAGTGTGGTCATGCAGTGGCCCCTCCAGCCACAAAAGGCCAATATCAATCTCCCACCAGTGATGAATTCCTATTCCAACTCTTAAATGATAGATTTTGTTTTTATAAAAAATAATAAATACGATGGGAAAAGGGCAGAAATAGGAAAACACGCTGAAACCCAAGAGGGGAGCAGAAAAACAGTTATTTAAATGTAAATAAATAGGAAGTTTATCTTCTCTGTCCCTCTTAAAGTTTGGCTGCTTTATCTTGGAACTCCTGTGGTTTTTCTCTCTGCAGCAGCTCAGTCTATTACGCAGTGTGTGCTGCAGGTCATGGTGGATGGTGCCGGGGCGGCCGTCCACAGCCCAGTCCTGCCTGCCGGAATTAATGTGGTTGAAGACCAGGCAGGCAGCAGCATTGCTATCAGCTTCAGACCATTACCGCATGTCATTTGTCATTATGTAGGATACCACAATACGCCAACATTTAATTTTCAGCTGCACTTTATCAGTGGTGTGACTTTCCCTCTGTCTCTGTCTCTCTATTTTTCACTCTCTCTCTGGTCCATTGTCTTTGACCTATCTACATAAAACCCAGGAAGACGGATGGGAGCAGAAGCTCTGTTCCTGACAGGCCTGAGTCCGTTGACAGCCTCAGTGCCCAGAGGAGCAGTGAAGCACTGCCAAACATGCCAAGAGTCACACCCAGGGAATGACACAGAGGAAGCACTGATCTGGGACCAGTCTCAGTCTTTCCTGTGCCAATAATGGATTTATAGACCGACAGGGACTTTAATCCAACATCAGCACTCCTGATGTGAGATGTTTTGCACTCATCTAACTTCTGAAGGATCTGAGATGAGTTTTGGCCTTTCTGTGCTTTGCTGATCTGAGGCCAGCTCTCCGTCTACAAATAACGCTGACGAATGGCCAATTCTACATCAGCACTCCTTCACTGAGCTGCTCGGCTCTCCTGAACACACGCACAGCGTGAGATGTTACCCAGAATGTGATGTAACATTCTGCTGATGGATAGACTTAAATGTCCATTTGGGCCACACTTAGAGAATGGCTTGGAGGAAAAGATGTTACATGTTTCTGTGATGTGTGGTATAGCTCTGTCTAATGCAGCATGAAAGACAGATGAGAAAATGCACTATAGACTTCAGCTATGCAAAGCTCGTGCCTGGACAATATAAAACAACAAAGGTGGAGATCTATTTTATAAGACGAGAGATGGGTAGAATGCAAAGGTGTGTGAAGGAGGTAGTGAGCTGAAAAGGGTGGAGGAGTGAAGGGCCAGGGTTGGCAGAGACATCAGAGACTGGTCAAGAAACCAAACAGTGGGAAAGCTAGCATGTTTTTGGCATCACAGGGATGATGATGGTGATCCTCTAACAAAATATTCTGCTCAAACATTTTGGGCAAAAGAGTTAACATTGACCAAAAAAATAAATACTAACTGAAGAATTTCCCTGTTTTACTTCAGGATGATTCCACTACAGGCTTGAAATTCATCATGACACCAGCTGTGTAATAATGATAATGAAAATCCAGCAATTGGCTTTGGTTTTGGATTTTAGTACAGAGATTGACCTCAATTTCGGTTTCAAATTCAGCCAAGAATTTCAATTCAGTGTCCGAAAAAATGGTGTCATGTTCAGATTTAGGAAATCCATCCAAGGCACCGAGCTAATATAAGCCCTGACCTTTAGGTTTGTAGAGTCCATAGACTTGTGTGTTATTCAAACACAGCTCATTTAATTCCATAGCTTGTCTCCACTGTAGTCAAAATTGACAGGAAAACATTACTGGTAGTAGTTTACCCAATCAGTTCCATGTCACTTGACTTGGACAGGCATCACATTACAAACATTCTATTCTATTTTAGCTTGAGATTGATCTCTTTCGATATTTAGAGTCGATATTTAGAGTGCTGCTATCCTCACATTCTCCACTCAGACTTTTTCAGTGATCTGCCCAGCCTCTCAGCCTCATTCACGATCACACATGATCGTGCACTGCTCGGATATATCTGAACAGCATATGAGCAAATGCGTCTCCATAAATGCCAGACGTCACTTTTGTTTTGCGTTCAAACAGACTTTGCCATGAAGATCGCAGAAGCTTTAGTGTGAAAAATGTGCTCGAACTCCAACTATAGTACTGTATATATCAAAATCGGTTTCCCGAGACACAGAACGAGGCACTAATGTACATTCACAAAGATGCCTTAAAACCACCCAAGGTCTTTCCGATCAGCACTGAAACTCAGTCAGCACAATGCCATTAATATGGCAATGAGAGGACGGTCTAGAGCACTCCTATGATATAAATCTGAAGGCCACTGTTCTCAATTTTCTCCAAGAGCAATAAAGACAAGAGTTGAATGCCTTTTAAAGCATGCTTTACTTTAACACCACTCGAATTTACTGCTTTAATTAAGCACACTACTGTTTCAAGCATTATTTGGGATACTTGACCAGTATACATAGTTTTCTGTGTATATATTTGGACTCTCCAGGACAAAGCAGTTACTGAAGATGAATGAATTAATAATAAACGTGTGATGCTTGTCATAGAGTCACAGTGCATGCCTTAAGATAAGTATTTAAATTCATCCATAGCATCAGCAAAGTACTCCATGTACTCATGGCCATACAGACAAACTGTCCCAGCAAGTAAGAACAAAGAATTGAGATAATGTTGGGCTCTGTAAGCTATGAAGCTACTCTTAGTTCCAGGTGGACGTGAGACACTCTGTAAATTTGTGCATTTCGCTCTATTAAGATGCTGCCATTCATCGGCTCACAGCTTCCAGCTCCGAGCCAGGGTTTCAGCTCCATTCCTCTCTTCTCCTTTCAGTTATCCCTCTTTACGACACTCCCTCACCAGAGTTATCCCCTATTTTTCCGTTCAAAGACCTCACGCTGTGGCTGTGTCCAAGCCCTCAGCTCCCATCCCATTTACTCTTTCATGTCTTGTGTTGATCCAGACCCATTTCACGTCACATCTCTTTAATTACCAGTTTGTTTTCAAAGTGCTGGGATGGACGGATTTCGTTTCAAAAGACAGTCGGACATAAGGATTAAAATACGATGTAAACATTAACATTCAAAGGAAGAAAAAGCATCCTGGGCTGTTGTTTTTTTCCATGCTGCAATCAATATCACTGCTTTGAGTGCGGTGGTTGAGCCCAGTGAGATTGGGATGAATTCAGTCTGCCTGAACACATCACTAAGCTTTGAGTGTGAGCCTGCCAGCTAGTCAGGAACAGGGGCTCTGACTAAACAACACTTAAAGCATTCAGCTACAGCCAAGCAAGGAAGGGAGGGAAGGACAGACGGAGAAGAAGAGAAGGACAGAGACAGTGAGGGATGGGCTGCAGGAGCATAGCCTTGGTGAAGAAAAAAGTGTGTTCGTGGGGG